>JAHVAK010000056.1:0-1200000 GCA_019845155.1 Luehdorfia chinensis | reverse complement strand
GAGCAAGTGGCTCACTTGATGGTAAGTGATCACCACCGCCCACGACCCAACACCGGCCTTTGAAAAGGAATAGGCTCTTTTCTTGAAGGTCCCTAAAGCATATCGGTCCGGAAATACCACCACAGATTGGTTGTGCGTGGCAGGAAATTCCGCGAAAAGCGCACAGTGGTGGAATGCCAACTAACGAGATGATGTGGATGGAATTTTGTGCTATACCGCGATTGACGTTGGCGAAAAATAGCTGCTGGAATAATTCCGAACAATTCCTCGGAACACTCCCCATGGTAAATGCGATAAAAATGCAAAGAGACGCAAAGTATCTTTACAGAGCCAGTGGATCAAGCTGATCGGAAAGAACCAAGTCGTTGACGATTCGAGCCACTCTACGCTGGATGTGGTCAAATAGCAGGAGCTAGCAATGCGGTGCCCCCGCCCATAGAAGAGAACAGTACTCCGTGTGTGGCCGAAGTTGCGTCTTGTACAGTTGCAAGCGATGGATCGGCATGAAGTACTGTCCCAATCTACAGAGAACGCCGAGCTTTTATGAGGCCAATTTGGTTTTTCCTTCCAAATGACCACGGAACTGAACGTCACTAGCAATGTCAACGCAAAGGATTCTAATACTAGCTGAGGCAAAACCGAAACACAGTAATGTTTGCACACTACTACTTCACGGTAGTATAATAGCCCCTGGTACCTACTCAGACGGATTCATGCATAGGAATCCCACCACCAGTGCTGCATAGGAATCGTACTTGGTATAGTGACAAAGTTTTATGTTATGTTATAACTCTACACGAATAAGGGCTACCGATAAACAGCAAACGACACACATATATATCTGGCTAAACGATATCGTTTTCCCCGATATATATGTCAAAGCGAGGTAGGCCATACGGCATGGTATTCCATAGGAAAGACATAGGTGCTATTTTGTTTGGACATATACCATACTCAAAAGAATCTGTTTAAGAAAAGTCGCCCTCTTGCCACAAAAAAGTTGTAAAGAAGAAAGAGAACATCATAGTTTCAATGATAAGTATGTTGTTGCAGTACGAATATGATGATGATGATGTTCTCCTAGCCGATTTCGACCACGGCGACATCTTCCGAATACTGTCGAGAGCCATCAACTAATATACACGAATATATAACAGCCTCGATTTTTCAAACGAAAACAATCTCTTAAGCCTGTTAGGTTCGGCACGAGCAGGCTGCGTCATATCATTATCATACATGTACCCTAAAGATACATTTTGAACAAATTAACAGTACATTTTAGTAAAGCTGTTGCTGCCGTACATTTTTAATTACACAGCATAATCTCCAGTAAAGTAAGCAATGTATTGTTACATGCACAGAATTTCAGTTTCTTATTATTATTAGAATACGCAGCTGAATCGTAGCGGCGTTTTGTCTCGTCGCCATTTGTCGGTATTATGCTACCGCTTTCGCTCCCTGCAATCCCAACGACGATGGCTTTCTGCTGATTTCTCCTCGTTAAAAGATGGAGCTTGAGCTCTCCAACCCCGAGAGGAACCCAAAGTTGTGAGGCGCACGCGACCGGCACCGCCGTGTTTGCCGTCAACGCATAATTTTGAGGATTTACTTATAGGCTGTTCTTCAATTTCTCGAAGAGCAAGGAACAGCCGCAGCGAAAGAGAGAGGGAGAGAGCGGACATTTTCCTCCCCCGTACGAAAGGTTCTCTTAGCAGATAAGCGGCAAGCTAGGATAGTGGCACATGGTGTCCGCGTAACCGTGTCCGGTTACGCGGACACACGCACACACGGACACTGGACGCACCAACGCATGGACACACAGACATGAGCACATTCACACAAATAATCCTAGTGTTAACCTAAAGTCTGTGTGCATGTGGCTTTTCTACCGCAGGTTTTCGTTTCAAATAAGATCAATATACAAATACAATACTCGTATATTCGTAGGTGTAGAGTTTTCAATACAGTTAACGTTTGGGTATATTTATAGCTTTCTCGTCTGACTGTGATATATATGAAATTATATTAAATTAATAAGATACTATAAAAACATATTAATAAAACCCCAGCCTGACGGAATCCCTTGGCAGGGGAGACAAACGGCCTAGCAATTAGGGGAAACGGAAAGAAACCTGCGGACGATATCAAGAAGCAGCACCTTCTTTTGAACACAAAGCGGACCGTCATTAAGTCCCAGTTATCATGGATGGCCCGAGACACTTTCATCAAGATTATTGTAATTAATGCCATTTCTCAGCGTACAAAGTTGTTGATAAATGTATTTTAATTCTTAATTATTATCATGCCGATTCGTGTCCAGCAAAGTAGAATAGCACCTACCTCTTTCCTACCGAGGTGTCGTAAGAGGCGACCAAGGTTTTGGTTTAGACTAAGGTATTGTACGGACAGCCTGTTACTACACTGCTCGTGGGAACGCAATGGGGAGTAAAAATTTTTTGACTCGCACCAAAATGGCGGCGACGTGGTTCGCCATCCGTCACATCTCGTTTCGCGCGAGGGCGAAAAGTGAGCGGTCTCTGCCTACCCCTTATATGCGAATAATTCGTGACTGTAAGTATATATGTAATTATTATTACAAGAGCAATCACTTACGAGCAATGTGTACGTAATGCACTCCTTAAGTAACATTTTGCGCTAATATTTTGCACAATAGATTTACAAGAAACGTACGTACTCTTCTCTTAAGCACGTAGTGTGGTTTTAAATTTACAATGCAAATAACCACTGCAGTATTGTTCTCATAGAACATTTGCTTTCGCATTTATACTACAAGGAACAACACATGAATGATTTAGCTAGATAGCAGTAAAATATTTATTGAAAAATTCTTGTTGCAATAGACAAACTTCGTGCTTCGGTCTTAAGGAGCCAAGGAGGAACTCCGAGAACCAAACATTACCGAGAGGACCGAACTCTGTGGTAAATAAATAGAGTAAAAATAAAGAAAAGAAAAAGTTTATTCGTCAGAAACCGCTGACGTACAAAAAAATGCCTTTACAAACAAACTTTAACATAAAAGTAACCAAAAAATGTTTATCCTTACCACTAATCTTATATCTAAGCTGTACTTTTGGCTATTGTATTTACGTTACATGTCATGGCCTTAATGGGCAGCACATTGTTGCTCTAAGAAGCGCAACGCTGATTTTCAGTGATGACCGCTGGAGAATACAGTCCCTCGCGCCAAGCTTTGAATCCAGAAAACATATATTTATATCTTTTACTCTAGTTCAGTAGCATGGTGGCTTAACGTCGATTTGATAGAGATGGCGATATTGCTTGCAGTGACAAGAGCCAGGTGCTGAATTAAGTCGCGTATATGGCTGTGGGTATATTTTATGTTGGAACTCTTTTGCGCGGTGATTGCTAATCTATTCTAACATCTACGACGGAGTCAGCGACCTCTGAGCGATAGCGCCGCCTACTTCTTGGTTAGGCGGTACAGGGTTCCTTGTGTAGATAGCGCAGAATAACTTCATATGCACCTTGTGCAACTTTAACCTTTCTTCGCTTAACCACCAATTAACTAGGTAAACCGACAGTTTCGTTTTTAAGGAGCGACAAGGTCGGTGCCTCGAATTCAACGGCCCCATTCACAATCCCAACTCCCTAATGAGACTCTTTGCACGTGCCGCTATTACAATAACAAGTGACGTCGCCGCGTTTACCACCTCCTGAGTACTACAATAATCAAATTAGTAACTTATTATTTAACGATATCGTTTTCCCCGACGTATACCTAGTCCGGCCATAAGTTCTGTTACAAATGAAAATGCATTTTTTAATGAAGTAATGTAATAATATTAAAATTTATATCTACATATTTATTAGTCTCAGCAAAAAGTAAAAAAAAATATTCTAATCGAAATGGCCACCTTTGGCTTTTATACAGGCCTTTAATCTGTTTCGCCACGACTCTATGGATTTGCGCACTGTTTCCAAGGGAAATTTCGCCACTGTTTGCTCCAAAGATTTTTTAAGAGACTCAATGTCGCCTTGACGTTTAGAGCAGGCCATGTCCTCTAAAACTGACCATAATTTGAAGTCTAAAGGGTTGAGGTCTGGGCTAGATGAGGGCCAGTCTTCAGCACTTATAAAGTCCGGAACGTTGATTTCAAGACAGACTTGGGTAGTTCGTGCCTTGTGACCAGGCGCAGAATCCTGCTAAAAAGTCCACGGTATATTTTTAAAAAGTGTATTTCTGAGAGGTTTCGCAACATGATCCAAGACTGTATCTTGATACAACTTGGCTGAAGTTTTCACTCCTTTTTCACAAAAATTTACTTTTGTGGCTCCGTGATCCTTGAAGACACGCACCACCAAACCATCACTCACGCAGGATGATGACCACGTTGTACCTTTCCGACCACTTGAGCAGCTTCTTTAGAATTGTGAGCGTACACTTTATCATTTTACTTATTGTAGTGTTCTTCAAACGTGAAAAATTTTTCATCGGTAAAGTGGATATTTCTGTGCCTTTCACCTGCGTGTCGCGACAGAAGGCGTTTTGATCGATCCTCTCTCTTTAATTGTAAAGATTGATTTAGGGCATGTCCTGTATATCGACGATAAGCACCCAGCTTCAGGTCTTGTTTTATAATACGCGACAGAGTCCTAGCGGGAATCTTCCTTTATCGCGATAAGATTTTTTGCTTCCTAATGGGGTTTCGACGAATTCTGGCTTTAACAACATTAACGCTCCGATCTTTTCTGGTCTTCGAGTGTTGTTGTATCTGTTGATAGTACAATATACGAACATACGGCTGATACCAAGCTTTTGAAGTGTCTGGAATATGACCGACGGCTCCATACCCACTTTGTGCAAGGCGATCACTGCAATCCTATTTTCTTTAACACCCCATTCCATATTGTAATTTGATAATGAACGCGAAAAAATATGTGAAATGGCGCAAAATCGAAAGAAGATTTAAAATAATATACGTGTTCCAAATTCAAAATAATTAAAAAGTTGAAAAAAAGAAAAGTTTTTATGTAAGAGTATTTATGGCCAGACTAGTTATATCAAAGCGAGGTACGAATACCGTGCCGTAAGGCATGCGGTCGGCTTATTACGCGGGTAAAACCGCCGGGCACAGCTGGTGTAAGACAAGCCTCTGACATTTTAGTCTATTCAGAGATTCAGGGATTTGTTCTCATGCCTTATAAATATTTTTTTAACTTATCATTTTCAAACAAGGTATGGCTCTTTAAAAAACGAAAGTACCGCACTCCTATAGACATTTTTACCTCTATAAATTGAAATAAATGAAAGGCGCGTGCCGACCGGGTCGTTAGTTACGATGTATTTATTCTTATAAATCGGACTTTATGCGGAACCTTCTCGTAAACTAGACTTTTCCACGTAGTATTACGTGTGTACTTTAAAAGTAAGCAGTTTATGGTAAAATATAAAAAGTCTGAATTTGTATCGTCGAAGTTATTATGAAAATATATTTTTTTTAAACCGTCTAGGTAGGTAAGTTATTACGCCGTGAAGCAGTAGTGTGCAAACATTACTGTGGTTTGTGAATTGCTTCACAAATTATATATATATATATATATATATTTATGGATATATAAATAAAATGAAAAAGGAAATAAAGGTGTGCTGGTGTACGCGCATCACGCTAACACTACTTGATAGATTTTGATAAAGGTACTTTGTTTTACTTATTAGACACGTGGCGCTTATCTAAAAATATATATAATAAAGATATCTTCATTGAATATAAAGTTATTAAAGTTTAAAGAAGCTATGATTTATAAGAGAGGTCATGTAATAACCACTGGATAGATTTTGATAAATGTATTTTCTTTTACTTATTAGACACGCGGTGCTTATCTAAAAATATATATATTAAAGACATCATTGAGTATAGAGTTATTAAAATTTTACTCGTGGTAGGATTCCTATGCAGGAGTCCGTCTAGGCAGGTACCACCCCAGGGCCAGCTATTCTGCCGTGAAGCAGTAGTGTTTGAAGGGCACTGTGAGCTAGCGTAATCACTGGGCATATGAGGCTTAAGAACCTACGTCTCAGGGTGATGGGCACAGTGTAGTGTCACACAGAAATTTTCTGGGTGGCACAGCATTTGTTATGGGCAGACGTTGCACTTACCATCAGGTGAACGTTTTACTCGTTTCACTTATGCACTTTATACAAAAAAAAAAAAAAAATCTATCACTTTATGCAAAAAAAAAAAGCTATGATTTTAAAAGAGAGGTCACAAAACACGCCAAAACTCTTGGATAGATTTCGATCAATTTTCTTTATGAAAATGAAAATAATAACACAACATAAAATAAATCTTGACATTATTTTTCGTATGAACATAACAGTTGGACGAAAAGTTATGATATTCACTAATTTATATTTAAGCTACAATATTAAGAGTTGAGTACATAATTTTACATTTGATGATGATGTTCTCCTAGCCGATTTCGACCACGGCGACAACTGCCGACTACTGTCGAGAGCCATCAACTGCGCAGGAGATATTATAGTGCCATGCCACAAGTGTACTCGCAAACACAGAAGCACTCACTCGTCCCAACCTACCCGCACCCAATGTAACGCTGATGCGATAAGATCGGAGGTAGGCTAAGATGCAGTGTCAGAAACACGGTGACAATCACAACACAACCAGACCCGAAAACCAAAAATTTATGTTTTAGCACAAATGTTGGCTACGGCTGGGATTCGAGCCCAGGACCCGCGGCTTAGAAGTCACGTACTCTGACCACTAGGCCACGCGGTCGTCAATTTTACATTTATTATACTTATAAATCCATTTCAAACAAATCCGACTGATTAGAAGAAAAATATGAATGCAGGGCAGTCGTTTCGGTAACCTGCGGAAATGCCCCCACGGTGCCTAACCGCAATTTACCGGCCATTTGAATAACAATTGGACGTGATTGCGTGCCGCGAATTACTACCAAGCTTATGTTTTGTTCTATTTTTGAAATTGTGTTGAACGATGGATAATGCTACAGTGCTTACATATTAGGCAATAAATTGTAATTTTAAGAACGAAGCAACATTATTCGGTGTGTAGCAACATTTTATTTTCATTTTTTTATGGGGCGAGACGAGCAAAACTTTCGTCTGATGGTGAGTGCAGCGTTCGCCCACAGCGAAGCTGTCCCAGAATATTTCAGTCTGTTCTTAGGTCTAATATGTTAAGTGATTTACACTCTAGCTTTCAGTGCCCTTCAGACCGAAACACGATTGCATACTGGTACTGGTGGTAGGATTCCTATGCAGGAATCCGTGTAGGTAGGTACCACCCCAGGGCCAGTTATTCTGCCGTGAAGCAGTAGTGTGCAAACATCACTGTGTTTCGGTTTGAAAGGCACTGTGAGCCAGCGTAATCACTGGGCATATGAGACTTAAGAACCTATGTCTCAGGGTGATGGGCACAGTGTGGTGTCACACAGAAATTTTCTGGCTGACACAGCATTTGTTATGGGCAGACGATGCACTTCATCAGTGATTCATCAGTGGAACGTTTTGCTGGTTTCATCACTTTATGAAATTAAAAAAAAATACTACTGCTTCATGTCAGAATAACTAACTGGTCCACCTAAACGGATTTCTGTGTTTTAGAAAATTACCACTGACTCATTGACATGAAATACTCCGTGTGGTGGCGGTTAAGAGAATCTACCACCCCATCTCATCCCGTGGGTGTCGTAAAAGTCGACAGAGGGAAAATGAAAACCAGGAGATGGGCCGCATCTTCCTGGAACATCGCAATAAATAAACTGCGGTTGCCAACCCGCCTGCGGGCACCAAGCGGGGCAACTATGGCAAAAAAACCCCCAAAAACAGAGCTACAAACTTGTGTAGCAATGGGGGAGGCCTACATTCAGCAGTGAACTATGATAGGCTAACTCTCTCTGTCCCTCTGTCTGTTTGATACCTTTTCACAGCTCAACCATTGAATCGAACTTAATGAATTTTAGGCACAGAGATTGGAGCACTGGAGTCGGTCGTAGGATACTGTTTATCCCGGAAAATCAAATAGTTGTCGAGATATTTAAAAACCTTTATCCACTCGGGCGAAGTCGCGGGTGATGCTTTTTTACATTTTATTACACATAATTGTTTCAGCAGTGAAATGAATAATTGATAGAATGGTTAAAGCCATTAACACCGTCGCCATTAATCCATGGGGACGTGTGTTTATTTGCGGCAGTTAACACGATATTACACGTTTTATTGTGTACAGTTTGAAATAAAAATTCTACAGGAGTTTTACTGATATTAACGTGTATTAGTGAGCCGTGGTAATAAGGGGTAAATTTATATACGCTCATAGTACGCGAGTGACTTTAATTCGATTCCGACACCACAAGAATTCTTATATACAATTTTTAAATTAACCGCTAGTAAAAACTTAATGAGAAAAATTTTGAGGACTTGTTAAGTGTGGAGCTGTGTGGGACAATTATACTAGTCTGCTAGTATAGTCTCTCATCATCATCATCCTAGCCTAACACTACTCCACTGCTGAACATATGCCTATCCCACAGATTGCCACAAAAGTTTGTAGCTCTCATTTTGGGGGGATTTTCTATAGTTTTCATGCTTGGCAGGCGGGTTGGCAACCGAAGTTTATTTATTCAGATCTTTGCGAGATCAGACCCACGGTATAAGATGGGGTGATAGATTCTCTTAAGCCGCATGCCGAAGAGTCAAGAAATTCTTACTCCCCGTTGCGTTTTCACGAGCAGTATAGTGACAGCATTGTAAGGGTGAATTGAAGGCAATTGAAAGGGTCGGGAATAGTCCTCTATAACTGCTCTTCACTTCACATATCTTCAAACATTTTATTATTCAGGCATGCACTTTCACCTGATGGTAAGTGCAACGTTTGCCCATAACAAATGCTGTGTCACCGAGAACATTTCTGTGTGACACTACCCTGCGCCCGTTGGCTAGAGATATCAGTTCTTAAGTCTCATTTGCTCTGTGATTACGCTAGCTCACAGTGCCCTTCAAACCAAAACACTGTAAAGTTTGTACACTACACTGCTTCACAGCAGATTGACTGGCCCTACCTACTTTGACGAAATCCTGCAAAAGAATCCTACCACCACCTTTCCTTACGTTGTTTTCCTTGACCTGCAAGCACATGGTAAATTAGAACCATCTTAGAGGTATCGTACTGGAACTGAGGTCACTCGCATACTATGAAGTTTAAGATAAGCACCCTGCAATTGTAACATAATTAGGCAATGTATGTTCTATCTGCATTTTTCTCACATTATTAATTTTATATAACACATTTTACTGGTAGAGCTGTGAGGCTACTACGTACTAAGTGGATGAGCATCATATTCAAAACTAGAAGAGACTCGTAGAGAATCATAATAGCGACATCAAGATGCACTGGTGGTAAGATTCCTATGATGGAATCCCAATATACTGAAGAACAGATATCTTAAAGTAACGAGCGCAGTGTGGTGCTCAATGGAGCTTTCTAATGTAAAGTGCTTGATGAACGACTTCTGTCACTGTTTTCAATAAAAACTGTAACGAATTTTCCATGACATGTTTTTGTTTTACTGTATTATCTGACAGAGCGATTTAATATGTTACTTTTTAATTCAACTAGAAATATTTCATAAGCCAGTACATGAATGATTCATATCACACTCATATCTCTCATCCTACGCCACAAATATTGCGATACAGCTTGGGAAAATAGCCAAAGCGTGATTGCTTTGGCAACATTTCATGACATGCACGTTGCATTTATTTGTTCTGGTATATCACGAATGAAAGCATACACAGCAAAGAAATTATAATTCAAATTCTGAATTTGAAGCAACATCGTCGCTATTTCAGATTCAAGATTATTGTTGAACTTTTACTGGTGGGAGGATTCCTGTGCACGAAACCGTCTAGATCTAGGTACCATCACAGGGCCAGTTTTTCTGCCGTGAAGCAGTAGTGTGAAAACATTACTGTGTTTTG
The DNA here is from genome assembly GCA_019845155.1 of Luehdorfia chinensis. Lineage (NCBI taxonomy): Eukaryota > Metazoa > Arthropoda > Insecta > Lepidoptera > Papilionidae > Luehdorfia > Luehdorfia chinensis. Next base: position 1,189,994 of record JAHVAK010000056.1, on the reverse strand, counting down.
GTCTGTATGACACTGAGAGTTAGTGTAATTACTGGGCATATCAGACTAAAGAATTGATGTCTATATAACTCACCACCTGGTGGTGTAAACAGTGTGCTTGTCTCATCACTTTCTCACATAAAAAATATGTTTCTAAATTAAAAGCATTTTAAACCTTAAACTCGTCAAATCGTTGTTGTTGTTTTTTGTTGACCAAATAAAAAGTCAACTGCCTTACGATTGGCGTATCACTGCGTCAAAGGAGATACCACTCAAGCATCCAGTCCCTGAAAGAAGCAACTAATACTAGAGAATGGACAGCAGGATCCTTTTATACCAAGTAATATTTTGCAGTTGAATGAATTTTTTTCAAAAACTTTAGCCGGTACATCACGACACACGCAAGCACAGACAAAGTAACTAAAAAAAATTAATGTTATACATAGTTATAAATAATATATTGAATTACAATTAAAAAATCACAATCTATAAAAATAAAACTCGATTGCCGCATGCATGACTCACTTGAGACCGTTAGACCGATTTGGCTGATTTTTTTAAGTTGTGTTAGTAATTGTCTGGACAAGGTTTTGAATTAACGAAATTTGGATGATATTTTTGTACTAAAATCCCAGTATTGCTATCACAACTGCGGTCGCCAATCCGCCTGCCAAGCGCGGCAACTATGGCAATCCTCCCGAAATTGGAGCTACAAACTTTTGTGGCAATTTATGAGGGAGGTCTATGTTCAGCAGTGGACTAGAGATAGGCTGAAATGATGATGATGATGTACAATACCTTAGTCGCCTATTACGACACCTCGATAGGAAAGAGGTAGGTGCTATTCCACTCTACCGGACACCTATCGGCTACAATAGAATAAACTATTAGATATATATAAATGAAACATGGATCTGTGACCTAAATTTATTGTACATTAATTTTATATCCGTATACTTTAAGCTGACATTGACAGTAATAAACAGAATGTGTTAATGGTGTCTCTAATGATTCGTAAATTTAAAACATATTGCGTACAGTTACCACGAGATTTTGTACAACACGAGCTTTGCACGACGCGTTATGTAAATTATTACAAGGGACGGAGGCATTAATGACTACACAGTTACTCTAGGGTAATAACGTGGTAACGGAAGATTAATATGTCTAACCATTACTTACATACATACATAAGATCACGACTGTGTCCCATAAGGGGTAGTCAGAGACTGGGCACTCACTGCAAAAGTAGATGACTGCCACAATCCACGTTTCACCAAAACAATATAATGCACTTGGTGTGATAGGTGGTGAGCCCATCGCCGCCATGCGCTGTTGGGTGCACAGTGCAGTTTAATTCCTTACTCGCCTTTTACGAGAGCCATTGGATGAGATGGAGTGGTAGTATTCTTTTAACGAGCCGCCACCACACGGCACTAACCATTACTTCTCTATTTGAATGTATATATACACTAACGACTTTTCCCATATAAGAGGTAGGAAACCACATCCGTAGCGCGCCTTTTGCCCCGTGCCAAACAAGACGTGACGTGGCGAACTACATCGCCGCCATTTTGGTACGAGTGAAAAAATTCTTACATCCCTTAGAGCAGTATAGTGACAGCGTTCCATATTTTGCACGAATGTAGGGTCTCCGTACAATACCTTAGTCGATTCTTACGACACCTAGTTAGGAAAGAGGTAGGTGTTAGTCTACTCTGCCGGACAACTATCGTCTCTATTTATATATTTGAATACAGTATTTTTTTTATTTGATAATGTGACAAAACGGGCAAAATGTTTACCTGATTGTAAGTGCTACGTCTGCCTAGAACATTTCTGTGTGATATCACAGTGCGCTCGTCACCCTGAGACATCAGTTATTAAGTCTCATATGCCCAGTGATTACGCTAGCTCTCAGTGCCCTTCAAACCGAAACACAGTAATGTCTACGCACTACTGCTTCACGGCAGAATAACTGGCCCTGGGGTGGTACCTACCTAGACGGATTCCGGCTTGGAATCCTACCACCAGTAGAAGAAGTGTATCATATTAGTTATTTTTTATCACCAATATTATCTTACTTCTGTAATAAAGCTAAATATTTTGTACGTTTGAACGCTCCAATCTCAATAAATACTGATTCGGTTTGAAAAATTCTTCAGCATCAGATATGCCTGTGGTAATTGTAATTGCTTATAAAATTAAAAATATAAAAATTGTGTTAGTATTCTCCTACGTGAACCAATGACTTCTAAAAGACAAGCTGGTGAGAAGGTGGTCTGTATTTTTTTAACCGACTTCCAAAAAAGTGGAGTCTTTCGCCTGTTCCTATTTTTTTTATTACGTATGTCGGATCTACAAATAATACACATTATTATTCGTAGGTTCAGGCATAATTGATTTTAATGATAAATTTGTATTAGAAAGGGGGTACAGTAGGTGTGGTCTCGTATAATTTGGTCATGTGCTGATGATGGAATCCATGAGAAAATCATGGGAATAATGGGAGTTACTGAGTGGAAGTCGGTTTCTCGATTACATAATTAATATAATCTGTCGTCATTTGGCGAAGGCTTAAGATTCGTCCGCCCCCTCCTATCTAGTAGTATTATTTATTTGTATTTATTGTATAAGTATTAGTTATTTGTATATTTAAAAAAATCTAGTAATATTAGAAAATAATGAATATAAAAAAGTACAACACTTGTATATCTGTTATCACGTTGTAGATGTATCAGAGGTCCCAGTGACCTCTGATACATCTACAAAAGCACACATTTTTTAAATATATAATTACTAATAGGAGCATCGTGACATTTTGACCGTAGAATATACTTTTCGATCGAAATTTTATCAAAAGAACATTTTTGTACTGTTCTTTATTTTTAAATAAAACGCAATTATAGAAAAATATAAATCGAAGAAAACACCAGACCGCAATCAACCACTGGCAATGTTCCCGTGCAAAAACGAGCTAAACTTATTTGGTATTTGTTGCTCTTGCTAAAATAATATTTCCAACTACAGCGTGGTTCATGTGAGTAAATTTTTTATTTTTTTTTTATTTTAGAAAGTGACGAGACGAGCAAAATTTTAACCTGATATCAACGCCCATATTAAGTGCTGTGTCACCCAGAATAATTCTGTGTGGCACCGCACTACGCCTGTCCCATGAAACTTCAAATTATATCCTACCTATTTTATTTTTCTATAGCATTACATACTTCATCCACATAACTATATGTTCCTTTTTCAGCTACATCTTCTACGATAAATCATCTTGATGATACGGAAACTCCTGAGGATTATGATTGATTATCACTTCCTCCGGTCCGGTAGTGTAATTCCGCACTCACCTTACAAAATATTGCAGTGTTAAATTATGTATGTAACCCGTGTTGTGGCGGCTTAAGAGAATCTACCACCTCATCTCATCCCGTGGTTGTCGAAAAGTCGACAGATGGAAAATGAAATCCAGGAGATGGGCAGCAGCATCTTCCTTGAACATCCGAATAAGTAAACTGCGATTGCCAATCCCAGGCGCGGTAACTATAGCAAAATCCTTCCAATATGAGGTAGAAACTTTTGTGGCGATCTGTAGGGGAGGCCTGTTCAGCACTGGACTAGTGATAGGCTGAAATGATGATGATGACGTGCACAAAGATGTTTCACTTAAAAAAAAGTAAAACAATTGATATCTGCAGAAAGTTATCAATATTATATTTTTTGTAATTAGGCAGTATCAGTTTTACTAACACATGTGCCGGGCTCACTCGCTCTCTAACACTTAAATTTTACGGAGAGCGAGCAATGTGAGTACTAACCTAGACGTTAGCATCTCTTAAACAGTTTATTGCAATTTTACGTTCTACTCTAGCATGTGTTCGGCGGTGAAGATATTATATCTGAAAATCTCTCCGCAAAACTGAGAAAACCAGTTCTTAAAATAAAATTTATTTCGTGGACTGGTGAACATACCGCATTGAAGAATCATGACTCATGTTGCTTTATCTATTTCATAAAGACAAAGTAACAAAACGAGCAAAACGTTCCCCTGACGGTAAGTGTAACGCCTGCCAATTACAAATGCTTTGTCACCCAGAACATTTCTGTGTGACAACACACTGTGTTCGTGATAACACTAACTCTCATTGCCCTTCAAACCGAAACACAGTAATGTCTACATTTTGGCAGAAAGAAATACTCGTACAAATCAAAAATCGCTGGAAACAACTTTTTACTAATTTGTTTCTTTTTATGAAATCTAACATTTTGAATGTTACATTTCAATTATGTGTTGGCGCGCCGCTCACTCGGCGGCCGTCTGTCGTTAGCTCTTTGACCGCGCCGCGCACTCGGCGGCCGTCTGTCGTAGAGTCTATGACGCTTGATAATGCCTCGTTTTGGGGCGAAACACGTGTCGTGTTCTCGACTTCAGTGGTGTATATTATCTAGTGGTAGTATTGTAGTGGTTGGTGGAGGGTACCTGGTGGCGGTGTTAGTTTGCTTGTGCACGCTACTGAGGGAGGGCGGGCGGTGCTCTTCAAAAAACTAGGTAATATATACCATTTTTATATTTTGCATGCGGATCTTAGCAAAGTAACTTACTTTCCTTCATTATTTTGAATGTCATCAAAACCAGCCAGATACAAACAGTACAGCCAAAGAGATTTGTTTCTCCGACCTATTATACTATAAACAAAGAAAGATTTTTAATGAAATTCCTTCTGATTATAACCTCGACTAAATTGTATTTTGTTAAATAATTCAAGAGTGTGGGCATTAATCTATTACTTATAAATAGATTTGATTTATACTTCCTATTAACGTTTTTATAAAAAAAAGAAATGTAGTGTGCCAGATTTTTTATGCTGTGTATTTTTTTTAGTTTAGATATAAATGTACACATGCACTAGGTTACTCACTGCTTAGAACATAGAGTAACTTATTATAGGGGTAAGCTTAGAAGTTTAGCCAAAATTTTCGGGAAGCTTGTTTCGTGACTTATAAATAAAGAATCAAGTTAGGCTAACGTATCGATACGTTAGCCTTACTTGTTTCTAGTTTATAGTCTTATATGTATAATGATTGCAGCCTATAATTAAATTTTATAAGTACTCGTACGATACGATTTTGATATAATATTACTAAATCCATTGATATTACATGAAAACGTCGTGGCGCATTTGTGAAAATAATCTCTTACATAAAAACTTTTTAGTACAATCCATAAAGCAAAAGTTTCTTTAGACTTAAAAGCTAGAAGATATTGTCATTCTGAATATTATATTTTATTGTCTAGATTATAGTAACTATCAGTATTCAAATGCCTTGAAGGACAATGGTGGTTGTAGGATTCCTATGCAGGAATCCGTCCAGTTATACTGCCGTGAAGCTATATTGAGCAAACATTACTGTGTTTCGGTCTGAAGGGTTCTGCGAGCCAATATTATCACTGGGTATATGAGAATTAAGAACTGACGTCTATGGGTGACGAGCGCAGTGTAGTGCCACACAGAAATGTTCTAGGTGACACAGCATTGGTTATGGTCAGAAGTTGCATTTACTACCAGGTGAACGTTCTGCTCGTCTCATCACTTTATCCAATATAACATAAAACAATAAAATTTTGGTTCCACTCTTCCAACGGAATGGATATCAGAAAATGTATTTACCGCGGTGTTACATATTCCCTCGATGCTCGTAGGAACGTAATGGGAAGTAAGAATTTTTCGGCTCGTACAAAAATGTCGGCGACGTGGTTCGCCACGTCTCGTCTCGTTTCTCGCTGGTAGGCTGCGTGTGTGGACCTTACTTACCACTTATATGGGAAAAAGGCGTAACTGTATGTATGTATCTACAAACGTGTTTAATTTTGTAATATCAAACTTGATTCTTCACAATCGGCCCATGGAGAATCCGTTGCCCAGCAAAGGCTTCGCCTAAGTTCAAAAGGTCATGTAAGTTCAACTATAAATAACTGGACCTGGCTCACGAGGTGACCGACATGAGGGGTGGTGTGCCGACCGAAAGTGGTCCGGTCAGACATTCAAAACTTCTGAGGCAACTGAGACTCCGTGATCTTCTGTTCCGTGCTCGAATACTTCTGTATTGCTCCTCAATAACGCCCGCATCGTCCGCCGGTTTCTTTCCATTTCTCCCTATCACCCGGCCATAATCTCTCCTGCCGACGGCTCTTCATATATCTGATTGTATCTTATTAATTTTATATATTTTTATATCTTTGTACATGTGACAACTAGACGAAAAAGAGATATCTAATAATAATAATAAAGTTATTTATTTTTCTCATTCACATAAAGGTTACAATTACGATTTTATCTTACAGAATTATATCGTTTTTACTGTGGGAGATAAGAGCCCAAATTCAATATGCGGGAAAGATTTTTTTTATGATTTATTAAAAATAGTGTATTAACATTTAATAAGTAAATTAAAAATTCATGTGAACAAAATGTAGATAACCTACGATTAAAAGAACAACAATCACTTTTCATTTCCTTAAATGAACTCTGAAAACATTAGACACAACACAAGTGTCACTTGATACTGCCTCGTTTTGAGGTGAAACACGTGTCGTGTTCTCAACTTCAGTTTGTATTGCCTAGTGGTAGTATAGTAGTGGTGGAGGGTATCTGCGGGGCTATTACGTATCCAAAGTGAAGATCACTATTTTTCATATGACTTCTTTTTTGTTAATCATAACCAGTATGCAGACACTCATTTGGTAGATATTCGTTCAACACTTTTATAAGTGATCATCACTTTGGATACGCAATAGCCCTACTGGTGGTGGCTACCGGAGGAGGTATTGGTTTTTCTTTGCACGCTGTTGAGGGAGTGCGGGCGGTGCTCTTCAAAACTAGGTAATACACACCATTTTACATTTTGCATGCGGATCTTAGCAAATTAACTTTCTCTCCTTTACTATAATGGATTTCCGCAAAGTAACGCCTGATTCTATTAACTATCTGAAAACATTTACAAAGAATACTGTCATTTCTGTTAACTGTTTGAAACTCATTGTGTTGTAAGCTGTTACGGTTTTTTCCAGATTTTATTACACTGATCTATAATTTTCCTGCACAGATTTTGCAAGATGATACCAAAACAAAATACCTTCTAAGAAACACTCTGCCTCTAGCGCTATTAGATGCGCCGATGACAACTGTATCAAACAGAGGGTAAAAGTAAAAACCTTGCCAAATCCATTATTTTGGAACAAGGAATCGGAAGGCTAGGCGCATAAAAAAATATTTCGAAGACACGTGCAGTCCGCCAACCCGCATTAGAGCAGCGTTGCGGATTCTTCCTAGCTGCAAAACCCTCTCAGAAATGAGAGGATCCCTGCGCTCAGCTGTGGGACAAATGTATAGGCTGTAACTATACTTTTAAGTTTTTTTATGGAATCAGGAATAAAAAAAAATCAAAGCGAATTAAAAAAGACTATAGATACAATCACAAAATTGGAAATAGGCCGCAATATTGTTTCATCCTCTATGAAATTGCGCATTGAACCGAGCCCACGAGTGTCAAAAGCAATTACTGAGCTAAACTGAAATCACTAGATACCGATGCGGTTTGATATAGAACCAATCACTTGTCTGTACGAATGTTAAAAACTGTTAGCATATACAGAATTTCTCTCCCTCTATATCCCACCAGTATTTGTGAAATTCCCAATTTGTTTATATACAGTTTAAGTTTCAGTTTTATTAATCGATGATGCCTTTTAAAATATATAAATAAATATATAGGTAACTACTATGTCGGCTTCAGATTACATTTTGTTGTTTTTGTGGACCCCGAAGGGGCGTCGTCGTCGTCGTCGTTGTCGTTTCAGCCACAAGTCCACTGCTGAACATAGCAGTAACATAGCCTCCCCCATAGATAGCCACAAAAGTTTGTAGCTCTCACATTGGAGGGATTTTGCCATAGTTGCAACGCTTGGCAGTTTATTTATTCAGATGTTCCAGGAAGATGCTGCCTGCCCATCTCCTGGTTAAACTCGGAACTAGTGACTGGTGTGAACTGGCACAAGCTAGAGAGTGATGACATATTCTGGGCGTACTAAAGATAAAATGGGTGACGACCAGTAGAGCGTCCCAGATAGCGATGGAGCAATTAAATCCATTAAGACCAGTAAGATCTCGAAACTAATATTCATCATCATCATTTCAGCCTTTCACTAGTCCAATAATGAACATATGGCTCCCCCATAAAATGCCACAAAAGTTTGTAGCTCTCATTTTGGGGGGAAATTGTCATAGTTGCCATGCATGGATTCAGATGTTCCAGGAAGATGCTGGTGCCCATCTCCTGGTTGAACTCGGAACTAGTGACGGGTGTGTCCTGGCACAAGCCCGAGAGAGATGACATATTCTGATACCGGATGCCAAGAACCTCTTTGGGTCATTGCGTCACCATAGTAAGTATAAATATTATTTAATCAAAAAATCTAATTCAACGCAACTGCTCCAAACATGCTTAAGCGAATTAAAAAGTTTCATGACTTCCTTAACAGTGCCTGAACATTGATCTAATAATATCTGAAAAGTATTTCCTAATTTTATTATAGTAGTAAGAAGTGAGATAATACTTCGTATTACAATCATCTTATTAGAATGTGTCGCCTTTATAATGAAGTAACTTTGACGGACCATAATGTCTTTGATATTTTCGGTAGTCGATACAACGCCTTCAAAAAGAATATCACAAAGGCCTTAAAACAAAATAATTGTATCTACATTTCTTTATAACTTTTTCTGAAAGTTAAGTTTGTAGTTGAATAATTATTATATTACTTCAATTTCTATGATATTGTGCATTCATGTTTTGATTTTAATCTCGCGGTTCTCTTTTCATTAAAATTAAAAATTATAGTAATTTTATAATTTTAACTGTCGTATTTGCCTTAGTAATCAGTGAATCCGTCTTAGTCCAGTCCGTATAATCAACCGCAGGGCAAGTTATTCTACAGTGAAGCACCATTGTACAAACATTACTGTATTTCGTTCTGAAGGGCACTGAGAGTTAGTGGAATTACTGAACCTATGAGACTTAAGTACCGATGTCTCTGGGGAACCAGCGTAGTGTTGTGACACACAGAAACATTCTGAGTGACAAAGCATATGTTGTGGCAAACCTTTCAGTTACCATCAGGTGAACATTTTAGTCGACTTTCTCAGTTAAAAAAATGGTATTAATTTAGAGGTTGAATTTGTACCAGTTTAGCTTCTTAATTAATAATTAATAAAGCCGTGACAAATATCTAGGTTGTGACGAGACCGCTGAGGAATACAAAGTTGTGCATATGTCTCGACTTAGTCGGAACTGTTCAGACAAATGTAATTAATTCGGTTCCTGAGACGCTTGTGTATTTTGTTCCGTCTCACTTATTATGCAAAGGGGATCGTCATAGCATTAAAACCAACACGCTGCAATATCAGCACTTATATAGGCTTAAAATTAAGTTAGGTGTGTGGATAGTAACTTCTCAATTTTTCATTAGTTAGATTTAAATTCAAGCCGCGAATAAATGATTATATAATAATAATATGCACAGAAAACACCCAAGGCATCCTGCGAATTCTCCCAGGCTTCGAATATATACTTAATTAGTTCAACATCGGCATCGGTTGCAGAACGAGCCCTTGTAAAACCAAATTCGTTTTTGTAAACCATTTATGTAAATTAAAATTTAATACTAGAATTAAACACTATGGCTAATTGAGGTGCAATTATATCTATGACAGACAGATAGATAGTACTAACTTAAACGGACATACCCTATATACCTTTTACGAAATCCATTGGATGAGACGGAGTGGTAGTATTATTTAACTAGCCGCCACCACACGGCCAAATAAAATATAAATATAAATATCCATATAAATATCTCTATATTATATATAGCTATTACGGCGCTATTTTGCAACATAAAAATCACTTTAATGTCAGTCGCATTTCAACATATAAAAATACAATAAGACATTAGCTATGGAAATATAAATTTAACCAATGGAGCAGTTTCAACATTAGTCGATTTTCTAATTTTATTACAGCATTAGCTGCAGAGCTAATTCTACGTGCCAGTTTGAATATATGGAGGCCTTATCCCAAGAAAAAGAGTCATTGCAACAGGGCTCAACTTTTCCTCATTTACTAGCATATTTATATTAAATAGTTTAACACCCGGGCTGTAAATTTAATTTTTTTTATTGCCATTCAAAAGCAAATTGTTAACGCTAAACCTATGTACTACTTTGGAAATAGCATTATTCACCTCGTCATATAACAAAAGTTGACGTTTTATTTTAAAAAATCAAATGCAAATAATACAATACAATGGTCTTCTACTAGGTAAGCCATTAATATAAATAAGGAATGGAAGTGGACCGAGAATCGAACCTTGTGGGACACCTGGACATAGATACTGACCCGAAAGAACTCCTAGCATCGATAACAACTTTCCGAGTTCCATTGCTGAAATATGAAGTAAGAAGTTTAAATTCAGAATGTCTTATACCGTAATGTTGTAGTTTCCTGATGAGTTTCCTATATATCTGCGGTTCTCTCAAGCAATCACATAACAACCAATAGATTTAAAAGTATTAAAAATATTATTAGAATGTAACATACGAAATTTAAATTATACGCAGAAAAATAATTAAAAGCTGAAGGTACTCCGGGTCAACTATGACTTCAGGACATCTGTCACCTTAGTTCCTCCTGACCATGGTTGCTGTAAAGCACTCGAAACGTCGGGTTATAAATAGTAAAATTAAACGCGATAAAATCCGTAAAATTAGTTTTATTAAAATGTGTAGTGTTCGCGTAAATATAAGAAATCATTATATTATGTACTTTCTTAATATTACACCATGTAATTAATTGCACCCGTATCGAAGTCGTTACGTGCTCTGCTTCACATTTTCAACCGAGTGTTAATAATCACTCTGACCCTAGTTAAACTTTCCGTTCTTAAAATAATCTATATAAGGCCAGTGTAACCACTATTGTGTAAATAAAACTAAAAGTAACCGAATTTATCGGGTTTATTTTACTGTCATAGTTAATCTTAGGTACATTCAGCCGAGGCTGAGACTCGGTGGCTGTCAGACGTCAAGCAATAGTAGTGGAAGGAATCATGTGTGCACGCTATTAGCTGTTTTTGTTCTTTACCTAATCTCTTCATGCTTATGAACATCTATAACTATTTCTTAAAGCGGGAGCGGGAATACCTTTGCAAGCACCTGCAAATATTCAACATCCGACCTCTTCCCAGTTTCAGCCACTTCCAAGCAAATCCGTATTTCATACTTAATATTATGAATGCGAAAGCAACTCAGTCTATCCCTCAGCTAATTTGATACCTATTCACGTCTCAAGGACACGTTTTAGACGGACAAAGGATAATTTTTATTTCCGGAAAATCGAATTGTCCCCACGGGATTAAAAAATATCATATTTCCACGCGAACTAAGTCGGGGACATCAGTTAGTAACATTATTAATGCGAAAATAACTCTCTCTGCCCCTCTGTCTGTTTGTTACCTTTTCACAGCTCAACCATTGAACTGATCTTGACGCAATTCGTTATCAAAGAATGCTTCTATCGGGGGAGACGGACGTAGGATACTGTTTATGCCGAAATTATATAGCAAATATATATTCGGTGGACTCATAACGTCTTGGATTTTACATCTTCATCAGATAAATGATCTTGATTTGGTCTGACCTAAAGATATTTTTAAATATCTCATACCTTTACCATCATAGTTCATGTCGATCAGTGTGACCTGAGTTTGGAGTTCATCTTGAATGAAGTCATTTATTGACGGAGTGAGATTCAGACCTCCGTTCGTACTTTCGACTTGTGTGTGTATCTTGTGTACGCGGTGTTAGACGTTGAGCGCCGCACCCGTAAGGCGCGAGTTAAATTCCCGGTGCCATCACCTCAAATCAAAATCTCAATTTTTAGTGCTGATTTTTCACTTGCTCAATGATAAAGGAAAATATGACAATGATGTAATACATTAAAATATTTCAAGAATATGTGAAGTCGGCCAACCTATATTTGACCAACCTGGCGGACTCTTCCCGGCTTTAAATTCGTTCGTCGGCGCAAAAACGAGAGGAGCCCTGTGTTTAGCAGTGGGATATTTATAGGCTGTCACTTTCCTTTTTTTTTAATTAATAATATAATTTAATTCATAATATGTGCTTAAGAACTTAACAGCTAGACAATTACTCTGCCAGGAAAGATATGGGCTACTACGCTCAATTGATGATGATGTTTTTCTAGCCGATTTCGACCACGGCGACAACTTCCGAATCCGAATGTCGAGAGCCATCAACAGCGCAGGAGATATTAAAGTGCCACAAGTGTACGCGCAAACACAGAGGCACTCACTCGTCCCAACCTACCCGCGCCCGATGTAACGCTGATGCAAAAAGATCGGAGGTAGGCTAGAATGCAGTGTCAGAAACACAGGGACAAACACAACACAACCAGACCCGAAAACCAACAATTTGTGTTTTAGCACAAATGTTGGTTCCGGGTGGGATTCGAACCCAGGACCCGCGGCGTAGAAGTCAGGTACTCTGACCTCTAGGCCACGCGGTCGTTCACACTTCAAACTGTAAAGAACACTATAAATAAGATTAAATTTAAATACAGAAATTCAGAGTTTACGTCCATTTGGGTAATATAGTAATTTTTGTAACAATGCATGGTAGCTATTGCAATTTCCCATATGCAATATAATAATGCTCTTATATATCGTATATTACTTATGGTAGAATTTTTTTACAAGAATCTCTAAGCAACTCTCCGAAGCAACTCTTTAAAAGCCATATAAATATTTTATCTTCGTTAAAATCGAACCCACCACCTTTAGCACAGAAGCTAATGGTTTAGTCAGAGCGCCAACAGATCTGATTGCTGTAATAATTTATGTGTTGCTTTACACGTTTACATATGGCTACGAAATCATGTACAATTCCATTGTTTCCGGCCAATATTCTACGATTCTGCTGAGCACTCTCAGATGAGTGCATCTATTCTACGAAGTACTCACCTGAAACACATACATAAATACAATCACACCTCTTTCCCATTTGGGTAAGCCGAGACCGATTCCGACACACATCTTTCCCTTCTCCCACTTTCATGTGAGTTTTCATACAAGTTCGTCGGTTGTGAATACTTTTAACGTGGCGGGAAACACTAAATTGAAAAATGTTTTTGTTCTTTTCCTTTAGATTTGTTTTTTGATACATAATTACGTTGCTACGTTACTTTTCTAAATTCCTATTTTTTACAAAATCGTGTTCATCTTCGAAATAAACCAATATTTATTCCCTTTTCATGAAAGACAGGACACCGTACGTGACGACGTTACGTATTGGCGCCTTAGCTTATACTTTTTTACCGTCGATTATTTCATAAAATATATATAGAATCCTTGTCACGTTTCTCTCATTGCATTTAAAAGGCTGAGAATGAAATCTGAATCATTTTGCGTTGTTTGAAAACGTTTCATTATTTCTGCTGTTATTTAATTTACTTATGATCCTTTTTGTATTTAACATTTCATTTTATACATACATACATAAGATCACGACTGTATCCCATAAGGGGTAGTCAGAGACCGGACACTCACTGGAAAAGCAGATGACTGCCACAATCCACGTTTCACCAAAACAATATAATGCACTTGGTGTGGTAGGTGGTGAGCCCATCGCCACCATGCGCTATTGGGTGCACAGTGCAGTTTTGTTCCTTACTCGCCTTTTACGAGATCCATTGGATGAGACGGAGTGGTAGTATTCTTTTAACGAGCCGCCACCACACGGCATTTCTTTTATAGTTCATGCAAATTTTAAACAATGTACTTAAACCCATCAACGCTTTATGAAGTAGTTAGCTTTAATTTTAGAACGGTTAAATATTCCCCTTAAACCTTATCTTCCTATTCGAATAGCGAAATTTCTAGATTTAGGATGAACATCGTTCATCGCGATCAAAGGTCATGTAATAATAATTTTTAGAATTTCCTCCCATGTAAGTAAACCCGGAGAGCTGAGTTGAGTCTTGAGTTAATACGACCTGGAGAGCGAAATAAGAAATAGTAACAAGCTCTGTCTAGGTAGGCTAATCCCAGGCCGTATTCTGCAGTTATTATGCCGTAGAGCAGCAGCGTGCAAACATTACTGCTGTTTCGGTCTGAAGGGCACTGAGAGCTAGTGCAATCACTGTGCATATGGGCGCAGTGTGGTGCCACACAGAAGTATTCTGGGTCACACAAGCGTTTGTTACACGTTGCACTTACTTTCGGGTAAACGTTTTTCTCGTCTTGACACTTTATCCAATAAAAAAGTGTCTTTTTATTTATCCAAATATGAACTCCAAAAATCTTACTCCATGAGTTTCTACTTTAAGCCCACAGTGTTTATACGAGTATACCCCAAGTAAATTACGTGATAGGTGTAAGTGCATAGTTGGCGAGTAACTTGGCCCTTAGTCTGTTAAGTAGTTCGAGCCAAGGCGAGAGCCGCCAACTTTGTTTCGATTATGTGACGTCCATACTACATGTATGTGATAACAGATAGACTTAAGAAAGGCCGAGCTTGTATGAAAACACTATTAAAAGTAAAGGAAGCTAAAGATGTGTGTCAGGATCGCAGCATGTGGAGAGATGTGGTATCTGCCTACCCCTATGGGAAAGAGGCGTGACTCTATGTTAGACAAACTTATTCAATAACTAAGTTTTCTTTATTTCCTTCTTATTAAATTTTTCTGTTTCAAAACATTAAAACGAGCCTTAGAACTCTTAGTTGCCAAAGCACAAATGTAGTTGAAGTTATTGATTAACTTCAACTATAATTATTAATATAATTATTATAACTATAATTATTATAATTAGAGATATACATATAATCACACCTTTTTCCCATATTACGGGAAGGCAGAGGCCTCATCAGGTAGCCCACTTTTCGCCTCAGCAGCAAAATAGACGTGACGGGTGGCAAACCACTTCGCCACCATTTTGGTACGAATCGAACAAAGCTTACTCTCCATTGCTTTCTTACGATTAGCGCTATAAATAGAATTATAAGCAGTATTGTGCATTTTCCATTTTTTATTGCCACGTATCTTAGCTTATCTGACTCCTGATTTCAAGATACCGAAATCCGACCAAAGGTGACTGGTGGTAGGATTCCTATACAGGAGTAAGCAGTAAAGATAATGATGATAAGGTAATTTCGCAAGTCTGTGCACAAGCACAGAGGTACACAAGCACAGAGGCATTCGCTTACCTTCTTGTATCTGATGGAACGCCTAAGCGTAACTATGAGGAAGGTTCGTACAGTGCCAGTGAAACATTACCTATAACATTTTTTTTTATTGGATGTAGTGATGAAACGAGCAAAACGTTCACCTGATGGTAAGTGCAACGCCTGCTTTATGAGCAGGCGTTGCTCTTAAAGCAGTGTCAAAAGCTGAGTCACCCAGAAAATTTCTGTGTGACACCACACTGTGTCCATCACCTTAGACATAAGTTCTTAAGTCTCATATGCCCAGTGATTACGCTAGCTCTCAGTGCCCTTCAAACCGAAAAACAGTAATGTTTGCACACTACTGCATCATGAAGATGCAGAATAACTGGCCCTACGGTGGTATCTACCTAGTCGGATTCCTGCATAGAAATCCTACCTCTAGTAGTTGTATAGTTAAACAATTATGAATATCTAAATTAAACTTTTAGGTTAGGTTTTCAAACATTATTGGTGGTAGGATTTCTATGCAGGAATCCGTCTAGGTAGGTACCACCCCGGGGCCAGTTATTCTGCCGTGAAGCAGTAGTGTGCAAGCATTACTGTGTTTCGGTTTGAGGGGCACTGTGAGCTAGCGTAATCATAGGGCATTTGAGACTTAAGAACTGATGTCTCAGGGTGACGGGCGCGGTGTGGTGTAACACAGAAATATTCTGGGTGACACATCATTTCTTGTGGGCGGACGTTGCACTTACCATCAGGTGAACGTATTGCTCGTTTCGTCACTTTATACAATAAAAAAAATAATTAATCCAACCGCATTTTCGGGATACGTTTGTGTCGGTGTTCAATTCTCGTGCTCTGTGCAACTTTGATGAGCACGGCTAATTAGTTCTAGGAAACACGATCAAATACTGTACAAAATAGTTACAGAATTTATAGCATTCGTGCATTGGAATCCAATTTTGGACAAATGTCTTCTCATTTCTATTAGTTGGTTGAACTGGACAGGTTCATCTAAAGAAAAAAAGAAAAAAATATCTTCAAATTCAACCTCTAAATGAATACCAATGTTTTTACTGATAAAATAATGACTACGAGTACATCGTTCACCTGACGCTAAGTGCAACGATTGCCCATGCCAAATGCTGTATCACCCGGAACATTTTTGCGTGGCCCCACATTGCGATCATTATCCTGAGACATCAGTTCTTAAGTATCTTAAGTATCCAAGTCAGTGCCTTTTTTTTTCATAAAGTGACGAGACGACCAAATCGTTCACCTGATGGTAATTGGAACGTCTGCCCGTAACAGATGCTTTGCTACTCAGAATATTTCTGTGTAGCACCACACAGCGCCCGTCACCTTGAGACATAAGTTATTAAGTCTCGTAGGCCCAGTGATTACGCTAGCTCTCAGCGCCCTTCAGACCGAAACGCAGTAATGTTTGCACACTACTGCTTCACGGCAAAATAACTGGCCCTGCCGAACAAGCCGTGGGTACTTGTAATTGTAACTTTGAGGTGTTCTCGGTGACACAGGATTTATGGGCAGACGTTGCACTTACCATCAGGTGAACGTTTTGCTCGTCTCGTCACATTATCCAATAAAAATAATACCTTAAAGGAACATCGTTCACAATACTTTAATGTACCGCAGTTCTTAGAAAGTGATTAAACGCGTGTAAACATGACGACACGAATTCGTATTTGAATGAAAACTTTCAGGTAAATACTGGTTAAGGAAAATGAGTCGTTAAGTCAGATAATTAAAGGTACGTTCTTCAGAGAGACTAACTAAACTAAACTAACTAGAGAAGTGAGTTCTAGTTGCAGAAACTTTACTCGACCTTTATGTTTTGTTGAATCCGGCCAGTAATTCGCAATAGATGCCAGTTAGCCGAATTTGTATTGACCCTGTACTCTAGCTGATGGTCGCGGGTTCGTTTTACATTACCGTTCAGTGTAGGGGAGCTTCATAACGTAAAATTGCAAACAATAATTTAAGTTGTTTCGGCACCGTGGATCCAAAGCAAGAACATCCGTGTACAACAAAAAGGGTCGCAACTTACGATATATAGTATATGATAAATTTCAAGCTAATTTGGCCATAGTAATTTGTCCTTAATTTAACATTTTTTTATCTAAACTAATATCATAAAGAGGTAAGATTTGATTTTGTGTAGGTTTGGCCTACAAACTATGATTATAGTTTGGCGAGGAAGAACTGTTAATATTTTTTATAATCTTTTATTGGAATAAATAAAAAAAAAAAAAAATGATTTAACTCAAAAACTACTGAACAGATTTTAAAAATTCTTTCACCTTTATACAACTACATTATCAACGACTAACACGAGTTGTATTTAATTAAAAAAAAAACGAGATTCCTACGAAAATTGCTATGATGTAACTCAAGGTATCAAAAATTTACTGATAAAAGTCATTATTTGGTGTGCGCTGCAAAAACTATTAATGATAAAGAAAATAATGTACTACATTTTCATAGTACTCATTATTACTCACAAAAAAGTCCGCGGGGCTATATGTCTAACTATTATAGTTAAGTTACAATAACTGCTTTTTGTTCAAATTAGTCTATCAAAACACGGGTAGAATCGAAAGATGATGACATTCGTATCATGACATTAATCCTAATCTTACAAAATAGTTTCATAGTTCAAGTTTGATTATGTACATGTAAATTCTTCTTTAAATTATCCGAATCGGACCCATCGTTTAGAAGTTACGACGAGTATAAAAATGATAAAAGTAAGAAAAAATGCCGCAGGTATGAGCGAACAGCCCTATGCTCGCCGGCGCTACGCCCGAATGGACTAAGATCTATTAATTACCTACCTACTCATTTTATTTTTTATAAACTAGAAACAATTGAATAGCGGTTTTTGATTTTAAGTAATTATTTTTTCGAATGTAAAACTTCGAAACACTCTAAAAAAAATACAGCGGCCGTGGTCTCGAACGCCGCGGCGCCGCCCGGCTTCATGCGACTTGGGCATCATCGAGGTTGGCGGCTCCCTTTGCGCAGCGGTCGAGAGCGGTCATTTTATTTTGCTAACACGACATCAAATATTGTTTACGAGGAAGCTCTGAGCCACTAAACTTTTATAGCTTATGTTCCCCTAAATACTCGTAAAACATTATTCTGGTAACTTAATCTTACCTGACAAGCTGCAGAGCCTGTCGATGAGAATAGTCTCTACACAAAATGTTAATGAAGGGATTGTCGTTATGTATTTTGTCCAAATAAAGTACTAACCTTTCTTATATCTATTTACCCGTGCGAAACTGGGGCGGATCGCTAGTATTAGATAAAGTGACGAAAAGAGCATGGTGTCTCAGGCTGTTGGCCACAGTGTGGTGTCACATAGAAATGTTCTGGGTGATACAGCATTTATTATGATGCAGACGTTGCACTTACAATCAGGTGAACCTTTTGCTCGTTTCATCACTTGACATAACAAAAAATGTTTTAATTTAGTCAATTTCAGCTTACTCACTTCTTCTCCATACAAAATTTAACTATTCCAAATCTTACACTCCATCGGGCGCGTAATATGCTTAAAAAACATTGAGCCGTGGTAGCTCAGGGGCCTGGTGCTCGCCTTTAATTTCATAGTAAGCGAGTAACCTGGGTTCGATCCCCGGTGCCAGCACCTCTAATATTGTTCTACAATTTTAAGTGCTGATTTACCACGTGCTTAGCGGTGAAGGAAAACATCGTGAGGAAACCTGCATGTCCGAGGAATAGAAATATTTCGAGGACATGTGAAGTCCGCCAACCCGCATTGGAGCAGCGTGGCAGATTCTTCCTAGCTCCAAATCCCTCTCAGAAATGAGAGGAGGCCTGTGCTCAGCAGTGGGACATTTATAGGCTGAAACTTTACTTTTACTTTTATAAGACATATACTAATTTTATATGTATTGGCATTTGTTATGGTCGGACGTTACACTTACCATCAGGTGAACTTTTTGTTCGTTTCATCACTTTATGCAATAAAAAAAAATACCATGCAATAAAATACGTAAATGAAAACCCTACCAGACGGGGGCCCTCGATAGGGGAGACTAAACGCCCACAGGTTAGGGGGAAGGGATAGAAACCCGCGGTCGATGCAGGCGGTATCGAGGCAGCACAGTCAGCATTTGAATTTGGCCTGTCAAACAGTGCCAGCCGCCTCAGATGTCCCTGAAAGACTGACCAGGATTAACCCTTTGCAGACACGACCACCGGATTAATTTCGCATGCCACGTCTCCCAATCGTCGGTCGTGAATTTCGTGAGGCAAGTCCGGATACTTGGTCTTTATTTATTTAAACTTTATTGTTTACACTAAAAGGAATACAATGGGCGGACTTAATTCCAATTGGCATTCTCTGGCGCGTAGTGAAAAAATGAAGGAAGGTGTAAAATAAAAAGAAACTAATTAGTAAAACCTTAAAAGCTGTTAAGAAATATAAAATATAATTAGATAAAATGCTAGTACATATTAAATAAATACATAGCAATATATAATTATAATAAATATACAATGATACACAAATATGCACATACGAGTACATATACAGAAATAAGGTGGATAACAGACAATAGTTCCACATAAATTTGTAAAAAGAATTCCAGAAACAATTTTATCCGCAAACATCTTTAGAATAATGCTCCCGTACTTTAAGCAGGTCTTGTTTTGAGTTTTTCTAATGTTATCAGAAAAGGATTTCAAGGCAATCGCAGCCTGAACGATCAAATAGTTACTAAAGAATTTGAAGAATTGTCTTCTTATCTGTTTAGGCTTTCACGGGGTTCTCATCATATGGAATGTTAATATCGATCAAAAATACTCTCGACTATGACCGGTCCATCAGCACGATCAGGTTTATATACAAATAATCCTCTCTAGCACGATGGTCCGGTCCCAATATATTAGGCTCTAGCCTGACGCGTCATTTTTGAGCTTGATAATTAATTATTTTTATTATATGTTGTATATGAACGGTATCTTTGTGTTTTACCACCACTTTCATCCGTCCATTTCACACGTCTTCTAGCTAAACATAGGCCTGCCCCATAGTTTTCTACATAACACGGTCCATTATCATCATTGAAATGTAGTATAGTATGTGCATTTGTCGTTTGTACTTCCATACATAAAGAAAGTGACAAAATTGATTTATTTTATAATGGAAAGTCCCCTATGTGGTATGTGGTTAGCACCCTAATTAATTCAGACTTTAGTTTCGTCCATCCTATCTAAATTACCCTTCTAATGATCGAATTTAAATGCACAAAGGTTTATTTAAATTTAATCTACACTGATGCTTACTCGATTACGTGAATTAGTCCACCTTCAACTTTAAAGTGGAGGTTTTTCCGAAAGATCCTTGGTGGTCGACTGGAAAATCTATATCCATTTACGTTTTAGCATCGACAACGACTTTAGACTTTACTTTGCGGAAATCCATTATAATTAAGGAAAGGACGTTAATGTGCTAAGATCCGCATGCAAAATACAAAATGGTGGCGGTTCCCGGTGTCGATGTTAGTTTGCTTGTGCACGCTACTGTTTGCTCTTTAAAGACTAGGTAATATACACCATTTTACATTTTGGATGCGGATCTTAGCATATTAACTTCCGTTCCATCGTTAGCGTATTATAAGTTGACAGAGCGAATATGAAGAAGACGGGCAGATAAATAAAAGTCCTAGAATAAAATTGCTAAGCCGCCTGGTAAGCTTAGCAACTGCGGAAAAACTCCAAATGAGGGATTAAAAAAAATTATACCTGTACATATGGATGTCTCCTTATTAGTTCAATCATGAATATGCATTTGAGTTATTACATACATACATACATAAGATCACGACTGTATCCCGTAAGGGGTAGTCAGAGACTGGGCACTCACTGCAAAAGTAGATGACTGCCACAATCCACGTTTCACCAAAACAATATAATGCACTTGGTGTGATAGGTGGTGAGCCCATCGCCACCATGCGCTGTTGGGTGCACAGTGCAGTTTAATTCCTTACTCGCCTTTTACGAGATCCATTGGATGAGATGGAGTGGTAGTATTCATTTAACGAGCCGTCACCACACGGCACAGAGTTTGAGTTATTAATACCCATAATGATTAAATATTCTATCCTGATTGGCTAATACTTTCACCACGATGGCAAACCAAAGTCCACAACTAAAGCCGGCTCTACGTGTCGTCTCGGTTAACATCGAAGGGTTCTCGCAAGACAAAGCGGAGATTCTCTCCGACTTGTATCGCAAAACGCACTGCGACTTTCTTTGCGTGCAGGAGACCCACCGGGATGAAAGTCAAAGTCGGCCACACTTTCGGGACTTACGCTTATCGCCGAGATCTGTCATCCGAAGCACGTTAACGCAGTGTTTGCTGCTCCCGGCGTAAGCATCCTGTCCACCAAGTGCTCACGCTCACGCTAAGAAGAAGAAGAAGAATTAAATATTTTGGGACTAACTAACAGATAACATATCCGTAATATCACCAAAATAACCAAAATTAATCCTTTATAAACTGTTGTAAACAACAAAGTTAAAATAATAATTTATTAATTATTATTGTTATTTAGCCATGGAAGATCAGGGACCGGGCGCTCGCTTTAAATAGAATAGTACGCGAGTGACCTAAGTTCGATCCCCGGTGCCGGCCCCTCTAAAATAGTTCTGCAAACTGATTTACCACGTTCTAATCGGTGAAGGGAAACATCGTCAGGAAACCTGCATGTGTAAGGAATAAAAATATTTCGAAGAAATGTGAGTCCGTCAATCTGCATTGGAGCAGTGTGGCGGACCCTTCTCGGTTCCAAAAACCCTTTTCTGAAATGCGAGGAGGACTGTGCTCAGCAGTGGGACATGGTTTTCTTCATCGTTATTTATGGTTATTTTTACCAATTTTTTATACTCATATATATTTAGCTCAGGGGCCTGGTGCTCGCCTTTAATTTCATAGTAAGCGAGTAACCTGGGTTCGATCCCTGGTGCCAGCACCTCTAATATTGTTCTACAATTTTAAGTGCTGATTTACCACGTGCTTAGCGGTGAAGGAAAACATCGTGAGGAAATTGCATGACCGAGGAATAGAAATATTTCGAGGACATGTGAAGTCCGCCAACCCGCATTGGAGCAGCGTGGCGGATTCTTCCTAGCTCCAAAGCCCTCTCAGAAATGAGAGGAGGCCTGTGCTCAGCAGTGGGACATTTATAGGCTGAAACTTTACTTTTACTTTTTTTTACTTTTACCTATTTTTTATACATAAATAAAACTCAAACATATTAAATATCGCCGTGTTTTTTTAATACATTTCATGAATGCATTAATTTGATAACTGTCTCACAGCAGCTCGAGTTTCACTAATATGGCACCGTCGTTATAACGGCGCTGCGGCAATTTTGCTAGAGCATAATATCGAGTCGGGTCCTTTTCGTTGCAAAAATTCAATTTCATACATAATATCACGCCTATATCCCATACAAGAGGTAGGCAGGGGCCACAGAGGCAGCCTACCATCCCCCCGCGGGAAAATTCTTAATCTCATTGCGTTCCCACGAGCAGTATAGTGACAGAATTGCATATTATGGTGTTATTCTGCACGAGTAAAGACTGTCCGTACAATACCTTAGTCGTCTCTTAGCGCGGTGTCGGCGCTAGGAAAGAGATAGGTTCTATTCTAATCTGCCGGACACCTAGCGGCTACAAGTCAATTTAAATTTAAAAACTTTTTAGTGTTGTTTTTTCGTAGCTATTTTGTTGTATTCTGCATAGCAATGAATAAAGCTATTTTCTTTCTCTCGTCTTTCAAAATTAATTATTTGAGGTAAGTCACGTTAAAAGTTACCCGCAACCGACGAGCGTGTGTGAAAACGCTAATGAAAGCAGAAGAAGCTAAAGATGTGTGTCAGGATCGTAGCAAGTGGAAAGATGTGGTCTCTGCCTACCCCTATGGGAAAGAGGCGTGACTGTATGTATGCATGTATGTAAATATACACGAGTGTGTTGGATGAGAGTTTTAATTTGAACCTCGGTGCCGATACGATTAAAAACTTCAGCTTTTTCAGCTAAAACGAAGAGGCCTGTGCCCAGCAATGGCACGTTTATTGACTGTTACATTAATTTCCATTATCAAAATCTATAACGATTACTGTAATCCCGACTTTCTTAACACTCTTTTAAATTTGCATTCATTGCACGGAATCGAGTGACAACCAAAATAGTTTGAACGCATTTGGTCATTTGAACATCTAGGAGCTATTATGGAACAATTTCGACCGTATTCGAAGCCGGGAGTAATTAGTCCCCTTACCAATGCTAACTTCGAGTCTGCATAGGTATAATTGCTAGCCTGAAACGCGCAGTGCATAAATTTGTCTTTTTAGATGAAGGTTTGCCCATTTTGACGTAGACATTGACGTAATATGACTTAGTACTCGTAGTAATATGTGTAAGTTGCTTGAGTACTTTTTTAATTAGTTGCCCTTTTCATTTTTAACATATGATGAGGTAATAATTTAATTTAATTCTTAAATGTCGTTATTTATTATGGCCTTAAATAAGGCCCGAGAGATTCTTGCCGGGTCTTCCTTGAGAATGTCTTATTTTTCGAAACATCAATCTACCGGATGTTGGCATTCGGAAGAGTTTTGAACAAATTAGAGTATTTTACGTTTACGTTACGTTATTTCCACCCGATCGTCGCGTCACGCATCGTTCGGGAACAGAACCGACCGAAGCGGCATTGCATCGCATGCATTCACTTCATACTACATACTACTACTACATAATTTTTCAAACTAACAGATATTGCATTATGTTTTAAAGAATTAACATTTTGTTTTCTATTTTTACTCTTTCCATTACTAATTTTCCTGTAAATCACTCGAAAACTAGGAGATTATTCACGATAATAGTCTGATAGCAGCCGGAACGTGCGACATCATGTTTCGCCTTTCCGTGCAGTAATAAAAAAACGAAAAAAATTTTTATTTTATCTTGTCGAAATAAAAAAACGAAAAAGAAATTGTTTTTATTGGACAAAGTGTCGAAATTAGCAAAAGCGTCTGATCATAAAGGCTGAGTCGCCAAGAACGTCTCTGTGTGACACCATACTGCGCCTGTAACCCTGATAATTTGGTTCTTAAGTCTCATATGTCTAGTGATTACACTAGCTTACAGGGAGACGGGCGTAGTGAGGTGACACACATAAATATTCCGTCATAAACAGCATTGCTATGGGCGGACGTTGCACTTAACATCAGGTGAACGTTTTACTCTTACTTATTCTAGTTTTACTTATTCTATCATTCACCTAAAAACTTTTTTTAATATCAGTTAAATTGTTATACATATGTAGTGACAATAACTCACTGGTGGTAGGATTCCTATGCAGGAATCCGTCTAGGTAGGTACCACCCCAGGGCCAGTTATTCTGCCGTGAAGCAGTAGTGTGCAAGCATTACTGTGTTTCGGTTTGAAGGTCACTGTGAGCTAGCGTAATCACTGGGCATTTTGAGACTTAAGAACTGATGTCTCAGGGTGACGGGCGCAGTGTGGTGTCACACAGAAATGTTCTGGGTGACACAACATTTGTTGTGGGCGGACGCACTTACCATCAGGTGAACGTTTTGCTCGTTTCGTCACTTTAAACAATAAAAAAAATAAAAAAATAATAACAGATCTGTAATAAAAATCGGAAGGGACTCAAAATTTTTCTAAACACATACATAGATATCATGCTCTGGAGAGACAAGCATACATGTGGCACCGGGAAAAGACTTTTATAAAATAGGTTATGCAAATTTGACATATACAAATTTCATATCTGCATCAGTGATATGAAAACATGCAGGTTGAGCGATACACACGGAAGTGAACTGCAATAGTAGACGTCAGGACTTTTATTCCTACAATATGAGAAGTAATAGTGTGCAAACATTACTGTGTTTCGGTTTGAAGGGCAATATCGGCAAAGTCGGTTTGAAACACTAGCTCTAGTATAATCAATTGGCATATGAGACTTAAGAACTGATGTCTCTGGGTGACGGACACAGTGTGTTGTCACACAGGATTGTTGTAGGTGACACAACATTTGTTATGTGATCGACCATAGGACGACCACTGATTAAAATATATAAGCTAGTGCTTAACTACGACCCCACCCGATGGTATGTGGTGCGGTATTGAAAGGTAAACGCGTTAGTTTAAAAAATGTGTATTCGCTTTTCTCTTGGAATCGCCCACATTACAATGTTTTTTTCACTTTTCTCTTGGATTCGCACACATTACATTGTGGACAAAAAAACCGAAAGGATTAAGACGGTTAAATAATTCCAGCCCTTTGCTGTATATAAATATGCAGCCCGAATGTGTTGTATCTTGGAATTGTCCGGAGGAACACCAATTGCTAGAAATTGATTAAAAGGGGAACGAGTAAAGAAGTCGTATTTTTTTATTGGATGAAGTGATGAAACGAGCAAACGTTCACCTAATGGTAAGTGCAACGTCTGCCCATAACAAATGCTGTGTCTCCCAGAAAATTTCTGTGTGACATCACCCTGAGACATAAGTTCTTAAGTCTCATATGCCCAGTGATTACGCTAGCTCACAGTGCCCTTCAAACCGAAACAGAGTAATGTTTGCACACTACTGCTTCACGGCAGAATAACTGACCCTGGGGTGTGACCTACCTAGACGGATTCCTGCATAGGAATCCTACCACCAGCTCCTCCTCCGCATACACTCTGAAAGACTCCTGTAGAACACCGAGAGACTGACCACCTTGATTCTGTGCTTGTAGCTGTGCGGATTCATAATCATCATCATTCAAATATATGTCTGTAAAACGCAACCACAAGGCATGTTTTTTTTTAAATTTACGTTTGTAACAGAATAACAGTCCGTATGTTTAACTGGAAGCAAAATGTTACAACGCTAGTATTTCTTGGCAAAGACGATCATGGCTCGACTAAAATTGTGATTTATATCACTTAGAAACAAAGTAACTCTTGTTTTATATTGTTGGAATTTAAATACAAGACCAATTGCAGGCTTGTTTATTTTAATTTGAAACTCAATTAACTTTGTTTGAAACTAGGAAAGTATACGCCGATGAAAGTTGGTAAAATATTAGTTTTACCTGATTTGATTGACGTGTTGTAAATAGAATAACTATAGGTTTATAATTATAAATATATCTGTGGAGAAAAGGAGGCTGTTTCAGTAGACTTTACAATTTATGTAAACGTACGTTATCTAAATATATATATACAATATAAATAAGATTGATGCTGTTGATATGAAAGGTTTGAGAAATATAGCTGGAGTGACTTTGATGGACAAACTGAGAAACAACGTGATAAGGGAACGTTGAGGTGTGGTAGAAGATGTAGTGACAAAGATAGAGAAAGGGATGCTTAGATGGTTTGGACACGTAGAGAGGATGGATAAACTAAGATTGACAAAACAGATTTATGAGGCGTGTGGGAATGGGGGAGCCGGTAAGGGTCGACGTAGGCGAACGTATTACGTTCAGATCCAAATCGTTTTAACGAAAGGCCACGTCAAAAGTACCTGCAACCGACGAGCTTGTATGAAAACACTAATGAAAGTAGAGGAAGCTAAAGATGTGTGTCAGGATCGTAGCAAGTGAAAAGATGTGGTTTCTGCCTACCCCTATGGATAAGAGGCGTGACTCTATGTATGTACGTTATGCTATGTACGTTTACCTTACAAAAAATCATAGTGATGATAAGGATGTTCTCCTGGCCGATTTCGACCACGGTGACAACTTCCGAATATTGTCGAGAGCAGTTGATCTGCACAGGAGATATTATAGTGCCGTAAGTAAACGCACAATGCAGAGGCACTCACTCGTCCCAACGGACCCGCGCCCGATGTAACGCTGATGCGATACGATTGAAGGTAGGCTAGGATGCAGTGCCAGAAACACAGGGACAATCACAACACAAGCAAACCCTAAAATGTGTTTTAGCACAAATATTGGCTCCGGCTGGGACTCGAACCCAAGACCCGCGGCGAAGAACTAAGGTAGGTCACGCAGTACCTACGATTAAAATTACATTTTTTACGGAAGAAAGTGGCGAAACGAGCAATACTTGATGGTAAGCCTACGATTTTTTAGGCGTTTACCTTAGTCTAGTTTTATAACGAGATGAGATGTGGCGATAGTTTGTATGACGTCGCCACATTGTAAAATTATAACTTTCTTAAAAAAGCAATATCTTGGTGCGTTTCTTATATAATTCTAAATTACATTATAAACAATGCATATATTCTACGTAGGTATAAATAATACTTTGTTTTTCTTTACATATATTTTATTCAAATTATTGTTTTTAAGATTAGATTCTAAATCGAACCTATTCCAATTCCTTCAGATCGATTTAGGGTCATAATTCGGTTTAGCCTTAACTGACTGCCGATAATCGTATTACAACATTCAGCTCTAACTCTTGTTATCGCAGTAAACGAAATGTGCCGGCTCGGCTTCAAATGATTATGAGCCAATTTAAAGAAGAAAATACGTCCAACGATATCTTCACGTTTATTATATCATACTCGTACTCTGATTCTAAAACGATATTCCGCAAAGTAAAGCACAGTATTATCTCGGTACTGATTTATTTGTTATGGGAACAGCGTTTACAAATATTTACAATAGCAAATAAATATATGGCCGTGTGGTGGCGGCTGAAAAGAATCTACCACCCCATCTCACCCCGTGGGTGTCGTAAAAGTCGACAGAGGGAAAATTAAAACCAAAAGTTGGGCAGCAGCATCTTCCTGGAACATCTGACTAAACAAACTGCGGTTGCCAACCCGCCTGTCAGCGTAACAACTATGGCAAAATCCCCCCAAAATGAGAGCTGCATACTTGTGGCAATCTATGGCGGAGGCCTATGCTCAGCAGTGGACTAGTGACAAGCTGAAATAATAATGAAAAAACATACAGATGAGTAATTAAAGAAGAATCTATCTATACAAATTAATTAAGCAAGCTGAATCATTTTAAAAATGCGTGTTTGATTGTATAGATTGGTGTGCTGCAAAATTAAATTAAAAAAGTCTTTATTGAAAAAGTCCGGCGTTGATTTTTCAAGACTTTTTTTATTTCATTTGCAGGACACCAATCTATACAATCAAACACGCATTTTTAAAATGTTTGTTTGTCCGAGCTAATCTGCGGAAATATTTAAGCAGCATATACGAGTATTACATACATACATAAGATCACGACTGTATCCCATAAGGGGAAGTCAGAGACTGGGCACTCACTGCAAAAACAGATGACTGCCATAATTCACGTTTCACCAAAACAATATAATGCACTTGGTGTGATAGGTGGTGAGCCCATCGCCACCATGCGCTGTTGGGTGTACAGTGCAGTTTAATTCCTTACTCGCCTTTTACGAGATCCATTGGATGAGATGGAGTGGTAGTATTCTTTTAACGAGCCGCCACCACACGGCTTAGCATATATTAGGCAGCATAAAATTAGAAAAACCGTAGAATTAAGGAGCTCTGCCGCGTGGCT
Organism: Luehdorfia chinensis; assembly: GCA_019845155.1. Classification (NCBI taxonomy): domain Eukaryota; kingdom Metazoa; phylum Arthropoda; class Insecta; order Lepidoptera; family Papilionidae; genus Luehdorfia; species Luehdorfia chinensis. The sequence goes on along the minus strand of JAHVAK010000056.1, from coordinate 1,161,122 downwards.
TTAATTTATATTGTGCTCATTAAGGCTAGGCGGTACCTACGCATGGTACACTCCTAACTGTGAACGCTCAGGTCAGAGAGGTACCATGCCGTACGGCGTTGTCATGTGCTAGGCTTATTTAATGCGAGTGAAACCGCGCGGCACAGGTAGTTAATAACGAAAAAGTACCACTAGCCTGGAAAAACTTCTGCGTACAGAGTTGTAAGTTAAGTGTTACTACCCTATGTGAGCATTAAATCACGCATAAATAGAACAGAACCAAGCCCTCACGAACGCACGAACGTACACACGCACGCACACACACACACGCGAGCGCGCGTAGGCGCGCACACAAGCACACACCACCCCAGGGTCAGTTATTCTATCGTGAAGCAGTAGTGTGCAAGCATTACTGTGTTTCGGTTTGAAGGGCACTGTGAGCTAGAGTAATCACTGGACATTTGAGACTTAAGAACTGATGTCTCAAGGTGACGGGCGCAGTGTGGTGTCACACAGAAATATTCTGGGTGACACGACATTTGTTGTGGGCGGACGTTGCACTTACCATCAGGTGAACGTTTTGCTCGTTTCGTCACTTTCTGCAATTAAAAATAAAATAAAAAAAACAATTGTTTTTGTTAATGCGTTAGCCTCATTACGATATTATTTGATACAATTTTCACACTTGGACTAATGGTCATTTACCTATCTAGAAGAACAATCCTACACAAAGCGTATTTCAATACAAATATACGATTCTAGAACCTGTTATCCCATTAGTTATCATTTCCCAAGGGCATCTGCCATTGTTACTTAAGCTTAACGACCCTTTAACCTGTCCGTTCTTTAAGCAGTCTTTTAACTACATTTTTATGGTCAGGATATCGACTATTACGTAAAAGTTAAAAAGTACTGGTGGCTAAATTCCTATGCAGTCCAAAGAGAATCCGTCCTATGCAGGATTCCTATGCATGTTTTTTTGACTGGTAACTTACGTCTCAGGGTGACGGGGCAGTGTGCGGCTACACAGTAATATTCTGAGTAACACAGCATCTGTTATGGACAGACGTTACACTTACAATCAGGTGAACGTTTTGCTCGTCTCGTCACTTTATCAAATAAAATAAAAAAGTAATGAGAGGTTATGCTCATGAAATTAGAAAATGCTAAAGATGTGTGTCAGGATCGTAGCAAGGGAAAAGATGTGGGGTCTGCGTACACAATGGGAAAGAAGCGTGACTCTATCTATCTCAATGTCCTTAAAGTAGAGCGGTGAACTTAGTACGTCGTCGATTTTTTTTTATTTTTCATAAACGCAGATTTTTAATGATGTTTTTCTTAACCACTGACCACGTGATGATCTATCACATCTAGCACTCAACATTTCAGTTAACAGTTTCAGTGATGCCGGCAATGGGGATTGAATTCAGATTTTTCAAGTTCTGTGCAATTTAAGGTTAAGGAAATGTAAGGTTTTAGCTGATTCTCTGGTTTCCATCCATTTCGGAAAAAATGAGAGAAATTTTAGATTTCTAAAATTTTAGTGAAGAATGAAAATATGGCTGTAAACAAATACTAACTTTTTTTTAAGTGCATTGATAAATATCAAAGATGTTGATCTGTGTAGTTTTTATTTGTGATGGTAATGATATTTCGTCGAATGGTTATGATTATTTTATGAAGGCAGTGAAATAGTGTTTACTGGTAATTTAAGATGTTATGTGAAACGAAACACTGCTTTTCTCAATTATTTTTGGAAATTTACTTCACGTCCTTGATCCTATATAATCAATTAATATTCAAATAGTAAACCTTAAGAAAACTTTGAACTTTGAAGTAAATTCTAACAAATCTTTTTTTATAAGCCGTCTCTATCACAAGGAAAATATTTGCAACATTAGGCGTAATTAAGTCTAACAAAAGAAAGAAAGAAAGAAAAAACTTTATTCAATACTACAACACAACATACATTACAATTCAAAAAAATAAGTAAACAGTAAAATACGACGTATTACATTTACAGACGTACGTTGGGTTGTAGCAACGAAAAGGCTGCGAATCAGCATAATGCTATGGCAGAGTTGCCACAGCGCTGTTATTCTGTCGATGCCTCAGGTTTAACGAGCAGTTTCCGGACATATTGTTAAACGACTTAGTTTAATTTAAAAGAAATAAATAAATAACTAAACGATTCGTATTTATGAAAATGGCGGTAAAAGTCCCAATGAAAATGGTAAAAGTGTAATAAAAAAAATATTATATGAACATTAGCTGTAACTTCTTAAAAAAATAAATGGTTTTCTTAGGTACTCGTGTTAAGGATACCGATGGTAGTGACATTTGAGTATTATATTAAAAAACATTTACGCGTTTGTATTGTATTGTACACCTAATTTAATGTATTCAGATCAACTAAGTACCTATATAAGTACCCCACCCCCCTTTGGGATATTCAATACGTGCCGTATTTAGTTTTTTATGCTCGCGGACATGTGATAGTCGCAAAATCGGAGGAACTCCCTTTTAGCTCCGTTCGGTATCAAAAAAGGACCCATTTGTTGTAATTTCTTTACTTGTATGTATTTTGAATTAATCAACATTCCGCATCAGATGAGCAAAACCGAAGTATTACTTTCGTCGCTTTTATGCCTACATAATAGCCGAACCATTTTTCAAAAGAAAAAACAATACACGATATACCATGAATAGAAATAAAATAGAGGATGACTAATTTGCACAAATGAATAAAAGAAAATTGCGTAGATACTCGTAACATGCTCCGGGGGAACTAACACGAGCGCGGCATTGTCAACCGTCTTGCACAGAATATTCATGTAAATTTCACTAATATTTAGTACAATAATAGCTTACTTGCCAATATGAATATGGCAATATCTTGTGGTAGAATATTTCGTATGATCTATGCAAGACCAACCGATAAACGTCGGTTAAGAAGGTTCTCTAGTAAATAATTTCGTACCGGCAAATTCAGTGTGGAACGACCCTTCACTAGATAGGACCACACGAGAAGCAGGTGGACCAAGACCGTGTTTGCAGCAGTGCACTGGTGACGAGCTTAAATAATGATGTAGGAAGTATTACTTTTAGTTAAACTCCTGGCCGATTTGCAACTTCCGAATACTGTCGTAAGCTATCAACTGCTCAGGAGATGTTAGAGTGACATTAATGCTCGCGAAAACGTAGAAGCACTCTCTCGTCCTTACCTACTCGCGCCTGTCGTTTCGTCGTTTCAGCCTATCACAAGTCCATTGCTGAACATAGGCCTCCCCCATAGATAGCCACATAAGTTTGTAGCTCTCATATTGGAGGGATTTCGCGCCTGATGTAACGCTTATTCGATAAGATCGAAGATAAGCTAGGTTGCAATGTCAGACATGGGGACAAACGATACCATCTCAGAAATTGGTCTGTAAGATGCAACGATTATGAAGAATGATCGTATATTTTATATTCAAGATTCAAGTAAGCATTTTATGTATTACTTTTATGCTTTATATTTTTTTAAGACTATGCCCCACACTACAATAGTATTCCTTTGAGACGTTGCATTATTACGCCTGTACGTTAGTGAGTGGTCGATCGTCGCGTTGATCCCCGTCATACGTCTCCTTTGCATGCGTTAATACAGCAGTTAAAATATTACAACTTTAATATTACAAATGTAAAATTCAGCCATAACAGGAACCAGTATTTCTAACGACACGTAATATTAAATCTTTAACTTTTGTAATGTATATCTATGATCTCAGTATATATCTATAACACATTGCGTTTTCAAACAAACAGTATGCAAAACTCTTGATCTATGCGAAAATATTTGCCCAATGCTATCCTCACGGAATCTAAGTCAATAGCATCCTATAACGGTTGCATGTACCCGTGTTCCTAACATTTCATAACTCCTTCTACACGGATAAATTTAATACTGGATTCGATAAGATGTAAGAATTTGATTCAGAATATTTTTTTTTATTTGATAAAAGTGTCGGAACGAGCAATACGTTCACCTGATAGTAAGTGCAACTTAACATAACAAATGCTGTGTCACCCAGAACATTGTGTGACACCACACTGCGCCCGTCACCCTGAGACATCAGTTCTTAAGGCTCATATGCAAAGTGATTACGTGCTCGCAGTTCCCTTCAAACCGAAAAACAGTAATGTTTTCACACTACTGCTTCACGGCAGAATAACTGGCCCTGGGGTGATACCTACCTAGACGGATTCTTGCACAGGAATCCTACCACCAGTAAACAGACAGAAACAGAATACAGAGAGAAGTTTCTTTCAATAATAGTTTCTGTCTTTTTTTTTATTGCATAAAATGATGAAACGAGCAAAACTGTCACCTGATGGTAAGTGCAACGTCTGCCCATAACAAATGCTGTGTCACTCAGAAAATTTCTGTGTGACACCAAACTGTGCCCATCACCCTGAGACATGAGTTTTTAAGGCTCATATGCCCATTGATTACGCTAGCTCACAGTGCCCTTCAAACCGAAACACAGTAATGTTTGCACACTACTGCTTCACGGTACAATAACTGGAATCTTTCTGGAACGTTTAAATAAATAAACTGCGGTCGCCAACCCGCCTGCCAAACGTGACAACTATGGCAAAATCTCCCTCAAAGTGAGGGCTACAAACTTTTGTGGCAATGGGGGACGCCTATGTCCAGCAGTGGACTGGTGACAGGCTGAAATGATGATTTCTTGTGCAAACTAACACCTACTGCTATTCATTATTGTGGGAGGGCGGGTGGTTCTCTTCAAATAGGGGGAAGTCGCCCATATCGTACCACTTAATTTTGAAACAGGTTTGCAAGAAAAGTATTACATACATACATACATACATAAGATCACGACTATATCCCATAAGGGGTAGTCAGAGACTGGGCACTCACTGCAAAAACAGATGACTGCCACAATCCACGTTTCACCAAAACAATATAATGCACTTGGTGTGATAGGTGGTGAGCCCATCGCCACCATGCGCTGTTGGGTGCACAGTGCAGTTTAATTCCTTACTCGCCTTTTACGAGATCCATTGGATGAGATGGAGTGGTAGTATTCTTTTAACGTGCCGCCACCACACGGCTCTTGATTAAGAAGAAAAGTATTAACGATATCGTAATGTGTTGTTATTTAGAACATTATATCGTTAGTTCATTATAACATGCCATCGCAAATTTTAAACAGTCAAAGATATTAAATTGTACCTTATGGCTCCTAAATCGTACGATCCGTAATCGAAGTTCAACATACAAAACAGCAGTATTTTGAGACACTTAAAAATATCTAGTTTTTAGCTTGATATACCTTTAAAAAAAGGGATCATTGTGAATACACTATAGTTTCGTTGTTAAAGTTATGCTATACATTATTTTTATTAGTAATTTTAAATGCAAGATGCCTGCTCTGATATAACAGAAATAGTTTAACCAAACACACAATTCTCCCTTTCTAATAGATGTTTGGTTAATTGCATTTCAATAATCTCCTAAACCACGGTAGGTCTTCCTTTAATAATGTTAGCTTTATTTGAAAATTTATTTTGTTTTGACAAGTGTCTCTTTAAAATGGGTTTTGGAATACCTGACTTTTGGCGCGTCAACTCGAAAAGTGACGGTAGCGTTTTATTTGAACTTTGTAATTAATGTATATTTTGAGTTTTGATGTTTAATAATGATAGTTTATTATGCAGCAAGTGCTTGCGAAAGTCTACAGTGATAGTAAAATTCAATTTAAGACCAGAATTGTAGTTTATTTATTTTATTTTAGTTTTGTCTCCATCAGTCACGCAAATCTTCAGTAAAAGTGAACCATCATTTTACTGTTGATTGACATTTTGAATTATCTATTGTCACTCTCGTGACTTGACATTAGCAGAATTTTATTGAAAGAGGCCAGAATTAAAAGAAGAAGAAGAATACCTAACGTCGAGAACATTCATTTAATCCCAGTCGGTTTGGTATTTAAAGCTCGCAATGCGTTTTGCAAGTCTTCGGGTTTCCAAGAATATTTCCTTTTACCTTCGATTCGTTTATCTATAAAATAAAATTGACAAATTCCTGTATTTAGTATCATATATACCTTCGTATTAAATTATTTCAAGTTAAGAAAACAAACTAAAGAAATAATGTTACATGTTATGTTGTTACAATGGTTGCTAGTTCACAAATCGTACCGGTACGATTTGTCGAACAATTGACTCATGTAAAAAAAAAATTGTCACTTTATAACCTATGAGGCCCCTGTTGATTCTAATTTAAATATAAAGGACTAGTAAAGGACATGTAATATCGTCCAACGTGAATATTCGTAATCATCTTACCTTGAATTCACTAGAGCATAAGTTCTCTTGTCAAAATATTACAACAAGCACCAGTAGAAATTACATTTTTATTTTATTTACACGATACAAATTAGAGAGACTGGGTGAACTGACAGTGTTTATTGTGTGATGTCAGCAAAACCAATTAATAAATAACATTAACATATTAAAGAAAACAATAAATTTAGTACAAATCGCACAAGTGGTACGATTTAACGGCTGGTCCAAGTTATATTTTTAATTTTTACATTTATTTCTTCGCACATAAAATTTCTTTCTCTATTTTATTATATTTGGTGAATTCAGAGGCCTAAATAAAATCGTTGGATTACGCTGTAAGATTGGCCATTAAGACGTAAGGCGATACAATCATCGTTATTAACGATGTCTCTTCCATAAACACCGCATCCAGAACACGGACGGATTATTCAAGTCACGCGGTGGCCCGGCCCCGCTGACGGATTACCCGGCCGCCACCGCAGCATACAAATACCGACAGCTGATAGTTTTTATAAGGAATATAAATTCAAAAATTTAAAAAAATCGACGATATGAGACCACCATTCTTAAGTCAAGCAGCATAAGGAATTCTTTACAGTTTCAAAATCCTATCCTTCCAGAGGATGTGCAATGCAATATTTGTAGGATGTTACATTACATAAGTTTTTTTTTTTATTGAATAAAGTGATCAAACGAGCAAAACGTTCACCTGATGGTAAGTGCAACGTCCGCCCATAACAAATGCTGTGTCACCCACAACATTTCTGTGTGACACTACACTGCGCCCGTCACCCTGAGACATCAGTTCTTAAGTCTCAAATGCCCAGTGATTACGCTAGCTCACAGTGCCATTCAAACTGAAACACAGCAATGCTTGCACACTACTGCTTCACGGCAGAATAATTGGCACTGGGGTGGTACCTACCTAGACCGATTCCTGCACAGGAATCCTACCACTAATAAAGTTAGTATGGTTTTGGAACCACAAGCATCATAATTAATTTAATTAATTAATTTTACGCTACCTGAGCGTGGATGCTCAGGCTGCTGCCCTGCCCCCCCAGAACAAGGGGGGGGGGGAGGGCAAAGTTCCGCTCAGTTTCCCCTGGTGTTGCGGATGTTCATGGGCGGCGGTAATCGCTTAACATCAGGTGAGTCGCTTGCTCGTTTGCCCCGTTCTTCTATAAAAAAATAATATCACTCTAAATTGTAATTAACCATTTCGTGGTGCCGGCACCGGGAATCGGCGCCAGGCCACTCTCCTATGAAATTTTTAAAGCGAGCGCCTAACCCCTTAGCTACGATCGCTGAACTAGGTCGGAACTGACGATTTCATGAAAACATTAAAAACTTTAAAGTAATATTATAAAGAGGAAAATTTGATTTTTGTATGTTTGGTTGTAATGATTTAACTCAAAAACTACTAAACCAATTTTAAAAATTCTTTCACCTATATAAAACTACACCACTACACGACGACCGACTAACATGAGTAGTATTTAATTTAGAAAAAAACTGAGATCCCTACGAAAATTGCTATAATGTAACTCAAGGTATAAAAATTTAATGATAAAAGTCATTATTTGGCGTGCGCTGCAAAAGCTATTGATGATAAAGAAAATAATCTAGTACATTTTCATAGTACTCATCATTACTCACAAAAATGTCCGCGAGGCTATATGTCTAACTATTATAGTCAAGTCACAATAACCGCTTTTTGTTCAAATTAGTCTGTCAAAACACGGGTAGAATCGAAAGATGATGACATTCGTATCATGATTTTAATCTTTATCTTACAAAATAATCAATCAATCAATCAATATATTCTTTATTGTACACCAAATGTGTTTTACAATGGTTGTTTACAATGGTTGTCTTTCAGACAACCATTGTAAACAGAATTGTTGTAATTAAGAAGGGAGCGGAGGGGGATGTACATAAATTAATGTAAAGTACATGATGAAGGCATTCGTAGATAAAAGCAATAGACAGTTCGGGAAAAGGGAATTAAGAAAAAGGGAATAAAGAATTCCATAATCGCACAGGTGTGACCGTAAAAGATTTCTTGAATTAAGAGGAGGAATGCATAGGAGTTTGGAGGGAGAGATTGACAGAAGAACGAAGGAACTGTTCATTCATCATGGGTCCACTCATGGGATAGGGAAATATACTGAAAGCGGCCTTTCAAGTATTTAGGAGTGCAGGGATTGAACAGCACACAGTACAAAGCAGAAAGAATATGAGTATTCCTGCGAAGTCGGATTGGCAGCTACTTGAGCTGTTTACGAAAATCGGAAACATGATCATATTTGCGAAGCCCAAATATGAATCGTAGGCACGAATTTTGAATTCACTCAAGTTTATCAAGCTGCACTTCGGTGTAGTCAAGTTAGCAAATATCAGCATAGTCAAGGATGGGCGGAAGTAATGAATGAGCGAACGCAACTTTAGTAGCAGTGGGGAGGAAATTACGTAGTCGTCGTAGAGAGCCTAGAGCAGAGAACATTTTCCTACTAGTCTCATTTATCTGTGGAGTCCATGTCAGACAGGCATCAAAATATATTCCCAGATTCTTCACTTTATTACTGTATGGGATAACAGTATCGTTGAGAATAATTGGTGGTAGACTAGACCAGTCGATTTTAGCAGCTAATCTAGAACTCCCAATGATAATGGCTTGAGTTTTCGTCGGATTAATAGTTAAGCCATATGCTTTACTCCAATTCGAAATACAAGTCAAATCAGCATTAGTGCTTTCAATTGCTATGGACAGGTTTTCCAGAGAAGATTGGAAATAAATCTGGAGGTCGTCAGCGTACAAGTGGTAAGAAGAAGACAAGTGATGACTAATAGTATTAATGAAAATTGCAAACAATAGAGGAGACAACACGCCACCTTGTGGAATGCCGGCAACAGTAGTAGTCCAGGAAGAGAAAACATCCTGTACCTGAATACGTTGTCGGCGACAAAATAAGTAACTACGAAACCAATCAACTACAATCGGAGATATGTTGAGAGAACGCAAAATACCCAACAATACGTCAAAATCCACAGTATTAAATGCATTGCTGAAGTCAAGCAAAGTCAGTATAGTAAGTTTTTGGTTTTCCATGCCATAAACAATGTCGTCGGTAACTTGTAGGAGTGCTGTAGTCGTGCTATGGCCAGGACGAAATCCGGATTGCAAAGGATTGAGGAGATTGTGTTGCACAAGATAGGAACTTAATTGCTTGTGGACGAGGCGTTCGAGAACTTTCGAATCGGAGAAACTGGAGGGATTTGTCTTTTTCGGGAGAGGGATCACGTTAGCATCTTTCCAGGAAAAGAAGCGGTTTTCACTGAGTTGTTAAGAATGGAAGTAATTACAGGGGTAAGGAGATCCAGGAGTGGAATAACCATTTTACGACTAATGCAATCGCCACCAACAGAGTTCGAATGGATGGACAGTATGGTTCTCTTAACATCCCGATTGTCAAATTGACTAAAATTAAAAGCGGGAGTATTAGGAGTGGAAGTGTTTGAAAGGGAATTCGGAGTGTTAGCTTTTGCTGCGTTGATAATGGAAGACGAAAAAGAAAAATGCTGATTAAGTCGATTGAGATCGATATCATGAACAGAAAAGTATTGGCACGATTTCCCAACTCCTAAGGATTTAAGAAATTTCCAAACCCTGGCAGGGTCAGAATCTTGGACTGACTCGTAAATATGTCGTCGTTGAGCTTTCCTACACACATTGTTGCAACGATTCCGTACTAACCTATATTTTTCTTTATTTATGTCGCTAGGATTTGACTTATATTTTGACTAGGCATTGTTTTTTTTGTCCATAATTTTCTTGATGTCTTCAGTTAACCACGGAGAAGGAGGATGCCTCACGCGCACTGGACGAACAGGAGCATGAATGTCATACAGTTGGATTATGAGAGAATTAAACAAAGCTACCTGTTCGTCAACTGTAGGTGCATCTACGACCACATTCCAATCAATGTTTGCTGCGTCCTGAAGAAGCTGCTTTTCGTCCATACCACTAAAGTTGCGCTGAAGTAAGATTCTTGACTTAGCTTTAGGAGGTCTGATTTTGTAAGATAAATACAGAAGATCGTGATAGGAAAATGCATCAGCGGCACATTGACCATGTTTTCCAACATGATCAAGCGAAGAAACAAACATTACACCAAGAAGAGAAGGCGCACAATTTGGAAAATAATGTGTATCAGATAAGGTTTTAATTTTCCGCCTCAATAATAGATTTAAGTTGGGTGGATCTGGAATTATTTTTCAACAAGCAAGCATTAAAGTCACCCATAATTACAGAATGTAATGTAAGATGTTCAAGGAGATTTTCCAAGGATGAGAAGTAATCAATTGTGAGAGAAGGGCTATAAAAGACTCCAAGAAGTAATTTCGTGTGAGAAAGAAGAACTTCAATAAAAAGAAATTCTGCTTCACTTCCAGACTGCGATGCAGATGATGCCTGAATTACTGAAAAAGGTATATGAGATTTATTTTTTTAAGAGAAGGTAAATAGCAACACCACCACCGCCCCGTTCGGTTCGGTCATTTCGGATTAGATGGAAGCCTGGAAGCGAGTAAGAAGTAGATGGAATACATGGCTTTAGCCATGATTCTGAAACAAGAATGGCATTAATGTTTTTGCTATCAAAACTTGACAACATGTCGGGGTAATGAGCAGGAATACTTTGGGCATTTATGTGAACCACGTTGAAATTTTTAGGAACGTCTGAAAAATAGGACTCTAAAGTAATATTTAAGGGAGGTATGCTTTCGAAACTATCGTCGCTGCTCGATCCGTCAGTAGTGGAGGAGAAAGAAATGGAGCCACTATTGCAAATGCCATCATCTAAATAATCCATGAGAAAAAAAAATTAAAAGCCTACATAAAACTATAACTATAAAAATACTATCATTATACTACCTGCCAGCACTCTGAACAGAATTGTTTTTACAATAACAATTATACTCTCATGAAATGGAACGTAATAAATTTTAAAAAGAATTATGCTGACAACACAAGATTAGTGTCAAAACAAACATTTTATTTTTAATAAACTACCGTATACTGTCCAATTCAATACAGAACAACAACAAATACTAAAAAGAGTGTAAGCACAATACAAAATATTTCCCACAATGATTAAAAACATTACAAAATATTTGCGAACATAATACACTAACAATCAGTGAGAGTTTATAACTTAACAGAAAATTACTAAAAATAGCAGTAAAAGGCAAAATAAAGTGTGAATTTGGAAAGTAATCATTAAAACATACGAATCAGTGTCGAATAAAAATAACTATGAAGATAATTGATAATAAACAGTTATTTTTTACCCGTTCTTTTACCACGCGGAACACCTTTATCATCGGTGGATTTGCAGGCCACTGCAGACTGAGGTGGCGATGCAGGAGTCGACACGCTTTTAATAGTACCAAGCTCCGACAGACTTTCCAGCTGATGTCGCGTCCCATCAGGTGTGAAAATGTGGATAATGGCATCTCGGGTCTAACATTTGGTGACGCCGTATCTACGTCTAGCTTCCACAAATACAATATGGCGACTTCTAGTGAGGAACTCTGACTGTGTGATTCCAGAACCTTTGAGTTTGGTTTTAGAGAACCAATCCTTATCACGCATCGATGTTTCACGGAACTTGACCACCAGAAGCCTGGATCCTTTATCGGAGGAACGCCCGAGGCGATGACAGCGGCTAAAAACTGCACCAGTAATGCCAGGCACTTGCATTTTATCAGTAATGAGTGTACTGACTACAGCAGATGTGTCTTCCGCTTTGTTTTCTGGGATACCATGCAAGAGGATCATCTTTCTACGACGTCTCATCTCATTCCGGTCCAGCTCCCTCCCCAACAGATCCACCTGACTATGCAAGGTTGTTAAAGCTGCCAGGATAAATTTCTTAAAATTACTGAATTTTGCCGCAAGGGAAGATGTACTTGATCCAGCTGGATTGCCTTTGCGTAGTTCCCGCCGTAACTCCTCCATTTGGGATTGAAACTGCTCAGACATCTCCGATCAGCGATCCTTTTAGAGCTTCCATAATTATGAATATTTATATAATGCAGTATAGTTTGAATTTATATATGGAAATAAGTGCTGGTAGTTTTAAGTTAGTTGTAAATATTATTCATATGAATAAACTGTAACTATTTTTAAATTAAATTTAAATGCGAGAGTTAAAAATGTGTGTGTTTTTAATACGCCTTCCCTCAATACCCAATAATAATAAATTCATAGTCAAGGTAATAATAAATTTATAATCAAGGTTGATTATGTACATGTAAAGTCCTCTTTAAATAATTCGATTCGGACTTATCGTTTAGAAGTTACGATAGGTATAAAAATGCTAAAAGAAAGAATAATGCCGCGGTGTGAGCGAACAGCGCTTCGCTCGCCCGCGCTATTCGCGAATAGACTAAGATTTATTAATTTCTCACCTACTCATATTATTTATTGTAAACTAGAAACAATTGAATAGTGGTTTGTAATTTTAATTATATATATATTTTTTTCATTTCTTTTATATTTCAGGGCTTATTTTCCCATAAATAAAACATTATTTTGGTAAAATAACGTAATCTTATCTGACCAGCTGCAGAGCCGCCGATGAGAATAGTCGCTACAAAAAATGTCAGTGTAAGGAATTGTGGTTGTTCTATTTGTCCTAATAAAGTACTAATTTATCTTTCTAATATCTATCTACCCGTGCGAAGCCCGGGCGGTTCGCTAGTTATATATATTTTGATTTATTCTACTATCTGCGCAGGCTATCATATTATACGTAAGCTGGATGGATATTTCCGGGTACGTCATAAACTGTCTCAAATAGTTCATAAGCTCCGTAATATCAAGACCCTTGATAAATTTCCATTACATGTCAGGTCTTTTGACATTGGGTTATATGTGAAGACGATACAAATGCTCTATTTGATGATGAATTTATAACATACATACATACATACATAAGATCACGACTGTATCCCTAATGGGGTAGTCAGAGACTGGGCACTCACTGCAAAAACAGATGACTGCCACAATCCACGTTTCACCAAAACAATATAATGCACTTGGTGAGATAGGTGGTGAGCCCATCGCCACCATGCGCTGTTGGGTTTAATTCCTTACTCGCCTTTTACGAGATCCAATAGATGAGATGTAGTGGTAGTATTCTTTTAACGAGCCGCCACCACACGGTGTTGACTACGCCACTGAGTAATTATAATGGTAGAACAAGACGTGGTCTAGTGCACGTACTTTCTTCTTCTGAACTTACTTCACCTTGTTACATCCTTTCTATTATTAATAGTTACTATACATCAAAACAATATTGTGATCGTCCGTGATTCGAACCAAACATCATTTTACTGGTGGTAGGATTCCTATGCAGGAATCCGTCTAGGTTGGTACCACCCCAGGGCCAGTTATTCTGCCGTGAAGCAGTAGTGTGCAAACATTACTGTGTTTCGGTTTGAAGGGCACTGTGAGCTAGCGTAGTCACTGGGCATATGAGACTTAAGAACTTATGTCTCAGGGTGATGGGCACAGTGTGGTTTTACTAGGCTCGATCACCCTGTTCGGACGCCCTATTCCCTGGGAAAAGAGCGTCAAATACCTCGGGGTCACGTTAGACGCAGCGATGTCGTTCGCTGATCACATTAAGAACGTGCGTAACAGGGCGGCTTTTATCGCAAGCCGCCTTTATCCGTTAACTTGCTCCTCAAGCAAAATGTGCCTTAGACACAAACTTCGCCTCTACAAGACATGCATTAGACCCGTAATGGCCTATGCATGCGTCGCGTTCGCACACGCGACGGGCAATCATATAAAGAAATTGCAGACGGTGCAAAATAGATTCTTGCGAAGTGCCACCGGAGCCGGCTGGTACCAACGCAATGTCGACCTTCACAGCGACTGTGAAATGCCCGTACTCTCTGAACACTTCAGAGAAGTATCAAGGCGGTTTTTCGAAAAAGCTGCGGTTCATCCAAACCAGCTGGTGGTTAAAGCAGCGAATTATCGATCCGACAAAAACGCGACCGAACGTAAACGTCGCCCGCGAAATGTGCTAGACGATACGGACGTCTCAGCATCACACAACTCACACGCACAACTTCGCGCGACCGCCGTAGAGAGCGGCGCGCAGCTATCGTTAATAACACCGCGTACACCAGATACACCCGTGTTCCAGGACGGTTCTCACCGCCCAGAGTTACCGACACACAAGTCGACAGTCCGAACGGAGGCCCGCAGTCTCCCTCGGACGGTCATTAGATGACTTCATTTAATAAATTTATGGAGATATTCACTGTAGCGCAAGCACGCTAGCGATCGCAACGGTCCGAACTTAGATGTTTAGTAGGAGTTTATATTTATGAATTTATGTTTTGGGTCAAACCAAACCTGGCACGCGGACCCCGGGCCCGCGAGCACAGCATCCGAAGAAGCTGTAAAAGCCAAAAGGCTAACAGCGATTACTTCACCGAAAACAAAAAAATACAGTGTGGTTTCACACAGAAATTTTCTGGGTGTCACAGCATTTCTTATGGGCACACGTTGCACTTACCATCAGGTGAAGGTTTTGCTCGTTTCATCACTTTATCCATAAAAAAAATAAAATGCAGGCGCCAAGTACGTTCTTCGCTAAAGAGCGCGGTTATCAAATGTTGAACCAATACTAATAATACAGTCACGTAACAGATTTTAGAGTAATATTTAATTTACGAATACTGATTAAATTATCTCTACCAATTGCCATC
Organism: Luehdorfia chinensis; assembly: GCA_019845155.1. Classification (NCBI taxonomy): domain Eukaryota; kingdom Metazoa; phylum Arthropoda; class Insecta; order Lepidoptera; family Papilionidae; genus Luehdorfia; species Luehdorfia chinensis. Next base: position 1,145,996 of record JAHVAK010000056.1, on the reverse strand, counting down.
CTATCGAAATGACCGCAAAAACCACAGAATTACAGTGATTGATCTGAAAATGTATTAAAATCCATTCGTAGGCTGCTGTAATGAATCAGTTAGCATTAACATTTACGTGTACATTTATTTTTGAAGAACAACAGATTTTAATGAATACGTCATTACTATAAGGCTTTATTATTACAAGAAGTTTAAGGTCATTGTTATAAAAACATTAATATATATATTATTATAAATATACCTACTGTTAGTACCTACTGAATACCTACTGAGAGTTTCAGACTTCCAACTTCACTCACAACGAAGATACGGGGGAGTAAAAAGTGCCGCGAGTTGCTTCGGGAAAAGTAAGTTACGGACACTGCCGGGCCCCCAGATTTTGTTTCTCAGTATGTACATGACTGGTTATGACGCACCACTGAAACACCCTCATAATTTAAAATAAAAAAAAAATCATGAATCTTATGTATAATGACTAACAAAGGTGAAGCTAAAATTTTAACAAGGGTTTTTGTTAAAGCTGTGAAAAGGCGATTTCGGACTTTTTACGTCACGTTCAAGGGATTAGTAACACATTAGAGGAATATTTCATTCACGTCGACACAATCAAAGTTAACCAGCCCTTGTCTTCAAATTTAATTAGATTTTTTTTACTATTACTAATTCCAATGAGAGTAACAGATACGAGTACGTATACAAATACCATTCGTTATGACGATTTGGTTCTCAAGAAATTCAAGAACTTTTTTATATAGATATCATAACATATCATCATCATCATTTCAGCCTATCACTAGTCTGCTGAACATAGGCTAGACTGCTGAACATAGATTGCCACGAAAGTTTGTAGCTCTCATCTATGGGGATTTCGCCATAGTTGCCAAGCTTGGCAGACGGCTAGGCAACCGCATTTTTTTTTCAATGTTCCAGGAAGATGCTGCTGGTTGGCTGTGCCCTGCGGTTTCACCCGCTGTTCGATGTGAAAGAAATCTCTCAAATGCCGTAGCGTGATGTCAAGTAGCCTTCCTCAAGAATTGGGCTATCAAATGCAAAAATATTTTTTTGTAATTCGACTGGTAGTTCCAGATACTAGAGCATTAAAAAAAAACAAATCTTCAGCTCTATTATGTATATTTTTTTTTATTTATATCATCTTGATTTCCACAGACATATTGTCCGTTTTATTTATTTCTTTTTTTTCTTTAGCTTTTCTCTGAAAGCTCTTTTATAGTTTACAATATTTACTGACCAATTACAAATCATTTGTGATCATTTCTTTCTTTCTTACATTTATTTACAAACAAAACCATTTACAATCTAGCCGTGGAGACTGCGTCGGGATACAACTTATTATTGCCCATTCGCTGTTGTTAGGTTCTCCACGGCAGTGTAGTCTCTGTTTCTAATCGCCATTTTTAAATTGTATTCCCTAATTTTTTCGGTTGTTGTAGCCGTGGCACGCTGAATCAGCCTTCCCGTCGCGTCATCGCAGTCATCCGTGTAGTATACACAGCTATATGTAGGCCAGTTATTCTGCCGTGAAGCAGTTGTGTGTAGATATAACTGTGTTTTGATTTGAAGGTTACTGAGAGCTAGCGTAATCACTGGGCAAATGAGACTTTAGAACTGATGTCTCAGGGTGACGAACGCAGTGTGGTGTCACACAGAAATATTCTGGTTGACACAGCGTTTGTTATGGGCAGACGTTGCACTTATCATCACGTGAACGTTTTGCTCTTTTCCTCACTTTATCAAATAAAAATATATATTTGTTAAACAGTGATATGGACCTAATAAATTTTAAACGACATCTAGTTATGATATACGAGTACCTGTTGTCTATTCGTTTACTATAATTTGGACCCCACAATGATAACTATATATAACTATTTCCAACAAAAATTTCATATCTCTTTATAAGTTATCAGTTCGTTGTATCTCTATACATTTCGTTTTATTTTGTTTCATTAACAATTTATCCTTTATATTCTCGCTTAGTTTTTTCTTCTGCTTTAGTTTTTAGTTTGTGTAAGCTTTGAAATCTTCTTTTTATAATGATGTCTTATATTTACGGGTATATTATACATAATAAAAAAATGTATCGTGTTTATTGTCTTTTATTTACGCGTACATTACACATAATAAAAAAATCTATCGAGTTTATTTTTTAAAACTATTACCCGAGGTACTATCACCGGCTTGTGATCTTATAATCAATGCAATTAAATATAAAACCACGCATACTGTAGTATTATTGTATGAGAGAAAGAACTGATACTTCCACCAGTAAAGAGCGTTTATTATGAGCTCACTAGTACGACATCAGGACGTCTGATACCTCAGTGTGACCAAATGTGTGTATAGCCTCTAATCTATAATAAATATTGAATTTAAAAAATAAGTGTCATATGTCTAGTGTAAGTAAAGTTTCACCCTATAAATGTCCCACTGCTGAGCACAGGCCTCCTCTCATTTCTGAGAGGGTTTTTAGAGCTAGGAAGAATCCGCCACGCTGCTCCAATGCGGGTTGGCGGACTGCACATGTCTTCGAAATATGTTGTTCACTTGCTCTCAATGACCTTCACAACGAAACAGAAATGTTTGCACACTACTGCTTCGGGGCAGGATAACTGGCCTGAGGTGTGTAACGATATACTATCTCTAATTACGTATTTTTACGTTTTAGAAAGATTTAAAAAAATATTTAAAATTATGAAAAAAAAAAAGAAAAAATGGTGGTCCAAAAAAGTTGGGAAAATATATATGAGGACCAATCCCAATAGTGAAATTTCATTATTTTCAATTTAATTTTTCTTGGCATAATATTACATAGATCAGTGCCTAAAATTTACTTTAAAACATATAAAATATATCCAAGAGACCTTATCTCTAGAAGTTCTATAGAAGTTAATTAAAAACATTACAATATAAAATTAACTTCATTTGTATGGAAAATACTCTATATAGTAATTCATAATAAGGAAGTGTTCGTGCATTGAAATTTTATAATCCTATCTCTAAAAACTAGAAAGTGTTCATGTAATGCCAATTATTAAACCTTGCTAAAAATTAGAAAGTGTTCTTGTAATCTTAAAATTAGAAGGGATTCGTGTAATGTCAATTACAAAACCAATCTTAAAATTAGAAGGTGTTCGTGTATAGCTAACACCATACTATTAAGTCCGAAGCTCGAGAACCGTGCGGAGGGGCATACCAACAGCTCAACATAGACGTGTGTGAGGTCGAGCATGACTCTCTATAGTATCAAGTTGCATAGTGCTAATGTTCCATACAAAGATCCTATGTAAGTAAAGTATATGATAAAATGGTCTATCATTGAAGGTCTCTTGTAAGATATGATATTATAAAAATGAGTTGGAACTTAAAATTATTAAGATAGAGAATTCATTAGACTTTCATACAATCACATAAGAGAGGGTGTGACTTTTAGCATTTCGGTGCTCGAGCTTACTCTTTCGCCCTATGTCTTAGAGCATTAGTTCTATGATACATGGTTCATACACCGGCGTTTTAGTGGCTTACTACTATGACACGTTGGTAATTTTTTTAGTTAAACAACTTTTGCCAAAGTCGATAATTATCATATAGGTGTGTTGTGAGGAGGCACCATCTATGTGATAGTCACAGAAATACTTACTGCTATTGTGGTATTGTGTTTTAGTGACGGTTATATGAATGAGTTGCATCTGATTCAATACAACTTATGATTCGGGTTGACGGAGGTTTTTTGCAGAAGTGTAGATGTTTGCTAAGACTGTATAGAGGCTCTTGTGTTGGCGTATGTCTGAGCGATGGTCGTATTGATGCTTGTTGCACCTGTGACAATGCGTCCTAGTGACAGTTGCTTAGATGTCGTTAATATAATGGTTGCGTTTTGCACTTGGTTTGACTCACATTTTCTTTAGCTTTGTCCAAGTCGGGTCTCTCTATAACGAGACTGCAGACTGTCTGCCCTCCATGTGTTGAATAACAACAATATTAAATAAAGCTCTCAGTAAATTCCCACAAATGAATGATAACTGGAAACTTGGTGGTGGGTGAGACAAACTTGATCGAAATACATAATACTCAACGTCAATTACACAAACCCATTTGACGAATATAATAGAATGCTGATTGCCTGATGGCTGAATGATAATTATAAATGATAAATAATGGCAAAATACATCATTACAATGGTTGGTGGAGCTAATGCGTCTACTTCATGCGGATGGTAGCTGGCGGGAGGAGACTCTCAAGGCTGCAGCCGAAAGCTGCACAACGTGGGACCCCATACCCTTGAAGTGAGCAGTGGACTCACGACGTGCTCTGCGGCAAATTGCCGTGCTGACCTTGTATTGAATGTTGATGCCACACACTTGACATTCATCTACAGTTGCAGCGGTCTGGTGAAGTGATGGCGCGTACGGAAGGCTTTACTAGTTTATTGGGCCGAGTGCTCATAACTGCTCGACGTGTGCCAAATCCATGTGACGTACATCTACGAAGACTGGACTTAGCTGTATACTTGTATGATGTAAACACGCATTGACATGCGAGACTTCGGTCTAAGTTTGTGCTTACGCACTAGCAAGAGGCCAAGCCCTCTTTTTGCTGGTTCGCCAGTGTTGGTGTGGACTACGGTCCTTGTTCCCGACTTCTTGTCCTGTGTCGGGGGGAGCGCATGGATTGGAAGGCGCTCACCGCACACGGCGGGAGTTGGAGCCGTGTGCCTTCCCCACATTTTTTTTAAATAAAAATGTTGGGGGAGCGATAGCTTGTAGTGGGTTATTAATAATTTAATGTAAATCTTATACAGGTGCGGAATACAAATCTCTTTGTAATAGATATTTTGATAATTAAACATTGTGAACCCTTTACAAGAGTATAGGGATTAGTAATTAATTAGTATTAGTACACTGTCTTGGACTTGCAAGCTTCTCTAGTGAATAAACATTTTTCCATGATACACCTAAAAGAACAAGTTACTATAAATAAACACAACGTAAATAAAAGAGTCCTACCTATGACGATCACAATTTATTAACATATATCATTCAAATGGCCTAGAATGAAATAACCTTCAGAAATTGATCTTGAAAAAGATTAAGTCGATTTTCTGGTCACGAAATTAATTTATCAACGTGAAAGTTGAATAGTTACAGGTGGTACAATCTGCAACCAGTAGATGATGATGATGATGATGATGAATAAATAAATGTGTCATTTATTTTTGTTACTACTTAGTGTCAGATTGTTTTTGTTGGAATAATATCCCTTACAATTAATCTTTATAAGTAAAGCTAATATTGCGTAGCAGGTAAATTTGCTAATGATTAATGAACGTTTCACCCAGAAGAGTGATGTTTTCTGAAATTCTACTTTCAAATATTTACACTATGAACTGAACTGATATTATTATACACCTTATAAGAATAAGTCAGGCCGACTCATTATTACATATATATAATCGCGCCTTTTCCCTACTTTTCGCCCCCGCGGGAATCAAGAAGTGACGGGTGGCTAACCACGTCGCTGCCATTTTGGTAAGAGTCAAAAGAATTCTTGCTCCCCATTGCATTCCCACGAGCATTGCATATTGTGGTGTTGCTCTGCAGGAATAAAAGGTGTCCCTACAATACCTTAGTCGCCTCTGACGACACCTCGGTAGGAAAGAGGTAGGTGCTATTCTACTTTGCCGAACACCCATCGGCATATTACGTGTAAGTTAAATACAACGTTTCTAACCGTCCTTCGAATTCAGTTATCGCATGGCTTAGTAGTCAGAGTACCCGCCTTCTAAGTAGTGGTCGTGGTGAATCCCAGCCGCAGCGAAAATTTATGTTTAAACACAAATTGTTGGTCTGGCTGTGATTAACGGGAGCTTGGAATAGCTTGGGATAGCTTGGGTAACTTGGGACATGTCAGTGCGCCTGTGTTTGCGCGTATACTTATGACACTAAAATATCTCCCGCGCAGTTGATTGCGAGAGTATTCGATATTTCGTCATCATCATAGCCGGAAATTGGCCAGTATTTAGTATTTCCAATGGTAGACAGTAGTGGAATGTTTATTAGTTACTTTCATTTTATGACATGTCTTATAACACAGATTGATAAAAGTTTCAGCCTATAATTGTCCCACTGCTGAGCTCAGGCCTCTCATTTCTAAGGGGGTTTTGGAGCTAGGAAGAATCCACCACACTGCTCCAATGCGAGTTGGCGGACTGCACATGTCTTCGAAATATTTTTTTATTTCTCAGCCATGCATGTCTACTCACGATGTTTTCCTTCACCGCCGAGCACGTGGTAAACCAGCACTTAAAATTGCAATTAACAATTTTATTGGTGCCGGCATCGGGAAACGAACCCAGGTCACACGCGTACTATGAAATTTAAAGCGAGCGCCTAGCCCCTGTGCTACCACGGCTCTACAGACAGATTGATAAGTGTAAATGAATAATATAATGTTTTTAATCCTTTAAGCACTATGGATTTATCTAAAAGTAACCGAGCATCGATTTATCTCGATCGATTTGTTTACTGCTGCGATGGTAGGCTGCGGTAATATTCGGATTATAGGTCTAAATATTCAACTGCTGCGAGATATTCATTACATTTAAAAAAAAAATATTTGTTCATTTTAAAAAAATATCTCGATTCTCGTTTAATTGTTAATCTTATAAGCGGATACCCGCGACTTCGGCCGCTTGGATATATGTTTTTTAATTTATTTATCTAACCCTAATGATTTTTCTAAAATTAAGGTAGCCTAAGTTAACCCGCTGTAATATCAGTGAAAGTCTTGTCAAAATCGGTCCATCCGCTTCGGAAATTAGCCGGAACAAACAGACAGACAGACAAAGATTTTTTTTTATCATAAGTACTATATCTGCTTTCATAACAATGGAATCAAAAGCTGCTATTTTGTTACTACAAACAGACACTTTTTTATTTGTTTGTATAGATTATTCTAGTAATTCTATAATACTAGTTAATCTTCATCATCATTAACATTTCAGACAACCCCCACTGATAACCACAAAACACGGTTGGAAGCCTCTTGCGTCCTCCTCTATCTAGTAAGGGTTACCCCTCCCTTCGCTTATCGGTACGAGGTGGCCACCCGAGAATGTTTCTTCGCCAACTATTATCGGTTCTAGGAACCATGTGGCTGGCCCTTTACCATGTTGACATACTGATCCGGTCAGTTGTCTGTTGTCTGCTGCGGATATCGTTACGAATTTTGCCTCGCAGAGATACACCGAGCCTTCCATAGCACAGTCTTTGTAACGGAGACTATAATAGCTTATGTAATGTCTGTGATTCATTTTTATATATTTTTTTTTATGTTTGTTTAAAAAACGATGCCCCTCAGTAGGATTTCTCCAGTATCGATGGTGCGCACGGACATACGTTTTACATGCACAACACAACCAGACTAGAAAACCAACGGTTTGTGCTTTCACAAATTTTGATTGAGATTCGATCCGGGGACCCGCGACTAAGAAGTACGAGTATGAGTATTTGACTTGTACGTCGCGGGTCCTGGGATCCGAGGCTAACGACTGGGCCACGCGGTTGTCAATATCGTAGGTTGTCAAGAACAGAAACTCTTTGTTGTATATTCTTAATCGAAATGCAACTTCCAATTGAAATATCAGCATCAGATAAAATTACATGCCTCCGTCAATGCTTCGTCAATAATCTTACGCTATTACCAAAATAAAGAAGAGTTTACATAAATAAAAATAAAGTCAGAGTAACAAATTGCTACAAGATTTCGCTACGTAAATTTGCTTAGATAACATGCTCAAGGGACACAAAACACGAGTGACTGCCAATTGTCTTGTACATTTTATTACTTAGTGATTCTGCTATGAAGCAGTGGTGTGCGAACATTTCTGTGTTTTCGTTTGAAAGGCACTGAGTGCTAGTGTAATTACTGGGCAGATGAGACAGATATGATGTCTGCTGTTGACGAGCACAGTGTGATGCCACACTGAAACGTTCTGGGTGACACGGCCTTTGTTATGCGCCGACGTTGCACAATATCACGATGTAGTATACGTTTTGCTCCTCCCGACACTTTCTTAACAACATAATAATTAACGAAAATTTCACTAAGTTTTAAGTATTATGATCTCAATGACTCAATAAGTAAATATGCTGCGGGTATTAAACATACAGTATACATCGGCTCGTTGGCTCGGTTGGCGCAGTGGCTAAGCCCTTGGCTTCTGCGTCGCGGGTTGCGGGTTCGATTCCGCACGGAACATATTGCCGTAGTAACAACGCTTGGCAGGCGGGTTGGCAACCGCAGTTTATTTATTCAGCTATTACAAGAAGATGCTGCTGACCATCTCCTGGTTTTTATTTTCCCTCTGTCGACTTTTACGACACCCACGAGATGAGGTGGGGTGGTAGATTCTCTTAAGCGGCTACCACACGGTTATGTATTTAAATAATAATAGTTATATGCATATAAATAATGACATGGCTTGCAATTTCTGGCGGAATAAACATCGTAATTACGCAAGACTTATTTGTCCAGACCGGTCATGGGCAGAATCTAAATCGGTCACATGACAATAATGGCAAATTCTTTTAACTTGGGATAACAATATTCTCAGCTGTTGACTTCTTTTTATGTACTACATGTTCTTTTTCAACATCGTCTTCGTTTTCAACAACAGATATAAATAGAATAGAAATATTAAGAAATAAATATAATTAAAGAAATATTAAGGCCCGAAGCCTAAAGTAGCTCCGAAGTAGCTTAGGGGCCCAGCGCTCGCTTTAAATTTCATAGTACGCGAGGACCTGAGTAGGTACGATCCCCGGTGCACCTCTAAAATTATACCACGTGCTCAGCGAGGAAGGAAAACATCGTGAGGAAACCTACATTTTGTCCGCCAACCCGCATTGGAGCAACGTGGCGGACATGAGAGGAGGTCTATGTTCAGCAGTGGCCTATGCAGAAATCGGTCTAGGTAGGTACTCCAGGGTTAGTTATTCTGCCTTGAAGCAGTAGTATGCAAACATTACTGTGTTTCGGTTTGAAGGGCACTGTCAGCTAGCGTAATCGCTGGGCATATGAGACTTAAGAACTCACGTCTCAGGTTGACGGGCGCAGTGTGGTGTCACACAGAAATGTTCTGATTGACACAGCATTTGTTATGGGCAGACGTTGCACTTATCATCAGGTGAACGTTTTGCTGGTTTCGTCACTTTATCCAATAAAAAAATAGGTTGTTACTTTTCTTTTAGGTACGGTAACATCAAATTAACTTGTAGTAGTGACATTTGCGATAGTTACAAAAGGAGATATATGTCGGTTTAGTAATAAGACGTTCTTGGTTTTTAATCACTAGAAAGCATTGTTTTACTCAATAATATCAGTCCCGATACTATAATTTCATTATTGTATCTAATGAATGAAACGAAATGCTCAATAACTCACTGTTGTAACAACAAATAATCCTTAAGCGATAATAAATTAACTCCAATGTCATTAGATTTGCGCTCATCGACTGACCGTTGTCTCATAATATTGATAGAATCTGCGACGGGATAAGTCTGAATGTATTATTTCATGAATCTCTTGAATACTCGTTATTAAATAATATAATAACTTTTGTTAGGCATAGTAACTTCGCAGATTTTCAAAGCGTTTCTTTAATATTCTTAGATAATCCAAATACATAGTAAATGCTCTTTCTGGTACATTCTATGCAGGAATCCGTCTAGGTAGGTGCCACCCAAGGGCCAGTTATTCTGCCGTGAAGCAGTACTGTGCAGACATTACTGTGTTTCCGTTTGAAGGGCACTGAGAGCTAGCGTAATCACTGGGCATATGAGACTTAAGAACTGATGTCTCGGGGTGATAGGAGCATTGTGGTGTCACACAGAAATTTTCTGGGCGACACAGTATTTGTTATGAGCAGACGTTGCACTTGCCATCACGTAAACGTTTTGCTCGTTTCATCACTTAATCCAATAAAAAAAAGGAAAAGATAGTTAAAAATTAAATTAAGACTGAAAAGGAAGATAGTAGACTTTATAGACTCTTTATTTTTAAGAAGAAAACGAGGTTTTAAATGTCTGTATACAAACATTGCTTGCGTAAATACCAGTGTAGCTCATAGTACATTCAAACTTGGGTTAAACTTCATTCAACTTTGTTATTCAAACAAAACTATTTCCAGTTACAGTGAAAAGCGATTAAGTCTGATGATTTGAACAAATGAATGCGTGCATTTCTAAATTTAACGGAAAACTTTTTTCTGTATATACATTTTCGTATATGTTTGATAAAAATTATTTTCAGTGACTGCCCAGTTCTTTTTTTTTGGATAAAGTGATGAAACTAGCTAAACGTTCGCCTGATGGTAAGTGCAACGTTTGCCCATAACCAATGCTGTGTCACCCAGAACATTTCTGTATAACATCACACTGCGCCCGACACCCTGAGACATGTGTGGCCTTCAAACCAAGAACCCAACCCAAGAAACGTTTGCATACTACTGCTTTACGGCAGAATATCGCGTAACACTTCGCGAACTCGGATTTTTTACGGAACACTTACCTATCAACCGCCATTCGATACAAAGAAGAAGATGTGTGAACGGAATACTTATGTTTCGCGAAACATAGTTTGGTTACTTCTGATCTAGGGTCGTCGTCGTTTCGGCATCCCCTGTAGATGGCCACAAAATCTTGTGGCTCTCATTTTTGAGGAATTTTGCAGTAATTGCCACGCTTGGCAGGCGGGTTGGCAACCGCAATTTATTTATTCAGATTTTCCAGGAAGATGCTGCTGCCCATCTCCTGGTTTTCATTTTCCCTCTGTCGACTTTTACGACACCCACGGGATGTGATGGGGTGGTAGATTCTCTTAGGCCGCCACCACATGGGTTAGGGGATCTAGGGTGTTAAAACAAAAAATATCTGTGTGTATGTATATTTATAGGAATGTTTATTTAAATCGTGTTGGTTGAAATAAAAAACCATTTTCATAGAGGAATTGCCACAGTTTCTACGCTTGTCAGAATACTAGTCCCGTACGTGGCCTAGTGGTTAGAGTGCGTTACTTCTACTCCGCGGGTCCTTTGTTCGAATGACCACGATACGGTCAGTGACCACGATACGGTCAGTGACCACGATACGGTCAGTCACAATCCGAGCAACACTGTGCACACAGTCAATGGCTTTAACATCACACGCACAACGTCGCGCGACCGCCGTAGAGAGCGGCGCGCAGCTATCGTAAATAACAGCGCGTACACAAGATACACCCGTGTTCCAGGGCGGTTCTCACCGCCCAGAGTTACCGACACGCAAGTCGACAGTCCGAACGGAGGCCCGCAGCCTCCCTCGGACGGTCATTAGATGACTTCAGATAATAATTTTATGGAGATACTCACAGTAGCGCAATCACGCTAGCGAACGCAACGGTCCGAATTTAGATGTTTAGTAGGAGTTTATATTTATGTATTTATGTTTGGGTCAAACCAAACCTGGCACGCGGGCTCCGGGCCCGCAAGCACAGCATCCGATGAAGCTGTAAAAGCCAAAAGGCTAACAGCGATTACTTAACCGAAATTATATATCACGGCAGAATAACTGGCCCTGGGGATGGTACCTACCTAGATGGATTCCGGCTTGGAATCCTACCACCAGTAGAAGAAGTATATCATATTAGTTATTTTTTATCACCAATATTATCTTACTTCTGTAATAAAGCTAAATATTTTGTACGTTTGAACGCTCCAATCTCAGTAAATAATGATTCGGTTTGAAAAATTCTTCAGCATCAGATATGCCTGTGGTAATTGTAATTGCTTATAAAAAAATTGTGTTAGTACTCTCATACGTGAACCAATGACTTCTAAAAGATTAAACAAAGCTGGTGAGAAGGTAGTCTGTATTTTTATAACCGACTTCCAAAAAAGTGGAGTCTTTCGCCTGTTCCTATTTTTTTTTTATTACGTATGTCGGACCTACAAATAATACACATTATTATTCGTAGGTTCAGGCATAATTGATTTTAAAGATACTTTTGTATTAGAGAAGGGGTACAGTAGGTGTGGTCTCATATAATTTGGTCATGTGCTGATGATGGAATCCATGAGAAAATCATGAGAATAATGGGAGTTACTGAGTCGAAGTCGGTTTCTCGAATACATAATTAATATAATCTGTCGTCATTTGGCGAAGGCTTAAGATTCGTCCGCCCCCTCCTATCTAGTAAAATTATTTATTTGTATTTATTGTATAAGTATTAGTTGATTTCTTATATTTACGCGAACACTACACATTTAAATGAAACTAATTTTACGAATTTTATCGCGTTTATTTTGTTATTTATAACCCGACGTTTCGAGTGCTTTACAGCACCCATGGTCACGGGGGGACTGAGATGACAGATGTCCTGATGTCATAGTTAACCCGGAGTAGGAAAAATTAACCGAAGTCCGTACAATAAATAGTCGTCGAAAGACGTGCATTACAGTAAAGTAGTGGAAACGCAATGGGCAGTAAGATTATACTCGTAACAAAATCGCGGTGAGTCGGTTCGCCGGCTAGGCTAATTTTTTTTTTATTTCACTAAAGTGACGGAACGAGCAAAACGTTCACCTGATGGTAAGTGTAACGTCTGCCCATAACAAATGCTGAGTCACCCACAAAATTACTGTGTGACACCACACTGCGCCCGTCACCCTGAGACATCAGTTCTTAAGTCTCATATGCCCAGTGATTACGCTAGCTCTCAGTGCACTCCTCAAACCGAAACACAGTAATGTTTGCACAGTACTGGGGTGGTACCTACTTAGACGGAATCCTGCATAGGAATCCTACCACCAGTAATTGTGTGGCATCTTCTTGCCTGTGACTGCATGTATGTACTTTACTAGACTTATTAATGCACATGCCCTATTTTTTTCTTTTTGCTACCTCTTCCGTCATCTTACGAGCGAAATTTAATAATAATAATAATAAATCTTTATTTGCTAATATATAAATGCAACTAACTCTCTCTGTCCATCTGTCTGTTCGTTACCTTTTCACGGTTAAACCGCTGAACCGATCTTGACGAAATTTGGCACAGTGATAGCTTGCATACTGAGAACGGACATAGGATACTTTTTATCCCGGTAAATGAAATAGTTCCCACGGGATATTTAAAATAACTTTTTCCGCATGCAAATATTAAAAATTTTAAGTACATAAGTTCAATATTACTCTATCTTATCGATTCAATTGATCTATTATGTCAATTAATCTACTGGTGGTAGGATTCCTATGCAGGAATCCGTCTAGGTAGGTATCACCCCAGGGCCAGTTATTCTGCCGTGAAGCAATAGTGTGCAAGCATTACTGTCTTTCGGTTTGAAGGGCACTGTGAGCTAGCGTAATCACTGGGCATTTTAGACTTAAGAACTGATGTCTCAGGGTGACGGGCGCAGTGTGGTGTCACACAGAAATATTCTGGGGACACAGCATTTGAAAGAAAGAAAGAAAGAAAGAAAAATCATTTATTTGCTTGAAGCAGACGTACACAAAAGTAATACATAATAAAAAAATTAAAATAGCAGTATAAAAAATAAAAAAACAGAGAGAGAACTTAAAACACAAATAATACTAAAAATAAAAGTATGGAAATTGTACGCCGTACTCCTAGCAAACGAGGTTGACAACTCAGCATACACTGCGGCGGAAGCGAATTCCGTCACAGCACTGATTTTCAGTGTCAACCCCCATTTGCACTCCGATGTCGTTTAAAGAAAATAAATAAAATAATATGAAATATATAAATAATTACAATATTACGGTAATAACATATAAAACAGTAATAAAATTTTGAAAATAAATACGTAGCCTTCTGACACTTATAGTAATTCCTAACAATAGATATCATAATGGCGATGGCGAATCTTATATCGTGCAAGCAAAACGTAGCAATCAATTTAAATTCTAATAGATGTACTAATCGATGTCTTTATATATATAGTTTGTTGCATCTTTATAACAAAGGATTGCAATTATTAAGAAATGTACTCAATAAAATATACTTGGGGATGTGTTTCCTTGAAATAAAGAATATAACGAGCAGAAAGAAGCACTATTTTTTAGCAAAGACGACTCATCACTTCACATATCGAAGGTATGTAACATAAACCAAAACACTTTACAAGCACCGCAGTGCCAATTAAAAAAGAGATAAAAATAACTATTACAACAATATTTATATTTATATTTAACCGTGACTTAAAATAATCAATCAAAATAATAAATAAAGAAATTTGTTGCAGGTTTTAAATTCTTTTAAGAGCTGTAGTCAGAGGCAGCACGGCAATTAGCTCAGTATTGAGTGGACTTGTCATAGAACATTACAGGTCAACCAATGTCGAATCACACGCAGGCCGCCCTCAATTCTTCAAATCCCCGTCTCACTCAGGGGCCACACCATTTAGGTATGTACACAACTAGATGAACTTAATTAATTTACGATATTTTTTGTATAAATATGTATAAAATATCTGTTTGATTAATATGTTTGATTAATATATTTGTTGTGGGCGGACGTTGCCCTTACCATCAGGTGAACGTTTTGCTCGTTTCGTCACTTTATACAATAAAAAAAAAGAAAAAAAATAATTTAGTGAAGGAAGGTCTCTCATGCGCAGAATAATGCGGAACAAATCATGTTTAATGTCATTACAGTTGGATCTAAACAGGTATGCGTATTGAAACTATGCAACTTTCAGAACTGATAAAACAGATTTCCTAAATCTAGCTATTTCAAACGCTTTCCATCGAGTTAACTCACTTGATCCGTGATTTCAATCTAACTCAGTCAACGAAGCCCCGATATTGCCAGAAAAAGATTAAAACGGTAACAAAAAGAGAGATTGCGTGCCGGGAAATAGTTTATGACGTTTGAAAGGAACAAAAGATTTCGAGTATATTAGTTTACAATCGTACACTTAAATAAGTAATAAAAAAGTTTTTGAGTAGAAAATGATATAGCTGATACTTAGTCATACACTTAATAATGTATTTTTTTTATTATTGTATAAAGTGATAAAACGAGCAAATCGTTCACCTGATGGTAAGTGCAACGTCTGACCATAAAAAATGCTGTGTCACCCGGAACATTTCTGTGTGACACCACACTGTGCCCATCACCCTGAGATATCAGTTCTTAAGTATCATGTGCCGTGTGATTGCCCTTCAAACCGAAACACAGTAGTGTTTGCACACTACTGTTTCACGGCAGAATAACTGGCCCTGGGGTGGTACCTACCTAGACGGTTTCCTGCATAAGAATCATACCATCATTTAAAAGATAATTAAAAAAAAACTTGGTGTCAGCGGGGTTATTATGCTAAACTTTTAGGTTTTTATCAACGCATACATACATACATACAGTCACGCCTTCTTCCCCTATATACCCTACAACACACCTGCAGCCCACTTTTCGGGAAGAAACGGGACGTGACGGTTGGTGAACCACCGTCGCTGCTATTTTGGTACGTATATAATTATATATTAAATACATTAAATGGCACATACACAAATACCCAGACCCAGAACGGTTATCAATAAGGTCACTGCCAATATTTATTTCGTGTAGATCAGATCCGAACCCGGGACTCCTTGTGCGAAAGCCAATCGCTAACATACTGTGCCAATCGAGCGATAAAAAATATGTAAAATAGGCGATAGATTCCATAACAACCTCAGTAAAAAGAATCAGGCAGTTACTTAAATCTAAAATTATCTTTAATCTTTAATAATCATTACGAAAATCCATTTCAGAAAAGGACTTTATGTCTCAGTGTGCTGAGATCTGCATGTAAAATAGTACTAGTCTTCAAAAACTTTCTATCATCAAAGATGGTGGCCTTTGAACCTAGTTTAGGTCTGGCACAATATTTGAGATGTAGTCATTATCGCCGATAGGTATCCGGCAGATTAAATAGCACCTACTCTATTTCATATCAAGGTGTCGTAAGAGGTGATAAAGGTATTGTACGGACAGCCTTTATTCATGCAGAATAGTACCATAATACGCAACGCTGTAGTGACTGCATTGCATATGTTATTGGATTGCATATTATGCATATTGCATTATACAATGCTGTAGTGACAGCATTGCACATTGTGGTACCCTTTTCTCCTGATATATCATCAGCAGTTGTAATTCAATTGGGGAGTGCTAATGATGTGCCAGGAGAATAGCGTACCCCTCAGATCGCGTGGTCTGATCTGGGTGAGACGCCTCCTCTAACCAACCAACAGCTTTAAATGTTGTTTATGTAGTTCGCAATCTAGAAACTTCAACAGTGCGATGTTGGACGTATGAGCTATTTTTGGAACTTCTTTATGTGAGCCGTGTGGTGGCGGCTCGTTAAAAGAATACTACCACTCCATCTCATCCAATGGATCTCGTAAAAGGCGAGTAAGGAATTAAACTGCACTGTGCACCCAACAGCGCATGATGGCGATGGGCTCACCACCTATTGTGCATCATTATATTGTTTTGGAGAAACGCGGATTGTTGCAGTCATCTGTTTTTGCAGTGAGTGCTCAGTCTCTGACTACCCCTTATGGGATACAGTCGTGATCTTATGTATGTATGTATGTATGTGGCGACATATATGCCGCTAGACGATGTTTACGACGCTCATGGTATAAGATGGGTAGTATAATCTTTAACTTCACCACCACACCGCCTATGCAGGAATGCTGCCGTGAAGCAGTAGTGTGCCAACGTTACTGTGTTTCGGTTTGACGGGCACTGAGAGCTGGCGTAATCACTGGACATAAGAGACTTAAGACCTGATATCTCAGGGTGAAGGGCGCAGTGAGGTGTCACACAGAAATGTTTCGGGTGACACAGCATTTGTTATTGTAAGACCTTCCACTTAACATCAGGTGAATGTTTCGTCACTATATCCAATAAAAAAATTAAGATTAAATCCACTAGCGATGTCTCAAGCTAAGAGCATATCTAAAATATGCTCTAAAGTTACCTGCGCTTATAATTTATCGCCTCCCAGACCTTTCCAACGTTCATTAACGTCAAGGTGAACGGAAAAATGAACTGAATTAAAGTTGTAATCTCATAAAAATTAAGAATTCTAACATGTTTATTAAAATTGAAGTATAAAAAAAAGTTTATTAAAATAAACAGTACAAAATGCAGTGCAAGAGACACTAATGTGTCTTGTTTTTCTTTTTTAATTTAGAAGTTATTTCAATGTCTGTTTCCATTGTTTTATTTTTTCTTTTCAATAATTATTATTTTTGATTTTGTATAGCAGAGCATATTTTTTTCTCTCTTTGTAATCATTGCACTTTTGTCTATTTCCGATTGTTCGTGGGGTCAGTAAAGGTCCCGCCGGAAAACCAGTGCTGTGCCCCCACCTGATTATCACAGAGGCGCGATCCTTCAGATTAAGACATCGCACTATAATTTTAATTGTTTTACGCTACTTTTGTTATGTTTCTTAAAGTTGTGTGTTTATTAAATAAATTTATTTCTTTCTTTCTTTTTCTTTTTTTTTCAAATATGGTCTCACTTAACATAGACATGCAAATTCTTAACGGAATGACGAATGTAAGCAAGACATTATTAGAAAAACTATATTATAAAATAGATCATTCGAAGGGGACTAAGATGTGTGGAATATCTCTTACTCTGCACTTGCAAATCCCCTAGCTAAAGCCATGTGACATTGTAATTAAATAATGTATTTTATACATGGGAATCTTATTAAGTTATTTTAGATCTAATTTCAATAGCGTTAGCTACTTTTGAGTAAAAAAAAACGAGTCGGTAGCGAGTTCTACTTGATAGCAGCGTCACTCATCCTTCAGGTTGATGGCAGAATATTTATGATGCCAGACCTAGATTATCCTACTAACGTGTAACGTGTCTGGTAATGAGATCGCTAATACGCCTGCCAAGTGTGACAATTAATGCAAACCTTCCCAACTTAGAACAGGCCATGTCCAGCAGTGGACTTTCAAAGGCTGTTGAAGAAGAAGTTGTGGATAATGGTTCAAACCGATGCCAATATTTGCGCTATACATTAATTATTGGTCTGGCTACACATTGTCCCATGTCTCTTACACTACATCTAATTCTGCCACAAATCTTTCTACATAAGCGTTATATCTGGTGGGATAAGAAAAAGATGAATCTGCACAAAATACTTACAGTATGATGTACATACCGCCATACCTGGCCGTTTTTCGACTGCTGTTGAAAGCTGTCAACTGCGCAGGAGATATGGCGCAACGTTTAGGCACACAGCTAACCTACCAGCGCCCGATGTAACGTTCGATAGGATAAGATCGTAGGTAAGTTAGGATGCAGTATTAGCATATACATATTACTCCCATGCTGATACTCGAAATCGACTCAAGGTTCGAAACTTACTGGTGTTAGGATTCCTATGCAGGAATCTGTCTAAGTAGATACCACCCCAGGTCCAGTTTCTGCCGTGGAGCAGTAATAGTGCAAACATTACTGTGTTTCGGTTTGAAGAGCACTGTGAGCTAGCGTAATCACTGGGCATATGAGACTTAAGAACTTATGTCTCAGGGTGACACAGTTTGGCGTCACACAGAAATTTTCTGGGTGACACAGCATTTGTTATGGGCAGACGTTACACTTACCATCAAGGTGAACGTTTTGCTCGTTTCATCACTTTAACCAAAAAAAGAACTTAAGAACTGATGTTTGTGAGGGCGACGAGCGCAGTGTCGTGACTCACAAAAATGTTCTGGGTGACACGGCATTTGTTATGGGTGGACGTTTCACTTATCAGGTGAAAGATTTGCTCGCTTCTACACTTTGTCCCTTAAAAAAACACACCACCGAGTACTCGGCAGCTCTCTGTCGTAGATCAGTGTCACTTGATAATCCTCGCTAGAAAAACCTAGTTATGGAACACTTCTCTTGTTTCACTTCACAACTTCGAGAAAAGGGCGGAAATTTTTATTATGGCTTGAACAGAAAAAATACAAGAAAAAATAATATCAATCAAATCAAATGATCAATATTTTTATCATATGACCCTTCAGTCCATTGCTGGAAATACGCCTGTACCATAGAAGGAGTTTTGTCGTTATCACCACCAACGGACAGGCGAAGGCATAAAAAAAGTTAAAGTTTCATCCTATAAATGTCCCACTCCTGATGCACAGTCCTCCTCTCATTTCTGAGAGGGTTTTGGAGCTAGGAAGAATCCGCCACGCTGCTCCTAATGCGTCGGCGGACTGCACAAGTCTTCGAAATATTTTTTATTTCTCAGACATGCAGGTTTCCTCACGATGTTTCCTTCGCCGCCGAGCACGTGGTAAATCAGCACTTAAAATCGCAATTAACAATTTTAGTGGTGCCGGCATGGGAATCGAACCCAGGTCGCTCGCGTGCTATGAAATTAAAGCGAGCGCCTAGCCCCTGAGCTAACATCGGCCCACGGCCGTAGGCATATTGGATTACTAAAAGCGTTATACTTTATATGATACTGATAGCTACTGGTATCTACATTTTTATTGGGCCTAAATATTTTATAAATAGTTATAAGGCCAACTATCGAGAGCCATGACTTTTTGCAGGCATTTCCATTGGTAAAACTTGACATCCGTAGTGCATTTAGATTCCAGAATGAAAATGAGCGTAAGGTTTTATAGTCTGACATAAAGCTGATCTGGAGACCGATTGGTTCAGTAGCGAGACACGAACATCTCTAATTTTATACTATTTTCTTTATTTTTATTTAGTTTTCGTTTTTTTTTAATATTTATGTTTGATTCTTTTTATTTTTATTTTTTATTATTGTATTTTCTTTTATTAGTATGCGTTCATATTGTAACTAAGTGTGTAGTCCTTTTGTGCTGTACCAATAAATGCTTTTTCTTTCTTTCTTTATAACGATCCGTCATTCGTAGAAAAAACCGGTGACTAATACATATAATACAGTCAGTGTAGTGCAATTTTGGGACATCTCAAAATACATATATTTCTTTTTTTAAATTATAGTGAAAAGTTCTAGTTCTAAAATTACAAAAAATTACCAATAAAAGCTTTTTATTTCTTTCTTACTTTCTTAATAACGATACGACATCCATAAGATAAAACCGGTGGCTAATATTAATATAATACGGTTAGTGTAATGCAATTTTGGAACATCTCAAAATACATATATATTTTTTTTAATTAAAGTGGAAAGTTCTAGTTCTAAACTTCCAAAAAAATTTAAATGTAAATAATTCACACAGCATCACTGACCGTTGCTCTCCATCACTTGATTTCAAATCGAATGCAATTTTCAATCTATGTGAGCTTCAGAGCAATCCAAAAAGATTGAAAAGTAACGGAACGTGTGACTCCGTACCGTAAAATTGATTTTACAAGATACGGTATGCACATCCACTGTACTGTATTAAGTTAAAAAACTACGTGATATTATGTTATGAGAATATTTATTTAAATGTTACCAGCACATAAGTATTAAATTGAAATATATATCTGTGCTTCGTTGTTCTAAAATAAATAGATGTTATTTAAACGCTCGGTTGGCGCAGTGACTAAGCCCTAGGCTTCTGCGCCGCGGGTCGCGTGTTAATTCCCGCACGGGACAAATATTTTGTATGGCCTACATGTAGTTGTTCCAGGTCTGGGTGTTTGTGCATGTAGAATTTATGAGATATCCTACTGTGGGGCATCGTCTTTTAAAAAAAATACGTGACATATTGTATCTCAGTATATACATATCCAAGTCAAAGTCTAAATTACTTTATTCAGTTAAGGCTTGTATAAAACTCTTATGAACGTCAAAATCTACACTATCTCAGAGAAAAACCGACAATAAACTCTGCGGTCTTTCTTTATTTCGATGTCATATTACATAATGTCATGTATAAAATACATTATTTAATTACAATGTCACATGGCTTTAGCCAGGGGATTTGCAAGTGCCGAGTAAGAGATATTCCACACATCTTAGTACCCTTCGAATGATCTATTTTATAATATAGTTTTTCTAATAATGTCTTGCTTACATTCGTCATTCCGTTAAGAATTTGGATGTCTGTGTTAAGTGAGACCATATTAAAAAAAAAAGTGATGGAGAGCAACGGTCAGTGATGCTGTGTGAATTATTTACATTAAAATTTTTTTGGAAGTTTAGAACTAAATATTAAAAAAAATGAAAAGTAAATAAAAATAAAGAAAATAGTATAAAATTAGAGATGTGCGTGTCTCGCGACTGAACCAACCGGTCTCCAGATCAGCTTTATGTCAGACTATAAAACTTGACGCTGATTTTCATCTGGAATCTAAATGCACTACAGAGGTCAAGTTTTACCAATGGAAATGCCTGCAAAAAGCCATGGCTCTCGATAGTTGGCCTTATAACTATTTATAAAATATTTAAGCCCAATAAAAATGTGGATACCATCAGTAGCATCTAAAGTATAACACTTTTAGTATCATATATGCCTCCGCCGTGAGCCGTGGTAGTTCAGGGCCTAGGCGCTCGCTTTATTTTCATAGCACGCGAGTGACCTGGGTACAATTCCCCTGCCGGCACCACTAAAATTGTTAATTGCAATTTTAAGTGCTGATTTACCACGTGCTCGGCGGAGGAGGAAAACATCGTGAGGAAACCTGCATGTCTGAGAAATAAAAAAATATTTCGAAGACATGTGCAGTCCGCCGACCCGCATTGGAGCAGCGTGGCGGATTCTTCCTAGCTCCAAAACCCTCTCAGAAATGAGAGGAGGACTGTGCTCAGCAGTGGGACATTTATAGGCTGAAACTTTACTTTTTTTTATGCCTCCGCCTGTCCGTTGGTGGTGATAACGACAAAACTCAGGCAACTACAGGCGTATTTTCAGCAATGGACTGAAGGGTCATATGATAAAAATATTGATCATTTGATTTAATTGATATTATTTTTTCTTGTATTTTTTCTGTTCAAGCCATAATAAAAATTTCCGCCCTTTTCTCGAAGTTGTGAAGTGAAACAAGAGAAGTGTTCCATAACTAGGTTTTTCTAGCGAGGATTAATGTCAAGTGACACTGATCTACGACAGAGAGCTGCCGAGTACTCGGTGGTGTGTTTTTTTAAGGGAGAAAGTGTAGAAGCGAGCAAATCTTTCACCTGATAAGTGAAACGTCTACCCATAACAAATGCCGTGTCACCCAGAACATTTTTGTGAGTCACGACACTACGCTCGTCGCCCTAAAACATCAGTTCTTAAGTTCTTTTTTTGGTTAAAGTGATGAAACGAGCAAAACGTTCACCTGATGGTAAGTGTAACGTCTGCCCATAACAAATGCTGTGTCACCTAGAAATTTTCTGTGTGACACCACACTGCGCCCCTGAGACATCAGTTCTAAAGTCTCATATGCCCAGTGATTACGCTAGCTCACAGTGCCCTTCAAACCGAAACACAGTAATGTTTGCGCACTATTGCTTCACGGCAGAATAACAGACAGTGTGGTTGAGTCTGCCTAGATGGATTCCTGCATAGGAATCCTACCACCTGTTGTGTGTTGCCTAGTACCAGGGTTATAGTGGTGAAGAGTATCTGGTGGCGCTTCTGGATGGCGGTATTAGTTTGCGTGAGTACGCTATCGTGGAAGAGGGGTTGGGTTAAAAAAAAACTTTGTAGTACATCAGTTTTCGTATACGTATATTAACTTTATTTTTCCTGTTGGCGACCTCGCGGTCTAGTGGTCAGAATACCTGACACTTACGCCTCGGCTCCTGGGTTCGAGTCCCTGCCTGATGCAACATTTCTGTAAAAACACAAATTGTTGATTTTCGGGTCTGGTTGTGTCATGTGAAAGTGTATGTAAAGCGCACCCACGATACAGAAGAAACCCCACTGTGGGGCTTCGTTGTTAAAAAAATAAAAAAATTAATACTGTAATATATTCCCGCAAATAATGACTGATTGTATTAATAATCTTAAAATAGATGAAGAAACTCTCATAGAGGTTTGTGTTAAAATGAAATTCGTTATGACAGTCACTTACATTTAGAGCTTCTTATTACGACAACTTCTAGTAAGGAACTGTAACAAGCAATTCGGCAGTCTGCCAAATTATCCCGAAGAGTGCTCTGTCACCCGCGGACTGTTTGCCAACTCGCTTTGTCGTTTACTACATCAGTTGTTTTCACGTTACAATTTACAACATTACATTGTCGTTTGTTGTTTTAGCTTCAGATGGGAATCTCATTAAGTTATTTTAGATCTAATTTCAATAGCGCTATCTTCTTTTGAGTAAACAAAACAAGTCGGTAGAGTTCTACTTGATAGCAGCGTCACTCATTCTTCAGGTTGATGGTGGAATATTTATGATGCCAGACCTAGATTATCCTACTAAGGTGTAAAGTGTATGGTAATGGGATCGCTAATACGCCTGCCAAATGTGACAATTAACGCAAATCCTCCCAACTTAGAACCGGCCATGTCCAGCAGTGGACTTTCAAATGCTGTTGGAAATGAAGTTGTGATATTTGCGCTATACATTAATTATTGGTTTTCTGGTCTGGTTACACATTGTCCCATGTCTATAATAATAATAATAGTATAATAATAATAACTTATTTAATCAATCCAGCAAAGATGATACATAAAACACAAAGGAAAATGTAACACAATAGAAAAAATTATTACCTTAAATTTATAGTAAATTTAAAAAAGAAAAATTGCGATGCTGGATCGATATGGTTTCAGATCAGCTTTATGATGGCCAGAAAGCCAACGCTGTTATTCTGCTGACACCGCTAGGTACCTGCCGTGTGTCAATGGCGGAATTTACATGTACATGTAGTTCATAACGAAGTCACTTATCGAAAGAATATAACAATAAATTTAATAATACGTACTATGTGTAGAAAGCAAGGAATAGAGTTAAATACTAGGACAAGAAATTATACATTCAAGATAATAAGATAATATAATATGATAAGATAATATATTTATTTACGATTATTATTCAATTTGTTTAAAACACAGCAGGCGTTTTAATCATTTGTCTGCGTAATATTGTCTCTTACACTACATCTAATTCTTCCACAAATCTTTTTACACAAGCGTTATATCTTGTGGTGGGACAAGGGCAAGATGAATCTGCATAAAATATTTACAGTATGATGTACATATCGCCATACCTGGCCGTTTTTCGACTGCTGTTGAAAGCTGTCAACTGCGCAGGAGATATGGCGAAACATTTAGGCACTCACCTAACCTACCAGCGCCCGATGTAACGCTCGATAGCATAATATCGTAGGTAAGTTAGGATGCAGTATTAGCACATATTACTGCCATGCTGATACTCGAAATCAAGGTTTGAACCTTACTGGTGTTAGGATTCCTATGCAGGAATCTGTCTAAGTAGATACCACCCCAGGTCCAGTTTCTAACGTGAAGCAGTAATGTGCAAACATTAATGTGTTTCGGTTTGAAGGGCACTGTGAGCTAGCGTAATCACTGGGCATATGAGACTTAAGAACTTATGTCTCAGGGTGATGGGCGCAGTGTGGTGTCACACAGAAATTTTCTGCGTAACACAGCATTTGTTATGGGCAGACGTTGCACTTACCATCAGGTGAACGCTTTTCTCGTTTCATTACTGCATCCAATAAAAATACCCCTTCCCCCCTTCTTACCTCTCGAAATCGAATCAATCAAAGTATTAAATTGTTTCAAGAGCTCAAATTGTACTTTGAAACCTTTCCTTGGCATTCTTGCATTTATGTAGAGCAGTAAACTTTGGGCAACGGTTATTGTTTGTGATTATCATTTGTTCCTGAGCACAGAACACTCACACCTGTTTAAATTTTCAAGAGATAATACTAAGTGTTAAAAAATATTATGTTTTCTACCAAAATATTATTCATTTATTATATACAGTTTAGTTTATTATTATAGTCAGACAACAGTTTACGTATCATAGTGTCGGTCGAGCCACCCAATATTGGGCATGCAGCAGCATTCAGTCATACTTTTTTTAATTGTATAAAGTGATGAAACGAGCAATATGTTCACCTGATAGTAAGTGCAACGTCTGCCCATAACGAATGCTGTGTTACCCAGAACATTTCTGTGTGACACCTCCCTGTGCCTATCACCCGGAGACATCAGTTCTTAAGTCTCATATGCCCAGTGATTACGCTACCTCTCAGTGGCCTTTAAACCGAACGGCCCTGGGGTGGTACCTACCTAGACGGATTCCTGCATAGGAATCTTACCACCAGTATACAAGGATGGGTGCATTCAAGATCCAAAAAAATTATAAACATATATTGCACATGAATACACGAAACTCAGAACCAATTATACAAGTAGGTACATACATACATCGACTGTATCCCATAAGGGGTAGTCAGAGACTGGGCACTCACTGCAAAAACAGATGACTGCCACAATCCACGTTTCACCTAAACATATTTCGTTTCTACTGAAATATAACGCGCTAACAGAAACGTGAAACTGGTGGTAGGAATTACTACCATCGTCGCATCGTTCTCAGCCTATCACAATTCCACTGCTGAACATAGGCCTCCCCCATAGATAGCCACAAAAGTTTGCAGCTCTCATTTTGGAGGTGACTTTGCCATAGTTGCCACGCTTGGCAGGCGGGTTAGCAATTTCATACAGATTTCCTGGTAACTATTTTCCCTCTGTCGACGTTTACGACACCCACGGCATGAGAAGGGTTTTCTTTTAGTATCAGGCACTGATAGATAGTTTAATTAATGGAATATGAGACTTAAGAACTGATGTCTCAGGGTGACAAGCGTGGTTGTGTGGTGCCTAACAAACATTGGGCTTACCATCAGGTGAACGTTTCGCTCAAGTCGTCCCTTCACGTCACGCCTTTTTCCCATATAAGGCTACCCCTCAGAGACCACAAATGTAGCCGTGGGAACACAGAGTAATTTTTTTTTGACATGTACCGAAATGGCGGCGTCGTGGTTCGCGAGGGGGCGAAAAATGTGATAAATGCGATTAAAAATAATAAGTGTTTTAGGTCCACAATCGGAACCTTTAAAACTTCTCCGTGTCACTTAAAAGAAAGTATCGAAGAATCTCTTCGTCGAAACAAATTTAAAATTGTATTGAATTAGAAATATTCTCTAGAACATCAAACGGGTAAAGAAATTTCTTTACCCGTTTGATGTTCTAGCTAATTCTTTAATTTTGAATGGGATGATCCAGAACATAGGTCACAGACTGCAGACTTCCTAGAGCGACGATGCTTCACGTCAGCTATATGTTCTTTTACGCGGGTTTTAACTGATCTTTTTGTTTGCCCTATGTAAGAGAGACCACATTCACAATCCAGCTTGTATACTCCTGCATCTTGTAGAGGGATGTTACACTTGACAGATGGTAAAAACTGACTTATCTTGTTAGGCGGCTTGAAAAATGTTCTTATGGAAGCCCGCTTCAAGATATAGCCAATCTTGTCCGTGACTCCTCTGACATATGGTAGGACTGCAGGTACACGCTCGACTGTGGCCGGCTTCACTCGGTCACTGCGACGAAGGCGCGGAACCCGAAGCTTGTTGTCTTGCAAAACTTGCTTGACATGCTGAAGCTCGGCGGCCAGGTGTTTACTGTCACAGATCCCTTGTGCTCTCTGAAACAAAGATTTGCCCACGGTAGCTAGCTGTGAAGGATGGTGGTGAGATTCAACGTTTAAGTACCTATTTGTATGGGTCTTTTTCCTATACACAGTGTGACTCAAGGTGTTATTAGGATTTCTAATTATTAAAACATCTATCACAATCACAATCGGAACCTTTAAAACTTCTCCGTGTCACTTAAAAGAAAGTATCGAAGAATCTCTTCGTCGAAACAAATTTAAAATTGTATTGAATTAGAAATATTCTCTAGAACATCAAACGGGTAAAGAAATTTCTTTACCCGTTTGATGTTCTAGCTAATTCTTTAATTTTGAACTTCGCCGCAGTTTCTGTAGAATACAATTTTATTTTGACCAGTCCGAGTACGATCCTACGCCGCGAGTCCTGGGTTCAAATCCTATTCGGAGCCAACATTTCGTTCGTGAATGAATTTTATCTAACGCGCTGTTCATCACATAAGGACAGTGTTGGAAGCTCTCAACTGAGCATTAGATATTATAGTGCTACACGTGTACGTGTTATAAACTCGCCACTCACTCACGGTTGAGCCGTCGCGGGTCACTTGGCATATGTCATCATCATCATTTCAGCCCCATCTTAGTCCACTGGTGAACTAGGGGCGAGCATAGATTGCCACAAAACACGGTCATGAGCCACTTGCATCCATCGACTTCCCGCAAAACCGTGCAGGTCGTTGCTCCGTCTGTGTGGAGATGGGGGCGCCCTACACTGCGTTTGCCGGTACGAGATTGCCACTCTAGAACCTTTCTTCCCCAACTGGCAGATGTAAAACATCGAAATTATTCCGTACAGATAATATGCATAAAAGGCAAGTTTATGAAAAGAAATAAATATGGCATAATGAAAAATAAAATATTCAGATTACTTATAAAGAAAAAGAGGATTGTTTATTTAATAAACAAGTAATATTGATTTAATACAAAAATTCCGCATAAAAAATGCATTATCAAATATAGTACGCAGGTACTTAAAATATCATGTAATCCATGCCCGTTGTTGACTGAAAGAGAATGCCAAAAGGCGCTAGGTCCGCCATTTGTAACCATTTTTCGAAAAGGTAATACACAAGGACAATATATTGACGAGCAAATAAATAAATAAAAATAAACCAGACTCAGAAAGTGAACATTGTGTTTTTGCACAAAAATATTGGGCTCCGGCTGGAACAATTTTCGTTTCGTAACAGGTAGCATAATAGGTTTCAGTTTTTATTTATCTGAAACAGACACCGCATGGCAACAAACATGGGTATAATTTCGATCCACGTGTATATGTTTTTTTAAGTCTTATTTAAAATTTTCATTCATCATATGTTGGTCTATATAAAATATTAATTTTATTCATAGATATAATATCTCACAGTTCAAAAGCACTTGAAAAGTCGGCGTGTCTAGTCTACGGTTAGTACCGGTTAATATCAACTGACCCTTGTCAGGCACGAAATTGGTACAGATGTTAGTTACACTGTATGTCCGGCGTGCTTTATTTGTGCGCTAAGATATCGAAAAAATTTAATTTACAATATATTAAATATTAATATATTTTATTTATAATTAGTTTAGTATGTATGTATATTTATATATTATCATAAGTTATAAATCTTACTTTTAAATAAACAGCACCTGCAATATTTTTTTTACTATCAACCAAGGTTGACTGGTAGAGAATGCCACAAGGTATTAAGTCCGCTCATTGTATCCCTTAGCTTAAGGAGTCAACAATAAAGAATAAATAAATATACAGAATAAATATCGAGAATTAAACAGTTAGTACCCTTTCTCTAAAATTAGTGTTCTCTGAAAACTCTGTTTAATAATTGTATATTCTTTTTTTGTTTTACATACTGTAACGATATACTATCTCTAATTACGTATTTTTACGTTTTAGAAAGATTTAAGAAAATATTAAAAATTATAAAAAAAAAAGGTGGTCCAAAAAAGTTGGGAAAATATATATGAGGACCAATCCCAATAGTGAAATTTCATTATTTCCAATTTAATTTTTCTTGGCATAATATTACATAGATCAGTGCCTAAAAATTACTTTAAAACATATAAAATATATCCAAGAGACCTTATCTCTCGAAGTACTATAGAAGTTAATTAAAAATATTACAATATAAAATTAACTTCATTTGTATGGAAAATACTCTATATAGTTATTCATAATAAGGAAGTGTTCATGTAATGCCAATTATAAAACCAATCTTAAAATTAGAAGGTGTTCGCGTATTGCTAATACCATACTATTAAGTCCGAGACGCGAGTACCGTGCGGAGGGGCATACCAACAGCTCAACATAGACGTGTGTGAGGTCGAGCATGACTCTCTATAGTATCAAGTTGCATAGTGCTAATGTTCCATACAAAGATCCTATGTAAGTAAAGTATATGATAAAATGGTCTATCATTGAAGGTATCTTGTAAGATATGATATTATAAAAATGAGTTGGAACTTAAAATTATTAAGATAGAGAATTCATTAGACTTTCATACAATCACATAAGAGAGGGTGTGGCTTTTAGCATTTCGGTGCTGGAGCTTACTCTTTCGCCCCATGTCTTAGAGCATTAGTTCTATGATACATGGTTCATACACCGGCGTCTTAGTGGCTTACTACTATGACACGTTGGTAAATTTTTTAGTTAAACAACTTTTGCCAAAGTCGATAATTATCATAGAGGGGTGTTGTGAGGAGGCACCATCTATGTGATAGTCACAATAATACTTACTGCTATTGTGGTATTGTGTTTTTAGTGACGGTTATTGAATGAGTTGCATCTGATTCAATACAACTTATGATTCGGGTTGACGGAGGTTTTTTTGCAGAAGTGTAGATGTTTGCTAAGACCGTATAGAGGCCCTTGTGTTGGCGTATGTCTGAGCGATGGTCGTATTGATGCTTGTTGCACCTGTGACAATGCGTCCTAGTGACAGTTGCTTAGATGTCGTTAATATAATGGTTGCGTCTTGCACTTGGTTTGACTCACATTTTCTTTAGATTTGTCCAAGTCGGGTCTCTCTATAACGAGACTGCAGACTGTCTGCCCTCCATGTGTTGAATAACAACAATATTAAATAAAGCTCTCAGTAAATTCCCATAAATGAATGATAACTGGAAACTTGGTGGTGGGTGAGACAAACTTGATCGAAATACATAATACTCAACGTCAATTACACAAACCCATTTGACGAATATAATAGAATGATGATTGCCTGATGGCTGAATGATAATTATAAATGATAAATAATGGCAAAATACATCATTACAATGGTTGGTGGAGCTAATGCGTCTACTTCATGCGGATGGTAGCTGGCGGGAGGAGACTCTCAAGGCTGCAGCCGAAAGCTGCACAACGTGGGACCCCATACCCTTGAAGTGAGCAGTGGACTCACGACGTGCTCTGCGGCAAATTGCCGTGCTGACCTTGTATTGGATGTTGATGCCACACACTCGACATTCATCTGCAGTTGCAGCGGTCTGGCGAAGTGATGGCGCGTACGGAAGGCTTTACTAGTTTATTGGGCCGAGTGCTCATAACTGCTCGACGTGTGCCAAATCCATGCGACGTACATTCACGAAGACTGGACTAGCTGTATACTTGTATGATGTAAACACGCATTGACATGCGAGACTTCGGTCTAAGTTTGTGCTTACGCACTAGCAAGAGGCCAAGCCCTCTTTTTGCTGGTTCGCCAGTGTTGCTGTGGACTACGGTCGTTGTTCCCGACTTCTTGTCCTGTGTCGGGGGGAGCGCATGGATTGGAAGGCGCTCACCGCACACGGCGGGAGTTGGAGCCGTGTGCCTTCCCCACACATTTTTAATAAAAATGTTGGGGGAGCGATAGCTTGTAGTGGGTTATTAATAATTTAAAGTTAATCTTATACAGGTGCGGAATACAAATCTCTTTGCAATAGATATTAAACATTGTGAACCCTTTACAAGAGTATAGGGAATAATAATTAATTAGTATTAGTACACTGTCTTGGACTTGCAGCTTCTCTAGTGAATAAACATCTTTCCATGATACACCTAAAAGAACAAGTTACTAAAAATAAACACAACGTAGATAAAAGGGACAATATGTAATAGACAAATGGCCTAGAATGAAATAACCTTTAGAAAAGATCTTGAAAAAGATTAAGTCTATTTTCTGGTCACGTAATTAATTTTATCAACGTGAAAGTTGAATAGTTACAATACGTTACCGTAAATGTAAATTAAGAAAATGAACTAGAGATTAAGCGAAGGAATAGGGAACAGTATATTCTTGCTACAGTATCAAAACCGCCTACCAAACATGGCGATTATGACATTTCCCTCTCTCCTGGTGTATTAAATCTACGTGCTAGGTAATGATAACGATATTTTTTATCTTTATTTCAGAGCCTCAATTTTCTAGATTGCAACAAAGCTACTAATAGCATTCATGCAGAATATATAGTATATTCACTAATATATAGTATACAATATATAATATATACACCCGTAATCAGTCACCGGTTCAGCCTATTTATATCAAAGACACGTTTGAAAGATTATTCTGCATTGGACAGTAACAATTATCGATGTTTTTAATGATAATAAGGCAGAAGGACACGTTTAGCCTAAATCACAACCAACTGAATGACACAGAGTAGAATAATCAATTAAAATTAATTTAAATTAAATATAACTTTATTGTACACTATAACAAAAGATAAAGGAAAAAAATAAAAACAATTAAAAGGTACAATAGGCGGCCTTATCGCAAAAAGCGATTTCTTCCAGGGAACCTTTGGATGGACAAAATAATGGAAACAGTGACGAGACGAGCAAAACTTTCATCTGATGGTAAGTGCAACGTTTGTCTATAACAAATGCTGCGTCACCCCGAACATTTCCTTGTGACACCACAATGCGCCCGTCACTCTGAGACTTATCAGATAAGTTCTTAAGTCTCATATGCCCAGTTATTTTTTATATTACACTAGCTCTTCGTGTCCTTCAAACCGAAACACAGTAATGTTTGCACACTACTGCTTCACGGCCGAATAACTGGCCCTGGAGTGGTACTTACCTAGACAAAAAGATTTATAAATGTCAATTGCAACAGAGTTGGCAAGGAGGACATTACCATTCATTCAATTTATTCAGTGATTTGACTAACAAACGGGTTGACAAAATAATATTTCATTTTAATAAACGCTTCTGCAGTGTGATAACAAAATTCAAATGTAAATCCTCAAAAATTAACCATCTAACGTTGCAAGTTAAACAATAAACTGTGAAATTTCGAAGCTCTCAGCGCGATCTCGTCACAGTTACACTTTATCGCAGTTGTTTTATGGTAATTCCAGCGTCTTGGGACGTGCGGTGGCCTGGAGCGTTTCGTGCGGAACTTGTAAGAGTTTTGTTTTGTTCCTTTTTTTGCTAATATTTGCAAATTCATTTCTTGAATGATGTTTTATATTAGATCTTTTTCTAATATTCCCAAATCAACCTATACATAAGTAACAGGATTCACCGAATACATAATGGCGTCTTCAGTTTCTCACTACCAAAAATATAATTGATACAGATTTAAAATACATACATACATACTTAGTCACGCCTCTTTCCCATAGTGGTAGGCAGAGACCACATATTTCCAATTGCTACGATCCTGACACACATCATTCCTCTACTTTAATTAGTGTTTTTATAGAAGCTCGTCGGTTGCGGGTACTTTTAGCGTGGCGTTTCCTTAAAACGGCTTTGATCTGATCGTTACACGTTCGCCTACGTCGACCCTTACCGGCTTGCCCATTCACACTCGCCTCATAAATCTTTTTCGTCAATCTTCGTTTATCCCATCCTCCCTACGTGTCCAAAACATCTACGCATCCCTTTCTCTATCTTTGTTACTACATCTTCTACCACACCGCAACGTTCCCTTATCACGCTGTTTCTCAATTTGTCCGTTAAAGTCACTCCAGCTATTACTTCTCAAAATTTTCATTTCAACAGCATTAATCTTATTTCATGCTTGTTCTGCCAGACCCAATAATCAATGCCGTACATATGTGTCGGGACCAGTACTCCTTTATGTGCAGCCAGTCGTGCCTTTTTAGATGCTTTCTGACTACACATAAAGTTATGAAGGGCTCTATATAATTCATTTCCTGCCAACGCTCTTCGTTCAATATCAGTGTCGTATTTTCCGCTCTCGAAAATGTTGAACCCAAATATACAAACTCTTTCACTTGTTCCACTCTTTCACCTTCAATCAGAACTCTGCATTCCGACATATTTTCTTCTGTTTCAAAAACTATTACTTTCGTCTTATCTACATTAATTTTCATTCCTTTGCTTTGTAGATTTAAAATACTGACTATATATTTTTGTATACAATATCATAACATACTAAAATTATCTAAGTTCATTCAAAAGGCAAAGCAGTCAAATAAGTAATGGGTAAACTTCTGAAATAAAGACGTCAAATAGATTAGTCGGTCAATCTCGGTGCACAATTTCTTTAGGAAAACTCTAAATGAACTTCCGGTCTATTTTGAACATAAACTGCAGTATGTGTAGTCAGATACAATTTAATTATTTACATTAAGCAGGTTTATTAATTTATACTCATTTATTATCAATCTGTGTGTTCTGTGCATCTGAAATTTATTTTTGTAAGGCACACTCCCGATACTGAAGAAATCCTAATGTGGTGGTGTGGTACTTTTTAACTAAAAAAATAATTTACTTTACTCGTAATAACTAATAATATAAAACTCTTACCTGTTCCTAAACCCTCATCGCAATAAGAGGAGACCTGTGCTCAGCAGTGGGATATTTATGGGCTGATACTTTTCATGTGATTACTAACTAGTAGCTAGTATTAAATTTTTCGTTTACTTTACTGTTCATATTTATTATTAGTTCTTTTCTTCGCTTTTCAATATTTCTTTACATCGACAAATTTAAGTTGTTGACGCAACGTGTTGACTTTAATTTCAAGGCTTTGGGTTCTTTTAACCTAAATACGAGTATGTAGCCGAAGCATATTTTGAAACAAAACAAATCATTAAGTCATAAACACGAGGACCTCCAGTCTGAGAATATGAAGGTTATGGCACCACATTTTGACATTTTAACAAACAGCGCTTAATCGATCAGAAAACGCAAAAATGGAATTACGTTAGAGTGAACGGACCCAAATAAAAAAAGTAATGCCGAATAAATTGATTGATGACGTGTTCTCCCCTTGGATATTTAGCGTAGACTAACTTTTGGCTCATGCATAACTTGCAAAACAATTTGTAACATACGAGACACCTAAGTGATAGTGAAACGTGAAAAATTCACGTACACAGTGTTTTAAAAACATAACGGTATTACGGAAATTTGTTCTTGCAACTTGGTTTTGTTATATCAGTGATCTCGCCTATCCTCATCCCGGTTCTTTTTTATCAATATTTTCAACGAGGACAAAGCATTACATTATAAATTTGTCATGGCTACAGTATAGAGCCGCGGTAGCTCAAAGGCCAGGCCGGTGCCGGCACCACTAAAATTTTTCTGCAATTTTAAGTGCTAATTTATCACGTGCTCATCGGTGAAGAAAACATCGTGACCAGTCACGATGTTTTCTTCACCGATGTGCCAAATTTCATCAAGATCAGTTCAGAGGTTGAACTGTAACAAATAGACAGATGGACAGAGAGAGTTTCTTCCGCATTTATAATATTAGCGTGGATTGTTGCTAACAAACTTAAAAATTGTAGTCAATTTATAATTATCGTTATTTTAGGTTTTACCTTCATACATTTTATATTTTATACATTTTACACAATAACAACATAAAACTGTATACTTAAATTTTATATAAGTTAAATATTTTCGTGATTTCACTTTGATGCTTGCCTTATCGGTATTACAGACAGAATAACAGTGCTGAGGCAGTAAATGAAATGAAATATATTTATTCTTTGACGTAAAAGTGGTCGGGGCCGGGCGTTCGCCTTTAATTTCATAGTACCTACGCATCCAAAGTTCGATGACAGTTGCCAGCATCTTTAGAAATGTTCTGTAATTTTTAGTGCTGATTTACCACACGATCGGCGGTCGTCGTGAGGAAACCTGCATGCCTGAAGAATAAAAACTTTCCGACATGTGAAGTCCGCCGAGCCGCATTGGAGCAGTGTGGCGAACTCTACCCGGCTCCAAAAACCCTCTCAAAAATGGACTGAGGTGACAGATGTCTTGATGTCATAGTTAACGCGGAGTACCTTCAGCTTTTAATAGCTCCTCCCGTGGCAATGGGTGCTGTAAACTCCTTAAAACGTCAAGTTATTAATAGTAAAATTAAACGCGATAAAATCCTTAAAATTTGTTTAATTTAAATGTGTAGTGTTCGCGTAAATATAATATATCATTTTTATTTATCCAGTTCCGTACGTTCGTACATACAAAAATGGAAGGTCGATCTTATGTAGCTAAATTTTTTTTTGGTAAGCGTCGAATAATATATAAAAGATTGCAATACTAAAAGTTTTCAAACACGGAAAAATTCCACTGGAAACTTCAACCCACCAGCACTGACCGATCGCCTCTACAATAAATGAAATAAATACGCATAGATTAATATACTCATATTTGCCGGACCGTATTGCCTATGATGTCGCCGCGGCTCTGACTGAATCACCAAAAATAATTATCTTATCTCTATACAGAAATTTGTCTAGGTAGTGAGGTAAGTGCGCATTATATATGAAGTCTACCAGAAAAAAAAATTATTCTTATAAGAACTTTACCCTGTTACAAAACGCTCACTTGATGGTAATTGAAACGTCTGCTTATAACAAATGCAGCGTCACCCAGAACATTACGGAGTGGAACCACACTGCGCCCGTCACCCTGGGTTATCACTTCCTAAGTTACATATGCCCGGTGATTACACCAGTACTCAGTGTCTTTCAAACCGAAATATTGTAATGTTTGCAATTTACTGCCTCACGGCCCTGAGATGTCACCTACCTAGATGGATTCCTGAACAGAAATCCAACCAACAGTAATTCATTCATGACTGGGCATATGACTGACGTGAAGAACTGATGTCTCTTGGTGACGAGCGCAGTATAGTGATACACAGAATTGTTCTAAATATCACATCATTTGTTATGGGCAGACATTGCAGGCGAGCGACTTGCTGTTCTCTACTTCCTTCCATAAAAAAACATTTAGGTTTTATATTGTTTTTTTATTGTTATGTAGTATGTATTAACAATTGTATTCTTAACATATAGCTTCTTAACATATAGCCGTGGTAGCTCAGGGGCTAGGCGCTCGCTTTAAATTTCATAGTACGCGAGTGACCTGGGTTCGATTCCCGTTGCCGGCACCACTAAGATTGTCAATTGCAATTTTAAGTGCTGATTTACCACGTGCTCGACGGTGAAGGAAAACATCGTGAGGTAACCTGCATGTCTGAGGAATAAAAAATATTTCGAAGACATGTAAAGTCCGCCAACCCGCATTGGAGCAGCGTGGCGGATTCTTCCTAGCTCCAAAACCCTCTCAGAAATGAGAGGAGGCCTGTGCTCAGTAGTGGGACATTTATAGGCTGAAACTTTACTTTTTATATAACTTTTTTTGTATTGTTGCTGATACTTATACTAAAGCCATTATAGTTCAGCTAAATTAGGAACTAAATTTACCGAAAAATATTTTGCCAACGATTTTTGAAAACTTCAGTACATAATAAAAAGCATGAATTTCATGCCACATAACTTCGTATCAGTTAAACAAGTTGCTAGGACTACCTCCAAACGTTGCGGAGTTTTATAATTTTACAAACTACGTTGGAGTATTGCCAGCATTCTTCGTAAACACGTTTCTGAAATTCTTACCAGAATTTGTTATTAGCCGATCGCAATGGGAAATGTAAAGTGTATTTAGTGTTGTGTGGTCGGGAAGTTTTTTTTCTCTTATTTGGATAAAGTGACGAAACGAGCAAAACTTTCACCTGATGGTAAGTGCAACGTCTGTCCATAAAAAATAAAGTGTCACCATAAAACATATTTGTGTGACGACACACCGTTTTTTCCGTAGTTATTTAAGCAGTCGGACGCTGTGTACAGCTGTGGCGGGCACGACGGGAGTTGACGGGGATGTCACTCTCGGCGTGCCCACCGGTTCCACCAGTGGGCTACATTATGCATGTCAACAGCATGGCAAATGTTGTTAAACATTGTAGGGTGTACATGTATGCAGACGATACCTGTTTGTTAATATCAGATAAAGACGTGATGAAAATAAAACATAAATTACAAATGGATTTTGAAAATATTACTAAATGGGCACACGATAATGGCATTATATTAAATACTAGCAAAACAAAATGTATGCATATATGTTCGCTCTATAATAAAAAAGCAAGAAAAATAGATCTACAATGCATAAAAATTGTCGGTCACTCCTATGAATGCTTGCATGACAGCAAAATAGGATGCACCTGCCGGTTTTTGGACTATGTGGAAAGTATTAGATATTTAGGTTTAATTATAGATAATCGGTTTAACTGGAAATTGCAGATGAACAGCGTATGTAACAGGTTGCGTTCAATACTCGGTAAATTTCATCATCTCAAATTAATTTTAAATAAAAGGAGGTTGTATATGGTTTATTATGCATTAGCCGAATCAGTAGTCAGCTATGGGCTGAGTTGTTATGGCCTTACGTTTAAAACATACTTAGAAGAAATTAAGAAATTACTAATTAGATTCCTAAAGTTATTAGTCGATAAAAAAGTTAGAGATAAGTGCAAAGACGACTATAATAGGCTATTTGCATACTGTAAAATATTGGCTGTAAATAAAAAAATAGATTATGTGCTTGCAACTGAAATATACTGTAGTGACAAATATAAATGTAAAAGAAATATTAAACAATATACAAGGTCTAAAGCGAGAGGGAGATTAGTTGAGCTAAGGGCAAATAATTATTACGGTAAGCGGACTCGAAAGTACATAATTCCGAAATTATGTAATAATTAGCCTGATTTATTATTAAGCAAAAATAAAATTAAATGTAAAGTAACATTAAAAAGAAAATTAAAAGATTGTATATTAGTGAAATAATATGGTAGCTTAACTTAGAAATGCGACTTTTTTATTAAGTATTTTTTTAGTAAGTATTAAGTATTAGATTAACGATGTTAAAAAATGTTACGTTAGGAAAGTAAGAACAGGAGCGTAACGCCTACAAACTATGATTATAGTTTGGCGAGGAAGAACTGTTAATATTTTTTGTAATCTTTTATTGGAATAAATAAAATAAAAAAAATAAACAAAAAGAAAACTGCGTCTATCACCTGACACATCAGTTCTTAAGGCTCTTAATAACACTAGCTCTCAGTGCCCTTTAGACCGAAACGCAGTAATGTTTGCCTACTACTGCTTCACGACAGAATAACTGGCCCTGCGGTGGTATCTAACGAGACGGATTCCTGCATAGGAATCCTACCACCAGTAAAATGTAATACGTCTGGTATATGGTTTCTGGTTTGTCAAGTGTAACATCCGTCTACAAGATGCAGGAGTATACAAGCTGGATTGTGAATGTGGTCTCTCTTACATAGGATAAACAAAAAGATGAGTAAACCCGTAAAAGAACATATAGCTGTGAAACATCGTCTTTCTAGGAAGTCTGCAGTCCGTTACCATGTTTTGGATTATCCCAATCTTTACATTAGATTTGATAAACCACAAATCCCTACTAAGGATAATTCGTGAGGCTATTGAAATAAAATAATATCCTAATATAAATAGAATAAAAAATTAAGTACTACCACCGCCGTGGGATCCTGTAATTAATAAAATTCAATAAAAAAGCAAGGATACCATCGCAAGACTTCAAGACACCGTTAGCTCTTTCTTCGTAGATCGGATCAAAAATCATAATTAAGAGCTGAAGACACTCCGGGTAAACTATGATATCAGAACATCTGTCACCTCAGTCGCCCCGTGACCATGGCGCTCGAAACGTCGGGTTA
The DNA here is from genome assembly GCA_019845155.1 of Luehdorfia chinensis. NCBI lineage: Eukaryota > Metazoa > Arthropoda > Insecta > Lepidoptera > Papilionidae > Luehdorfia > Luehdorfia chinensis. The sequence goes on along the minus strand of JAHVAK010000056.1, from coordinate 1,107,282 downwards.
TAAATAGATCAAAATTAAACGCTATAAAATTTAGTTTTATTTAAATATGTAGTATTCACGTAAATATAAGAACTCATAATGAATGAATGAATTGTTAATTCATTAATTGATGAATAAATGAATGTTTGTATGACTAAATATAAATAAATAAGTTGGATCGGTGGGCATAAATTATTGATAAGAATTACGAATAGGTGAATATATGGATTGCACAAGTTCCTGTTTAAAACGGTTAGTTTCCCACTTTGCCAAAAGATCTCGCTAACCTAATGAAGAACGTGCTATCATTTGGTGTTGACAGATTGTATAACTGGTCTCGGGCTTGATAAGTTCAATCCGGCGAAGCTGTTAAAGCCGGGCTAAAGTCGGGCTAACACTGATCGGGCATCAGTGAAAAAAAAAACTAATTAAAAACATAAGCAAATAAGTCTAATCCAAACCTATTCAGTAGACTGAATTAAATACACTAATTTAGAGTAGGTGGTGAAAACCGTATGAAAATCTTTGATAGACAAAGTAAGGAACAGCTTGATAAAGGAACGTTGCGGTGGGGTAGAATATACGAGTATCCTCGTTGCAGCCTATCACAAGTCCACTGCTGAACATAAGCCTCCCCCACAGATCGCCACAAAAGTTTTGCTTGGCAGGCGGGTTGGCAACCGCAGTTTATTTATTCAGATGTTCCAGGAAGATGCTGCTGCCCATCTAATTGTTTTTATTTTCCCTCTCTCGACTTTTACGACACCCACGGGATGAGATGGTGAGGTAGATTCTTTTAGACCGCCACCACACAGTAAAAGATATAATAATGTAAGAAGATGAAAAAGGGATGCTAAGATGGATTAAAGGAGATTGACGAAACAAATTTATGTGGCGAGTTTGAATGGGCAAGTCGATAAGGCCAAACGTAGGTAAACGTATTACGATCAAGACCGCGAATTATCGAAGACATTTTGCGGAAAGACCACAAAAGTGCTCGCAACCGATAAGCTTGAATGTAAACTCTCATGAAAGTAAAATAAGCGAAAGATATGTATCAGGATCGTACCAACTTGAAAGATGTGGTCTCTGCCTACCCTAATTGGGAAAGAGGCGTGACTCTATGTAAGTATGAAGACTTAAAATAAAGGAAATATAAACTGAAATTAATTTTGGTTTGTAATAATATATATTATTATTATTACAAACCTAACATGAATGAAATGTAAAACTGTTGTCATTCCAACGCCAACGAAAGCCTGCTAAACGCGTTCATTTTAGAAACTCCATAATGATGTAGAAAAGTACAAATAATACTGAAAGTAGTTCAAAAGTTGAAACATTTTAGACGTTATAAATTGATGAACGGTGCCTGAGCTCGATTTTTAAAAGGTCTGCCAAGTTACGTACAACTCTATTCCCGCTTCAGTAGTCTCTAATTCGCCTAACTCGGGTAAATTTCTTAGGAGTTGAGCCAGTAATTGTAAATGAATTACGCTCCTCTGCTTATTTATTAATACTCTAGATTTACTTTTGGCAATGACTAGTTATTTCAAAAGATATGTAATTATAAATTACGTGCACAGCATTGATACTAGTTACATATTTTTTTTTAATATTTGAACAAATTCGAGATTGTGAATTTAAACTTTACTGGTGGTAGGATTCCATACGGTTTCCCAGTCTCTCAGCAATGATATTAGAGGGCATCTCTTGTTCGCTCATTGCGGTGATTCCATCGTTTGTAACCTGCACCACCATCACCATCCACCACCCATCAGGCGATTTTTGAGGCCACGGTATCAGTGGAATGTATTGGTGGCTTTCGCGTCTGTCGCGGTTCTAGCCAGATGTCATCGACAGTTGTTTTGTAAATAGTAAAATTGAGGAAGCTCATTTCCTGGGTAAACGTTCCGGATGATCGGCAACATGACCCTTTCTTATGTTAATAAAGTATTAACATAATTCAGAGCTGAAGCATTTGGATGTAATCCGCATAGTTACTTTTAGTTTAGGACTCCATCAGCCGACATCTAGCCCCATATGTTTGCTCTAATTCTACCAGACTCAGTGATAGCCACTACATGATCTTCATACCTTGTATTGTTATAAATCGACCATATATAAGTATATATATATATATATATATATATATACATACATAAGATCACGACTGTATCCCATAAGGGGTAGTCAGAGACTGGGCCCTCGCTGCAAAAACAGATGACTGCCACAATCCACGTTTCACCAAAGCAATATAACGCACTTGGTGTGATAGGTGGTGAGCCCATCGCCATCATGCACAGTGCAGTTTAATTCCTTACTCGCCTTTTACGAGATCCATTGTATGAGATGGAGTGGTAGTATTCTTTGAACGAGCCGCCACCACACGGCCTTATATATATATATATATGGTCGATTTATATGGATTTGAAGGTAATTTCGTCTCTAAATACGAGTATTGTGGTGGACCAATCGAAATTAAGGAACTCCCTGGCAAAACTCAACCGAGCTACTTTATAGGCATCAGTCAATTAAACTTCTTTAGTATGACGCCTGTAGTGCAACCCCGTCCTGTGCAAATGGCGGCGAATAGTCTCAGCACTTTTTCAACTTTTCTTAAAATTGAAAGAGAATTTTTAAAAGTGAGCTTATTCCTGTCATTTAAAATATGACCGGATAAATTCGGGCCGCAAGCATAGAGTTTATGCAGAACTAATCTTACACATCGGTTTTTCTGTCACCAAATTACTAATCTGTACAATAAAATAAATAAGGTAGGTACTACCAATATAGTCTTTACCAATAACTAAACGCAAATTTATAGTTATGAAGTGGTTGAGAAAATTGGATGAAAGCCTTACAGAAAACTTCCTTTTTTTATTAGTGAATACGACGATACCTGCAAAACTGGACTTTGCATACCATCAGGTGAACTATCTCCAATAATAAAAAAAAAACTAATTCTGTTTCCCCCAGAACATATCTGTACCAAAGCACATTGCGCCCGTCACCCCGAAACATCAGGTCTTAAGTTTCATATGCCCAGTGATTACACTAGCTCTCAGTGCCCTTCGGACCGAAGCACAGTAATGTTTGCACACTACTGCTCCATGGCAGAATAAGTGGCTTTGGGCAATCGAAGGAAATTTGAAACAAGACAGACAGAAAAAAAGAAAAATGATTTATTCATGACACAAAATGCAGCATAAAAACATAAAAAGAGTTTAAAATAAATAAGAGCTAAACTGAAATAAAAAACCGGAACACGGTAAAGTTTGCACATTACTGCTTCTCGGCAGAATAACTGGCCCCGGGGTGGTACCTACCTAGATGGATTCCTGCATAGGAATCCTACCACCGGTAAAATAATACTTCATCAATAAACAGGGTAAGTGACTATATAGAGAATATACACCAGAGTGAGAATAATTATAAATAAGTTTTCTCAAATACCACACGCACACTGGTTTTCGTTTGAGTTCGGTCGGTTGAGTTGAGTTCCCAGTCGAGTCCCCAGAAAATCAAACAGTTCCCACGGGATATTTAAAAACATATATCCACGCGGACGAAGTCGCGGGCATCAGCTAGTGTAAAATACAGGAAACCAACAGACAAAAGATTACCAAGCTGATGTGGCAATGAACCGGTTATATAGCTCGTAGAACCGTTAACCGTTGGGGAAGAAAGGTTCCGGAAAACGCAGTGTAGGACGACCCCCGCTAGATGGAGCGACGACCTGAACCGTTTTGCGGAAGTCGATGAATGCAGGTGGCTCGGGACAATATTCTGTGGCAATTTATGGGGGAGGCCTATGCTCAACAGTAGACTATGATAGGCTGAAATGATGATGATGATGATGAAACAGACTGAGGGACAGGAAGTTACTTTCGCATTTATAATATTAGAACGGAAGTATAGATGCTATGTTACGGTAATGAAATTCTTCCGCTTCACACACACCTGCCCAGATTAGATAAACTTATTTTAAATATTTTACACCATACTGCAATAAAGCTGGAGAGTTTGTATGTTTGAACTCTCTAATCTCAAAAAATACTTATTCTATTTAAAAATGTTTCTGGATTAGATAGATCGCTTATTGTAAAAAGTTTAAAGCTATTACTTTATATTACTTGACTTTGAGGAGCTGCACGCTGAGAGCTAAACATTACCGAGAAGGGCCGAACTGTGAATGCTCAGGTCAGCGAGGTACCATTTTTTTTATTGTAGAAAGTGACGAAACGAGCAAAAAGTTCACCTGATGGTGAGTGCAACGTCCCCCCACAACAAATGCTGTGCTGTGCTCACACAGAAATATTCTGGGTGACACCACAATGCGCCTGTCACCCTGAGACATCAGTTCTTAAGTCTCAAATGCCGAGTGATTACGCTACCTCACAATGTCCTTCAAACCGAAACACAGTAATGCTTGCACACTACTGCTTCATGGCAAAATAACTGGCCCTGGGGTGATACCTACCTAGACGGATTCCTGCATAGGAATCCTTCCACCTACGGCGCAGTCATGTGACCCGCTTATTTAACGCTGACCGCGGGGCAATGCCAGTACGATATATTACCGAACAGCCTATTAATAATATTCAAATCTTAAAAATTAAAAACAAATTATTATTATTCAACTTGCAAAACAGAGAAGTAAATTATTCATTGGCGAAAGTCCAATGTCCTGTTAAATACTTATGAACAGACCGCAGGAGTATTTACTGAATGGTTTATGTACGTGGCTTGGCAAGTGTAGGGAACCGTTACTATGGGGAATTAGGAGTGGAATGTCATTGCTTTTTATGGTATTTCTGGCAAGGATAGACGCCGATAGGTGTCCGTCAGAATAGAATAGTACTTACCTCTTTCCTACCGAAGTGTGTTAGAGGCGTCTGCGGTATTGTAAGGACAGCCTTAATTCGTGCAAAAGAATACTAAAATATGCAATGCTGTCATTATACTGCTCGTGGGAACACAAATTGGAGAAATAATTTTAAAAAAATACTCGTATCAAAACGGCGGCGACGTGGTTCGCCACCCGTCTCGTCTCTGTTCACGCCGGGGCGTAAAGTGGGCTACATGTGTTGCCTCTGCCTACCCCTTTTATGGGAGAAGGCGTAATTGTATGTATGTATATATATAACATTAAAAAAGTAAAGTAAGACCCTATTAATGTCCCAATTCTGACTGCTCTCTCTTTTGATAGGTTTAGGAGCCGAGAAATATTGCTAGACCTTTCAGCTTTTTATATAAGTTTCATACTATCACCACTAAAAACAAGATCAGCTTTAAGCTGCAGACTGCAACATTGCATGGTTAGCTAGTAATATGTACAGATAGCAGTACAGATAGTAGTACAGATAGTAGCACAGATAGTAGTACAGATAGTAGTACAGATAGCAGTACAGATAGTAGTACAGATAGTAGTACAGATAGTAGTACAGATAGTAGTACAGATAGCAGTACAGATAGTAGTACAGATAGTAGTACAGATAGTAGTACAGATAGCAGTACAGATAGTAGTACAGATAGTAGTACAGATAGTAGTACAGATAGCAGTACAGATAGCAGTACAGATAGCAGTACAGATAGTAGTGCATATTGTAGTACATATAGCAGTGCATAATGTAGTACATATAGTAGTGCATATTGTAGTACATATAGTAGTGCATATTGTAGTACAGATAGTAGTACAGATGATGTACAGATAGTAGTACATAAAGTAGTGCATATTGTATTACATATAGTAGTGCATATTGTAGTTCATATAGTAGTGCATATTGTAATACAGATAGAATTACAGATAGCAGTACAGATAGCAGTAAAGATAGCAGTACAGATAGTAGTACATATAGTAGTGCATATTGTAGTACATATAGTAGTGCATATTGTATTACATATAGTAGTGCAAATTGTAGTACATATAGTAGTGCATAATGTATTACATATAGTAGTGCATATTGCAGTACAGATAGTAGTACAGATAGCAGTACAGATAGTAGTACATATAGTAGTGCATATTGTAGTACAAATAGTAGTGCATATTGTAGTACATATAGCAGTGCATATTGTATTACATATAGTAGTGCATATTGTAGTACAGATAGTAGTACAGATATATAGACAGAGATAGTAGTATATTGTAGTACATATAGCAGTGCATATTGTATTACATATAGTAGTGCATATTGTAGTACAGATAGTAGTACAGATAGCAGTACAGATAGTAGTACATAAAGTAGTGCATATAGTAGTACAGATAGTAGTACAGATAGCAGTACAGATAGTAGTACATATAGTAGTGCATATTGTAGTACATATAGAAGTGCACATTGTATTACATATAGTAGTGCATATTGTATTACATATAGTAGTGCATATTGTAGTACAGATAGTAATACAGATAGCAGTACAGATAGAATTACAGATAGCAGTACAGATAGCAGTAAAGATAGCAGTACAGATAGTAGTACAGATAGCAGTACAGATAGTAGTACATATAGTAGTGCATATTGTATTACATATAGTAGTGCATATTGTAGTACATATAGTAGTGCATATTGTAGTACATATAGTAGTGCATATTATTTATTTATTTATTTATTTATTCATTTTAGGAAGACTTACAGACAAATTATTACAAATAGATATCAAAGTAGGTACACAAGTTGCTAATTACAAGCCTTCGCATATTACTATGCAGTTTTAACAAATTATCTATATAATAATTAAGGTATCGTATATAGGTATAAGTAAACATAACATTAGGAGCTCACAGTCAGCCTTATTGGTCTCTATCATCCTTAAAAAACTCTTTATTCATAAGTCTTCTTACTGCCTTAGAGCTAGTACAGAATAAGTCAATTTCCAGTTGCAGTGAAAGTTTATTAAAAGATATTGCACTACGCAGGGAGAAAGCATTTCGTCTATAATTACTATTAACAAATGGTATAGCTAATAAAGGCCGTTGCCTGAATCCAATTTGATTGGTACGAAGCATAACATTAGTAAGAAGATCAGGACAGTCCACAGATCCATTAGCGATGTTAATTAAAAAACTGATATCATTAACATCGCGCCTGTACTCTAATGGCAAGAAATGATATCGCTTGCAGCGATCAATATAATCGGATGAACATTGATGTGCTTTAAAATCTAAGTACCGTAGGAATTTTCCTTGTATATTCTCAATACGAGAAATATAAACTTGGTACTGGGGATTCCATACTTGAGATGCATATTCGAGATGGCTACGCACGTACGAACAGTATAAAATCTTAATGGTTTTTAAAGATTTAAAGCAGGCTGAAGTTCTTATAATAAAGCCAAGCGCTTTGGATGCCTTTTTAACAATATAGTTAATATGTTGGTCGAATAATAATTTGCTGTCATGGAATACACCTAAATCTTTAATGCTATTCACTTTATTAATACTTTGATTAATTAATTTATATTCGAACTCAATGCGAGATCTTTGTCGGGTAAAAGTAATAGAAGAACATTTAGAGATATTAAGTTGCAATTTGTTACGAATACAGTAAGCTACAAATCTATCTAGGTCATCTTGTAGTTGTTCAGCGTCAGATAAACTTCGTATTATTTTAAGTATTTTCATATCATCGGCGTATAGTAATATTTGGGAATTTCTGAAACATAATTTGATGTCGGAAATAAATAAAATAAACAAAAGGGGGCCAAGAAGCGAGCCTTGAGGCACACCAGATGGGATTAAGCACCAGCCAGATGTATAACCATGCAGCACCACGGCCTGAGTTCGATTTTCTATGTAGGAACAGAACCAACGATATAAGTCGCCATGTATCCCAGCTGCCCACAACTTCTGCAAGAGCAGTCGATGATTAATTCGATCAAAGCATTTACTAAAATCGGTGTAAATTACATCCACCTGAGCATGCTGCTCCATCCCCTTTGATATAATTTCATTTGCTATGATAAGGTTGGAAGTGGTTGATCTCTTACGAATAAAACCGTGTTGTTCATAACTTAAGCTATTTTGCACTGCTGCGTAAACCTCGTTATAAACAATCCGTTCAAGTATTTTGGAAAAAAGACATAGTTTCGAAATGGGACGATAATTTTCGACGTTGGAAGTATCTCCATTTTTTAAGACGGGTGACACAAAAGCAGACTTCCAAATCTTTGGAACTATTCCCTCTGTTAGTGATCGCTTAAAGAGTAAGGTAATCGGAACAACTAGACTGTTGGCACAGTTCACTATGAATATAGGTGGTATTAAATCAGGGCCACTGGATTTGGTGAGGTCAAGTGTTTTTAGTAGGTGTAAAACACGCTCGGCAGATAGTTCAACGGTGCTGATAAAACTTGTGCCACAGTTAGTATCATAGAGCACGTCTGTATTTGAGTGTTCTGTGTCGGGGTCTTCGAAGGTGCTACGAAAATATTTTGCAAACAATTTGCTGATTTCCATACTGTTATCTGCAGAAGTCTCATGATATGTCACAACATTAGGAAATGTGGAAATATTATTCTTGCTTTTAACGTAGGACCAAAACATTTTTGGGTTACCTATGATTGAAGATTCTATTTTGTCAATGTAGGAGGTAAAACAGTCTTGTTCTAGGCGGATAGCTCTACTTCGTAACAAGGAGAAAGACTGATAGTCAGATATATTACCATATATCTTGTACTTGCGGTGATACTTGTATTTTTCTTTAAGGACTTTTAAAAGCGCTGAATTATACCACAGAGGATGTGATGAGCGACGGATTGTCTTTTTGGGAATAAATTGGTCTCTTAGTTCATACAACTTGTTATAAAAAAGTGCAACTGCTTCATCTAATGTCTTTGTATCTAAAAACGTATCCCAGTTAACTAGGTCAAGTGCCGTTTTAATAGCTTCGTAGTCACCTTTGTGAAATAGGTGTTTAAAGTTGTTTTTTTCATGAATTTTATGTATTTCTACAAAGTCCGCTACAATAACTAAAGGCTTGTGGTGCATATCTACAGGCACTGCTAATGGTTCATTACATTCCTTAACAGATACATAGCCATTAGAAAAAACAAGGTCTAATATTGTAGTACAGATAGTAGTACAGATAGCAGTACATATAGTAGTACATATAGTAATGCATATTGTATAACGTATAGTAGTGCATATTGTAGTACAGATAGTAGTACAGATAGCAGTACAGATAGTAGTACATATAGTAGTGCATATTGTAGTACAGATAGTAGTACAGATAGTAGTACAGATAGCAGTACAGATAGTAGTACAGATAGCAGTACAGATAGTAGTCCATATAGTAGTTCATATTGTATTACATATAGTAGTGCATATTGTATTACATATAGTAGTGCATATTGTAGTACAGATAGTAGTGCATATTGTATTACATATAGTAGAGCATATTGTATTACATATAGTAGTGCATATTGTAGTACATATAGTAGTGCATATTGTATTACATATAGTGGTGCATATTTTATTACATATAGTAGTGCATATTGTATTACGTATAGTAGTGCATATTGTAGTACAGATAGCAGTACAGATAGTAGTACATATAGTAGTTCATATTGTATTAAATATAGTAGTGCATATTGTAGTACAGATAGTAGTACGTATAGTAGTGCATATTGTATTACATATAGTAGTGCATATTGTAGTACAGATAGTAGTACAGATAGCAGTACAGACAGTAGTACATATAGTAGTGCATATTGTATTACTTATAGTAGTGCATATTGTATTACGTATAGTAGTGCATATTGTATTACATATAGTAGTGCATATTGTATTACGTATAGTAGTGCATATTGTAGTACATATAGTAGTGCATATTGTATTACATATAGTAGTGCATATTGTATTACATATAGTAGTGCATATTGTAGTACATATAGTAGTGCATGTTGTATTACGTATAGTAGTGCATATTGTAGTACATATAGTAGTGCATATTGTATTACATATAGTAGTACATACTGTAGTACAGATAGTAGTACAGATAGCAGTACAAATAGTAGTACATATAGTAGTGCATATTGTAGTGCATATTGTAGTACATATAGTAGTGCATGTTGTATTACATATAGTAGTGCATATTGTAGTACATATAGTAGTGCATATTGTATTACATATAGTAGTACATACTGTAGTACAGATAGTAGTACAGATAGCAGTACAAATAGTAGTACATATAGTAGTGCATATTGTAGTGCATATTGTAGTACATATAGTAGTACAGATAGCAGTACAAATAGTAGTACATATAGTAGTGCATATTGTAGTGCATATTGTAGTACATATAGTAGTACAGATAGCAGTACAGATAGCAGTACAGATAGTAGTGCATATTGTAGTACATATAGTAGTACAGATAGCAGTACAGATAGCAGTACAGATAGTAGTGCATATTGTAGTACATATAGTAGTGCATATTGTAGTACATATAGTAGTAAAATGGCTAAAAGAGGCTATGGTCCATGCAATAGATTCATTAGTGTTTATTCGCCTTATACTATTTCTATGAAACTTGCAGCTACGGTTTCTTCGTTCACACTTTCATTACCGTTATCGATAAATCAACATTTAACCATCTGCTACTACAATAATAATACAGTCCTCAGTTTTAGAGGATACGCCTTCATTGCCACGCTTGACAGATGGATAGGTGGTAGGACACGGCGCGCACCTTGGATGCTATTACCGTTCATACCTTCATACCTTAATCTGTAATTAGGGTCCGGCATATATCTTTTCTCAGACTCTCAGACTGTCTTTTATCAGACTTTCATTCCGCAAAGCTAACGCCAACTTTTACGTCACTCATGGGACGAGACAGTACGACGAATCCACACCGAAATTACTCTTTATATTAACGGCAAAATATTAAGACTCCTACCCTAACACGTTGAGCATAAAACTTAATATAGCGTGACGGGTACATAATTTAGCGATCATAATTTTTTATAGCTACTTTACTGTTTGAGGACGAGTCTTTTATCACATTTTTATTTTGTTAACACATGTTTTTATGACACTTGAAAATAATTTTCACGCTTTTTTCTTTCCATTAAACTTTATAAAACAATCAATGTAAGTTTTGAGATGATTTTTTTACGCGAGTAGCTAAACTTTCATACGTCATTTTGGGAACGAGTCATGATAGATGTTACCACAACTGGGTACCTTGTGAACAAATGTTGAGAGTACTCAGATGGTGTTTGGCCAAGTTCCTAATCCTGGATGCGGTAGGAGCTCTTGGGTGATTCGTAGGACTGTTTGAATTTGTGCAATGAAACTCGTTCTATTTTTTATAGTTGCACTGTTGTATAATAATTAATCCTGTTATACAAATTAATAAGAATGTACGAATTAAACTTTAGACTATATAAGTTAATAAAAGATATACGTTGAGACGAGTCCGTGACCGTTAAGAAAGTTCGTTAGAAGTTTGTGCCGATTTTTAATGATTTAAAAAATGTGCATAGACTATATATAGCCCCGGCACCTCTTGTATTGTTGCGTTCCATTTAACGATAAGAACGCAACAGACGGTGTGTGTCGTCATTTGCAGTTGTTGATCATTTCGCGTTGCCTCGTCATTCCTCTCTATCAGTTGTTGCTTAGAATTCGTGTGAAAATATAGTTACGAAACTTTTTTTTTCATACCATAGCTGTCGTAGTAGTGGACTATAAGAAACGCCAGAAAATTTCATGGCTTCCGATTGATGATGTTGCAATAAATGTTCACAATAACATCTTCATCATCATTTCAGCATATCACAAGTTCATGCTAAACATAGGCCTCCTCCATAGATAGCCACAAGTTTGTAGTTCTCACTGTGGAGGGATTTCGCAATAGTTGCCACGCTTGGCAAGCGGGTCGGCAATAGCAGTTTATTTATTTAATTTTATTTACTGTTTATGTACACATAAAAATTACAGTAGAAATTACAAAGATAGTAAATTAGTACAAAGGCACTGCTTATTTCATGATGAAATTTCTTCCAACAGGCCTGTTACTGGATATCCTTAAAGAGAAGCAGACTCGATGTGCACTTTTGAAAAAAAAAAATATTCAGATGTTCCAGGAAGTTGCTGCTGCCCATCTCCTGGCCGAAGGCGCAACTGATTCGCCGCCTGGCTCAGGGTGGTGCGCACGGAATTTCAGTGGCCCCTGATGGCGGAGGAGGTGGAGACTCTTATATCCGTATACTCGTATGACGATGTTCTCCTGGCCGATTTGTACCACAGAGACAACTTCCGAATACTGTCGAGTGCCAACAACTGCTCGTATACCGTAAGAATGAGTGGGTGGAAGAGTGTCCACCCTCTCCCCCTCACTGTAGTACGAAGTGTATGCAGATGAAGAAAATACTATTAGGCTCTTCTCAGAATGAAGCATTTGCAACGACCGTGGGCGAAATCAGTTGCCAGGTACTTTAGCACCGAGATTGCGCGCACGATGTTCCCGCACGCCTCTAAATGTCTACATAAAGTGCTACAGCTCTTCTCCTTCAACGAGTTGGGGCCGGCTAAGGTGCATCGTGTGCGAAAGCGTTCTCACAGTCCAGACACATAGCGACGAGTAACACAAGATGGGGTTTAACCCTTGGCACTTTTTTGCCTCTGCGGCGACGGTATCTATGTAAATTACCCCACGATAAAAAAAATATCCTAAAAGACACGAATAATTTCGAATACTAACATGTACTGAAAATGCTTATGCTTATGATATTAAAACGTCGCATAAGTAATTATCTCAAGATTATTCTACTTTACTATGTAATGGTTACTTCAACAAAGCTCTCAGAAAAAAAACTTTTAAGCGTCTGATCTCATAAATATTTAGTATTTTTTTTTTATTTAATAAAGTGACGAAACGAGCAAAACGTTCACCTGATGGTAAGTGCAACGTCTACCCATAACAAATGCTGTGTCATCAGAACATTTCTATGTGACACCACACTGCGCTCCTCACCCAGAGACATTAGTTCTTAAGTCTCATATGCACTGTGATTACGCTAGCTCTCAGTGCCCTTCGAACCGAAACATGTATGCACACTACTACTTCACGGCAGAATAACTGGCACTGGGGTGGTACCTACCTAGACGGATTCCTGCATAGGAATCCTACCACCAGTATATCACCACCGTATCATTGTTTTTATTAATTTTGATTGTATTTTTTCGTATCTAATATGCCGTACTAAGCTATGAATTATCTGCGTTAGGAAACGATTCAGTATTAATTTTATTGCTGTAGCATGTGGCGGCAATTCAGCTTAAAATTGTTGTTGGTTCAGTTGGCGCAGTGTCCATGTCTTTGGCTTAAGCGCCACGGGCCGCTTGTTCGATTCGTGCATGTGGAATTTAAGTATATAAAATGCATCCACGATTTAGGAGAATTCCTAAAGCGGCGCCGCATTTTTTTAAATAATGTACTTATATAGTTACTTAAGTTTTTTAAGTACTTCTCAATTTTTAGATTCCCTAGATAGATAATGCTATGTTTATTATGAATTTAAAATTCGTAGAATCCATTTTACATATAATTACTTTTCAATGCAATGTTTAGTTACAGTCTGAAAAGCTTTCGTTAGCGTTCAGCGTCAGCGTTATTTCTCAGTATTCTTTGTATTTCTTGTTTCAAACGTTTAAAGTAAACAAAACGTGACTGGTTTACCAGCACATATATCAAGTGTACCATAAATCAACGGTAAGAGGTTTCGAATGGGTCTTTGATATGTGCAGTGGACGTATCTCTTGTTCCCTCCATAAAATATATAATTTATAACCGACGAAAGAAAACAGTGGTGTTCTTTTGAAGTTTGTTGTATGCAGCTTAAAAAGAACTACTTGAAGACATTACTGGTAGCAATACAACTATTGGTGGTTATTAAAATGTTATTTATGAGATGATTATTTATTACGACAGAGGGAAAATGAAAAGCTGGAGATGGGCAGCAACATCTTCCTGAAACATCTGAATTAATAAACTGCAGTTGCCAATCCGCCTGCCAAGCGTGGCGACTATGGCAGTATCCCTCAAAAATAAGAACTACAAACTTTTTAGGCTATCTATTGGCGAGGCCTGATGTTCAGCAGTGGACTAGTGATAGGCTGAAATGATAACGATGATGATTTATGAGCTAGCTGATTTGGTTTTTTTCATGGTGTTAGGATGGTTATGCAGTATTGCAGTAGCGCAAAGGCACCAGACTCGACATTTTTCAACAAAATTGAGAATAAAATTCAATTGAGACAGTAATTCATTCTTGGGGGTATACGTTTCTAAAACAAAATCTCGATAAGTGTACAAGGTCTTTTTACCAATAGATTCAAAAAGTTTATTAAACTATATACTCGTACTTAGGGTTTATTATAACATGTATGATAATAAACCCTGGAAAATGAGGTGATCGCTGACTGAAATACTAACTCTGTGTGTTATATATTTATATATATTTTGTTATTATTCTAAAAGAACATTGAAAAATTATTAAAAAAGGGGATACCTGCGCAGTTTCTTTCGGCTGTTTCTTCTTCGTACGAAATATTTGAGAAACGAAACCTGGATTTCTTAAAAAAAAAGGAAAGTAACAGCCTATAAATGTCCCACTGCAGAGCCTGTGCTCAAGTGGCCTGTGTCTCCTCTCATTTCTGACGGGGTTTTTCGAAGCCGAGAAGATGTCGCCACGCTGCTCCATTACGGGTTGGCGGACTTCACGTGTCGACGAAATATTTTTATTTCTCAGACATGCAGGTTTCCTCACGACGATCACGTGGTAAATCAGCACTTAAAATTACAGAACGTTTTTAGAGGTGCTGGCAACTGTCATCGAACTTTGGATGCGTAGGTACTATGAAATTAAAGGCGAACGCCCGGCCCCGACCTACCACTTTTACGTCAAAGAATAAATATATTTCATTTCATTTACTGCCTCAGCACTGTTATTCTGTCTGTAATACCGACAAGGCAAGCATCAAAGTGAAATTACGAAAATATTTAACATGTATAAAATTTAAGTATACAGTTTTATGTAGTTAATGTGTAAAATGTATAACATATAAAATGTATGAAGGTAAAACCTAAAATAACGATAATTATAAATTGACTACTACTTTTAAGTTTGTTAGCAACAATCCACGCTAATATTATAAATGCGAAAGTAACTCTCTCTGTCCATCTGTCTATTTGTTACCTTTGCACGGTTCAACCTCTGAACTGATCTTGACGAAATTTGGTACAGAGATTGCTTGCATCCTTGAGACGGACATAAGATATTTTTATCACTATGTCGCGAGCGTCAGCTACTGTACTCGTATTATAAAATAATAAACGGGGCAATTAAAATTAACTGGTTGTAGGATTTCTATGCAGGAATCCAACTACGTAGGTACCCCCCCGGGCCAGCTATTCTGCTGTGAAGCAGTAGTGTGCAAACATTACTGTGAAAAACAAATCTTCAGCTTTATTATATTATTAGTATAGATATACTTTATATCACACGTAATTATTCAAAACTTTTTTATAATTATAATTATTATAATTTCCATTTTAGTTTTCATGCAAAAACATTATTGGTTGCAGGATATCCATGCAGGAATTATCGAGGTAGTTACCACCCCAGGGGCCAGTAATTCTGCCGTGAAGCAGTAGTGTGTAGACATAACTGTGTTTCGGTTTGAAGGGCACTGAGAGCTAGCGTAATCACTGGGCATATGAGACTTAAGAACTCATGCCTCAGGGTGATGGGCACAGTGTAGTGTCACACATAAATTTTCTGGGTGACACAGCTTTTGTTATGAACAGGCGTTGCACTTACCATCATCATAAATATTATCCAATGAAAACAAATCAATTATAGTGATAATACTATGCTGAAGTCTTAAGCGTAGATAATTATGTATATACTATTTTTCGATTTGAAGAATTAATTTTTCACGATGTATAAATTACATTATCAGATGTGGGTCAAGCAAAAGGAATGATCGTTTTTCACATGTCAAGGTCCTTTCAGCCCTATTTCTCACCGATCCAGCGAATGCTTCAAACCGTTCCGTTCAAAATATAAAGGCATAGTTTTCTAGTAGATAAATCAAATACCGAACACATAAGTATTGCTGTAGGTTTTTTGTTAGATAAAGTAACGAGTCGAGCAAAATGACTGCCCATAACCATTCACTGCGCCTGTCACCATGAGACATCAGTTCTTAGTATGATGCTCAGTAATTACACTAGCTCTCAGCCCCCTTCAGACCGAAATACAGTAATGTTTGCACACTACTGTTTCACTGCAGAATAACTAACTTGGGGTGGTACCTATTTAGACGGATTCCTGCATAGGGTTTTTTTTTCATTTGATAAAGTGACGAGACGACAATAACGTTCACCTGATGGTAAGTGCAACGTCTGTCCATAACATACATACATACATAATATCACGTCTGTATCCCATAAGGGGTAGTCAGAGACTGGGCACTCACTGCCACCGTTTCACCAAAACAATATAATACACTTGGTGTGATAGGTGGTGAGCCCATCGCCACCATGCTCTGTTGGGTGCACAGTGCAGTTTAATTCAAGGTCTGTCCATAACAGATGCTGTGTTACCCAGAATATTTCTGTGTAGAACCATACTGCGCTCGTCACCCTGAGACATAAGTTCTTAAGTCGCATATGCCCAGTGATTACACTAGCTCTTGATGCCCTTCAGACCGAAACACAGTAATTGCTGCTGCTGCTTCACGGCAGAATAACTGGCCCTGGGGCGGTACCTACCTAGAAGGATTTCTGCATAGGAATCCTTACTACCTAGAAATTATTTATCCTTTTATTTTTATAAAATATTATAAACGTTACCGCATCATAATCATCATCATCTCAGCCTATTATTAGTCCACTGCTGAACATAAGCCTCTCCCATAGATTGCCACAAAAGTTAATAGCTCTCATTTTGGGGAGTTTGCCATAGTTGCCACGCTTGGCAGACGGGTTGACAACCACAGAGTATTTATTCAGATGTTCCAGGAAGATGCTGCTACCCATCTCCTGGTTTGCATTTTCCCTCTGTCGACTTTTACGACACCCACGGGATGAGACGGGGTGGTAGATTCTCTTAAACCGCTACCACACGGTAACGCATATAAAAATGTAAATCATTTATTATCACAGCCAAATTATATTTTAAAGGTTTTTGTAACCAGTATAAAAAAATAGTTTAAAAAAATATTTTTTCATAATAACTTCAACGATATAAATTCAGACTTTTTATATTTTACCATAAACTGCTTACTTTGAAAGTACACACGTAATACTGCGTGGAAAAGTCTAGTTTATGTGGAGGTTCCGCATAAAGTCCGATTTATAACAATAATCGTAACTAACGACCCGGTCGGCTCGCGCCTTTTGTTTATTTGCACTCTACTGCTTCACGGCAGAATAACAGACCCTGGGGAGGTACCTGCCTAGACGGATTTCTACTTAGAAATCCCACCACCACCAGATTTTATGAATAGTTTACTACCGACCTTTGTGTATTCAATTTTAGCTTTACAGTCTATCGAGTAGACTGGAATTTAATACACAAATATGGATACGTATCGGCATGTGGGCTCTTACTGAAGTTTTTCGGTGCTAAAACTACGTATTACGTAATACATGAAAGAAATCTATTAAGGAATTATAAGTGACCTCTAGACCACGCGGTCGTTGCGTCCAGAGTACCTGACTTCTACGCCGCGGGTCATGGGTTTGAATCCAAATAGGAGCCAACATTGGTTCAAAAACACAAATTGTTGGTTTACGGGTCTGGTTGTGTTGTGCATGTGAAATAATTGTCTGTAAAACGCACCCACGATACACAAGAAATTCTACTGTAACATCGGTTTATTTAAAGAAAAATATATAATATACTAATTGTCATTTTTCCATGTTCGATAAATATTACACGCAAAGCAAAATATTGGAGCTGGCATCAGTCTTCCCACACTGATATTGTCTGTTTTCTCGTTTGCATATTTGTAATGGTTTCTTGAAGTTTGTTATTTTCTAAGAAATTATTTTAGCGCTATTTTAACATACGTACATACATACAGTCACGCCTTTTCCCATTTAATCGTAGGCAGACGCCAGATACTCAGCTGGGGCGAAATGTGTGGCCGCAGAGGGAAATGTGACGTGGCTGGGTGGCGAAACACGTCGCCTGCCAATTTCTAGGCATTGTGGGAATCGAATTCTAGCCGCACTCTTGTCATGGAAAGGTATGATTATTATAATATCACAAGGTATTAACACGCTTATAGGTGCATTATAAAAATAAAGTGCTTAATAGTCCGTCAACCATTTAAAAATTGGCAGCGAATATCCCCTTATTTTATCTGGCGTGGAATATTTCAGAGGAAGCATTTTATGTCTGCATTACTTACCTTCCGGTATGACATCTTGAGAAGCTGAAATCTGAAATTCTCTCCATCTTTCCTTTTAAATTCGTTTCAGGTGCTTGTAAAGTGTATTTCCCGTTACTCGTTTGTTGTTGTGACCAGTTTTTCGAATTGATATTTTATGGTTTAAGCCTAATAGACAAACACTAGAGTCGTGGTTGTTTAAACAAAATCAAAGAAATAACAGATTCCCAGCAATGAGACATTTATTGGCTTTTTTTTAATTCAAATATATGACTTTTACTTAATACGACCGTGTGATGGCGGCGTAGGTAAGTCTGCCATCTTATGTCATCGTGTGGGCTTCGAATATCATCATCATCATCATTTTTTCACGCTTTATATTAGCATCTCTTGTATGTTAGTTTGTTTGTATGTTTATAACTGACTCCTTAAGGCTCGAATTTCTCCTACTTTGAACGATCCGAAAAAAAATGTTTCATTTAAAAAAAAAGCGTGGGATGCTTTTTAAGATATCATCGAAATGATAATCCTTTTTTCTTACTTACACTATTATTTATATATATTTATTAGATTTTTTAAAACTACTTAATTCTAATTTATTAAAATTTATTTTCTATTTTTTTTGTTTGGTTTTCTACATAAAGCGTATTTTATTTGTTTTTTCATACTATTATTTATTTTTAGCCTATCTCAGTCCACTATTGAACATAGGCCCCATAGATAGCCAGAAAAGACGGTCCAGAGCCATCTACTTCCATCGAATTCTCGCAAAACCATTCAGGTCGTCGCTCCATTTAGTGGGGTTGCCACTCAAGTATTCTTCTTCTAAAACGGTTATCGGTTCTACTAGCTATATGGCCGGCCCATTGCCACTTCAGCTTGCTTATCCTTAGGGCTACGTCGGTTACTCTAGTTCTGCTGCTGATATCATCATTACGGGTTTTATCTCGCAGAGAAACTCTGGGCATAGCCTTATCTGTAGCTGCCGCTGTGAGTCGACTAAGTCTGTTGAAAATTTCATAGCTTCCGATAGGTGGCGGAATAGACCTCTCGAAAAATGCCAAGCCCAAAATACACAGACCAATGAGGGGTACTAGTAGTAAATCCATTTGTCAAGCGAGACTTCCAACATGTAAGTTTCTAACAATTTTTATAGTGCTGGTAGGAGTCCTATACTTGTGGTCCATCTAGCAATCCATCTGGGACTCAACCGGCTCTTATGCCAGATTCACCACTATTAAATATATTTAAATCTTGTACTTAAAATTTAAATCTTCTCAAAGTAATGGTTTGATAGCATTCAACATTTTCCTTTCCTACGTGGTAAATCAACACTTAAAATTGGAAAACAATTTTAGAGGTGATGGGTTCTTGGCTCTGATTCAGGTCACTCGCGTACTATGTAATTAAAAGAGAGAGAGAGAGAGAGACCCAATATTTTCTGGCTAATAAATAATAATCCAACTAAATTACTCGATAGGTGGCGCTAATATATTCCTGATACAGATAACATATTAGCGCCATCTATTGATAAATAAGAAAAAAACCGTGGGGGGCTTTTTAAGATTTCATCGAAATGATAATCCTTCTTCTCATATCTGCCAATGAAATATTTATAACTATTTACACCATGCACATGTTATAGAGGTTTAGGTAGACACTGTTATAGAGGTATAACAGGAATATATTAGCGCTTTTGTTTTTAGTTTTTTTTTAGTTTTTTAAACTAATATTCTTTATTTTTTAGTCGAATTATTACATTGTCATCGGTCTTTGACAGGTATGCAAAATTTGAATTAAATCGGATTGTTCAAAGTAGGAGAAAATCGAGCCCTAAGGAGTCGGTTACAAACATACTAACAAACAAACGTACAAGTGAAGCTAATATAAAGCGTGTAATAAAAAGAGCTGAACCCGTTCACTGCTCTTTCATTCCTCTTTGAATGAACTAGTGACGTAATCAGTACATAACCAGTTGCCATCGGTGACCACGTTTCGGCATGTTAGGTAAGCACAGAAGGGACTTCAATTTGAGAGAGAGTATTTGAGCGAGGATCGTCGACCTAGTGGCCAGAGTACCCCACTTCTACGCCACAGGTTGCAACAAAATTGGTGCTAAACATCAACTTGTTGGTTTCAGGATCTGGTTGTGTTGTGATTGTCTCTGTGTTTCTGACACTTCATATTATACTATATACTTAGACTACCTTCGATCTCATAGCATGAGAGTTACGCTTATGGCACCAGAATATGGAGATACACAGTTGATAGCTAATAAAACATGTTTATACAATTTGTTATTTTACAACTATAATAAGCATTACAGCCATGTATTATTATCTACACATGTTTTTCAAATCATTATCATCATCATCATCATTTCGGCATATCGCTAGTCCACTGCTGAACAAAGGCCTCCCCCATTAATTGCCACAAAAGTTAGTAGCTCTCATTTTTGGGGGGATTTTGCCATAGTTGCCACGCTTGGCCAGCGAGTTGGCGACTGCGGCTTGTTTCGCATAGTATGAAATTTAAGGCAGCCTTGCCGCGCAGACACTACAGCGAATGAATAATTTCCAATTATTTTATGAAGAGAATTTCAAATTGATCTTTAATTCACAGTATTGCTTCATTAGCCAAACATTCCTATTTAGGAATTGGCCTGCTGTATATATATATATATATATATATAGAGCCGTGGTACCTCAGGGGCTAGGCGCTCGCTGTAAATTTCATAGTACGCGAGTGACCTGGGTTCGATTCCCGGTGCCGGCACCACTAAAATTGTTAATTGCAATTTTAAGTGCTGATTTACCACGTGCTCGGCGGTGAAGGAAAACATCGTGAGGAAACCTGCATGTCTGAGAGATAAAAAATATTTCGAAGACATGTGAAGTCCGCCAACCCGCATTGGAGCAGCGTGGCGGATTCTTCCTAGCTCCAAAACCCTCTCCTAAATGAGAGGAGGCCTGTGCTCAGCAGTGGGACATTAATAGGCTGAAACTTTACTTTACTTTTTTATTATATATTATTATAGTGTATATTATAATAATATATATCATGCAAATTCAAGCTACCACAGGCAGCTCCTGTCCACAACTATGAGAATGAGGAATAATACATATGGTTATTGAGTTACATACATAGATAGCTACCGAGTCAATCCAAATATTCCAAGTAAGCTAAGCTCAAAGTCAAGTAAGCTCAAGACAATCAAAGTTTTCTACTCGCAAAAGAACGCTGAATAAAATAAATTACAAAGTTTCACTAAAATAAGAAAGGCCACATCAAATTTCACTCTCTTAGCGGCGGAAATAAAAGACACAAGTACTAGGCGACGATGAAATATTAAATAAACGAAAGCGTGCCAACCTGTGTACGACTCGGGTTAACGTGAGAGTTGGATTTTTGGTCTAATAACGACATACATACAACCACGCCTTTTTCCCATAGGGGTAGGCGGAGACCACACCCGTAGACCATATTTCGTTAGGCGACCGCGTGGCCTAGTGGTCAGAGTATCTAACTTCTACGCTGTGGGTCCTGGGTTCGAATCCCAGCCGCAGCAAACTTTTTTGCTAAAACACAAATTGTTGGTTTTCGGGTCTGGTTGTGTTGTGATTGTCCCCGTGTTTCTGTACACTGCATCCTAGCCTATCTCCGATCTTATCGCATCAGCGTTATATCGGGCGCGGATAGGTTGGGACGAGTGAGTGCCTCTTGTGTGAGTGTTTGCGCGTACACTTGTGGCACTATAATATATTCTGCGCAGTTGAATGGCTCTCGTCAGTATTCGGAAGTTGTCGCCGTGGTCGAAATGGGTGAGAACATCAACCACGACGCCGACATTTTGGTACGAGTCAAAAAGATCTTATTCCCAATTGCGTTCCCACGAGCAGTATAGTGACAGCATTGCATATTATGGTATTGTTATGCAAAAGCCCGATTAAGCCCGTCTGCACAATATCTTAGTTGCCTCTTTACGAACCGTAGGAAAGAGGTAGGTGCCCTCTGCCGGAAACCTACACGGTACACTATAAATTTTAATACGAACTATGAACGCTTGTAAACAACTCATGAGCATGCACGCGTAGCTTTAAACGATATATTTACTGGTGGTAGGATTCCTATACAGGAATCCGTCTAGGTAGGTACCACCCCAGGGCCAGTTATTCTGCTGTGAAGCAGTAGTGTGCAAGCGTTACTGTGTTTCGGTTTGAAGGGCACTGTGAGCTAGCGTAATCACTGGGCATTTGAGACTTAAGAACTGATGTCTCAGGGTGACGGGCGCAGTGCAGTGTCACGCGTAAATGTTCTGGGTGACATAACATTTGTTATGGGTAGACGTTGCACTTTACATCAGGTGAACGTTTTGCTCGTTTCGTCACTCTATCATAAAAAAAAAAACATAAAAAAAGAAAATGATATAACGTGAATAATTTAATCCGTCCGTCATTTATCCGTCTAGGGGTGGTACCTACCTAGACGGATATCTGCATAGGAATCCTACCACCAGTGAAAAATGTTTAACAATAAAAAGTTATTGTAAGGTAGAAAGAAGAAAATAAATAGAAAGACATTATTTATTCACGGCCTAACATGAAGAACAATGATTGATGATTATAGAGTATATATTTTAAAACAAAATACGAATGAAAAACAATAATAAAATATTAAAATAAAAATATTCCACTTAATACTAAAACAACTAACATGACTAGTATTACATAACAACATAAATATATTTATAACTAGCTGGCCCGGCAGACGCTGTCCAGCCCGTTCCGATATGTGACGCGATGAGTTTGACTTCTGAATTACATTTAAGTATGAAACTTTAGTCTCACGATCACAGCTCCACCTACCGGGTCGAATTTTGTAATTTTATTTTTTTAGTTTTCTACTTAAATTTTAGAATAATATTAACGATGTTCTAGCGGTTAATGGTTTTCAACAGTTATATTGACGACGATACATTGGATAACCATCGTTGACAGTGATGTATCTGTCGTCAAATTTCGTAGATCGAACGCTTGGAATACTTGCCGTCTACAATGCGCGGTGATAGCGGTGATAACTATCAAAACGAAAGTGAAAGGAAACGATTTTGTGGTCGACAACACTTGGATTATTTCGTATTCGCTATTGCAACTTGGAGTATTGTATTTTTCATCGGCAATGGATTGATTATCAACATTGCGAAGTCTAATTGCATTACGGCTTCGATGTGGAAGATTTTTTCCTATGCAGGAATCCGACTAGGTGTGTACCACCCAGGGCCAGGTATTCTGCCGTAGTCTGCAAACATTACTGTGTTTCGGTTTGAAGGGCACTGTGACATAGTGCAATCACTGGGCGAAGTGTGGCAGTAGTCTGTAAACATTATTGTGTTTCGGTTTGAAGGGCACTGTGAGCTAGTGTAATCACTGGGCGCAGTGTGGTGTCCACACAAAAATGTTATGGGTAGACGCTGCACTTACCATCAGGTGAACGTTTTGCTCGTTCCTTCACTTTATAAAATGAAAAAAAAATGAAAAAAAAAATCGAAATAAAATAATATAAACGAGTAAAAGACCGAACACAATCCTATTTCTACCACACTATGAACCAAAGTTAAGCCCCACGACTAAGACCTACTTCATTGCGTAATTTCACGGAAAGGTCTCTTAAGCGGGGCCCTTCACTTGTCTGATTCAAGAGACTATTAGTTGCCTTAATTAGTGTTAACCTGAAAGTTTCTTGCTTTAACATGGCTTAATGATGGCCGCGTTACATTAGTTTATTGGACGGTCCTTCAGAAGTTTCCGTTTTTACTACCAATTTCTCAACTACATATTAAAGTATAGTTAAAATAATTTTTGTTTTAAGTATTTAAGATGATACTCATTCCTTAATAAGTTATTGCTGATAACGGTTATGAACAGGAAAGATGCAATCACATCCATGAAAATGAGGCCCTTTCAAAGATTTTCGACGACGACAACCGAACCGAATACTCCTGGAAGCTATCAACTGCGCAGGAGATATTATAGTGCTACATGCTTTTTAAGTTAATTTCACAATAGTTATGACATAATTTGTTTGTTTTGGAAGAGCGTGGTCTCCTGACACAAGTATATTATTATACTTAATAGGATGGCTCCAATCTGCTGTATGTGTTATGTGGCGTAGTGGTTAGCGTACCTGACTTCTGCGCCACCGGTCCTGGGTTCGATTCCCAGCCGGAGGTAACATTTGTGCAAAAACACAAATTGTTGCTTTTCGGGTCTGGTTGTGTTGTGCATGTGAAATGTATGTTTGTAAAAGCACCCACGATACAGGAGAAAAATCCTAGTGTGAAGCTTCGTTTTTTAAATTAAAATCAAAAAATCAAAAATCAAATTTACTGTTGTGAAATAAAATATTTTTCATTTTTTAAAAAAATGTTTTTCTTTTTTTTTCCCATGCGGCCGCGTACACATGCGATCATTCGTCCAAACCAGCCCACACCTTATACAACGCTCATGCGATTAGACCGGAGGTAGACTACGGTATGGTGAAGGAAACACTGGGTTACGAAACACCCACAATTTATGTTTTGCACAAATGTTCTGGATTGTATTCGAGCCCAGGACCCGTGGCATGTTAGATATTCTAACCACTAGGATACGCGGCCGTTATTGATGTTAATATTCCTTAAGCATCATACTATAGGAGAGCACAATATAAAGGTTTTTGTTTTTATTGAATAAAATCACAAAACAAGCAAATCGTTCACCTGATGGTAAGTGCAACGTTTGCCCAAAAAATTTTCGTGTGACGCCACACTGCGATCAGTGATTACACTAGCTCACAGTGCCCTTCAAACCGAAACAGTAATGTTTGCAGACTACTGCCACACTGCGCCCAGTGATTGCACTAGGTCACAGTGTCCTTCAAACCGAAACACAGTAATGTTTGCAGACTACGGCAGAATAACTGGCCCTGGGTGATACCTACCTTGTCGGGTTCCTGCATAGGAATCCTACCATCACTAAAGGTATACAGGTGTCCGGCAGAGCACAATAGCAACTTCCTCTTTCCTACCAAGGTGTCGTAAGAGGAGACACAGGAATTGTACGGACAGCCTTCATTTATGCAGATTAACACCATAATATGCTATTATGTAGTGTCACTGTAGTGCCCGTGGAAACGCTGTATTTTTTATGACTCACGTCTCGTTTCTTGCAGGGGGCGCAAAGTGGCTACATGTATAGCCTCTGCCTACACGTAGCCCACTTTGTGCCGTAATACTTACTTTTACTAACATTTTATTTAAGATATCCATTTATATATGGATGGATAGGATAATATGGTCTATTTATTTAGCTGTTTTTGCAGGAAGATGCTGCTGCCCATCTCCTGGTTTTCATTTTCCCTCTATCGGATGAGATGGTGTATGGTGATGGGTAACGATAGTGATAATGAATTAAAAAGGGAAAAGCAGATTTTATGATATATTGTAAAATGTAAACGAAATTCAAGCATGACTAAAGTCTGGTTCAATATGGCTGACACCGAGGCATCCGGGATTAAGTCTTAAACCGAGTTTATTAATTAAGCCAATAACACCCCATTTTGTTTCATTACACCACGATAATACAAAAATATTTTAGTTACTCTGCTTTCAAGTCGATACAGTTTAGATGAATTAATTCCATTTAAAATTGAGTATTTTAGGGATTTGAATTATTTAGGTAAATTTAATATATTAACCTTAAATATGCAGTGTGGTGGTGGCTTAAGAGAATCTACCACCCCATCTTCCATCGGTGTCGTAAACGTCGACAGAAGGAAAATGAAAACCAAGAGATGGGCAGCAGCATCCTCCTGGAACATCTGAATAAATAAACTGCGGTTACCAACCCGCCCGCCAAGCGTGGCAACTGTCGCAAAATCCCCTCCAAATGATAGCTACAAGCTTTGTGGCAATCTATGGGAGAGGCCTTTATTAAGCAGTGGCCTAGTGATAGGCCGAAATGATGATGACGATGAGATACTTTGAATTATAGGTATTAATATAAACAGGCCTGTAATGCTAATATGATTGAACATTACCTGATAGCTATGCCTTAGCCTTTATCACATTTCCACTATACTTTACTTCGCGTAAGTTTAAAGAGATTCTCAAGCTGTCTGCGCAATCCTGAAGTGCGCCATCTTGATGCATTGAAGAGGCACGTTTAATGCGTCTCGTATTATTTACGTGCTCGCTGTCGCGTTTGTTATTTAAATGAAGACGTTGTTTGCCTCCTTTACTTATTTCATACATACAGATACACTTAAAAACACATTAAGGAATTAACCTTAACGTCTGAAAAATATACGTGGTTTACCACTTGTTACATATCGTTTCCCGAGAGGGCGAAAAGTGGGACTGTATTTATGTCTGAAAATATATATTTTTTTTTTTTATTTACACAATGTGGTCATCAAATCATCATTATTTCAGACCGATATAGCGATGAATATGCCCCCTCCCCCACATCTGAATATATACCCCCCTCTCGCACAGGTGACGTTGATTCCGACCCCGGCGAACACGTAGTTCGTAGGAGATATCACTTACTCGTCCCACCCTACCCGCGCCCGATGTAGCGCTGATGCGATAAGAAAGGAAGTAGGCTAGCATGCAGTGTCAAAAACACGGGAACAATCACGATACAACCAGACCCGAAAACTGATAATTTGTGTTTTAGCACAAATGTTGGCTCCGGCTGGTTTTTTGTTCGTTGGATTACGTGACGAAATGAGCAAAACGTTCACCTAACGGAAAGCGCAACGTCTGCCCATAACAAACGCTTTATCACCTAGAAAATTTCTGTGTGACACCACTTTGCGCCTGTCACCCTGATACATCAGTTCTTAAGTCTCATATGCCCTGTGATTACGGTAGCTCTAAAGCCCTTCAAACAAAAACACAGTAATGTTAGCATACTACTGCTTCACGGCAGAATAACTGGCCAATTACACAAACAAGTAAACCAATACCGCCACTTGGAGCCGCCAACAGATACCCTCCACCACTACAGCACTACCATTCAGCTCCGAGGCTGACCGTCGAACAGTCAATATCACTTGATAATACCTCGTTTTGAGGTGAAACACATCATGTCCTGTTCTCAAGTTCAGTGGTGTGTACTGCTTAATATTAGTGTTGTAGTGATGGAGGGTATCTGGTGGTGGCCCCCGGTGGCAATATTTTTTTTCTTGCGCACGCTGTTGAGGGAGGGCGTGTGGTGCTCTTCAAAAAACTAGGGAATACACACCACTTGAAATTTTGCATTTATTATAAAATCAACACAAAATTAATTTTCTTTCCTTTATTGTAATGGATTTCGGCAAAGTAACGCCTGATTCTATTAATTCCATATCTTCTCTTCAGTTTCATTCATCACTCTTTTTATCAAAACATTTGCATACAGTTTGCCGACGATACTGAGCGAGCTAATGCCTCAGTAATATTTGCAGTCTTAAAGTATTGCAGTCTTAAAGTAAACCTAAACGCCCTGTCCAGCTTTCAGCATCTCGACCGTAATTCTATCATACCCAGCAGCTTTTCCTATTTTCAATCTATGTATCGGTTTCACAATCTCTTTGTTACTGATATCTCTTCCATCGCAACTTTCAATCATGTCGCCGGGTGGGGCCTGTGCTTGTATATCCTCTTTCTCAAATAAGCCTTCGAAATATTTCTTCCATCTCTTTAGAATGCATTCCTCTCCTCTCACAACACTTCCATCTTGGTTTCTGATAATGTCCAGTTGCAAGGTCGTTCTTGACGTCTGGCTGTTCAAACACTTTTTTTTTATTTGTATAGAGTGACGAAACGAGTAAAACGTTCACCTGGTGGTAAGTGCAACGTCCGCCCACCACAAATGCTGTGTCACCCAGAATATTTCTGTGTGATACCACACAGCGCCCGTCACCCTGAGACATCAGTTCTTTAGTCTCAAATGCCCAGTGATTACGCTAGCTCACAGTGCCCTTCAAACCGAAACACAGTAATGCTTGCACACTACTGCTTCACGGCAGAATAACTGGCCCTGGGGTGGTACCTACCTAGACAGATCCCTGCATAGGAATCCTACCACCAGTGAATCATCCACAATCACAACATCAATCATAATTCTCAGGCTCCCTTTTTCTCTAGAATACAAGTGGATCTTTTTATGGTCAAATATTGTGTTTGTAACCACAAGATTCCACTCCAAACATACTTCAAGCAGACTTTCCCCATTTTCATTAACTCTGTCATCGCTGAAGCTTCCTAGCATACTTTCAAATGTACTACACTTCACTCCCACCCACCCATTAAAATCGCCTAGCATTATGATCGTTTCATGTTGGTTGGATTTGTTAAAAACATCTTCCACGCTATCCAAAACCTGCTGTCTCTCAATTGTCACACATTCAAAGTCAGTCACACATTCATTAATTTTAGCAGAAAGCGGTACACCAACTCCCTCACGGCCTTTACTGCTTTCCAGAACTCCCGACCAATACGCTGTGTAGTGTCCATGAGTAGTGGTGTCGCATCCTTTTCACTTTCGCTCATCATCTTGCATACTTCATCAACTTTATCATTCAAACCTCTAACAATCAGTGTAGTAAAGTGGCTACCCGTATCCCATTTTTCACTCCCACGGGAAACGAGACGTCAAGGGTGGCGAACCACATCGCCGCCATTTATGTACAAGTAAATTTTTTAATGGTTTCTTGTGTTCATTATAAATAATACGTGTCTACTTTCTTGATTGTAATCAGTTCAGTTTACGGCACTAACATAACTGGCCTTTATTATATTGAAACTAAAATTTAACATTAGTTATTTATTTATTTAAATTTTTATGCACGATGCGGTATAAGGCGGATTTAATGCCAAAGGCATTTTCTCCAGTCAACAATAAGGCTAACTAGAGTTATAATATAACATGAATATTAAAAGTAATTCCCCGAATAAAAACCATTTACTCACAATATTTTCCAGATAAGAATTTGATAGATGACTTTCGCAATATTTTTTCAATTACGGAAATGAACAACGATCGAGAGAAATATTTGTTTTCTTTTATATCGGGTAAATTTATCTTGTTTTCTTAATAGAGTAACTTGCTGGAATACATTAAATCCGTGTTATCTCTTTAATATTTCAATGGAAATCAATAGAATATGTAATAACAGATGTAGAGAAAGGAACGCTTCGATGGTTTGGACACGTAGAGGGTGGATGAAGGAAAATTGACGAGATTTATGGGCAAGCCGATGAGAGTCGAAAGAGACGAACGTATCACGATCAGATCAAAGTCGTTTTAAGGAAAGGCCACGTCAAAACTAACCGCTACCGACGAGATTGTATGAAAACACTAATGAAAATAGAAGAAGCGAAAGTTGTGTGTCATGTTCGTAGCAAGTGGAAATGTGTGGTATCTGCCTACCCAAATGGGAAAGAGGCGTGACTCTATGTATGTAAATAAAAGAGATGTTTGTCTACAGGCTTATGTAAAACTCATAACACCTTCAACGATACAAAGGTGTTATTTAGTTAGTATTATAAAGCTGCGTTCCGAGTTTATATATTTACTGCGGTGTCGATTATGCGCGGCTCGGGCGCGCGCTATGTTCGAGCGCGCCTTGTATCTAGCGTGATTGGCGCGGGTAGCAGCTTTTCCAATGTCTCGTAGTTAAACATGGACGTTGGTCGTATACTAGCGGCTGCCTCTTTTATTATCATAGTGTTGTACACAAGAAGGAAAATAAAAGTTCGTTGATGGATTGATAGTCGTTGTACCCTTAAAGAATTAAGTATGAGACTCATGGATGACATGCAACTTGTAGCTGTCAATCAATCAATGCCGTTTTTCCTCTGGTTTAAATTAAATATAACTTTTGTACAGTATAAAGAAAAATACAAGTAGGAATTTTAAAAAAACTTATAAGTATAATTAGCGGCCTTATCTCTAAAAGCGACCTCTTTCAAGCAAAATGTATTATCATAAAATAGTGAGCGGAACTTACGTATCCAACATTTATATGTATGTACGGGTGGTAGGATTTCTGTGCAGGAATCCGCCTAGGTAGGTACCACCGAATAGCAAATCATTCTGCCGTGAAGCAGTAGTGTGCAAATATTGCTGTGTTCCGGTCTGAAGGGCACCGATCTGTCGTAAAGTCGATAACATTTGATAATGCCTCGTTTTGGGGTGAAACACGTGTCGTGTTCTTGAGTGGTTTATATTATCTAGTGGTAGTGTAGCTTAGCAGAGGGACATTTATAGGCTGTTATTTTACTTTAAAACGTTCAGCATCTGTATATGGAGTCTTATCTCCAATTTTTTATATCCAATTGATATACGCATTTAATCCATTACCATCTCCGATAAAGATAGTAATCAACTTACAAGTCGCTGTGGTATTTACGTCATTAGGAAGTAGTAGTAGTGGCTAAGCGATTGACTTTTCTTTTTTATGAATCGCGGGTTCAATCCCCGCACGGGGCCAATGTTATGCTATACAGTCCTACAGACAGTTGTTATGGTCTTTGTATTTTTTTTTGTGACTGATGGTCACTATGCACTATACACTTATACAGCCTTCGCCGGATTGAAAGGTGGCCGAGGGTTAAGGGCGCTCAGCTGTGACCTTTGTAATGGGTAACTAGCGCAATGGCCCCCGAGAGATGACCTCGGCTCGGATTGTTACCCTGTGCGCGTCAGTAAGCTGTCTGGATTGCGCCTGAGAGGGCCGAACCGCGGCTCGATCAGTTACTTCTATCGAAAACACGTTTTAAAACGCGTAGAATTCACAATTCGTAATGCGTGGAAGCTGGAGAAGAAATGGCGCAAGAATAAAAGATAATTTAAAAAACCAGCCTGACGGGCGGTATCGCGTATGATTAATTTGTATGGTAAACAGATTGTGAAGGTGTGTGTGTGTAAGAGTGTGAGTGCGCATGTGTTAGTGATATAGAAAAGACAAGAGAAAAAAGCCTACTCCTTTGTCAAAGGTCGGCAACGCACCTGCAGCTCCAACTGGTTGAAGTTCATGGGCGTCGGTGATCACTTACCATCAGATAGCCGCTTGCTCGTTTGCCCCCTCTTAAATAAAAAAAACCTGAAAAACATACCCTCAATGCAGAAGAAATCCTACAGTAGGATGATTTATCTTAAATAAATAATCAATAAATAAAGCAAGTAAAGAAAATAAAATAATACTTCAAAGCGGTGTTTTTTCAATAGTAAAATTTAAGTTGATAGTTGAGATGCGTTTAAAGTGCACGCGTCAATAAATCACTTGCGTCTTTCACTTCGTCTCGGTTTATCGAGGTAGACGTAAGCTCGCCAAATCTTAAGGCTTTGTAGCTACAGGCTCTCTGACGCTGCTTTGTATTGGTAATACAAACACAAAACGTTTGTTGTTGTTGTATGTTAAGATGTTTTTAATATTTGTAATTTGCTGAATTACCACCAATAATTAATTAGATACCACCGCATTGCCCGTTATTATGCCGTCAAGCAGTAGTGTGCAAACATTAGTGTTTCAGTTTAAAGGGCACTGATTGGTGTACAACGGATATCTAAAGGTGACAAGCGCAGTGTAGAAACAAATATTCAGAGTGACCAAGCATTTGTTGTGGACAAACATTGCACTTTCCATCGGTTTAAAGATTTTTTCGCCTCATAACTTCCTACAATAAAATAGTAATTCTGTAAGTAGACAAAAATAATTGAAAGAAGAAAATCAATCATTATAGTTAAAAGACAATTCTAACCGGTACTTAATGACTCAATTATTCATGATTCGCGCGCACTGTCGATCTCTTTTAGGGTCTAAGCACCCTATCAGATGGCAATGGGACAAGGCTATGAACAAACAAGAGCTAAGAAATATTAGAATCTTCTTAGCTTTAAATAATATTTTAGAGAGAGAAACATTACTATAAATGTGATCTGTCTAACTGGTTATAACGTATCTATTTATGCTATTACCATTAATTTAGAAAACATTGTAAATTGTATCGCTTTCATAGGATTCCTACATTTGGGCAGTCTTTTGTCTCCGAAATATTATGGTTAGGGTATTGTAGGTATTCTATAATGCTGAATTGAATAAGTGGCTTAGTGGTCAAAATACCCGACTTCTACGCTGCGGGTCCTGGTTCAAATCAGCCCGTACCAACATTTGTACAACACAAATTTCTGGTTTTCTGGTCCGATTGTGTTGTGAATCTGAATGCACTCATGACACAACAGCAATCGCAGTGTAGTGCATCGTACTATTTATAAAAAAACATGTCTTCATCATATATGGGGTAGGCAGAGACCACACCCGTAGCCCACTTTCACCTCCGCGGGTAATTAAGTAAGACGGCAGAACATTCCATAAAGTGCAAGTGCGTGGCAGAAAATTCCGCGAAAACGCACTGTGGTGGAATGCCAACCATCAAGGTGGTGACGATGGAATTTGAGGTTATGCCGAAAGGTGCGATGGTGAAATTTAGCGGCTGGAATTAATCCGAACAATTCCTCGGAACACTCCCCATGGTAGATCCTGTAAAAAATGCAAAGAGATGCAACATCTCTTCGCAAAGCCAGGGGATCAAGCCGATCAGATAGGACATGGTCGTCGACAATTCGAGCCGCTCTTCGTTGAATGCGGTCAAATGGAAGGAGCTGACACTGGGGTGCCCCCGCCCAGAGATGAGAACAGTACTCCATGTGCCGCCGAACCTGCGCCTTATAAAGTTGCAAACGGTGGGCCGGCATGAAGTACTGTCGCGCTCTACTGAGCACGCCAAGCTTCTTGGAGGCCAATTAGCCTTCCAAGTGACCGCGAAACTGAACGTCACTCGATATGTCGACGCCAAGAATATCGATACTGGCTGAGGCAACTAGGGGAGTGCTCTCAAAATTAGGCGATACGACGAAGGGTTTCTTTTTAGCGGTAAACGCGCAAACCTGTGTCTTCTTGGAGTTGAACTGGACTAGATTTAGTCGGCCCCAATTCGAGATTTTGTCTAACAAAAACTCGACTTCAGACACAAGTTTGTTCCGGTACTCGTCAAAGTGTTCCCGAGAAATATTAGCACGGCCGGTGTATACGGCATCACCAGTGCTGTCATCTGCATAGCAATGAATGTTACTAATTTGAAACATATCATTGATATGCAGAAGAAACAGGGTTGGTGATAGCACACAGCCTTGTGGGACACCAGCATTCACAGACTTAGAGTCCGAGCATGCACCGTCAACTACGACCTTGATGCTCCGGCTCTGTGAGAAAACTGGTGACCCAATTATTAAATTTCTCGGGAAGCCCGTAAGAAGGCAGCTTCGAAAGAAGCGCTTTGTGCCAGACCCGATCAAAGGCCTTCGCTATGTCCAAGCTAACTGCCAGGGCCTCCCCCTTACTCTCGACTGCCTCCACCCATCGATGAGTGAGGTACACTAGAAGATCACCAGCCGAGCGACCCCGACGGAAACCGTACTGGCGGTCGCTAATCAGCTGGTGCTCCTCTAAGTACCTCAAGAGCTGGCAGTTTATAATGGATTCCATTATTTTGGAGAACAATGAGGTGATGGCGATCGGTCTGTAGTTGGACGGATCTGAGCGGTCGCCTTTCTTGGGGATCGGGTGCACAAAAGCTGTCTCCCATGCCTTCGGGACGACGCCTAGAGAGTAGGAGTACCGGAAAAGACGCGTAAGGACCGGTGCCAACTCTGGAGCACACATCCTCAGCACAATAGGTGGGATGCCATCAGGCCCACTCGACTTGTTGATATTTAGGGAGAGTAGTGCTTTGCGCACTGAGCTCTGAAAAAACCGGATGTTCGGCATAGAGCACTCACTGCACGGGATGGTCGGCGGTGAGTTCCCCCTGTCATCGAGAGTCGAGTTGGACGCAAAAAGAGAACCTAGAAAATCGGCTTTCTCCTTTGCGTCATGGGCCAGCGAGTTGTCCTCCCTGTGCAGAGATGGTAATGATGGCTGACAGAAATTCCCTTGGACAGCCTTGGCGAGAGACCAGAACGCACGTGTTCCGGAAGGAAGACGAACTAGTTTCTTACCAATTCTGCCAATGTGCTCAGACTTTGCCGCAGCAATGACTCTTTTGAAGGACCTGGAGGCAGAGTTGTACTTCTTCTTAAAATCGCTAGATTTTGAATCCCGAGACGCCGATGCATTAACCCAGGCCTGGTAACACTGCTGCTTTTGGCGAGATGCCATTTTGCAGGTGCCACCAAACCAAGGCTTAGATCTACCACCGATGGGCACCACAGAGGATGGAACGAAGAGTTCCATTCCCTGAAGTACCACATCGGCGACTGAATTGGCAACGACGTCGGGACTATCCAGCGAGAAGCAAACCTGCCCCCATGAGTAGGATGCAAAGAAAGACCGCATCCCTTCCCATTCCGCTGACCTGAAGTGCCACACACGGCGGCAGCCTGCAAATCGCGACCGCAATGGGCACGTGATAGGCACTTTACTCCGGATCAAGCAGTGGTCCGAAGATCCCAGCGGGGCATCGACGGAAACCACATAGCCGTCCGGATGAGAGGTCAGCAGAAGATCCAGCAGGGAAGGTGTATGATCCTCCACATCTGGAACCCGCGTTGGCGAAGTAACCAGTTG
The DNA here is from genome assembly GCA_019845155.1 of Luehdorfia chinensis. NCBI lineage: Eukaryota > Metazoa > Arthropoda > Insecta > Lepidoptera > Papilionidae > Luehdorfia > Luehdorfia chinensis. The sequence goes on along the minus strand of JAHVAK010000056.1, from coordinate 1,072,247 downwards.
TGTCAATCATATGCCAAGGCAAAGTCAAAAACAGATCTCCCCGCATGATCAGTGGTTCGAGAGCGTAGCCTTTCGGCGTGGTGGGCGTTGAAGTCGCCGAGTACCACGATCTCTGCGGATGGGATCTGCTGTAGCACGGAATCTGCCGCCATTTGGATGTGGTCGATGAGTCGGTCAGTTTCGGTATTACCGCTGTGGGACCTATAGAGGCACCCATAGACGCGTGGGTGGTCGTCGCTGTCTATGCGTAGGTCCATCCACGCTCAGGTAGCGATTGGTAGCCCGAGCGCGGATGCCCAGAGGGGGATTCTCCAGCACCGGTGGTGCTGGTACCCCCCTGGGGTAGATTATTTCTTTCCGCTACCATGTTTTGGGGGAGAGGATGGGTGGGCCTCCGGTTACCTGCACTCACCAGACGAAACGCAGACGTTTGTTAAACATCTACTTCACGCCGGTATTCTGTGAGGTCGTGGTACTTCCCCGGGCGAGCCGGCCCATTCATGCAACAACAAAAGCTGATGCGTGGCTCTACCACTGTTAAAATAAATAATGAATACTTTTGAAAGTATGTACGGTATTTATAAGAATAAATCAATTTTTAAAACTTTTGTCTGTTTGTCTGTTTGTTCCGGCTAATCTCTGAAACGGTTGTACCGATTTTGACGGGACTTTCACTGACAGATAGCTGATTTTATTGCAATAAAACTGATAGCTGATTTTTGGTTCTGCGCAACAAAGTTATAACCCCAAAATCCGATTTAAATAGGGAAGTATATAGATATAATCATCGAGCGGTGTCGGCTTAGTATATAATATAATACACATAATGACATGTGTGTTGCTTTGAGCCTCTATATAGAATATAATGCGTTCGGCTATTTGGTGATAAAGAGGATACAAACTGTATTAATTATGTAATGGAAGAGAATAAAATTTTAGTGCAACGTCTGCCTATAACAAAAGTCTCATGCGGCTAGTAATTACACTACCTCTCAGTGACATTTAGACCGAAACACAGAAATATTTACACACTGCTGCTTTCTGGCAGAATAACTGGCCTTACCTAGACGGATTTCTGCATAGGAATTCTACCACCGGTCATCCATTACGATGTACATTTTCTATTGAAAAACTAAGTTTCAGCTTACCCAAAAAAACAACTTAAATTATTTTTAAGAATCACAATCCCTCTAGTTTTTTCTATGGACTAAAAAGTAATCAAAATTCAATACATTTTACGCGGGTATCGCGACGCACTGAATTCGCAATACATTGTGAAAGATTGGAAATCAATTTCGATCCATTAGGCCCATTTTCCGAGTTGCGAATGATGGCTACATTTCATGAAGGGAATATGTGAGGATGTCTATTACTCTTTATAGTATTTTATTTTATATTTTTGCTTTATCAAGATTTAATTGTAGCATTAACAGAGCTATTCACAATTTACTTGATTTCATTTACTTTTCATCTATCTCTTTCACACAACAATATTAAACTTACATACTATATTTCTCACACTTATCACCGCGTTCATATTCCACATATATTAGGAGCAAAACCAAGCAGACGTGCAGCGCCATCTAGTGGCGAGTTACTACAGAGTGGATTTCAAGAAAATATTACAAAACTAAATTATATATATACACACTATTAAAAACTACAACATACTTTGATACCAAACTTCTCCATGAAAATGAAAAAATACATACGCGTGCCAACTTTCATGGCGATCAGTCTAACGTGTCGAAGTCTATTAATCTCAAACCAACATCCATTTTTATATATGTAGAATAAATAACATTTCGAATAACGATTAAAGACTAGAAATTCTAATACATATTTATTTTTTTCGACGAATATTTTTCATTACATACTTTGATTATAATATTAATCACTGGTGGTAGGATTCCTATGCAGGAATCCGTCTAGGTAGGCACCACCCCAGGGCCAGTTGTTGTGCCGTGCAGCAGTAGTGTGCAAACATTAGAAAGTTTCGGTTTTAAGGGCACTGTGAGCTAGCGTAATCACTGGGCATATGAGACTTAAGAACTTATGTCTCGGGGTGATGGGCACAGTGTGGTGTCACACATAAATTTTCTGTGTGACACAGCATTTGTTATGGGCAGACGTTGGACTTACCATCAGGTGAACGTTTAGCTCGTTTCATCACTTTATAATTTAAAAAAAAACTGCGTTATTAGCTAGTGCAATTCCGGTTGTACAAAATAATAAAATCAAAAAGTTTTAAATTTTATTAAAACAAAAACTTTTAGGAAAAGTTATTATAATAATGGATGATGATTGATATAGAATACATGAATGATGATTGCTGCCAAACTACTTCTTTAACTTTATATATATAATCCTGTTTATGTATATTAAATTGTTTTTAAAAGGACTTGGGTTTCTTGATTCTTCCCCGGTGGCTGGTTCTTCTCAAGACATAAGCAGTTTTTTACGAACCAGTGTAATTTAAAAAAATACGTTTAATGAATATAATGTAAATATTGAACAAATAATATTCTATTCTATTATAAGAACTAGCTAAGAACGCTCAATGGTCAAAATTCGACCGTAGTTGAATAACTTTTTGTTGAATTTAATTTATTTGTATTAATTAATGTAGTTACTAAATACATAAATAAGATCACGACTGTATACTATAAGGGGTAGTCAGAGACTGGGCACTCACTGCAAAAACAGATGACTGCCACAATCCACGTTTCACCAAAACAATACGAGTATAATGCACTTGGTGTGATAGGTGGTGAGCCCATCGCCACCATGCGCTGTTGGGTGCACAGTGCAGTTTAATTCCTTACTCGCCTTTTACGAGATCCATTGGATGAGATGGAGTGGTAGTATTCTTTTAACGAGCCGCCACCACACGGCTTTATGTAGTTACTATACTATATTTAAATATTAATACGAGAAGAGATATATAAAATAAATATTTTTATCCCTTTCTAAGTATATTAGCGCGCATAGTTAATTATATTTCCGAGGAGTATAAGATTTGGCATAGTTATGTAGAAAAGGCCCGCAGAAAGCTAAAATTTATATTTAATAGCTATCTGCAGTGCACGAAATATACTTAAAAAGGGATAAATATATTTATTTTTATATTTATCTCTTCACGTATTAATATTAAAATATAGTATAGTACTCGTAATAGTATCTATACTAAAATAACTATCTTTATAGGACAATAATTGAAAAAATATAATCAAAAGAAATTCGGATCTTAAGTCCTTATATATTTTATTGATAAGACAACTTCTGGGTGTCGTAAGTTCTCCTTACAGAACAGTAAAATTTATTTTCATCGAGTATTAGTAGTAAAAACTAAGTAGTTACTACTTGGAACTCGGTAGTTAATATTTTATCTTGTATATTTAACGATCTTGTATATATTTATGTAAAGAAAATGTATTTCTTTAATTAATTATGTAATTTAGTTAAAGTAGTGTAGGTATCGGAAGTTAAAAGATATAATCTGTAACTCTAGAAACTCTGTGGGAACGACATATTGATTAACGATTGAATTTAAACAGATGTCATATAAACGGTTAAATTAATTGGCAATTTAAGAATAATCTTTAAATGTCGTTTCTTTGTTTACAGGTAAGGGTTTTTGATAAATATTGTAATAGTGTAGTTACATAATTAAAGTTATGCTAAAATAATAAAAGCTTTGTTTACAGAGCAACACATTGTTGATTATTTAATCGTCAATCCTAGAAAACAAAAGATAAATAATCTTATATTTATATTATTAAAGAAAGTGAAGAGACTCGAGTTCACTGCTCTTAGCATTCCTATGGAGGATTCTGCATATATAATTGATTGATAAAATAGTATGCGATTAATAGATAGAAAAGTAGACAACGAATTGGATTTGTTGCCAGAGTTTTAAAACTCTTATAACAAATTCTATAGTTGTGTATTCGAACAGTAGACGGCGAAGTATTTAGACTTGTAACTTGTACAATATAGAAGTTCAAGTTACAATACTTTCGAACGAATCCTTTCAAATATATATATATATATATATGTATATATATGTGTGCGTATAAATATGTTCGCGGGTCTTTTTTCCATATTTTCTTGTAATCTACTAGATTCTTTTCGAATAAACAACATGCGTGGCATAATAAACAACCACAAAATAATGCACATGAATGTCTTTATAAATCATAACGTGAAACTCTATGCGAACTGAGGATGCAATAACCTTCCTTTCTTTTCCTCCTTCTTCCTGGTTCCTTTAACGACAAACTTAACGAACGTTAGTCCTAATCCTGTTGCGCTTTGTGTAAGCCTTTACGAAAGATTTCATCGTGCTTAACCAAATATTAGGAAAAGTCTCCCGGTGCTAAAAGTGGGCCACGTGTGTGGCCTTCGCCTACTCCATATATGGGAAAAAGTCATGAAAATGTGAACTTAGTGCAATTCTCCGCCGATCAAGTACAACAACAGTTAATAAGAATTATCAATAGATGGCGTTGTGCAAACATACTTTTCGGAATTGCGCTTAACACCGCATATCTCCGCCGTTGTATGAAACACGTTTTTAAAAAAAAATGTCTGTCTGTCTGTTTGTTTGCCCGAGCTAATCTCCGAAACAACAGAATTGATTTTGACAGGACTTTCATTGGCAGATAGGGAACTTTTCAGAGAGCAATCTAAGCTACTTTTATTTCGGAAATATTCAGGGTTTTTGCGTAAAATCTGAAAAACTGTAGAAATTAGGGACTATGAGTTACGCGCGGCTTTTTTCCTCTCTGTTTGTTATCTTTTAACGGTTCAACCGCTGAACCGACCTCGATGGAATTTGGGACATGGATAGCTTGCAGCCTGGATACAGACATAGGATACTTTTAAAAAATCAAATAGTTTTCACGGAATATTTAGAACACCTACATCCACGCGGACGAAGTCGCAGGCATAAGCTAATTTTACGCGGTTTAACCGCGGGGCTCAGCTTGTGATCATTATAACAATACATTTCGGATGCATTGTTATATAGTGAGACAAAATTATTATGAGTTTTTACTGGTGGTAGGATTCCTATGCAGGAGTCCGTCTAGGTAGGTACCACTCCAGGGCCAGTTATTCTGCCGTGAAGCATTAGTGTGCAAACATTACTGTGTTTCGGTTTGAAGAGCACTGTGAGCTAGCGTAATCACTGGGCATATGAGACTTAAGAACCTATGTCTCAAAGTGATGGGCACAGTGTGGTGTAACAGAGAAATTTTCTGGGCGACACAGCATTTGTTATAGGTATCCATCAGTCCATCAGGTGAGCGTTTTGCTCGTTTCATCACTTTATACAATAAAAAAAAATGGGTTTTCTGACTACAACAAATTGTATGCCATTGGAGCTTAAGTCAAGCTGTCGTCTTAAAAAAAACACATTTGTGCAGTTCACACGAGGTATAAGGGAAACCTTTAGAAAACTAATCTTCGAGAGAATGAGGCGAATGCATGGGTATTAGGAGTAGAATAATAGTTGGGTTTATTTATTGTAATATTGTTTTCAAGTTAAAAGAATATTTTACATTTTATTCTACATATTGCATTACATATTATACAGACTCCTAGTTTTCAATTTCAACAAATGCCTTATGGTAACTAACCGCCGTGTGGTAGCGGCTTTAGAGAATCTACCACCCCATCTCATCCCGTGGGTGACGTAAAAGTCGACAGAGGGAAAATATAAATCAGAAGATGGGCAGCAGCATCTCCTGGAACATCTGAATAAATAAACTGCGGTTGCCAACCCGCCTGCCAAGCGTGGCAACTATGGCAAAATCCCCCCAAAATGAGAGCTACAACTTTTGTGGCAATCTTTGGGGGAGGCCTATGTTCAGCAGTGGACAAGTGATAGGCTGAAATGATGATGATGATGATGAACTAAAGTGTGAAGGAAAGCAAGAAAGAAAACATTTAGTGCAATAAGACGCCACAGACACAAACACATAATAAATTCCAAACAAACAATATACACAACTGACAGGAAAATACATCAATGACAACACCATAAAACAACATTTAACAAAAAAAAAATTACGTTAACCATACTGCCATGTGTGTCGTGGCGCATTGGGCAAATGGGTCACACTCAGCTTAATGCTGCAGTCGAAAGACCAGAGCGCTGGAAAAGCTTTGGTTTGGATTTGATCAATATATCTTTGAAATACAGCGTCAGTTACTGATTTGATCTTGTTGTGGAGCTAATGAGACAAAATCTGTGAAGGAATCGAAGATTTGGACGAATTCGATAATAGGAAACACTGTTTATTGTATTCTATCTCACTCTCTTGCGGGCAAAATCCTATAGATGTATATGTTTGTCTCTTTTTAGGGTCGCTTTTTCGTTTCATCGATTTGCAAATCACAACGATTCTTAAATTACTATTCACACTTCAAAAACTATTATCTACCTACTCATTTATATTGCTACTGACTACCGTTGCTACCCCTTTCCTTGACAGTATCATCCTCCAAATAATTATGGTTTAAAAGATAACGTAACATTTTAAATAAACATTAACCAGCTACATATTATTATTACTCTGCGAGTTAATTTTGCGATCCCACGTAGTGAGTACGTAAGGAATCGTGTGCTCGGTAAATACACAAATAATGCAGACTTTAGTTAACAGCCGATGCGAAAACAGAAGTCATATAGTTAACGTATAGATTTGTTTACTAACGTTTTTATTTTATAATTTCTATGTAAGACGAGAAGATGTAAGACGTGTGGTAGCGGCTTATGACAATCTACTCTAATCTAATCTAATCTATCCCCATCTTATCCCGTGGGTGCCGTAAAAGTCGACAGAGGGAAAATAAAAATAGAAGATGTATCATGATATAAGACGAAAGGTTTGATTTCTTATATTTACGCGAATATTACACATTTAATAAAATTTAAGTTTTACCACAAATTCCGTTCAAAATATCTAATTCAATTGCGTTTTATGTGCATATTTCTGTTAAGAAAAATTTAACAAAAGGAGCATTAAGGAAGGTAAAGTTGTTAGGTGGAAGTAGAGCCGTAAAATTGTTTCAAGACTCATTAACTTTTATTTCGCCGTATATAACTATTTTCGCAAATATGAATCTAAAGAATTCGACGCCTATCACATCAAAAATTCGTTGATACAAAACGGTATTGGTGTAATCTACTGCTTCTCTACCATGACACCGTTGGACCATTTCCCTTCTGTAATAGACTTCCGGCTATTCGCGCGAGATCAAATTTCCGTGATGGAGAGTCTGTTAAATATAAATGATGTTCCGACAACTTTAGCTGTCTGATTGTACATATGCTCAAGTATATTTAGACTCAAATTACAAAGTCTGGATTTAGGATTTTTTTATAGGATCAAGTGACGAGACGATCATAACGTACACCTAATTGTAAGGGTAACGTCTGCCCATAACAAATACTGTGTCACTCAGAACATTCCTGAGTGACCATACACTGTAATGATAAGAGTAATTAGTATTTAACATCATTAATCCTAAATCTCATAATTTCTTTATTCCATCCCCATCTCAAAAGACCACATCATGAAATTTGGTCCAAGTCTTTTTTTATTTATGAAAGTGACGAAACGAGCAAAGCAATTATTATTTTTAATCACATTTATCACATTTTTCGCACCCTCGGGAACGCGAACCACGACGCCGCCATTTCGGTACTTGTCAAAAAAAATTACTCTCCGTTCCCACGGCTACATTTGTGGTCTCTGTCTACCCCTTATTTAGGAAAAAGGCGTGATGTGAAGGGACCGCACGAGCAAAATGCTCACCTTATGGTAAGTGCAACGTTTAACCATAACAAATGCTGTGTCATCCAGAACATTTCTGTATGACACCACACTGCGCAACGCTTCTTAAGTCTCATATGCCCACTGATTACGCTAACTCTCAGTGCCCTTCAAACTGAAACACAGTAAGTTTTGCACACTACTGCTTCACGGCAGCATAACTAGCACTGGGGTGGTACCTACCTAGACGGATTACTGCATAGAAATTCTACCACATCTAAATAATCTAGATAAGGATCAAAATACCTATGTCACAAAACAACTATCTAAATTCAAATCAATTTTACTATGTATAAGCTACTTTCACTTCTCCTGTTGGAATTTTATGATTTCTTATATTTACGGGAATATTATACATTTAATCAAACTGCCTTTACGGATTTTATCGACTTTCATTTTAAACTATTTGTACCCGACATTTCGAGACACCCATTCGTACAAAGGACAATTCACGAGGTCATTAAAATTAAAAAACATCCTAATTTCAATAGAGGAGATCGTTGGGGACTACCACCGGCTTGGGGTCATATACATAATTAATAAAATTAAATATAAAATACCAGGAGTTGGGCAGCAGCATCTTCCTGGAACATCTGAATAAATTAACTTCGGTTGCCAACCAATCTGCCAAGCGTGGCAACTATGACAAAACCCTATTAAAAATCTATTCTGGCCTATGGTCAGCAGTGGACTAGTGATAAGCTGAAATGATGATGATGATGATAATGAATTCAAAAGCCAAGCATACCACTGCCAGGCTTCAAGACGCAAGTTCATTTTGCGTAGATATGACCAAAATAATCATTAATAGCTGAAGTCACCCCGGAGTAACTACGACATCAGGACGTCTAACGTGTCGTAAAGTGAACGAAACGTCAAGTAATAAATAGTTAAAAAATAATACGCTATAAAATCCATAAAATTAATTTTATTAAATATAACATGTTAACTATAAGAACTGCAATTCTAGTGCGTTGGAACGACTCATATGCGAAGTAGCTTAGCAATGCAAATGTAGATTCCCACATCGTCTATTATTGCGAGGATAAAGTTTGCTGAGTGTCGGTGTAACAAAGGCCGTTGTTGTGCAGTTTAGAGGTTCTGATTGCCTTTCAGAATGTAAAATTGAAAGCGTATGAGGAATAAATCACAAGTTCACGAACAGCTAATGCGGAAAATATGGCATTGCGTGCTTGCTTTTTTATAGGAGAAAGTGATGAGACGAGCAAAACGTTCATCTGATGGTAAATGCAGCGTCCTTCAGACCGAAATACCGCAATGTTTGCACTCTACTACTTGGCGGCATAATAACTGGCCCGACTGTGGTACCTACTTAGACGGATTCCTGCTTAAAAGTCCTCCCACCAGTAAACCAACACGTAATCCTTTCAGCCTATCACTAGTCCACTGCCACTAGACGACCGCGTGGCCTAGTGGTCAGATTACCTGACTTCTAAGCCGCGGGTCCTAGGTCCGAATCCCAGCCGGAGCCAACATTTGTGCTAAAATATAAATTGTTGGTTTTCGGGTCTGGGTGTGTTGTGATTGTCCCCGTGTTTCTGACACTGTATCCTAGCCTACCTCCGATCTTATCGCATCAGCGCAACATCGTGCGCTGGTAGGTTGGGAAGAGTGAGTGCCTCCGTGTTTGCGCGTACACTTGTGCACTATATTATCTCCTGCGCAGTTGAATGACTCTCGACAGTAGTTGGAAGTTGTCGCCGTGGTCGAAATCGGCTAGGAGAACATCATCAGTCCACTGCTGAACATAGGCCTCCTCCATAGATTGCCATAAAAGGTTATAGCTCTTATTTCGGGGCATTTTTCCATAGTTGCCATGCTTGGCAGGCGGGTTGACAACCGCAGTTTATTAATACAGATGTTCCAGAAAGATGAACCATGCCCATCATCAGGTTTTAATTTTCCCTCTGTCGACTTTTACGACACCAACGGTAGAGATGACCAGATGAGATGGGGTGGTAGATTCTCTCTAAAATTATTTAAACGTTTATTTATATTAACAATAGAAGTGGTTCATTCGTTACAATATTTTTAAAGGCCGTTTACTTTAAATAAAATACGCTTAACGAGTATACGTTTGCTTTAAACAAAGACAAAGGCATATTTTGTCACATACAAAATGGAGCTTGCATTAAAGTAGACTATAGGGATAATGAAAATCTAAATATAGTTCTGTTTAACACACGGAGATGCTCAAATCGTGCGGGTTATAATAATGACCATTAGTAGTTATTTTGTCAGAGAACATCAAAATTAATATTTTGGACGCAATCTTTCCGGTTCGTACTGCTTAAGATATTATAGCGTTACATTGGCCTTATAATGATTATTTATTTAGTAATTGTGAATCGTTGAATATATTATTTCGTAATCCGGAAATGTTGGTTTACCATTTTAATACATAGAGTCACGCCTCTTTCCCATAGGGGTAAGGCAGAGACCACATCTTTTCACTTGCTACGATTAAAATACATTACGTTACATTTTAATAATTACTTCTAAATCCATTATGTATACATGTAGTCTTTTTCCCAAATATGGGGTAGGCAGAGGCTATATAAAACTGGGATATTAAAATTCTACCAATAACATATTGCCATGAAACAATATCAATAAATGTTTCGATGTGTATTTTCCATTTGACTTTCTTGTGACACGTTCAATTTTACTTGTACCACACAACACAGCAAATTCCACTATTGCCTTGGTGAAAATACGTTGAAGACTCTAAAATTTCCCAAGGTGACACCGGCACAAGTTTCCGCATAACTATGTTGTGAGCAGTAGTAATATGAAATTCTAGCAAAGGAACGTTTGAAACGCGTGAAACCCTTTCGTGAGAGCTCTCCTTTTAATACATAGTGTTACTGTTTATAAAAAATAAAATATTCTGCAACTCAGTAAACTTGTTCAGTACAGTACAGTTTCAGCCTATAAATGTCCCACTGCTGAGCACAGGCCTTCTCTCATTTCTGAGAGGGTTTTGGAGCTAGGAAAAATCCGCCACGCTGCTCCAATGCGGGTTGGCGGACTGCACGTGTCTTCGAAATATTTTTTTATTACTCAGACATGCAGGTTTCCTCACGATGTTTTCCTTCAACGCCGAACACGTGGTAAATCAGCACTTAAAATTGCAATTAACAATTTTAGTGGTGCCGGCATCGGTAATCGAACCCAAGTCACTCGCGTACCTGAGCTACCATGACTCTCTGTTAACTTGACTTAAGTGAAATAAGTACTTATTAGAAATTTGATTTTTTTTAAATATTTTTTATTGAACGCTCACCTGTTGATAAGTGGAACGTCTGTCCATATCTCCAGACTGAGCTCGTCACCCTGAGACATCAGTTCTTAAGTTTCACATTCCCAGTGATTGCGCTGGTTCCCTGTGCCCTTCAGACCGAAACACAAGATTTTTAATGATGGTAAGCGTATCTTTTTTTTATTGAATAAAGTGATGAAACGAGCAAAAGTTTCACCTGGTGGTAAGTGCAACGTCTGCCCATAACAAATGCTGTGCCACCCAGAACATTTCTGTGTGACACTACACTGTGCCCATCACTTTGAGACATAGGTTCTTAAGTCTCATATGCCCAGTGATTACGCTAGCTCACAGTGCTCTTAAAACCGATGCGACGACCGATGACCGATGCGATGACCGATACCAATGTTTGCACTACTGCTTCACGGCAGAAAAACTGGCCTGGGGTGGTACCTACCTAGACGGATTCCTGCATAGGAATCCTACTGCCAGTAAAATTTTATAAACAAAAATATTACTGTAAAATAACTGGTCAGTATATAAATTAATTATTAATTAATCGATAAATAACAACAAACACAACGACAAACAAGAGCCCTACAACGTATATACCTAGAGCATAGTTTTCTCATTTTCTCTCTCTGGTACAATACCTATCTTTCGTACTTTCGCGTCAAAAACGTTACACGAAGCAACACTCAAATTCTTCATTGAAATTTTACTCTCGTCGCGCCCAAAGAAACTCCACGTGAAAAGATAATGACTACATGAATTTAAATCAATGATGATGACGTTCTCCTGGCCGATTTCGACCACGGCGACAACTTCCGAATGTTGTCGAGAGCTATCAACTGCGCAGGAGATATTGTAGTGCCACAAGTGTTCGCGCAAACAGAGTCACTCACTCGTCGCAACCTACCCGCCCGATGTAACGCTTATGCGATAAGATCGGATACTAGATGAAGCCATTTGCATTTAAATGAAACTAATTTTAAGGATTTTATCGCGTTTAATTTTACTATTTATAACCCGACGTTTCGAGTGCTTTACAGCACCCATGGTCACGGGGGAACTGAGGTTACAGATGTCCTGATGTCATATTTAACCCGGCGTACCTTCAGCTTTTAATAATTATATTTGGTCCGATCTACGCAGAAAAAGCTAACTGTGTCTTGAAGTCTTGCAGTGGTATGCTTGGTTTTTGATTTAATTTTATTAATTATAGGATCTTAAGCTGGTGGTAACACCCAACCACCTTCTCTATTAAAATTAGAATGTTTTTTTTAATTCTAATAGCCTCGCGAATCATCCTTGGTAGGTATCGGTGTTCTTTTGCGAGGATCTGTGGCTGTGGAAATCTGATGTAATGGTTGGAATGATCCAGAACATGGTCACAAACTGCAGACTTCCTGAAGCGACGATGCTTCACATCAGCATTTTAATTTTTTTTCTCAAAATTCAACATTTAAGTAAAACTAGATTTCACGGATTTTATCGCGTATAATTTACTATTTATAACCCGACGTTCGAGCGCTTTACAGCACCCGCGGTTACGGGAAGACTATGGGTGCTGTAAAGCGCTCGAAATCCGAATAGAATCAGTATTTTTTTTTATATTTTTGCGTGAAGATATTGTTGACGCTTCCCCGTTTCTGTAGTGCTTCTAGCATGTTTGCAGAAGCGAGGGTGGACGATTTTTTCGCGTTGATGCAAAAGAAATCATTCTCATTAATTTCCCGAATGCGGAGAAGTATAGTATCAAAAACATCCTGACGATGACAGGTAAAAGAGTCGATTGTTATGTCCTTGGGAGGCTCACTGAGCTACATTTAGCGTAAAAGTTTTTTCGGAGCGACATTTTCATTGTTTCATTTTATGAATTGTTTACCACTAACATAGTCATATAAGATATTACCAACACAATCATCATCATCATTTCAGCTTATCACTAGTCCACTGCTGAACGTAGGCCTCCCCCATAGATTGCCACAAAAGTTAGTAGCTCTCGTTTTGGAGGGATTTTGCCATAGTTGCCACGCAGTTTGTTAATGCAGATGTTCCAGGAAAATGCTGCTGCCCATGTCCTTGTTTTCATTTTCCCTATGTCGACTTTTACGATATCCACGGGTAGATTCTTTAACGCCGCTACCACACCAATAAGGGTGTGAATAATTGTTAAAACCGGAAAGAAAAATATATAAAAAATCATAACATGACATATTGATTTATTAACTCTGTATTGTTTCATTTATGATATACCAGAACAAACGAATGCAACGTGCGTGTCGTGATATGTTGCCAAAACAATCACGCTTTGGCCATTTTCCCAAGCTGCATCGCAATATTTGCAGCGTAGGCGAAGAGTTATCAATGAGAAATGTATCATCATAATGTACTTTTGTGTGAAATATTTTATCGTCGTTTCAGCCTATCAATAGTCCACTGCTGAACATAGGCCTCCCCCATAGATTGCCACAGAAGTTTGTAGCTCTCGTTTTGGGGGGATTTTGCCATAGTTGCCACGCTTGGCAGACGGGTTGGCAACCGCAGTTTATTTATTCAGATGTTCCAGCAAGATGCTGCTGCCCATCCTTTGGTTTTCATTTTCCCTCTGTCGACTTTTACGACACCCACGGGATGAGATGGGGTGGTAGATTCTCTTAAGCCGCTACCACACGGCACATTTTATAGCTAAATTAAAAAACACATGATGTTGAGAATTTCCTTAATGTGCTAAGATACCAAATGTTTTATGCTGTATACTGAAGTCAAAATTAACGCTTTTATACAGTGTAAACTTTTTTATGCCGTATGGTGGCGGCCTAAGAAAATTTAGCACCCCCTCTCATCCCGTGGGTGTCGTAAAAGTCGACAGAAAGAAAATAAAAACCATGAGATGGGCAGCAGCATCTTCCTGGAGCACACAAAGGCGGTTGCCAACCCGCCTGCCTAGCTTGGCAACTATGGCAAAATCCCCCCAAAATGAGAGCTACAAACTTTTTAGGCAATCTATGGGGGGGGGGGGCTGGTTAAGCATTGGACTAGTGATAGGCAGAAGCTTCTTTATTTGCGTAACGAGCAAAACGTTCACCTGATGGTAAGTGCAACATCCATCCAAAACAAATGATATGTCACCCAGAGCATTTTTGTGTGAAACCTCACTGTGCCCACCATCACCCTGAGACATCCGTTCTTAAGTCTTATATGCCCAGTGATTACACTAGCTCTATTCGCATCGTCACCATATCCAATAAAAAAAGTTTACAATTTTATTGTGTCAGTATTTCTTTAAAATACACAGTAACCACCTACCGTGGCCTAGTGGTTGGTGTGGTCTGTCCGCGTGGCCAGACTACGCTGCCGGTCCCTGGTTTGAATCCCGGCCGGAGCAAACATTTGCGATAACCACAAATATTTTAGTTGGTTACATTACATTGACCGCGGGTAGAACAAGTGAGTGTATATGTGTTTGCTCATACAATTATGCGCTATAATATCTCCTGCTCAGTTGATATCTTCCGGCAGTGTTTAGAAGTTGTGGGCAAAAACGGACATCGGCCAATAGAACATTGTGCCATAGTCACAGTCACAGTCACCAGGAACCGCCACTAGATACCCTCCACCAACCACTACAATACTACCACTAGATAATATACACCACTGAAGTCGAGAACACGACACGTGTTTCGACCCAAAACGAGGCATTATCAAGTGTCATAGTGTCTACTCCTGGCTCGGCGGCCGTCTGTCGGTATTGTAGTGGTTGGAGGAGGGTATCTGAGTTCCTGGTGGCGGTGTTAGTTTGCTTGTGCACGCTACTGAGGAAGGGCGGGCGTTGCTCTTTAAAAAACTAGGTAATATCCACCATTTTTATAATTTGCATGCGGATCTTAGCAAATTAACTTACTTTCCTCCCATATTTTTTTCCTAGTTCATAACGTACGTCAGATCACAATTGCGGCCTAGCACGTAATAGTACGTCATAGAATTACACATCGTCGAACACAAATTTCGAAAATAGAACAAAACATGGGCTTGGCTGTAATGCGCTGCATGCAATCACGTTCAATTGTCATGCAAATGGCCGGTCAATTGCAGTTCGAGACCGCGGAAGCATTTCCGCAGGCTACTGAAACAACTGCGCCGCATTCGCATTTTCTTCTAACCAATACGTATTTAAAAACGATTCTGGTCAGTTATATCGATTTACAATTAGTACCAAAAAATACTAGATAGACCATAGACTTCGTAAGTATGTACGTAAATACATACATAAGATCACGACTGTATCCCATAAGGGGTAGTCAGAGAATGGGCACTCACTGCAAAAACAGATGACTGCCACAATCCACGTTTCACCAAAACAATATAATGCACTTGGTGTGATAGGTGGTGAGCCCATCGCCACCATGCGCATGAGCGTATTGCACAGTGTAGTTTAATTCGTTACTCGCCTTTTACGAGATCCATTGTATGAGATGGAGTGGTAGTATTCTTTTAACGAGCCGCCACCACACGGCACGTAAGTATGTATCTTAAATATAGTCAATGAAAATGATTCTAATTCAAGTTCTTGTGAAACATTTTAATCATTATTAAAGTAATTGAATGTTGAAGTGAAAACTTCTTTAGGATCGTTGTGATTTGAAACTTGATGAAACGAAACAACGACTTTAAAAAGAGACAAAACTATATATATATATATGGTATTTAGCCTGCGAGAGAATGAAATAGAATACAGTATACAGTGTTTCCTAATATATTCATATTTTTAAATTCGTCCATGTCTTCGATTTCTTCATAGACTTTGCTCTCATTAGCTCAACAACTAGATGAAAAACAGCAATTGATGCTGTATTTCACACTTTAGTTCCCATACCAAACACTCGTGTGTTTAGTTTACATTGATGATAAAAAACCGTTTAGTAAGTAAAGTGACTGCCTATAAATCTGTCACCGCTGCGCACAGGCCTCATTTAATTTTTTGGAGAAAGCTTCAGAGTTGCAAAGTGTTCGCCACACTACTCTAATGCGGGTGTTGGCTTCTTCCTGGCTCTAGAACCCTCTCAGCAAACTATGCAATAGTATATGAAAATCAACGGATTTAACTATTTAGCAATTTTCACTTAATTGTAAAATTTCTATTATTTAGTTACCCTTAGTCTTTTCTAGTCATCCCATGCTTAGCTTTGGTAGATTATTTCAGTATGATAGTGATGTTCGCGCCGTGTGGTAGTTTAAGAGAATCTGCCACCCCAACTCATCCCGTGGGTGTCGTAAAAGTCGACAGAGGGAAAATAAAAACCAAGAGGTGGACAGCAGCGTCTTCCGGGAACATCTGAATAAATAAACTGCGGTTCCAACCCGCCCGCCAAGCATGGCAACTTTGGCAAAATGCCCCCAAAATGAGAGCTACTAACTTTCGTGGCGGTCTGTGGGGGAGGCCTATGTTCAGCAGTGGACTGATATAGGCTGAAACGAAGACGACAACAACGAGTGATGTTCATTATTTAAATTGTTTCATAAATAGCTTCTTTTTTTAATTTAGCTAGCGAAAAGCGGACAGTAATTAGGTTATTATAAAATTGTTTTCGTTCGAGCAACGGAAACGAAAATTAATTTTAGATGACGGCAAAGACCCTATTTAAGCAAAGGTAAAGTGAATTACGTTTTTATTAAATTCATTAATTGGGTGTTTCTTCGATAGAGACTGTTTTGAAGTAATTGGTTTAGCGCCATTTTTTTTCGGATTTTATATAAAATAACACACAGAATAGTATTTGATTGCTCAGCTCAAGAACATATGAGGACGGCCGTTATTTACACACAATGATTTATGAATTAAAAGATGCTAATGAGTTGATAGGTCCGATGAATGATGACTATGGCAGAACAATGAGATTATGTAATATATATAATTAATATATATGCATATTAATTAGAATCAAACAGTTGAATGAGACGTTCATAGATTTTCAAAAATCATTTTTTTTTTAAATTAAATAACTTCTATAACAATAATCACATTAAACAAAAATTTTGTAACAATAATAATTACATTTACCTTTATATTGATTATAGTATGTTTGCACTATTGTTAAAAGTTTTCTGCATATGTCAAATTTAAAGAAACAACAAGCATTATAATTCTAATTTAGATCATTATTATGATTATAATGAGTAACTTTACGGCTTTATTTGTTTCTATAGTTAGTCAGTATACACTAAATTGAAATAAAATACTCACTGAGTTTCCTTACAATTTTATATTCATTGTTTAAAAATCAAGTAGGTATTACAAAACAAAATACTTATACAATAATGTTATAAAAATCATACTTCGAGTTAAATTATACTTAACTTTACTACTTACTTACTTATGAGACTGATTGTAATCAGTCTCATAGTTAAGTTTTGTACCTATTGTACAATAATATTAATTATAAGCTCAATAACAAATCAAAACAAAACAAATTAATTATCATCATCATCTTAATCATTTACTATTCAGGAACTTCGATTTATTTTTATTTTTAATTACGTCTATGAAATATTAAAAAACGTTTAATCAAAGATCTCTGGAATAGATAAAATTCAAAATATTGCTATAATTAACCAGAAAGGACAGCTGAGATTTGACAAAAGTCGACGTTTAAAGCTGACGTTAAAAGCTGAGATTTGACAGCTGAGATTTGACAAAAGTCGACGTTTAAAGTCGACGTTAAAAGCTGAGATTTGACAGCTGAGATTTGACAAAAGTCGACGTTTGGACGCGCCAACCTAATTAGCATTTACTGTTTTCTGCTAACTTTATTCAGACTTGTATTTATTATTTGATATTTTATAATAAGGCCTAGATAGAAATAAACCTCTTAAATAGAACCATAAAGTAACGTTTCAATTAAAAATCATTTTCGTAAGTTCTTCAGCGTAAAATGTGTCAGGTCGGCCTTTTAAAGAAACACCCATTTACCTAAAGAAATTTTTTTGTGAGTTTTCCTTTATATTACAATCGAAAACAAAATAATTATTTTACCTACATCGTTTTAAAAACTTTAGCTTTGATCAACGTCATATTTTTTATATACGAGAGGGAGAGAGCGACGAGACGAGCAAAATATTCACCTGATGGTAAGAACAACTTTCGTCCATAACAAAAGCTGTGTCTCCTAGAGCATTTGACGTGCGCAACAAACCTACCATCGAGCCGCTTAACAAGCACAAACGTTTCTACGTACTTGCTGTCGAGCGGCTTGATCGTCTCGGAAACTACATTTTTTTTTAATGATAGGACATAAAAACCTAAAAAAGTTATGAATTTAGATTTCTTAGATAGCGTCAAAAGTTGCATGCTTTGAGACCACACACGTAATGCTGAGTACAAAGGTTATTTTACGAGGGGGTACGATTTATAGGAAAAAATGCATCGTAAGTAAAGACCCATTTAAAAAACTGTTTCATTTTCCGGGATAAAAAGTATCCCTCTCCAGGATACTCCTCAGGATGCAAGCAATATCTCTGTGTCAAGTTTCGTCAAGATCAATTCAGCGGTTGAACCGTTGAAAGATAACAAACAGACAGAGAGACAGAGAAAGTCACTTTCTCATTTATTATATTAGTGTGGACTCCTTTTTTTTAATTGAAGATGTTTGCATTAAAAACGATATTTATTAATATACTAGCTGATGCCCGCGACTTCGTCCGCGAGGATATAGGTTTTTAAAAATCCCGTGGAAAGAGATTTTTAATGATGGTAAGCGTATCTTTTTTTATTGAATAAAGTGATGAAACGAGCAAAAGTTTCACCTGGTGGTAAGTGCAACGTCTGCCCATAACAAATGCTGTGCCACCCAGAAGATTTCTGTATGACACTACACTGTGCCCATCACTTTGAGACATAGGTTCTTAAGTCTCATATGCCCAGTGATTACGCTAGCTCACAGTGCTCTTAAAACCGAAACACATTGTATTGTTTGCACACTACTGCTTCACGGTAGAACAACTGGCCCTGGGGTGGTACCTACCTAGACGGACTCCGGCATAGGAATCCTACCACCAGTTGCTTTATAATTTTCTTACTAAGTCTTTTGAATAAATATTAGTACTTTAGATCTGATGCGTTAACAAATAAACAAACAGGCAGAGGGACAATATTAAGAGTGGATATGGATTCTGCACATTATTCGTGCGGTCTGTAAAATACCTTAGTCGCCTCTTACGACACCTCGGAAAGAGGCCGGTGTTATTAGACTCTGCCAGACACCAATCGGCAAAATCAAACAGGTATGTTTATATTTTAAGGAATGATTATTTTCGAAAAAAATGTGTCGTATTGTAGCGGTGTTAGGGAAACTGCTACCTTATTACATGCCGTGTAAGTCATACAATTCGATGAAGGGAAATAGTTTGGCCTCCGATTGATGCTTGATATAATCACGTCACCGACACTTACACCCGACCCAAAATTATGCAGACTAGTGGCAGACAGAAATATCAAAAGTGCGAAGTTGAAAAACCAAGCATACCACTGCAAGGCTTCAAGACACAGTAAGCTCTTTCTGTGTAGATCGGACTAAAAATAATAATTAAAAGCTGAAGGTACTCTGGGTTAACTATGACATCGGGACAACTGTCACCTCAGTCCCCCGTGACCATGGGTGCTGTAAAGCGCCCGAAACGTCGGGTTAAAAATAGTTCAAAATTAAACGCGATAAAATCCGTAAAAAGTAGTTTTCATAATGATTTCTTATATTTACGCGAACACTACACATTTAAATGAAACTAAGTTTACGGATTTTATCGCGTTTAATTTATTACTATTTATAACCCGACGTTTCGAGCGCTTTACAGCACTCATGGTCACGGGAGGACTGAGGTGACAGATGTCCTGATGTCATAGTTAACCCGGCGTACCTTCAGCTTTTAATAATTATATTTGGTCCTATCTACGCAGAAAAAGCTAACTGTGTCTTGAAGTCTTGCAGTGGTATGCTTGGTTTTTGATTTAATTTTATTAATTATTGGATCCCAAGCTGGTGGTAATACCCAACCATCTTCTCTATTGAAATTAGGATGTTTTTTGATTTCAATAGCCTCGCGAATAATCCTTGGTAGGAATCGGTGTTCTTTTGCAAGGATCTGTGGTTTATCAAAACTGTTGTAATGGTTGGGATGATCCAGAACATGGTCACAGACTGCAGACTTCCTAGAACGACGATGCTTCACATCAGCTATGTGTTCTTTTACGAGGGTTTTAATCGATCTTTTTGTTTGGCCTATGTAAGAGAGACCACATTCACAATCTAGCTTGTATACTCCTGCGTCCTGTAGAGGGATGTTACACTTGACAGATGGTAAACACTGACTTATCTTCTTCGGCGGCTTGAAGAATGTTTATGGAAGCCCGCTTCAAGATATAGCCAATCTTGTCCGTGACTCCTCTGACATAAGGTAGAACAGCAGGCACAAGCTCGACTGTGGCCGGTTTCACTCGGTCACTGCGACGTAGGCGCGGAACCCGAAGCTTGTTGTCGTGCAAAACTTGCTTGACATGTTGAAGCTCGGCGGCCAGGTGTTTCCTGTCACAGATTCCTCGTGCTCTCTGAAACAAGTCCACAGTCCTCCCGTGACCATGGGTGCTGTAAAGCGCTCGAAACGTCGGGTTATAAATAGTAATAAATTAAACGCGATAAAATCCGTAAACTTAGTTTCATTTAAAAAAAGTAGTTTTATTGATTACGACTAGTTTATAATAATATAGGCGCCTGCGCCGCCGCCACGCCTGATCCAGTACTTAACCTTAGGTAGCGTGCCTCCTTTCCTCCCTAATACACGGTTAGATTTATTACTATCAACCCTTAAATACATTCCACTTAATTATAATCTCCGCGGTTTGGGTGAGTCGCTTGTTCAGGTTCGCCCTACTATGTAGGTAAAATTTCAATTAGAAATTCTTAGTAGTGCAATATTACGAACAATCGCTGCTAAAGTATTTATTCGAACTATTTATTTTTGTTCTTTTTCTATATTACTGTAATTAAATCTCGCATGTAAGTAAAATATATATTTAGTTTAGTAAACAACGCCGATGAAGGCACGTGTATCAGTTAGTAGGCTTTTAAAGTTGAAGAAGAAATATATTCATACCTCAAGCAAAGAGCAGTTGTAGCAAAGATCTTTATGAATTTTACTTTATTTATACTCATAAGAGTAGTAATAAAAACTGTTTATATCAATGTACTCAAATTATCGTCAGTCTATCCGGCACACAGTTTTCACGTTCATTAATGAGTATTCAATTCCACACACGTCCTTTCGTTATACTTTAATCAACGTGCGTGGAGTTCTCACACTTAATATGATTAGACGTGTTGATACGAATTGTGAAGGTTGAACATTTGTTGTTGAATGGAGATAAAATTGACAGTTCTGTGTTTGTGTTTGTTAAGAGAATCCACCAACGCAATATGTTCTATCAAATGTATTTAATATTAAGGGGAATGCGTTAAATATAAAATAAATAAAATTGTGTAATAAACCTTAACTATTTATAACCCGACATTTCAAGCGCTTTACTGCATCCATGGTCACGGGAGGACTAAGATATATGACATCCTTCACCTGACGTTCACCATCCATCACAGTTAGCTACCGTGGAAGAACGTGGGAAGACCATCAATTCGAAGAGCACGATGGATCTGTTTCAGGAAACACCTGGCCACCGTGCTTCAGACTGTCAAGAAAGTGTTGCACGCTTCTGGTTCCGCGCCTACGTCGCAATGACAGGGTAGAACGGCCACAGCCGAACGTTTAACTGCTGTTCTACCATTTTTCATAGGAGTCTCAGACAAGATTGGCTATGTCTTGAATTGAGCTTCCGTAGGATCATTTTTTTTTTTGCCACCGAAGAAGATAAGTCAGTTTTTACAATCTGTCAAGTTTAATATCCCTCTACAAGATGTAGGATACAAGCTGGATTTTAAATGTGGTATCTCTTGATGTGTAGCATCGATGCTCTAGGAAGTCCGCAGTTTGCCACACCGTTCTGTATCTTGGAATGATCTAGAACAGTGTCACAAACACTATTACATCAGATTTGATAGACCACAAATACTTGCAAATGAACATCGATTCCTACCAGGGATGATTCGCGAGGTTATTGAAGTTATAAAACATACTAATTTTAATACAGAACATGGTTGGGTACAGCCAACGGCTTGGGATCTTAAAATTAATAAATTTGAATAAAAAACCAAGCATACGACTGCCTGACATCAAGACCACAGTAAGCTCATTCTGCGTAGATCGGATCAAAAATAAAGGACTGGCTGTTAAAAGATTCGGAACACATATTTTTTATTTTTATTTTATTTTATATTCTTTATTGCAAAACCTTATATGTAAAAGAAATGACAAAATAGTAAAATGGAAAACAAAATACACTATGAGTGAGCAATGGGCAGTCTTATTGCTGACAGCAATATCTTCCAGACAACCGCTGGATGGACATGATATCAATGTCGAGAGCGTAGGCGTGGAAAATAAATAAATAAAATAGATTGCATAAAGAACAAAATACGTACACACAAATACTACATATATACGTTCATACATACATAAATAAGTTTTATCTATACATAATTATATACATATAAATACATATTTAGATATATCCATATTAAATAATATAAATAAGAACTGAATAGAGGCTAGTGCGAAAACTAAATTACATTCTAAAGAGACAGAAAATGGTTTAATAAAAGTTTCTTAAAGACTAGAAAGGATGGTGTACCATAAACGGACAGCCTGTGCAGTAAACGATTCACGCGTTCAGCTACTTCTTCGAGGCGCATCTTCAATTTCAAACTTACCGCTGATCTTAAGTTCCGCGAATGGGAATAATGAAGGAATTTTTGTAGCAATCTATGGGGAAGGCCTATGTTCAGCAGTGGACTAGTTATGGGCTGAAATAATGATGATGATGATGATGAAGACAACATTTTATGGGCAGACGTTGCACTTACCATCAGATGAATGATTTTTCCGTTTCGACACTTTATCCTATAAAAACGGCGTTGGATTATTATTTAGTGATTAGAGTACCTGACTATCACGCGGCGGGTCCTGGGTTCGAATACCAGCCGAAACCAATATTTGTGCTCAAACACAAATAGTTGTATTTGTCCTTGTCTCTGTCATAGGCATTACTTGGGTTAGGATGCAGCCTAGCCTACGTGCAATCTTATCGCATGAGTTACACGGGTAGGTCGGGAAAAGGAAGTGCTCTTATGTTTGCGCTCACTATAATATCTCCCGCACAGTTGACGACTTAAGATACAATTCATAGTTGTCACCGTGGTCGAAAATCGGCCAGGAGTAACTATCAGAGCCACCACCACACATCATACACTGTGCCGTGTGGTGGCGGCTCTTTAAAAGAATACTACCACTCCATCTCATCCAATGGATCTCGTAAAAGGCGAGTAAGGAATTAAACTGCACTGTGCACCTAACAGCGCATGGTGGCGATGGGCTCACCACCTATCACACCAAGTGCATTACTCGTATATTGTTTTGGTGAAAAGAGGATTGTGGCAGTCATCTGCTTTTGCAGTTAGTGCCCAGTCTCTGACTACCCCTTATGGGATACAGTCGTGATCTTATGTGTGTATGTATGTACATCACATAAAGAAAAATATAATATATCAGAGAACGCATTCGAGAAATTCATGCAAAAATTATGAGTTTGAATTCCGGTCAAAGTCATTATTTGTGCTATTCACAGTTTATTGATTTTCGGGTTTGGTTGGCTCTTATTGTCCTATACATATCTGTACCACTTCTTCCTTCAGATCCGTCCTTCCTCCTATCCTATCACAAAAGCGTAACAAATACGTTTCCATTGAATTATTAGCGAAATCCCTATATTTTTTATACCGTATAACATATGCCTCCCACATAGATTGTCGCAAAACATGGTCATAGTCACCTGCATCCATCGAATTCCCACAAAACCTTGCAGGTCGTCGCTCAATCCAGTCGCTCTATGCAATATAGAGCGACTCCGAGTTTTCCGGTGCGAGGTTACCACTCCAGAACCTTTCTTGCTTAATGGTTACCGGTTCTACGAGCTATTTGGCCACTTCAGCATGCCGATCTTTACTCTGGTTCTACTTACGCATCATCATTAAAGTTATCATTTATTGTGTCATTGTAAGGAATTAGCTTCTAAGTTTTTTTTTAGAAATACTATTCGTACCGCGAATATCTCGGAGGAAACTCCATGCATAGATCGTTTATCGGCTCCGAGCTTCCTCAAGACCGCGTCTCGGTTTCGTATATCATCACTGACAACACGCACAGGTTGAATACATTGAGGTATACTCGACGAGAAGATCTGACGCAGTTTCCATTGTTTAACACAAGTACATATATTGTAGCATTATTTTATCACTTAAGCTTTCCTGAAACTCATAACTCATAAAGCTTAGTAGTTACTTACACTTAAAATTATTACGTCATTATTCCCAAAATGACACTGGTACCAGTTCCGTTTCAGAGAAATTTCTGAATGATTCGTAGCGTAAGTTTCTCCGCATTATAGTTCGCTAGAGATTAGCCGCCGCCACTTTAATCATTAACATATAGTTGTAAATGCATCGGCTAAGGAACAAGAATTAATTATATACTCCATTTGGTTCGTTCTTTTACCTTTATTGAATCCCATATATTTTCAACGACGTTATATTGTTATAATAAATTAGTGCGAATAGTATTTTGTTAATTTGAACGTTCTACTTTTCACTTCTTAACGAATTATTCTATCAAAAAAACTCATTGCTATAATCAAAATAAAAGAGAATAGTATATCATTTGTTAGCAATGGTAAATTATATACTGCACTGTACTTCATATATACATCATGCAGTGTAGGGGTCCCAGAAAAAGGAAAGTAACAGACATTCCACGTCCCGCTGCTGACCTAAGGCTTCCTTTCATTGAGGACAGGGTTTCATCTGAAAGGGTTTTGGAGCCAAGAAGAGTCCACTACACTACTCCAGTGCGAGTTGTTAGACTAGAAAACATCGTCTACCAGATTAAACTTAAAATTTAATTAGCTATTGACACGACTTTTCCAAAATAAGAGTTTGCTGTACTAATATTAAATTAAATTTGGTGCAATCGTAATGTCGCAAAGTGTTTTAACACAAACATTAATACAAAATCCACATGGTCTCATTCGTAGCTTTTAACAAAAGAAAAAGTCATCATCATCATCATCATCATCATTTCAGCCAATCACTAGTCCACTGCTGAAGATAGGCCTCCCTCATAGATTGCCACAAAAGTTTGTAGTTCACATTTTGGGGGATTTTGCCATAGTTGCCACGCTTGGCAGGCGTGTTGTCAACCGCAGTTTCTTTATTCAGATGTTCTATGAAAATACTGCTGCCCATTTTCTGGTTTTGATTTTCCCAATGTCGATTTTTACGACGCCCTCAGGATGAGATGGGGTAGTAGATTCTCTTAAGCCGCTACCACACGGCGATGTTTGGGAAACAGTATAACATAACAATATATTATAGTAAAGAGACGAGAAAGACGTCCATCTGATTGTAAGTACAACTTACGCCATAATAAATGCTGTGTCACCCAGAAGATTTCTGTGTGGCACTGTACTGCGCCCATCGCCCTGAGACATCAGTTCTTAAGTCTCATATGACCAGTAGTTATATTAGCTAACAGTGCCCTTCAAACCGAAACAGTAATGTTTCACGGCAGAATAACTAGGCCTACGTTAGCACCTATGTTGACGGATCCCTGCAAAGGAATGGTATCATTACTATTTTTTTATTTATTTAATACGAATATAATTGATGTAACTAAACTGGAATCGAGTGTGATTAAACTAAAGACTGTGGGAAACAGTAGTTTGAAATTTTTCAGTCACTGACAAATAAGGAAACTCAAAAATTCGCCCGCATAGTTATTACATTTTTATTAGGATACTAAATGCAGCTGCAGTCGGCCAACTTCTTCGAAATATTCTTGAACAAATTCGTGCGCAGTAAACTTTGGAGCAGGAAAACGATTTCAAAAGTTGTTGTAAAGGGTAATTTTTTTTTTGATAAAGTATCGAGACGAGCAAAACGTTCACCTGATGGTAAGTGCAACGTTTGCCCATAACGGATGCTGTGTTACTCAGAATATTTCTGTGTAGCACCACACTGCGCCCGTCACCCTAAGACAAGTTCTTAAGTATAATATGTCCAGTGATTACGCTACCACTCAGTTGCTTTTCAGACCGAAACACAGTAATGTTTGCACATTACTGCTACACGGCAGAATAACTGGCTCTGGGGTGGTACCTACCTAGACGGATTCCTGCACAGGAATCCTACCACCAGTAATAATTGTGCGAGGCATATATTTCTTCTGTATTTTTTATTCGTAGCTGATGTGTTGTATTCTGTTACCAAGTTTTACACCGTAACAGTATTGTAATTCGGACAAAGTAATAAAATACAGTTAAAAGAATCAGGCTTTCCTTTGCGGAAATCCATTATAATAAGGAAAGGAAATTAAAAGACCCAGATGCAAAATATGAAATGGTGTATATGAAATGCAATGAAAGCACCGCGAAGTCGTTACAGGAGTCAGAGGATAATGAAGAAAGACAGGAAGAAAAAGTATCTGCTGTCACAAATTTGTCAGGCATACAAAATAATATAAGTTTTGTCACTGTCGTGTATATTACAGATGACGTTGTATATTGAAAATGTATGCGTTTGGCAGATGATATTGCCAATGAAAACGGTAGCTACCCGCCAGATCGAATGGTCTGATCTGGGGAGGACGTCTCCTCCTACTAGTAATATTTAGATGTTGTATATATAGTTCGCATATCAGAAAACTTTCATACCGCGATTATGGAATGTATGAAATATTTCTTGAGCTTCTCATGTGGAGACTATTATTCATGATTTTTTTCGATGTTTTAATAATTACTCAACTATTCGGGGCTGACACAAATCCAACATCATGAAAATCGGTGCAGTCGTTCTTGAGTTATAAATGGTGTAACTAACCCGACTTTGTTTTCTATGAATAGATTATTATTGAATCCCTAGACTTTCTTACATTTTATATTACACCGAAAAGCAACGTCATTCAGGTATCGTACATGAAGAATTAACAATAGCCGAAACCGCAAGTTGTTCGTGTTTTATTTATTGAAAAAAATGACGAGATGAGAAATCGTTTACCTGATGGTAAGTACAACAAAGCGTATCTGTGCGCCATACTGCGCTGGTCACTCTAAGACATCAGGTTTTTTTATTTTTATTGTACTACAGAAGACAGGGGGAGAGGTTCACACATCCCTGCTTCGAAGAATCCGTCGAATACGGGGGTGGCTCGTGTATGTTTTGGGGCGGCATTTCCGTCGACGGGAACACGGAACTTGTGTGCGTTTCCCGGACTCGGGGTGGCCGTGGGCAAGGGTCATTAAATGCTGGTCGGTAAATTACTGAAATCCTGGAGGAACATGTGGTCCCGTATGCTGGTTATGTCGGTGATGGATTCATGTTAATGCATGATAATGCTCGTTGCCACACCGCGGCTATTGTACGGGATTATTTACAGGAGGTCGATATCCCTGATATGCATTGGCCAGCACGAAGTCCAGACCTTAACCCAATAGAACATCTCTGGGATTACCTAAAACGGCGCGTGCGAGCTCGAGATCCAGCTCCAGCCACTCTTCAAGAGCTCCAAGATGCGGTACTTGAAGAGTGGGAACAAATACCCCAAGAGGCTGTTGCGATCCTTGTAAGGTCCATGAAAGATGGCTTGGAAGTCGTTATCAAGGCAAGGGGGTGTAACACTAGGTTTTAAGAACTTTTTTGTATTTATTAAGTTTTTTTTTAAATTATTTATTTGCAAATTTGTGCATACCCTGTCTTTTTCTTTAATTTCTCTTTCGTCTCGTTATAAAAGTAAAATTCAATTAGAATTCCTGAAAGCTAATAAAATTACCTTTCGAATGATACCTCACCACAACAATCTCAAACCACAACATTGCCATTGGCCTGTTGTGTTAAAATAGTATTTAAATTATTTTTTTCGGATGTGCGATTTTTTGACGCCGAGTGTATAGTGATGAAATGAGCAAAACGTTTCCCTGATGGTAAGTGCAACGTCTGCCCATAACAAATGCCGTGTCACCCTGAAAATTTCTGTGTGTCGCCACACTGTGCCCATCACCCTGAGACATAAGTTCTTAAGTCTCATATTCCCAGTGATTACGCTAGCTCACAGTGCCCTTCAAACCCAAACACAGTAATTTTTGCACACTACTGTTTCACGGCAGAATAACTGGCCCTGGGGTGTTACCTACCCAGACGGATTCCTGCATAGGAATCCTACCACCAGTAAAAAATCTAGTTTACTACAAAAATTTAAATACGAAGTTTCTGCTGACGGATCGTACATTTCCTACCACAATATCACCCTTCACTAAACGTTCATTCTATTGGTTGGCTATGGATCCGAAAAAAGGACGTCCGTGAAAGTTGCATCCGAAGTAATTTGGTAGATTTGTGTTTTTGAAAAAGTGTTGGCTCCGGCTGAGAATCGAACCCAGGATCCGTGGCCCAGTAGTCAGGTACTCCAACCACTGAGCCAAGCGGTCGGGTGTTCGCTGTGAAATAAATTTTCTCAGTTGTTCTACAGCTTGCGGTCATTAAAGATTTATACTCGTATTTAATTACAGCGATCCAGAAAGGCAGTGGAGTAAATTTGATGCGGCGGTTCGGGAAAGCTCTGTTGACTGTGACTGTGAGGCATTTCTGGTATTCGCCTACTATGTGTACGTGTGTATATATTTAGTTTGATTATAAATCAGTAGTTTGCAAACGTTACTGTGTTTCGGTCTGAATGAAATCTGAAATCCAATCAAGATGAAATGACGAGACGAGAACGTTCCCCTGATGGTAAGTATGAGTCCATAACAAATGCCGTGTCATCCAGAACATTTTTGTGTTCGCCGCGCCCGTCACTCTGAGACATCAGTCCTTACGTCTCAAATGACCAATGATTACACTACCTCTCAGTGCCCTTCAGACCGAAACACAGTATTTGCTCGGCAGAATAACTGGCCCTGGGGTGGTACCTACCTAGACGGATTCATGCATAGGAATTATCTTATCATATTGTCTTGATTGTATAATTTCTTGTCTATTTAACTTTATTCCTTGCTTTTTTTCACATAGTATGATTTATTTTATTATTATATTCTTTCTTTAGGTGATTGCGTTATGAACTGCATGTACAAGTAAATTCTGCCCTTGACACACGGAAGGTACCTAGCGGTGTCAGCAGAATTCCAGCGTTGGCTTTCTTGCCAACATAATGCTGAGCTGAAACCATATCGATCCAGCATCGCAATTCTTCTTTTTAAATTTACTATAGATTTAAGGTCATATGTTTTCTATTGTGTTCCATTTTTCTCTTGTGTTTTATGTACCATCTGTGCTGGATTGATTGAATGAGATATTATTATTGTTATTATTACTACCAGTGAAAACGATCTTTGAATTCTTTGACATATTATTTATGTGTGATAGCATTATACTTTTACGCTAAAGTGTGTTGAATATGTCATCACACAGCTGTAGTATAAAAATTGTAGTTTAATTTCATCATCGTCATCATTCCAGCCTATCACTAGTCCACTGCTGGAAATAGGTCTCTCCCATAGATTGCTACAAGTTTGTAGCTCTCGTTTTGGGGGGATTTTGCCATAGTTGCCACGCTTAACGGGCGAGTTGGCAACCGCAGTTTATTCATTCAAATGTTGTCCATCTTCTGGTTTTAATTTTCCCTCTGTCGGGTTTTACGACACCAATGGGATGAGATGGGGTGGTAGATTCTCTAAAACCACCACCCCACGGGAAAGTTTAATATGTAACTGCATAAATTAAAGGTTGATTGGTTGACTGGTAAATAATGGCTTTAAGTCCGGCCTTAAACAATTAAAAAAAATATCAAATAAATTGCATATTTCAATATGCAGTTCTCTTAAATGCATGTGTAGCCTAAAAAGACCAGAAGGAATTGATATATTTCTATAAAATCCTAGCTTCGGTGGATACACAATTGATTGATGTTCTCCTAGCCGATTTCGACCACGGCGACAGCTTTCGGCTACTTTCGAGAGCCATCAACTGCGCAGGAGATATTATAGTGCCACAAGTGTATGCGTAAACACAGAGGCACTCACTCGTCCCAACCTACCCGCGCCCGATGTAACGCTGATGCGATAAGATCGGAGGTAGGCAAGGATGCAGTTAGCGTCCCTGACATCTGCGCCACCGGTCCTGGGTTCGATTCCCAGCCGGAGGTAACATTTGTGCAAAAACACAAATTGTTGCTTTTCGGGTCTGGTTGTGTTGTGCATGTGAAATGTATGTTTGTAAAACGCACCCACGATACAGGAGAAAATCCTAGTGTGGGGCTTCGTTTTTTAAAATAAAAAAAAAAAGGAACACGGAGACAATCACAACACAACCAGACCCGAAAACCAACAATTTATGGTTTAGCACAAATGTTGGCTCCGGCTGGGATTCGAACACAGGCCCCGCGGCTTAGAAGTCAGATACTCTGACCACTGTTCCACGCGGTCGTATACACAATATAGAAGTGAGAACGTTACTATTATTTACTTTAAAATTTGAAAGAAGGAAAGCAAGAAACAAATTTATTTATAGCTGTTATTGACAGTGGATAATCATTCGCTAATAAAGGTATATGTATGTAGTCATTTAATTTGTGTAATGTTACATAATTACCGACTAAATACATACATACATTCACGTATGTATTTATAGTATCACATCAGTAACCCACTTTTCGTCCTCTTGGAAAACCAGACGTGACGGGCGGCGAAGTCAGACTCAGCATTATTCTGCAGTGGCATAACTGCAGCGCTATTATATTGTCGTTGCCCTTAATCAGAAAACCAAATCTATTCTATTCTCTATTCGTCTATGAATAATGAATAATTGAATGAAAGAAGAAATCAAAAATTATAATGAAATACCCACAATACTAACCAAACTAAGAGCATATACGATATCTGATCATAATAAAACATAAATGCCCCTTAGATATTTGGTTACTGAATTGGGTTCCCTTCTCGTTAAAATAATAGTTATTTCGGATTCGCTTGTAATAGAAATATTTTCATCATTTTCTTAGTTAGTGGATTGAATAACGGTGTAATTTAAGAGATTTACAGTATGTATGTAATGGTTGAATATTTTTTAAAGAAGTTATCGAATTGTTTTCCAAAATGGGGTTCTTGTATTTTAAAATCGGCTTTAGAGTTTTAGAAATGCATGCATATAGTCACTCCTTTTTCCCATATAAGAGGTAGGCAGAGGCCACGTAGCCTACTTTTTACAGAAATATGTTGTTTGAGGCATAGGCATGTTGAGATTTGGCACAGTTAAAGTTTGTATGGAGAAGAAGCGGAAAACTAAAGTTTGTATACGAAGATGTTCTCCTGGCCCATTTCGATTACGGCGTTAGTGCTACAAGTGTTCGCGCAAACACAGAGGCACTTATACTTTTTTTACCTGCATGGATACCCGACTGGCCAGGGGGGCGGTCGGGTTATGTCGGACCCTTGCCGACTAAAACCCCACGGTGGTCTCCATCAGCGCTTAAGAGGGTTCACGGGATCTCCGTTCGGAACGCAACCGTGATCCCTCCAACGCTTCGCTAAAATTTCAGCCCGACCCGGGGGCATTTCTCATTGCCCCCAGCACTCTCTCGGCGGTATTGGTTTTCTTGCGCACACTGTTTAGGGAGGGCGGGCGGTGCTCTTCAAAACTACGAGTATGTAATACACACCATTTTACATTTTGCATGCGGATCTTAGCAAATTAACTTTCTCTCCTTTACCGCAGTTTTTTTGTTTAGATTTCCCAGGAAGATGCTGCTGCCCATCGTCTGGTTTTTATTATCCCTCTGTCAACTTTTACGACAGCCACGGGATGAGATGGGGTGGTAGATTCTCTTAAGCCGCCACCACAAGGGGGACCACTAGTTTGTATTAAAACGAAAATCGTCGGTGTTCGGCTGTTTGTGTGGGCGTGTGAAATATATGTCTGTAAAATGTACTCACGATGCAGGAGAGATCCTGGTATGGAGCATATATTTTTTTTTTAAATATCCAATAATCATTAGGACATATATGCCAATATTTATTACTTTGTAACATTCGATGTTTATACATTAGCTTAAAATATTGTGTAAATCTATAAATTTCACAGACACTAATTAAGTAATACAGTCGCGCCTTTTTCCATTAAGGGTAGGCAGAGACCTCAGCTTTAGTCCACTTTTCGCCCTGTCCTACACGGTACGAGTCAAAAACTTTATACTCCCATTGCGTCTCCACGAGCAGTATAGCATATTGCATATTATGTGTTATTGTGCATAAATAAACGCTGTTTGTACCATACCTTAGTCGCCTCTTACGACATCTAGGTAGGAAAGAAGTAGGTAAATAATAACATAACAAATAGGTTTTTTAACAAGCAAGTGATGAGACAAGCATGTCGTTCAGCTGATGTAAAATGAACAGATGCAGCGTGGCCCACATGCACATTTTGTTTAACACAGCACTGCACACGTAACCGTGAGATGTTGGTTTTTAAGTCTCATATGCCCTGTAATTACGCTTCAGTGCCCTTTAAATTGGATAAGAGTGGTGTTTGCTCCCCACAGCTTTGCGGCAGAATAACTAACATGAGGTGGTTTCTGCATAGGATCCTACCACTGGTGCAAGGTATTATTATCTTACATATCATTAGCATCTCATCCCATGGGTGTCATAAAAGTCGACAGAGGGAAAATTAAGATCAGAATATGGGCAGCAGCATATGCCTGGAACATTTAAATAAATAAACAGCGGTTGCCAACCCGCCTGCCAAGCGTGGCAACTGTGGCAAAATCCCCCAGAAATGAGAACTCTAAACTTGTGGCAATCTATGGGGGAGACCTATGTTCAGCAGTGGACTAGTGATAGGCTGAAATGATGATGATGATGATATTAAACTACAACTTTTACATTACACAAACTTTTACAAACACTGTGGCAAAATCCCTCTAAAATGAGAGCTACAAACTTTTTAGCAATCTTTGGGGGACGCCTATATTCAGCAGTGGACTATTGAGAGAATGAAAAGATAAAATATCTTTTGCTACATGACTACATTATAAATAGCAAAGTCTAACCTAAAAATATCCCACTTGGAATACAAAATACTGTTGAAGTTTGCTCACAGAAATGTTTTTGAGTAAATTCGAACTCGCGAAACTTCAAATACGAAAACGGTTTTCAAAGTTCTCAAGTAAGTCCATTTTAAAATGCACGTTCTTCTTAGTTTATGCCTTCTGAAGCACACATTGCGCGCTTTATTTAAATGATTCAATATCAAAAGTTATATAACAGTGATTGTTGACCAGTAATTGAGGAAGTGAGGAACAGTGTGATAAGGAAAGCTGTAGGTAGTCGATTATGTATAAATTAGGGTTGGATGATGGATGAAAGGAGATTGGAGAAACAGATTTATGAGGAGAGTGTGAATTGGCAAGCCGGTAAGGGTCGACGTAGGTGAACGTATCACAATCAGATCGAAGGTGTTTTAAGGAAAGGCCACATCAAAAGTACCCTCAACCGACGAGCTTGGATGAAATAGCTACTGAAAGTAGAAGAAGCGAAAGATGTGTGTCAGGATCGTAGCAAGTGGATAGATGTGTGTTTTGCCTACTTCAATAGGAAAGAACCAGTCTTGGTAAGCCCAGGTTACCCCGACACAAGCACAGACCTATAAGAACCCTATAAGGATTTATAGAATGCCACAAAGATATAGCAATAAAGGCTGTGAGTCTCGTAGCACTATTTTTATACAAAGGTACTACTAACTTGGTACATAAATCACGATCATCAATGAACTAGTCGACGGCTCCAAGCCGGTGAATTTCTGTGTTCCACAAGGCTGCGTGCTGTCCCCAACTTTGTTTCTTCTGGATATCAATGATATGTTCCAAATGAGTAACATTTATTGCTATGCAGGCGAACCCGTCGGGAACCCGTCGACGAGTACTGGAACTAACTTGTGCCTGAAGTCAAGATTGTGTTTGAACTAAAAGCTTTTATTCGCACGGAATGACACCATAATATGCAATTATATCACTTTACTGCTTGTGGAAACGCAACGGGGACAACGTGGTTCGCCACCCGTCACGTCATGTCCCCCGCGGGCTATGTGAGTGGACTCTGCCTACCTCGGTATATGGGAGAACAGCGTGACTATATGTATGTATATTTTTCTAAGTTACTTGTGTGTATATAATGTCGTGTATTACGTAAATCTTTATAGTGTTGTAAGTGCTCAGTGTGGCTGAGATGAGCTGAGAGTGGAAGCACTCATAATCAATTCGCGTCACACAATCAAATCACACAAATTATACCTAATACTATAATGTTACTTTAAACTACTCTAATTTAACGGTGTGGTAAATTCCCGATGAAAGAGAACTAATTCCAACCGAGGCTCTATCAAGTTGACGCATTTTATTTAATCAATCTAGTTTCTTATGGAAGAAAGTAACCGTACGAACAAATCGTTCACCTGATGGTATGTGTAAAGTCAGTTCATAACCAATGCTTTGTCACCCAGAACATTTCTGTATAGCCCGACACTGCGCTCGTCACACTCAGACGTTAAATATTAAGTCTCATATGCCCAGTAATTAGATTAGATATCAGTGACGTTCAAACCAAAACGCAATAATTTTTTTTTATTGCATAACGTGACGAAACGAGCAAAACGTTCACCTGGTGGTAAGTGCAACGTCTGCCCATAACACTGTGCCCATCACCCTGAGACATAGGTTCTTAAGTCTCATATGCCCAGTGATTACGCTAGCTCACAGTGCCCTTCAAACCGAAACACAGTAATGTTTGCACACTACTGCTTCACGGTAGAATAACTGGCCCTGGGGTGGTACCTACCTAGACGGACTCCTGCATAGGAATCCTACCACACTATTATTTGCCGTGGTAGCTCAGGGGCCTAGTGCTCGCCTTTATTTTCATAGTAAGCGAGTAACCTGGGTTCGATCCCCGGTGCCAGCACTAAAATTGTTCTTCAATTTTAAGTTGTCGTACAAATAGCCAAAAATTTTTGAGATTAAACGAAATTTTTGGAATCACCTTTTATTGAATTATTTATAGCTCATTATACTAATTAAATATAACTTTTAAGTAACTTTCAAAATTCTCTGGTCACGGCACATTGTGTTTACAATTATATTCAGCAGTATTGGCCTGTACCCTCTTTGCCTATATTATAAGTATTTTTCATATATGTATATGTGTATATAGTATATATATGTGTAACATCTATTATTATGTGTGTATTGTATAAATATTTTATGTATGTATTTGTGTATGATGTATCATCTTATTCCACTCTTATTTATAAAAAATATAATTCTATCTATTAATATATTATTGGATGCCACTGAAAATCAGGGTAGGATCATGCATCCTAGCATATCCTGAGTGGCCGTCCTTTTTGGAGCATTGCGCCATGAACGGATGGATTTAAATTTTGTTTTTTCCTGTGTTGTCTGTTTTTTTTTTCTTCTCTACAATGTTAATCTGTCTGTGAATTGTGTGCGTGTAACAAATAAATGTTTCTTTCTTTCTTTCAAAAACAGCTACGTAACTAAAATAGTCTCAAGTGATCGAAGGGTCGAGATGAGCGATGCTCTTTGACTTGATTAAGGTAAGTCGCTAAAGGAATTAAATCTAGATGGAATCTGCTTCAATCTAATTGCTAAAGCAATTGATAGACATTGATTGTTTAATTCCTTATGTTTGCTATGAATTGTAAATGTGAATTTCTTCTGAACTAATTAATAAAATCTAATATTTCTTAGAGCAGCGAAAATAAAAGTTTTAAAAAATATTTTTTTAGCAATAATATTAATAGACGATATATTTAATTTTAAAGTCTGCGGTTTGGATTTCTGTTACAATATTAACTTACACAATATAACCAAGAAGAGGTTCCCAAATTATTTTTAATTAGCATGACGTCAGTGTGGCTGATGTGATATTCTCATGTAACACTCAAATTTGTTAGCTAATGATAAGAATACGAATTTAAATAACTAAAAACCAACCGAAGAACAAAAGCAGTTTAGTTCGTGTAAGCATTGATTTACCTTTGTTATTTTAAAACCAAAGTGATAATGGAGAAATCGAGATTTCGCTCACGGTTACAAGTTATGTTTTTCTCTAATGAACAATGATGATATTTTTTTTAAGTTAAACCGTTTTATTGTAAAGAAACATAATAATTATGTAGATTAATTAAAAAGTAATTAGGTAGATACCAGGTATCAGTCGTCACACTACTCTCCGCATAAATCTAGAGCATTGATCAGACAAAAAAAATCATGAGGCGTTTTTTTTAATTATTTGATAAAAGTAACGGAACTAGCAAAACGTTCACCTGAAGGTAAGTGCAACGTCTGCCCATAACAAATGCTGTGTCACCCAGAACATTGTGACACCACAATGCGCCCGTCACCCTGAGACATTACATCTTAAGTCTCATATGCCCAGTGATTACGCTAGTAGCGCCCTTCAAACCGAAACAAAGTAATTTTGGCACACTACTGATTCACGGCAGAATAACTGGCCCTGGGGTGGTACCTACCTAGACGGATTTCTGCGGATTCCTGCATTAACATAAATTACAAAACTGAATTTTA
Source organism: Luehdorfia chinensis (assembly GCA_019845155.1). Lineage (NCBI taxonomy): Eukaryota > Metazoa > Arthropoda > Insecta > Lepidoptera > Papilionidae > Luehdorfia > Luehdorfia chinensis. Next base: position 1,035,260 of record JAHVAK010000056.1, on the reverse strand, counting down.
TTTGATATCAGTTCCAATTTACACACTGATCCTGAAAAGATATGGGTCTCTCATAGAAATAATATTGACGCTTTTAAGTAACATAATGCCTAAAGACTAGAATCTTTACTATATTACCACCACATACTTTTTATAAGCAATCCCCACAGTAGCTTACACACATAGGTTTCACACACGCAACACAACCAGACCTGAAAACCAAGAATTTGTGTTTTTGCACAAATTTTAGCTCCCGCTGGAATTACCCAGGACTAGCGGCGAAAATTTCAAGTAATCTGATCACCAGGCCACCAGGCGGTCGTTCCTATTATATCAAGGTCTCTGAAATAGTATATATCTACACTACAACGCAGGCAAAACACAATCGTGAAAAGTTATATTTTTTTTAAAAAAAATTTAAAATATCCCCATTTACTTTATTTTTTATTTTCCTGTTGATGCGTTGCGTAATTTTAGGCATCTAAGGTTACCACAATCAATCTACTGGCCCTCATAGATGAGGAGTCGTATGATTTAACTAAAGGTTTATTACTTAACTATTATTGCCGTGTGGTGGCGGCTCGTTAAAAGAATACTACCACTCCATCTCATCCAATGGATCTCGTAAAAGGTGAGTAAGGAATTAAACTGCACTGTGCACCCAACAGCGCATGGTGGCGATGGGCTCACCACCTATCACACCAAGTGCATTATATTGTTTTGGTGAAACGTGGATTGTGGCAGTCATCTGTTTTTGCAGTGAGTGCCCAGTCTCTGACTACCCCTTATGGGATACAGTCGTGATCTTGCTTACGAGTATGTATGTATGTTTATTACTTCAGAGAATTCGATTTGGAACCAAATAGAAATGTAATCTACCTTAATGAGTATCTGTATATTTACTGAACATAGTATCTAATGTTGAACTAAGCTAGACGATCGAACAGTTAATATAATTTTCACTGAAATGCCTTCGTTAGAACTGATGAGATCGAGACAAAGACACTTTACATTAGGTAAAGCTTAACTAGAGCGCATGTAATTAATGCGCTTCTTGATTCTTACTCGTGATAGGATTCCTATGCAGGAATCCGTCTAGGTAGGTACCATCGCAAAGCCAGTTATTCTACCGTGAAGAAGTCGTGTGTGAGCATTACTGTGTTTCGGTTTGAAGATCTCTTAGAGCTAGCGTAATCACAGGGCATATGAGACTTAAGAACTGATGTCTCAGGGCGACGGGCGCAGTGTGGTAACACACAGAAATATTCCGAGTGGCACAGCATTTGTTAAGGGCAAACGTTGCGTTTACCATCAGGTGCCGGTTTTGCCCGTTTCGTCACTAAATTGTTATGCAATAAAAAAACAATGATAGCTTCTGCATTCACGTCTAAAGGGGAAGTCCTGTGATAGTGATGGTTTTAACCATGTTTTTAACATTACGCCCGAAAATGACGACATGTTTACCCAGAACAGGTTATCCGTCTACATAAGACTATGAAGCGCATCAACTTATCCAACTCGGCTGGGCAGAATTTGGGCAACAGTGTGATCTTCTCATTGAGTATCCTCTAAAAATAAAACTTATTAACCGGTGTGTGTTGTCAGAGATGACATACGGAACCGAATTATAGTCCTTCACTTAATGCCTGCAGAATCCATAACGATAGCCGAAGCGATACAGCCCTAAGGATCTTGAAACTTGAAGTAGCGATGGGCCGGCCATATCGCTTGTAAAACCGATAACCGTTGGGAAGGAAAGGTTCTTGAACAGCAACTTCATATCGTGAAACGCGACAGTTTGGATGCGGAATGCTCAAGACCGTAATTTGAGGCAGTCTATGGGAGTATGAATATGGTCTAAGAAAATAGTTTCTTGACACTTGTACTGGTGGTAGGATTCCTATGCAGGAATCTAGGTAGGTACCATCGTAGTGCCAGTTATTCTGCTGTGAAGAAGTAGTGTGCAAACATTACTGTGTTTCGGTCTGAACGGCACTGAGAGTCAATGAGCATATGAGACTTGATGTCTCAGTTGAACGGGTGCAGTGTGGTGCCTCACAGAAATGTTCTGGGGAGCACAGCATGTTATGGGTAAACGTTGCGCTTACCATCAGGTGACCGTGCTCGTTTTTTTTGGACTGATGGTCACTGTTGGGCCGAAAACAGCTTCGCCGGATTGAACCTTTGCTCGTCTCGTCTCTTACTTCTTTAGAAGAAAAACAATATGAAACATCCTTGACAACTGTAGCCACTTTTTAATTTGAAATCATGCAAAATTAACTCTGAAGGTGTTTTAATTTATTATATTTCTGTTAAAAAATGGAATAATCTTTGAATAAAAGAATGAGAAAAATTTCAACCCCTTTTATATTTTATAATTCTTTAAGGGGACGACTTAAGCAATGACCGTCAATCATTCAAGCTTTGGCAATTAAGTTGAAACAGATCCCATCTGCGTGTAATTCTCTTAGCCACTCGCTCTAATTAGGTCAAAGGAGCATCCCCCTGTTTCGACCCTTCGGTCATTTTAGGACAATTTAGCTTTGGAACTGCTTTTGCTTGTTCGCACAATTGTAACGAAATACGTACTCTCCTTTTCTTTCTTTTAATTAAACATTTATGTAAGTGATTTAGAATTTAAAGAAAGATAAAACATTTTTAATTTGATTTTTTTTATTGTATATAACGAGCAAAACGTTCACTTGATGGAAAGTGTAACGTCTGCCCATAACAAATGCTGTGGCACCCGGAAAATTTCTCTGTGACACCACACTGTGCCCGTGATTACGCTAGCTCTCAGTGCCCTTCAAACCGAAATACAGTAATGTTTGCACAGTACTGCTTCACGGCAGAATAACTGGCCCTGGGGTGGTACCTACCTAGACGAATTCCTGCATAGGCTACCGCTAATACTACATTCTGAAAGCAATTGATTAGATTGGACAATGTTAATACAATTTAAGTGCATTGTCATGCCAAGACATTATATGACTCATTTTGCAAACGGATTTTGCTACACAGAAATTCAAATTTAACCTTGGTGAAAGGTTCTTAAAAAAATGAAAGCTATCTCCCATTATTACTAACAAACATGTAATGGTGTTCAATAAAAATGAAATCGGTAAAATACGATGTCTCACGAAGTTTCTCTTATCGCGTTCGCTTTTGGTGCAGATATAAAATAACTAAGGAATCGCACGCACTGCAAAAATACTCATAACATTTGGCAAGCGAGACGTATCCTTTATTATTTTATTATAAAAATGTACACAGATAAAAAATAATCGCGAATGCCTCGAAGATATCTGATTATAGGACTGGGTTCTCATCACATTATGATAATGGGTACTTTGGCGACGCTTCGAAGTGGAAATAGATTGAATTGTATTTTTCCACAGCAAGTAACTTTTACTGAACGAGTCTGATTGATTTTAGATTATTATTGTTTGATTGATTTTTGTCAAAGCTATCATGATTATTTACTGACGAACAAACCATTCAGTGTATACTCATTAATAAAAAAAAAATCTAGTAAACACACACAAACTAGGGAACATCAAAAAAATTAATTTTTCGCACTTAATTGTTTTACCTTTGAGCAAAATGTATTTCAAACTTTCGCATTTCAGTTTTCTTTTATATTTAGTCTAGCTTATATTTTGTCACATCAATTTACTTAGTAACTTCATCATTGAAACCTTTTAAGTTCCTTACATCTTTTTCTAGGAATTATAATGTTCTTTATACCAAAAGCACGTGAATCATCAGAATCAAATAATATGTATCAATGAATAAAAGGAACAGTAGTGGTTGCGTAACACTAGCATGCACTGTTTCAAGGAACTCGCCTGAATTTGTATGTACAACAGTCCTAGAGAAAACATTAATTGTAACTACGATGCTAGATGTCAACCTAATTGTTAACTAAGTTGAGTTTTACTGTGAGTATAATTACTGAGCATGCGAGACTTAAGAACTATTGTATCAGGGGGACAAGCCTAGTGTGGTACCACACAGAAAGGATCTGGGCGACATTAGGAGTACTTGAACTAGTTGTCTTGTCTTGTCTAGCAAATATGGTAGACTACCGAGTAAGCGACCCCGGTCTGCCGAGCTTCTACTGTCTCGTCCTGCTCCTTCCGAGATTCCCTACCCCAAGTTGATCCTGATCCTTCTCCCTTGCTCTCCGCCAAGCCAGTGGTTGCCGTGCCGATGGTTGCGTGGCTAGAGGGGAGCCTAGTCGTTAGCGTGGCCATCTGCTCTGGGGCCGGGCGAGCACAGAATATGGTTAGCTTTGCCAAAACATGTGAGGCTCTGTTTAGGTGGACACCATCTTCCCTAGCTACTCGTGGAGACGCAAGGGGAAGCAAGAATTTCACGCGTACCAACAATTTATGTTTTTGCACAAATGTTTACTCCATCTAGGATTGGAACCCAGGGCCAGTGGCGAAGAAGTCAGGTACTCTGACCACTAGGTCACCTCAAAGGAACACAATAACGCTTGTACGCGTGGGGGTAAACATACAGGCACTGTAGCGGTACCTGTCTTAATGGACTCATGGTGGAAGGTAAAAAAGTCCTACCTTCAATAAAGATACAAACAATGTTCACGTGGCGTGTGTAGGTATCTTGAAAATAAATTATAATATTTGCATGCAGGTATATAATAAATACAGTCTTGTCTCAACTCCCGTGTTTGATTGCCGCATCCAAACAATACAAAATAAACATGGCGCAGCCGGTACACAAATTTTACAAATAATATAATATATAAGTTTTTTCTACTAGGGAGAAAAAAGAAAATGAAATAATAAATGAATTTTCGGACGTATTCGTAGGTATGGGATGTTAGCCAGGAAATTACAAAATTCAGGTGAGACATGATATTAAACCCGTAATACATGCTCCGAGAAAACTACCGCTAGCCCTTAAAGACAAAATTAAAAATAAATTAATGGAAATGCAAAAAGAGGGCATCATTGCAAAAGTAGAGGGACCCACCGACTGGGTCAACAGTATGACTGTTGTTAAATAGCCTAATGGTGACCTTCGAATCTGTCTTGATCCTAGGGACCTTAATATGGCAATTAGGCGCGAACATTTTAAGCTTCCTACTCTGCAAGAAATAACTGCCAATTTATCGGGGGCAAAATATTTTAATACTCTCGATGCCAAGCAAGGATTTTGGCAATTAAAGCTTCATGAGTCTAGTACAGACCTTTGTACATTCAGTACAGTATTTGGTCGATTCAAGTTTTTACGCATGTCATACGGCATATCGTCGGCATCAGAAATTTTCCACAAAAAATTGTATGAGCATTTTGATGATATCGAAGGAGTTATTTTATTTGTAGACGATTTGTTAATTTATGCAAATTCTAAAAAAACTCACGATGAGAGACTTCGGTCGGTTTTACAAAGGTGTCGGGAAATTAATATTAAATTAAATTTAAAAAAATGTAAAATTGGGTTAACGGAACTCACATATTTGGGCCATTAAATAACAAAGGATCGAACATATCCGGATGATTCGCACATACTAGCTATAAGAAATATGCCCAAACCAACCACGGTAAAAGACGTCGAACGGTTCTTAGGTTTAGTTACGTATGTGAGTAATTTCATACCGAATTTTTCGGAAAAAACGTCTGTGTTGCGTGAACTGTTAAAGAAAGAAATAGCATGGCATTGGGATAGTAATCACGATCAATGTTTTAAAGAAATAAAGGAATGTCTAAGTAAACCTCCGCTTTTAAAATATTATAGCTTACAGAAACCAGTAAAAATTTCAGTGGATGCAAGTAAAAATGGATTGGGAGCCTGTTTGATGCAAGACGAGTTACCGGTGTGTTATGCTTCTAAATCACTAACTAAAACGGAGCAGTCATACGCGCAAATTGAAAAAGAGTTGTACGTATGTGTTTTTGCTTTGTGAAAAGTTTTACACGTATATTTACGGCCGCACGGACGTTACTATAGAAACAGACCATAAACCGTTAGTCAGTATTATTAATAAACCGTTAGCAAGCGCTCCTGAAAGGTTGCAACCAATGCTTTTACGCCTCCAGCCGTATGAATTCAACTTGGTTTATAAGCCGGGTCGCTATCTTTACGTCGCAGACGCACTGTCGAGGGCAGTCGCACCGGACAAGCATGAGTCGACATTGCCGCGCGATCATCTCGACGCGCAAGCGCAGGTGTGCGCGCTCACCGCGAGCAATCCGTTGACGGACTCGCACTTCTTATCTATACAGAAATGTACCCAGGAAGATATAGAAATGCAAGAACTAATTAAAATAATAAAACGAGGTTGGCCCTGTCATAAAAGTAAAATAAAATACATAACAAAGCCTTTTTGGGATAGTAGGGATGAATTATCAGTTAACTTTGGTATAGTATGGAGGGGTAGCAGGGTAATAATACCTAAATGCATGAGATACGAAATGATTCATTTGGGCCATCTAGGGATTGAAAAATGTAAACTCAGAGCTCGAGAAATTATGTACTGGCCTAGTATGAATACTCAACTTGAAGATTATCTGTCGCATTGTCAAGCTTGTCTAACTTATAAAAAACAGAATTGTAAGGAACCGTTAATGCAACATGAAGTACCAAATAGGGCATGGTCTAAAGTAGGAATAGACGTTTTTCACTTCGGAACAAAATCCTTTGTCCTCATAATAGACTACTATAGTAAATTTGTAGAATTAATAAAAATTCATTGTTTAAAGTCAGAATTAATAGTTAAAAAAATTAAACAAGTTTTTAGTAGACACGGTATCCCCGAAATAGTTATGACCGATAATGCCCAGAGTTTGCATCTAATACTTTTCGTGAATTCTCACATGATTGGAAATTCCAGCATGTGACTTCATCGCCGAGATATCCTCAATCTAACGGCCAGGTCGAGCGTGCCATACAAACAATTAAAAATATGATGAGGAAAACGGCTTATCATCAGGCGGAGTTCCCATTAGCGCTCCTTGAATATCTAAATACACCAATCAGTAAGGAGCTCGCTAGTCCAGCGGAGTTGTTATATAATAGAAAACTCCGCAGTATAGTTCCGTGTTCTCCAAATTTATTGTTACCAAATATTAATACGGATGTAATAAATAAATTAAAATGCCGTCAACAAAAACAAAAAATGTATTACGATAAAGGTGCTAGAAAATTAAAAACACTAATAATTGGACAAAAAGTTAAAGTTCTAACTAACAAAACATGGGTACCAGGTTTTATTAAAAGTATTGTAGGTCCTAGGTCATATTTAATAAGCATGGCAACGGATGGTGTATTAAGACGAAATAGGAAGCGATAAATCATCTAATCTACGCACACAGTACGATGATATCGCTGTAAACAATAACACAACCTCCGCGCACGCGCCCTCCCCGCACGGCTCCAGTACTCAGCTGCGAGCGCCTCACTTGCAACAATCTGATAGATCAACTGTTTTCACTAACTGTTTTTATCATACACTTTCCGGCAGGGAAGTGAGATCTCCTGATCGATGGGGCTTCTCCGCACCACAGAAATGACAGCTATGAGATGCTATGAATGTGAGGCAAAAAACTTTATTTTATTTTATTTAATTATTGGATTGATTTTTTATTATTAATTATATATATAAATTATTTTTTATCAATAACAATAAGTCGAAAGCAACAAGTTAATTGGATTTTTTAAAATAAATATTATATAAATTACACATTAATAAATTATATTAATATGATTAAGGTTACTCGTTATAATTATACGAATAAATTCATGTATTATTATAAATCAAATTGTTAATTTTCATACTTTTATTTATGAAATGCTTTTATTATATTAAGATTATTAATTGTGGTTTTATAAAAGATTAGTGTTAAACCTCGACCCTTTATAATTTCTTAAGAAGGGGATTGTAGGTATCTTGAAAATAAATTATAATATTTGCATGCAGGTATATAATAAATACAGTCTTGTCTCAACTCCCGTGTTTGATTGCCGCATCCAAACAATACAAAATAAACAGCGTGCTCAGTAGCAAAAAGAAAAAGTAAAGTAAGTAACAGCCTATAAATGTCCGACTTCTAAGCACAGGCCTCCTCTAATTTCTGATTAGAGCGGGACAGTATTTCACGCCGGTGAATCGCTTACAACTTTACAAAGTGCAAGTTCGGCCTCACATGGAATACAATTCTCATCTCTAAGCGGGAGCACCTCTGCACCATTTCTACCTATTTGACCGCATTCGACGAAAAGCGGCTCGAATGGTTGACTATCAGGTATATTCTAATTGGCTAGATCCACTGGCTCTTCAAAGAGATTTTTTATCGTGTTTACCACAACATAACAAAATATCTTCGGGACCACCTCAATAAATAGCATTCCACCACTGTGCATGAAATTTTCCGCCACGCTCAACCGCTTTGTGGAATCTGCTGCCATTAGCGGTTTTTCCTGACCGATACGACTTAGAGACCTTCAAGGAAAAGGCCTCCTTTCTCGGGCAGCGGTTGATCACTTACCATCTGGTAAGTCGCTTGCTCGTTTGCCATTTCTTCAATAAAAAAAAAACTTGAACCTCCTGCTTATATAATCTTATGCTATAATAATCTAGGATAATTTGTACATTTGAACGAACTGATCTCGGGAAATGCTCTACCGATTTAAAAATATTTTTGTATTAGCTAGCCCGTTTGTTAAGAAATATTCTGGGATAGGTTTAGGTTATAAAACTTCATGCTACGATAATAAGACGAACTGTAAATGCTCAGGTCAACGAGATACGATACCCTATGGCGTAGTCATCTCGTCGACTTACTTTATGCGGCTGAAACCCGCGTCACCAGTGGTAGGATTCCTATGCAGGAATACATCTAGGTAGGTACTACCCCAGAGCCAGTTATTCTGCCGTAAAGCAGTAGTGTGCAAAGCTTAGTGTGTTTCGGCCTGAAGTTCACTGAGAGCTAGTTAATTCACTGAGAATATGAGATTTAAGAACTGATGTCTCATAATGACGGGTGCAATGTGGTGGCACACGGAAATATTCTGAGTGACACAGCATTTGTTATAGACAGACGTTGCACTTACCATCAGGTGAACGTATTGCTCGACTCATCGCTATCCAATAAATCACCGATGTCACCATTAGTTACAACTTAACAAAATACTTCGTTTAAACACGATCAAATGCATCGAAGATAAACAAAATCCCTGTAAAGAAATTACACAAAACTTCTAGATCTCTATTTATGTGTTTTAAATATTATTAGTGCAAACAAAACGGCAGCGTCGTGTTTGCACGCTTGTTTTATGATACCGCATATGGGCTTAACGTGTTTCGCGATGCTACGTTTATCTCGGATTTTATTTCATTTGAAACATCTTTTATTTGTTTAAACTAGAATGGCCTCAATATATATATGAATAGAACATTAAATATTTTTTGTTAGTCCTTGGAACTTATTATAAAGGATGATCGTTGATGATCCACCTGGGCGATTTTCGAAACAGGCGAAAACTCCCGTACGCTTTCGGAGCCTATCAACTGCGCAGGAGATACAGGGTGTCTACAAACACTACTGGGATGAAAACTAAAATGCGAAGTTTCGGGATAGGTACGGATCGCACGTTTCCTACCACGATATCACCCTTTACTAAACTTTCATTCTGTTGATTAGCCATGGTAAATCCATGTTGCGAAAACTATTGATTTATGTTTTTCACAAATGTTGGTTCCGACTGGAATTTGAACCCAGGCGCATCAGGTATTCCGACCATTATAAAGCTAGGATGATAATGTAGGGTACAAGAGATCATATTGGACTGATATGCTAATAATATAATAGGTCTAGCCGTAGCTCAAAGACCAGATGTTTAAATTTCATAGAATGAGAGTGACCTGACTTCGGTTTTGGAGCTAGGAAGAATCCGCCACGCTGCTCCAATGCGGGTTGGCGGACTTCACATGTCTTCGAAATATTTTTTATTACTCAGACATGCAGGTTTCCTCACGATGTTTTCCTTCACCGCCGAGCACGTGGTAAGTCAGCACTTAAAATTGCAATTAACAATTTTAGTGGGGCCGGCACCGGGAATCGAACCCAGGTCACTCGCGTACTACGAAATTTAAAGCGAGCGCCTAGCCCCTGAGCTGCCACGGCTCTAAAACCCTTTCATAATTGACAGGAGGCATTTATATGTTGTTACTTATGATAGAACTGATAAGCTCAGAATATTTTCAGTTACTATATAAAAAAGTATACTGTTGTTTCAAACTCCCCTATAGATCGCCACAAAGCATGATTCCAAGCCACTTGCACCCATCCACTTCCCGAAAAATTAACAGATAGCCCTCAGATACTCCGTGGAGTAGTATGCGATCCACTGCGTTCGGAACGAGACTGTCATTCGAGAACGTTCCCCAACGCTCATCCACTATCACTGGATAACCAAAATGCATCCAGAATAGGAAAGTCAATTATTTTTGTGTTTCGAAAATAGTAGATCACACGACTCAGCAGATATGAACGCTGACAACTGAGCGACTCGATCTTCTACAGTGACATTCAGATTACGGTTGCAATGCAGAGAAAGAGTTATTTCCAATTGTTTTATGTGGGCTATAATGGTCGCCCTATGGTTAAAATTCGACTGTAATTCATAACAAATTTAAGTCTATTGAGGTTTGAGAAGTTATTTTTTTAGCAATATTTTAAAATTCTATGTGGACAATTTTTCTACTCTGTACTACTGTTTGACCACTGACTATTATTTGTTTGGCATTAACTGTATGAACGTAAACAAACGACAGACTATTATGTGAGATTTAATGAATGAAATTATAAATGAAAAATGAATACGTTTTAAATTTTAATTCCAAAATTTTAATTTTTCTTGCGTAAGAGATTTATACAAGCCTAAATTGAATAAAATTTTCGATTAAAGGGCAATCATAATCATCATCATTTCAGCTTATTACTAATCCACTGCTAGACATGGGCCTCCCCATAGATTACTACAAAAGTTTGTAGCTCTCATTTTGAGGGGAATTTTGCCATAGTTGCCACGCTTGGCAGGCGGGTTGGTAGCCGCAGTTTATTTATTTTGATGTTCCAGGAAGATGCTGTTGCCCATCTTCAGGTTTAAAATTTCTCTCTGTCGACTTTTACGACACCCTCGGGATGAGATAAGGTGGTAGATTTTCTTAAGTTACTACCACACGGCAAAAAAACTTATTTTAAGATTATTAACTAATAATTTGGTGTTACCATTTAAACAGTTTTAAAGTCGAGTACATATTAGATAAAAAAACAACAAAAGCTGAACCTCTGGTACAGAAATTTTTAATCCCTTTTCTCATTTTCAACTCACCATTTCAAATTATTTTCGGAACGGATGTCCTGTTTACTGTGTCCATACTCGCGGTCAGAGTTGTTGTGAACTTGTTTTGCGTCATGTTTCTGCTTATTTTACAGTTAGTATTTTAAAATTATGAAGTATCAAAAAATTTGACTTTAAGTATGTAGTCATCATCATCATCATTATTTCAGCCTGTCACAAGTTCACTGCTGAACATAGGCCTCCCCCATAGATTTCCACAAAGTTTGTAGCTCTCATTTTGGGGGATATTTCGCCATAGTTGCCACGCTTGGCAGGCGGGTTGGCAACCGCAGTTTATTTATTTTGATGTTCCAGGAAGATGCTGCTGCCCATCTCCTGGTTTTCATTTTCCTTCTGCCGACTTTTACGACACCCACGGTATGAGATGGGGTGGTAGATTCTCTTAAGGCAGCTCGGTCATGAACGTTCATATTAAATTTCAACTTCTGGAATACGACATTTGGCTGCGTTTTTTTCGCTACATTTAGATGAAAAGTGTATGAAAAACAAGAAAAAGATAAAATCAATGGATATAAAGTTTACTACATTATTTATTGTACTTTTACTGATTAGATGTGTGCAGTAGGCTTTTAGAATATTGAAATTGTATGTGTTAATAAGCGGGTCTTGTTATTAGTTATGGTGGGTTTTGATTGGCTGGTATGATCTTTGTGAAGCGATGTATGGAAGTGGATGCAAATTTTAATGTGCAGTTATAGAGTTCGTATAAACTATTATATGTATTGAAGATGTGAAAAAAAAAATATGGCGTAGGCAAAAAGTTATACAAGTTACTAAGCTATATGTAACATCAAATGCGTACAAGGAACGACTTCTGTCAAACCATAAAAAAGACCATTGCAATTTATCGTTTGTGATGAGACGTGTTACATTATCAAATAATTATTTAAAATAGTGAAACCATTACTTTTAATTTCTCCAATATGACATTCGCAACTCATTGCCTAGCAACGACATCCGCATACGACAAGAACCTCCACCTCGATGTTTGAAAGAAAAATGGGAATAATCTTTGATACATTTAAAATATTGTATAAAAAGCGACATGTGCTCTTTTAGTATCGACTGCAGACACATAGATAATACCAAAAAAATAATATAAAGACCGAAATATCTAGAACAAAGCTACATACAGCCCTTTTCTAATCTACTAAACACACAACACAATCGCTATCATACCGCCCAAGCTGACGGCGAGGCGTTAGAAGCGTCGCTGGAGTTTCTTGCGCCATTTCTTCTCCAGCGGAAAAACACTCCGAATTGGAGGTAAACTTAGTTAATAATAAACCATCAGACCATGGGTCCCATTCATAGATTACCACAAAGTACAGTTCTGAGTAACATTCATCGATTAACCCCGAAACTGCATAGGTCTTCGCTTCATCTGATGGATTATCGACTGGCACTGAGTCCGCTAGTACAAAGTTACTACACGGTAACCTTTGTGGTGAGTTGATTAATTTGGTTCTTCTGTTCTGTTTGTTTTGTGGATAACCTGGTTTAAGCTTCTATCATACAAATAAAAGTCAAGCACAGACCCTATAGTTTGCCAAGCGAGACTTTCTGTTACGGCTAAGTGAAGAGTGAAAGTGAACAAATGAAGAACCACGTATTTCAAAACTAAGTTAGTTTTTCATGTACAATTTTAGTGTCACTTTGTCTGAAAAGATTTTCCTAGGACTATAATCCCCATAGAGTAATTCGGTCACTTCAATAAACATCTAAACAACTATTTATCTTCATTCTGTAGAACTTTTCGTGTTAGGTGCCCGTTTATATCTGCACCTATAAATTATTGGGTAAGAACCACGTTCTTTTAAAAAACTAGCCTAAGTTAACATATACGGAATATAGTGTTGAAATAGTTTTGTATGGTGAGTGACGGGAACTTATGAACCAGTTACTTGCTACCTAGGCATTTCATGTCAGTTCTCAGGAGTGAAAACGCATCACTTCTATTTGTAGAATGCAGTCCATAGGTCACAAAAAAAAACTACAGCGATGATAAAAATCTAGATGCCTTACTTAAGCAGTGACACTTTTTATTGAATTTTAATTTGTCAAAATTTACATATAATTCTGTAATGTGATTGGTGTACAATTTAAATAAACGAGAAATGCGAGAGTGACCTATGACTGTTCACCGGCGCAGCACACAGATTGGATTGATTGGTAATTTCATTACGAGAATATCGACGTTCCCTACGTTTAAATTTAATTGGCTAAGAAATTGTGGGTACACACAACTTTATGACAGTACGAGAAGATAATGGCGTAAAAAAGAACTATGGATTTTCTAAACCACTTATAAAGGTTTTAAGAGAAATATTTAAACTGTCATGGCCTAATATTATAAAGACCAAAGCGCAAATTATAGCCTTGCGCAATATATCTATCCGCATAGCCCCTAATTTCTACGCTTTATTTTTTGGTACCCTAAATATTTACGTAATAAGAAGTAGCTTAGATTAGTTTCAAAAAAGTTCTCTACCTGCCAATGAAACCCCTGCCCAAAACGATCCAGCTGTTTTAGAGATAAATCCTGACAATAATAGAGTTTTGGTAGTATACAAATTACGATATGAGATTAAGAAAAAGTTTATATTGAGAAATCTAAATCATAATTTTATTTATTGTATAGATATTTTTGCCGTGTGGTAGCGGTTTAGAGAATCTACAACCCCATCTCATCCCGTGAGTGTCGCAAAAGTCGACAGAGGGAAAATTAAAACCGGGAGATGGGTAGCAGCATCTTCCTGTAACATCTGAATAAATAAACTGCGTTTGACAACCCGCCTGCCAAACGTGGCGAATCCCCCCAAAATGAGAGCTACTAACTTTTGTGGCAATCTATGGAGGAGGCCTATGTTCAACAGTGGACTAGTGATAGGCTGAGATGATCATGAGAATGATGATGATGATAGATTATTTCTTGAAACATCCAAACATTCCCACCCAATAAAATCCTCTCATTAATGAATACTATTACAACACAGTGTACTCATATGTTTTAGATAAGTTCAGGTCCAGAGTTTTTGGTATTGTCTATCTAAGTTCATCCTTCGACATAGAAAGCAAGGATGGGAAAATGTAATCAATCGGACGGGGGTCGGGTTGTTTTCTCTTTCAATCAACGAATTCCCTTGAGACGTATACTGAGAGATACGGAAAATGTTACTGCCTAAGTATAATATATACGAACGGTACGTTTCTGTTCGATGTTTAACTACATGTAGTATTTTCTTTTACTTTTACCTACACCAAACATATTTCAAATTGTAAGTAATACTTACAATTTATATCATCATCGTCAACAGCCTATCACTAGTCCACTGCTGAACGTTGGCCTGCCTCAAAGATTGTTTTCATCACAAAAGTTTGTAGCTCCGATTTTTTAGGAATTTCACCATAGTTGCCACCTCTGGCAGGCGGGTTGGCAATCGCGGTTTATTTATTCAGATATTTCAGGAAGATGCTGCTGCCTATCTTCTGGTATTAATTTTCCGGTATTAATTTTCCTCCTTCGACTCTTGCCACACCCATCACATCGAATCGAATATAAACTTCTTATATAAAACGCTCTAGATACATAAGTTAATTCAATGTGTCAAATGTAACAACATATTTCATATCATTATTTAAACAACTATACTAAAATATCCAAGAATGTGTGTAAATATTAAATTACTTTACAGGAATGATGATTGATAACCATCATGGAAACGCTGGTTCAACAGCAAATAAAGATTTATTATTATTATGAAACACCACACATTTTGGTATTTGATAGATGATAGATCACACAGATTGATAATTGACATACATATGCATAAAGCACTTAAACGTATGTAAGTATATATATATATATATATTTATTAAAGTAAAGTTAAAATTCTTAATGAAGAAAAGTAAGTTACTTTGCTAAGATCCGCATGCAAAATATAAAAATGGTGTATATTACCTAGTTTTTTGAAGTGCATCACCCGCCCTCCCTCAGTAGCGTGCACAAGCAAACTAACACCGCCACCAGGTACCCTCCACCAGTAAAGTACTTACTTTTCTTCATTATAATGGATTTCCGCAAAGTAACGCCTGATTCTATTAACTATGTTAAAATTCTTACTGGTGGACTGGATTCCTATGCAAGAATCCGTCTAGGCAGGTACTACCCAGGCCAGTTATTCTTCCGGGAAGCAATAGTGTGCATAAACACAGAGAGTTTTTCGGTTTGAAGGGCACTCAAAGCTAGTATAATCACTGGGCATATGAGACTTAAGGACTGATATCTCAGGGTTACGAGCGCAGTGTAGTGTCACACAGAAATATTCTGGGTAAACCAACATCTTGTAAAGGCAGATGTTGCACTTACCATCAGGTGAATCAGGTTTTGCTCGTTTCGTCACTTTACACAATAAAAAAGCTTCCTTCTACTGAAGCTTTCAGAATGTTTTGACAGTAATAATTTTTGGTTTTGACTTCATTAATTTGTTTTAAATAATCGAAATAAAAATAAGACTAAAAAATACTGCAACAATGGTTAAAATAACAGAGAAAGACAAACGTATCCTTTTGTGAGGTTAATTTGTTTTAAATAATCGAAATAAAAATAAGACTAAAAAATACTGCAACAATGGTTAAAATAACAGAGAAAGACAAACGTATCCTTTTGTGAGGTTACATAAGTGGTATGATTATCTGGAAAAAAATGTCACTTTAATTCTTAAACCAGTTTGCCGTTAAGTTACCTGTAGAACTAATTTTAAGAACTGTCCATCATTTTGAATTGAGCATGCAGATCTTAGCAAATTAACTTTCTTTCCTTTATTTTTATGTATAGTAAATCATCGACGAAAGGATTTAGTTAATCAGAAAGCAAACAGCCAACAGCGAAAGACTGCAGCTCAGTAATATTCAATTACTACTAGTGATAGGCAGAAATTATGATGATGATTGTAACCTTATATCTAAGGATGTAGCAATAAAGAGAAAATAAATTAAACAATAAAAATAATGTCTTCAATATATTTAAAAGACTAGTAAAGTAGTAAATAGTAGTGTAAAGTAGTGTCAGGAAGTAATTTTCTAACTAGCACGAGTGGGAAAGATTGTGATTGTTTTGATATGTTTTTCGTTGTATCTAATTTGTAACTGTAGCAAGGCATATAATTTTCATCTTTTACTTGGAACCGACATCAAAATCATAAAACAATTAATAATTAAATAATAAACAGTAATGGATGTATAAAAAACATTTATAATTTTGCTTTTTAGTAACTTCCAGAGTTCCAGTTACAGGTTAATTTACTTAAAGCAGGCAACACAGAAATGGGACAGTAATTAGTAGGAATTTCTCTACTACTCGAAAAACTGGTACAACTTTACTTCGTCTCATCAGATCAGGGAAGTTAGCAAAGTCAACACAGACATTAAAAATCATCGCTATTATTGGGGCTTTATCGATAATAACTATATCTATTACCTAGACCGAAAGCCCCCAAAGGACTTCTGTTTTCGTAAAGGAAAGAAAGTTAATTTGCTAAAATCCGCAAGCAAAATTTAAAAGACGGCCCGGTTGGCGAAGTGGCTAAGCTCTTGGCTTCTGCGTCGCGGGTCGCGGGTTCGATTCCCGCACGGGACAAATATTTGTATCGCTTACTGATAGTTGCTCCGGGTCTGGGTGTCTGTAAAACGTACCCACGACACAGGAGAAATCCTACTGTGGGGCATCGTTTAAAAAAAAAATGGTGTATAAAAGAAATGGTTTGTATTACCTAATTCTCGAATAGCACTGCCCGCCCTCAATAGCGTGCAAAAGCAGATCATTACCGTCACCAGATATCCGGGTGATGAAACCAGACCAGCCCTTACCTAAGATAATGCGATAAAGACATCGCGATTTGAAATGTTCTTTCATTTTTACTTTATTTTCAATGTTTCTTAGACTCTGTATCTACAGGACTTCACAGGAAATGTGTAGTAGCCTCAGTAGGTATATTTGAAAAAAAAACACTAAGAAACTCATTTGCAAGTTTATATTTATCTTTAACAGTTAAATAGACATTGCTCTAAAACCGATTGCGAAGCGAAAATAAAGAAGGCATAAACATTGAAGCAAGTCATAGGAAAACTGAATAGAACTCTTTGTAAACGGGTCACATCAAAATTCACTTTCCTAGCCGTGGAGGCAATAAAGTCCGCGACACAGGCGCGACCTCACTGCGATGGTAATAAATAAAATGCTTGAGTCACTTCACGTGTTCAGTACGCAACTCTACAGGATATTACTTTTTTGTTTATATACTGCAGGAATTTACAGTTAATGAAAAGAACAATAGAATAGAATATGCTTTTTTCAATATTGATTATTTTTATAGGAAATAAGAGACAAGAAATTAATCGGCAAATGATACTCTAAGATTACAAGGTATCGTCAGTTAATATTATTTCAAATAACATATTAATATAAATATGAAATAGGAAGGGACTAAGAATTTAGTCTTATTGGATAGATCTCACATAGTGTGAAGGCCTCGTGAAGAACTTACTATAGAAATAATCCTATGAAGTAAGGTCTTAGTCTTATTGGGCGCTTACTGACATGCCCGTCGAACCATAGCAGAATAAAATATGTAAGAACAAAAAATATGTATTATGAAATAATTACATTAAAAAAAATCGTAGTCTGTAATTCGAATACATTTCTCTTTTTAATATTTAATTCTTTATTATTTTAGTTTTCTCTCACTAGAAAAGGTAACGCATTTTTTCCATACACGAGGCCTACACTAGGATTTCTCCGTATCATCGTCATCATTACAGCCTATCAATAGTGCACTGCTGAGCATAGGCCTCCCCCATAGATTGCCACAAACGTTTGTAGCTTTAATTTTGGGGGGATTTTGCCATAGTTGCCAAGCTAGGCAGGCGAGTTTGCAACCGCAATTGTGTGTGTTCCAGGAAGATGCTGCTGTCCATCTCTTGGTTTTTATTTTCCCTCTGTCGACTTTTACGACACCCATGGGATGGGACAGGGTGGTAGATTCTCTTAGGCCGCCACCACACGGCATAAAGAAGCTTTCATTTTGTTTGTAACTCTCATTTTGGGGGATATTGCCATAGTTGCCACGCTTTGCAGGATGCATAGATTCTCTTAGACCGCCGTCACACGGCATCGTGAGTGCGTTTAACAAACATAAATTTCACATGCACAACGCAACCAGACCTTCAATTTCTGCTTTTTGCACAGAAGTTGGCCCCGGCAGGGATTAGAACTTAGAACCCGCGGCGTAAAAGTTAAGTGTTCTAAACACTAGTCCACGAGACTATTGCCCTCTTCTTATCGCTAGGTATCCTAAGGATTTCATTTATTAAAGACAAAAGTTAGGCAGGAAGTAAATTTGTATAACACACGTAGTTTTTTTTTAAATTAATTCCAATAAAAGATTACAAAAATATTACACATTTCTTCCTCGCCAAACTATAATCATAGTTTATAGGCGTTCTTACTTTCCTCACGTAACAATTTTTGTATTTCACATATCTTCTGCAATGCAATTGTCTTCCATTTTTTTTTTATTGACGAAAGTGATGAGGCGTGCAAATTGTTCAACTGATGGTAACTGCAACGTCTGCCCAACAACAGTTCGGCTCCACACTTCTTGTGAGATTGGGCATGTGATACTTAAGAACTGATGTTTAAGGATGACAGGCGCAATGTGAAGGGTGCAATGTGGCGTCACACCACAGAAGCGGTCAAAACAACATTTGTTGCGAAGTTGCACTTACCATCAGGTGAACGTTTTGCACGTTTCGTTACATTTTCAATAAAGAAAGTACCCTTAAAAACCGAAACATAGTAAAGTGCACAGCAGTGTTTCACGGCAGAATAATACAGATATAGATACTAGATCCGGGTCTGGGTGTTTGTGTATGAGCAATTTAGAGCTATAAACCACATCCACGATACAGTATATTTCTTACGTCGAAAAATAAAGAATTCTCGTTTCATTTCATTTTATACAAATGCATTTCTTAAAAGTCTAACATATACATAAATAAATAAAAAATCTCTTAAAGATCCACAAGGCTACAATATCGCCTAGCTTATGTTAAACTAACAGTTCCCGTAAAATTATATAATGAATATTCATATCTTCTGAACCCTGAAAGATATTGGAATAGAACATAGACGAAAATTTAAGTTACAGTTCCTGGTTTAATCACAAAAATTTTCTCTAAAATGTGTATATATATTTTCGGTGATGTAACTGCTGTTAGCCTTCTCGGCTTTCACCGCTTCATCGGATACTGTGCTCGCGGGCTAGGGGCCCGCGTGCCAGGTTTGGTTTGACCCAAACATAAATACATAAATAACTAAAATGTATCTAGCCGTTTCGGAGCCTATTCAAGACAAACTTTCAGACGATCAGACAAAAATTTTGAAAACGGTCATTTATGTTATGGCATCATATAAATAGCTGTTGTCACTCAAATTTTGGCATTTGTTTTAAAATCACAGACAGAATCAATCTTATGTTTGGTATATTGATAAAGAGAAAAAAGGTAAAAAGCCATTTCATTCGGGTACTAAATTTTTGAGCATCGTTAAAGCTGCTCTGTCGGGCAACTTTATTAATGTTTTATTCATGAGCAGGATTCGTGTTTGTCTAAAATTTGACGTTTCATATCTCTGGGAGTGAAGTTGAAAATTTGCCAGGAAACTTATTTTTATCGTTTTAGCTTAACCACATGTGCATTATAGCATTATGTAGCTCATTACTAGTATGGTGGCGATGGGCTCACCATCTATCACACCAAGTGCATTATATTGTTTTGGTGAAACGTGGATTGTGGCAGTCATCTGTTTTTGCAGATATTGCCCAGTCTCTGACTACCCCTTATGTGATACAGTCGTAATCTTATGTATGTATGTATTACTAGTATCATATATTTTAATTTATTGGTGGTAGGATTATTATCATCATTAACCTGCGGCAGTCCATTCTGCTGGTCATAGTCCTCTCCCAATAAGCGCCATTTGGCCCGATTTTGGGCTTCACGGATCCAGTTGCTGCCAGCCGCCTTGCGCAGATCGTTGCACCATCTTGCCAGGGGACGCCCCACACTACGTTTGTATAACGTGGTCTTCACTCCAGGATTCGCCTACTCCAACGGGTGTCACTTCTGCGACAGATACCCAACCCATTGTCACTTCAGTCTGCAGACTTGAAAGGCTATGTCGGTGATTTTAGTTCTCCGGCGGATTCCTTCATTTCGAATCTTACCACCAGAGAAACTCCGTTAACGTTAGTGTCCACGTTTCTGCATCATAGGTGAGTACAGGCAGAACACACTGTTCGAAGACTTCAGGTTTTGTGGTATCATCATTTCAGCCTGTCACTAGTCCAATGCTGAACATAGGCCTCCCCCACAGATTGCCAAACATTTGTGGCTCTCATTTTGGGGGTATTTTGCCATAGTTGCCACGCTTGGCAGACGGGTTAGCAACCGCAGTTTTTTTTATTTAGTTTTTCCAGGAAGATGCTGCTGGCTATCTCCTGGTTTTCGTTTTCCTTCTGTCGACTTTTACGACACCCACGGGATGAGATGGGGTGGCAGATTTTATGAAACTGCCACCACATGGGTTGCACGCTGCCCAACCTTGTTAAATCCTCTTATCGGCTTCTTCCTCATGTTTGTTTCTACCTGATTCCATTATCTGTCTGAGATAGACTTAATCCTGAACAACTTCGAGAATTTCGCCATCGAAGTTTATTCGAGCTGGAATGACGAGGTCGTTGGAAATGACTTTCGTCTGGTTCAGATTCATACACAGACCAACACGTCGGGAGGATTATTATGCAGGAATCCATCTAGGTAGGTACCACCTCAGTGTCAGTTATTCTGCCGTCAATTGCCATAACCCGAAACAGACTTCGATTTTCGTACCAGAGTACACAAACATTGTCCCTGTATCCAATAAAAAAATTGGAAGCGAAAAAACTAAGGCAAATTAAATTTTAGGCGAGAACCCTTGAACCTTGAACTGCATTGGTTCTTGTCTACTATATATAGATATTTATTTATGAAATTAAAATAAAGGTACGTTTTATCACCCATGGTCACGGGAGGACAGCACGAGGTGACAGTCAGCCCAGGTTATAAATAGTAAAATTAAACACAATAAAATCCGTAAAATTAGTTTTATTCAAATGGGTAATATTCGCGTAAATATAAGAAATCATAAAGGTACGTTATTAAATAATTTTATAATGACTGTTTGTGTTTTACTACTAATTCAAAACATATTTCAATCCCGGAAAGAACCTGTAAGAACCCCGCGAGTATTGTATCATGAATTTATTTACTTGATAGTGTATATACGTAACTAAGCATATACTCTGTGTATAACTGAGTGTATATACGTAACAGGCTTTCGATAAAAATCAAAGAAGTACTTTAGCTGACGTGTCGATAAATGTACTAGTGATAAGATAGAATGCAGGAATCCGTCTACGTAGATACCACCACAGTGCCAGTCATTCTGCCGTGAAGCAGCAGTGTGCAAACATTACTGTATTTCGGTCTGAAGGGCACTGATAGCTAGTGTAATTTCCGGTGATTTGGGACTCAAGAACTCTTATTCTAATAGGTACTATTCATTAAACGTACAATCCGTAAACAGCAACGTTTTAAAAGACTTTAATCATCATCATCATCGTAAAGGAGAGAAAGTTAATTTGCTAAGATCCGCATGCAAAATGTAAAATGGTGTGTATTACCTAGTTTTGTCAACCGCCGAGTGACAGTCGTAGAGTCAATATCACTTGATAATGCCTCGTTTTGAGGTGAAACACGTGTCGTGTTCTCGACTTCAGTGGTGTGTATTGCCTAGTGATAGTGTTGTAGTGGTGGAGGATATCTGGTGGCGGCTCCCGGTGGCGGTATTGGTTTTCTTGTGCACGCTGTTGAGGGAGGGAGGGCGGTCGGTGCTCTTCAAAACTAGGTAATACACACCATTTTACATTTTGCATACGGATCTTAGCAAATTAAATTTCTCTTCTTTACTATAATGGATTTCCGCAAAGTAACGCCTGATTCTATTAACTATATCATCATCATCATTTCAGCCTATCACAAGTCCACTGCTGAACATAGGCCTCCCCCATAGATTGCTACAAAAGTATGTAGCTCTCATTTTGGGGGCAATTTTGCCATAGATGCCACGCTTGGCAGGCGGGTTGGCAACCGCAGTTTATTTATTCTGATGTTCCTGGAAGATGCTGCTGCCCATCTCCTGGTTTTTATTTTGCCTCTGTCGACTTTTGTGACACCCACGGGATGAGATGGGGTGGTAGATTCTATTAAGCCGCTACCACAGGGCTTTAATATGCACTGTTAACTAATTCATAATAACATTGGAACCTAAGTCTATTCCTGTATGTACGCATTCCTCATAGATGAATATCTATCATGTGCGATCAACATCTATCGACTTCACGTACTCTCGGATAAGTCGTAGTTAACAAGAAGAAAAAAAAACAATGTTCAGTAACCACCAACTGTACAGGCCAGCCGAATCCCAGCCAAAGTCAACATTTGTGCAAAACCACAAATTGGTGGTTTTCGGGCCTGATTGTGTTGTGCTTGTGATATACGAGTATGTCTGTAAAATGCACTCACGAACATTTAGAGCCGTGTGGTGGCGGCTCGTTAAAAGAATACTACCACTCCATCTCATCCAATGGATCTCGTAAAAGGCGAGTAAGGTAATTAACTGCACTGTGCACCCAACAGCGAATGGTGGCGATGGGCTCACCACCTATCACAGCAAGTGCATTATATTGTTTTGGTGAAACGTGGATTGTGGCAGTCATCTGTTTTTGCAGTGAGTGCCCAGTCTCTGACTACCCCTTATGGGATACAGTCGTGATCTTATGTATGTATGAACATTTAGTGAGGAGCAACGACAACAACAAAAAAAAATATCAAAACAAGAGGAACTCGGATATTCTTCTTGTTTTGATTTTAGCCTTTCTTAATAGAATTCTGTACATTTTTTTTTTGTTAATTAAAGGATTATTTTTATTTACTTCTATTATTATTCACATCTCATGTCCAACTATTGTTGGACTTCCCGAGGAGAGCTAGACATCCCATTATTAAGTCCGCCAACCCGCATTTGAGCAGCGTGGCGGAATATTCCCAGCTCCAGAAACCCTCTCAGAAATGAGAGGAGGCCTGTGCTCAGCAGTGGGACATTTATAGGCTGTTAATTTACTTTTACTTTACTTTATTATTATTACTGGGATTGTTAGCCTCTCAAAGTATAAATATTAACTGTATGTATATCCTACCTGGATATACACAGGTGTCATATACATGTATGTGATGTTTGTGTGTGTGTATAATGATAAACTAAAAATCCATCAAACCCATCCATCCATCCAACTTCCAAATTCCTGTTATGGCGTAATACTTTCGTGCATCTGTATACTATTTTAAGTTTATGTGAAAGAAAGTTAATTTGCTAATATCTGCATGCAAAATATGGAATGGTGTATATTACCCAGTTCAACTTTCTTACCTTCATTATAATGGTTTTTCGCAAAGTAACACCTGATTCTATTAAAAAAAATCAATTTAAGTTGTTTTATATGTTTGTTAACTGTTTTCTGTTTTGTTGTTGTTTAGTATGTATATGCTGTTTTCAGATCTACGTTTATTATGTGATGGATTCTAATAAATATTACTTTTTTTTCTTCTCTTTCTAACATCTTGTGTAACAAACCCACACTGCGTTTGTCGATACGAGGCGAATTCGTGAACGCAATGTACCCACTAAAAATGAAATACTTTTTTTTCAAAATTAAAATAGGGAGCAGAATATAAGTACAGAAAATTCCAATAGCACTGCTAGTGGGTTTTATATCGAACCGCAACTTCATGCGGAACTGATTTACGTTCGAATAGGATAGACTTTTATTATCTACCTGAAAAGTATTATTACAGCGAACGTTGGATTCTTCGAAATATATTTCAGCGGTAATGTTCCAAAAGGAAGGTCAATATTTTAAAATATTCGCTGTTACTATTTTAAAGAAAAGAATGACTAACTAATAGTACTGAGTGATACAAAAAAAATTGTTTAAATTCAATATCCAATTAAATGTTTATATTTTTTATAACTTAAAAGTATAAATCCCAGTTTAAACATAAATTAAAAAACTTTTAATTAATCTATAACATGCAATTCATTAAAAAAAAACATGTGTGGAGTTCACACGCGGTAGAGTGAAACCTTCAGGAAACTGAACTTCGAAAGAATGAGACGAAAGCAGAGTATCGGGAGTAGGATAATTGTCGGGTTTATTTATTATAATATTGTTACCAAAATTAACCGTGTGGTGGCGGTTTAAGAGTAAATCCCATCTCATCCAGTGTTTAGATATTTTTTTTATTGATAAAATGTCTAAACGAGCAAAACGTTCACCTGATGGTAAGTGCAACGTCTGCCCATAACTGATGAGATGCTCTGTCACCCTAAACTTCTGTGTGACACCACTCTGCGCCCGTCACCCTGAGACACCAGTTCTTAAGTCTTATATGCCCAGTGATTACGCTAGCTCTTAGTGCCCAAACCGAAACACAGTAATGTTGTGTTTCGGTTAAATGCACACTACTGCTTCAAGGCAGAATAACTGGCCCTGGGGTGGTACCTATCTAGACGGATCCCTGCATAGTAATCCTACCACCAGTATAGTAAAGTGTATAACACCGTACTGCTCCCTTAATAAATAAAAAATGAGATTATTAGATAAAAATACGGAAATGGTATAAAGAACGCAACGTTGCAACGAAAGTACTTTGGCGGCTTTCACCTAGCCTGTCAAAGGCAGCGCGTGGAATGTTAAGTTCAAACTTCTCTTACCTCTTCGTGCTCTTTACCCTTTTTCTTAGTACCTTTTTCATAGTAACAATTTCAAAATTAAATGTAAATGCGACGGGGAATTTTTTAAGGTTTTCTTCGCCGTTTATTATAGATTTTTCCATTCCACTTTAAACACACAGTAATGATGGAATCATCATCAATTCAGCCTTACACTATTCGACTGCTGAACGTGGGCCTCTTCCATAGATTGCCACAAAAGTTTGTAGCTCTCATTTTGGAGGGATTTTGCCATAGTTGCCACGCTTGGCGGGCGGGTTTGGAACCGTTATTCAGATGTTCCAGGAAGATGCTGCTGCCATCTCCTGGTTTTTTTTCTTGTGTCGACTTTTACGACACCAACTGGATGAGATGGGGTGGTAAATTCTCTTAAGACGGCTGGCGTACAAGCTTTGTGGTGGCGTCGTAAGAATGATTAAATAGGGAACTACAAAAAAAGAATAACCTGAATAAATTAAATGATGAAGAAAAAAATAAGTTAAATGATCCTTACTTCCATGAAACCTGACCCATTTTCAGCCACGACGACAGCTTCCGAATATTGTCGGAAACCGTCAATTGCCCTGGAGATATGATATTAAAAAAAATTAACATACACATATACATACAGTCACGCCTTCTTCCCATATAAGGCGTAGGCAGAGCACTCACGTGGCTCACTTTTCGCCCTCGCGGGAATCGAGACGTGACGGGTGGCGAACCACGTCGCCGCCATTTTGGTAAGAGTCAAATATCCTTAGTCCCCGTTGCGCTCCCACGAGCAGTATAGGGACAGCATTGCATATTATGGTGATATTCTGCACTAACAAAGGCTGTTCGTACTTGCCTTGCGTTAGGCGCCCCTTGCGACACCTCAGGTGTTATTCTACTCTGGTTATTAATATTGTATCATGTTAAGGTGTAAGGAAATGTTTTTACAATATATTTATTGCAAGATTTTAATTAACTTGTAACGTATGTATGTAAGTGAATGTTGAGTTCTTACCGTTTAATGGAACGCAACAATGCAACAGGTGCCGGGGCTATATAGTCTATGCACATTTTTAAATTAAAAAATCGGCACAAACTTCTAACGGACTCTTTTAACTGTCACGGACTCGTCTCAACGTACATCTTTTATTAACTTATAAAGTCTAAAGTTTAATTCGTACATTCTTATTAATTTGTATAATAGGATTAATTATTATACAACAGTGCAATTATAAAAAAAAAACAAGGAGTTTTATTGCACAAAATTCAAACAGTCCTACGAATCACCCAAGAGCTCCTACCGCATCCAGGATTAGGAACTTGGCCAAACAGTGAAGTTCAAATCTCGCAAGCCAAGTTTGACCTTGGTATGATGATGGAGCCCGAAGTTGGTCATAGGAACTCCTCAACTAAGCATGATAGCTTCCTCATATTTGGGCACGTTGGAAATGTTTTGACTAGTGCCATAGCCCTAGCATCATTTGAATCGTTTTTATTTTCTCTTCGTCGACTTTTAAACATCTACGGGCAGAAATAGTAAAATAAAACACGATAAAATCAGTAAAAAAAAAGTAAAGTAACAGCCTATAAATGTCCAACTACTGAGCACAGGCCTCCTCTCATTTCTGAGAGGGTTTTGGAGCTGGGAATAGTCCGCCACGCTGCTCCAATGCGGGTTGGCGGACTTCACATATCCTCGAAATATTTCTATTACTCGGAGATACAGGTTTCCTTACGATGTTTTCTTTCACCACTAATCACGTGGTAAATCAGCACTTAAAATTGAAGAACATATTTAGAGGTGCTGGCACCGGGGATCGAACCCAGGTTACTCGCGTACTATGAAATTAAAGGCGAGCACCAGGCCCCTGAGCTACCACGGCTACCCTGAGCTACCATGGCTACCCTGAGCTACCACGACTACTGATAAAATCTGCAAGATTAGTTTTATTCAACTAATTAGACTAATATCAAATTATATCGATTGTCTCTATGTACAGTTTCGTTCGTGTTCTACGGTACTGCTACAAACTGCTCTACTTCTTTTTTGCAATAAAAGTAAAAGAAGTTCTCGTAACGGTGATTATCGGCCCATTAACCCGCTCTCTCGACGATGTATGCGCTTGATTTATGTACTGGAAAACTATGTCTTTACTTTTTATATGCAAAGCTCACACGCGTTAAAGAAAGTAACATTGAACAGCAGACGACAGATTGAACAGCCCAAACTGGATTCACAAGCAAAAGATTTTGGTCATGCCGATTTTTGCTAGTTGTGTATCTTAATCAAAATTATATTTATTCATAATAAAGCCTGTGGATGATAGAAAGATAGTTCTTTATTGCATTTAGAAAGATAAGTTTAACAAATTTGGAAAACTTACGTACTACAATCGGTGGTCCTATCGCTCTAAGCGGTTTCTACCTGACAAACCGGGACTAAAAAGAAAATATAACTTATATTAGCAGAGATGATGTAATATTTAGAGAAATATTTATTTCTTCATACTTTATTATAACTAAAATATAATAATTACATCCTGAAATAAATGGATATAATACATACATACATTTATCAAAATAAAAACGTATATACGATATTATTTTGATAAACATACAGTATATCTGTATAATACTTTACTTACTTTATTTACTGGTGGCAGGATTCCTATGCAGGAATCTGTCTAGGTAGTTACCACCCCAGGGCCTGAGAGCTAGCGTAATCACTGGGAATATGAGACTTAAAAACTCATGTCTCGAGTTGACGGGTGCAGTATGGTATGACACAGAAATGCTTTGGGTGACTCAACATTTGTTATGGGCAGACGTTGCACTTACCTTCGGGTGAACGTTTTCCTCGTTGCGTCACTTTATCAAAAAAAAATACATACTAGTTTATTAAGGTAACTACGATGCGAGATGAAATAAACTATCAGATTGTAAAAGTCAAATAGTGATAATTCAGTACTTTTTTATAAGTTATTAGACTCTGTGCTTTTTGAATGTTAAGCAGCAACATGTTCAGTTCTACAAAAAAAAATAAAGGGAGACAGTAATATGTCATTACCCAAAATAGAAAATAATCGTTAATAGAATCAGACGTTACTTTGCGGGAATCCATTAAAATAAATCAAAGTTTTTTTTTGTTTTATTAAAAAAACGATGCTCTACAGTGGTATTCTCCGTGTCGTGGGTGCGTTTTACAGACATACATTTCACAACCAGACCCAAAAATCAACGATTCCGGCTGGGAGTCAGGTACTCTGAACACCAGGAGACGCAGTAATACATGGCATTGCCCGCCTCACTCGGCGGCTGTCTGTCGTAGAGTCAATAACAATTGATAATGCCTCGTTTTGAGGTGAAACTCGTGTCTAGGTCTCGATTTAGGTGGTGTATATTGCCTAGTGGCAGTGTTTTGTGGGACGGCGGTGCTCTTCAAAAAGTAGGTAATACACACCATTTTATATTTTCATGCGGATCTTATCAAATTAACTTTCTTTCATATTATAATGGATTTCCTCAAAGTAACGCATGATTCTGATATCAACTAAAGGTACGAGTAAGAAAGTTAATTTGGTAAGATTCGTGTGCAAAAGTGCCTACCCACTAATAAAAGCTTGCACAATCAAATTAATACAGTCTCCGGGAGCCGCCACCAAATGTCCTACACCGATGCAGCGCTACCACTAAAGCACACTACCGAAGTCGGCAGACATCTCTACAATAGACAGCCGGCGTCTTTTGTCGGAATTTTTTTTGCATTTTTCACGACAACGCTTGCTTTCAATTTCATAGAACGCGAGTGACCTGGATAGGATCCCGGTGCCGGCACCACTGACATTGTTAGTTGCAATTTTAAGTTTTGATTTACCACCGCTGAGCACAGCGCATATTTTTATTTTGTTTGTGCGCCAGGATGAATTGAAAGTGCTGGGATATTGGTAACAAACGAGGATACCGCCCTTCTTCGTTACTCGTACTTACCTTAAAAATATTGTTCGATTTTATTTTATTCTGGTAATACAAGTCCGGGCCAAATTATTCATACCGGCGTCAATTGTTGATATTTATCATTGAGAATATATCATTTGTGGTGTTTTGAAGAAAAATGTAAATCTACGAAAGGTAGGTAAGGTGGTAGGATTCCCATTTCAGATGAAAACAATAAAAAAATATATTTTTCTTAATAACTACAAGCTCTTAATAACTAAAAAAAGGAAACCAGTCGATAAAATTCTGTACACGAAAAAACAAACCCCGGTCCCTAGAACCAATCCCTAGAAAATCCCTAAAAATAAATTAATAAATTAATTAAAGCGTTTTCTTGATATGAGTCTATTTACATACATGAGATCACGACTGTATCCCATAAGGGGTAGTCAGAGACTGGGCAATTACTGCAAAAACAGATGACTGCCACAATCCACGTTTCACCAAAACAATATAATGCACTTGGTGTGATAGGTGGTGAGCCCATCGCCACCATGCACTGTTGGGTGCACAGTGCAGTTTAATTCCTTACTCGCCTTTACGAGATTCATTGGATGATATGGAGTGGTAGTATTCTTTTAACGAGCCGCCACCACACGGCCACACATGAGTCTATTTAAATTAGCATATTAAGTGCAATATAATTGTGATAAAGGCAACCGCCGAATCGCTTGTCATTGACATGTCGGGTATAAAGCACTGCCTCACGCCGCTTCGCGCCATTGCTGTAGCACTTACGTCAGTGAGCTACTCCAAACAGGGTGCACTGAAAACCAGCGTCTCGCATAACACCACGAAATTTTCCTGAGTCCTTCCTTTTATTTCAAACCTGCACACAGTTGTGTCGTGTGGCAGCGGCGTAAGAGAATCTACCACCCCATCTCATCTCGTGGATGTTGTAAAAGTCCACAGAGGGAAAATGAAAACCAGGAGATGGGCAGCAGCATCTTCCTGGAACATCGAAACAAATAAACAGGAGACGTGCAATAATCTATGAAAGAGGGCTACGTTCTGCTGTAGACTCAAACGGGCAAATACACTGACGATAATTTCATTTTCTTGCGGCCATCGTTGCGTGACTTTTCGCGGCAAAGCTTTCAGTGCAGATAAAACAACAGCCCAATATAATTTCCCTTTTTTTTCCTGCATAATTCACGATAAGTGATAGTTTAGCTCCTATTTATCCTGAACTCTATTTTTTAATACTGCATTTTGTGCCATTGCACGCAAAAATGATTATTTTTCTTTTTTTTGTCATCTTTCAAATTTCCTTCAATTTCCCAGAACCAGTTATTCTGCCTTCACGGCAGAATAACTGGTTCTGGGAGTAGCGTGCAAACATTACTGTGCTTCGGTCCGAAGGGCACTGAGAGGTAGTGTAATCGCTGGGACTTGTATCTGTGTAAGACTTGAGTCTTACACAGATTGACTTGAGACTTGAGTTGACTTGAAGTGATGTCTCAGTGGCACAGCATTTGCTATGGGCAGACGTTGCTCTTACCATCGGGTGAACGTTTTGCTCGTCTCGTTACTTTGTCTTATAAAAAAGAAGTAAGTCGCATCTTTGAACATATTTTAACTTCTTGTAATACTCCTGCAAACATTGTAAGCCGGTGGAACGTGAAGAGAACTACTCGGTCAAAGTCGCACCTGTTAAACTCAAGAAACATTTCACGTCGGATAGTTCGCTAAAGTTTATTATCGCTTGAAATAATTCATTTTGTTTTCAGAAGCGGCTTAAATGTTATAGCAAACAATAGTATAATATTTTATTCCATAACAGATATTTTTGGTTGGATAATAATATGCATACTCTTAGGCGAAGTTGAGAGCTTTAGAATATATATTATGAAATTATATATAAACAACATATCTTAAATTATATTTCGTCGCTTCATTCTTCATATCGGTGTCAGACAGAGAAGAATAACATCTACTTTTTTTCTACCGAGATGTCGTAAGAGGCGAATAAGCTTTTGTACAGGCATCCTTTATTCGTGCAGTATAATACTATAATATGCAATATGTCACTAAACTGCTTGTGGAACCACGATGAGGAGTATTTTTTTGCGACTTCCACCAACGGTGGCGTCATGGTTACCCGTCACATTTTGATTCTGGCGGGGAGGAAAAGTGGGCTATGGGTTCACTCTCTACCCACCCCTTATATGGGAAAAAGGCGTGACTTTATGTATGTATTCTTCGGATTCAGATGCTCATTAATTACTTATATCGATGACCGAGTGGTCTAGTGGTTAGAGATCGGACTTCTACACCGCGGATCCCGGTTTCCAATATTTGTTCAATAGAAAAAAAATTCGGGTTCGGGTTGTGTTGTGATTATCCCCACATCTCTTACACTGCATCCTACTTAGCTCTGATCATAGCATAAGCATAAGCATAAAGCATAAGCGTTACATCCGGCGCGGGTAGGTTTGGACGACTAAGTGCACCGGTGTTTTTGCGCGTACAATTGTGGCACTATAATAACTCCTGCGTATGCAGTAGCTTCCTACAACATTCGGAAGCCGTTGTTCAAATGCAGGAGGAGATCTTCATTATTTCATTACATACAAACTAAAATATAGTGAATTATTAAATTCGGATCGCTTTTCGTATAATCGACATAATAGAGAATGCCCATTGTTACCTTTGGATCTAAGTGTGTAACAATAAACATATACATAATAAATAAACAAATAAATAAATGAATACATAACTAAATACATCACTAAATATATAAATCAATACTTAAAGAAAACCATAAATAAGCTCAGGCCGCCTCTCATTTTTGAGAGGACTTTGCAGCTGGAAAGAGTCAGCCAAGTTGCTCTAACGCGGGATGGCGGACTTCACATGTCACATTTATAGGCTGTTACCTTATTTTTTTATGCGGACGAATCGAGAACCTCCCTCTTTTTTTGGGAGAGAACTAAAAAGTATAATCTAGGAACTGTAAACATTATGATTTCATGAGAGAAATGTTGCTGCCCCATTTCATCCCGTTGGAATCGTAAAAGTGAACAAAGGGAAATTGAAACGATCTCGTTTACTCCGATTCATGGCGAAATAACCACATAATAACGCCAGTGCCAGCTTAAGGTGTGAAGGGTCTGTTACTGTGATTGCCATTCCACTTGGCAAGCGTGGCGACGACTATATTTTTATTAGAAAACGATGCCTACACTAGGATTTCTCGTGTGCCGTGAGTTCGTTTTACAGACGTAATTTGCATATGCACAAACAAACCAAACTCGAAAACCAACAATTTATGTTTATATCCAAATGTCTTCTCCGGCGGACTCGCGGCATATAAGTCAGATACTCTGACCACTAAGTCGTGGATTTTCTTCATGGATAAATTTGGGGACGGCCTATGCCCAGCAGTTGACTTTTTACAGGCTTAGAGCCAGATGGCAAGATTTGAGGTGGTGTGAAGAACTGATGAGGCAAGCATAATGTTCCCCTGATGGTAAGTGCATCGTCTGCCAATAACAAATGCTGTATCCCTCAGAAACTTTCTGTTTGCACACTAATGCTTCACGGCCGAATTACTGGCCCCGCGGTACTTAAACGGATTCCTGCATAGGAAACCTACCACCCGTTCCTTTTGCATCTATCTATGGTTATCTGATACGAATATAGCAGTCATAACATATTTCTATTCGTTCAAAAATGTGTCAGCACAAGAAAGGAGGAACACGAACACTTTACAAGAATATGAAATGCATTTAATACGAAATATGAAGCGAATTCTCGATTTGAGAATTTCAAGACGTCGCAGTGGAAGTAAGTAATGCAGGCATAAGAAGCTCGCCTGCGATGTTTCACACCAGCTAACATAACTGTCTAAAAGAAAGCGGAGTTTGTTAACAAATTTTGAATGCGAGTACATAAAATGGACAATTATTAAGTTATATTCATTATATTGATACTATATAACATTCATACTTTCACTGGTGGTAGGATTCCTGTGCAGGAACCCGTCTAGGTAGGTACCACCCCAGGGCCAGTTATTCTGCCGTGAAGCAGTAGTGTGAAAACATTACTGTGTTTCGGTTTCAAGGGCACTGTGAGCTAGCGTAATCACTGGGCATATGAGACTTAAGAACTGATGTCTGAGGGTGACGGGCGCAGTGTGGTAGCGCACAGTGATTTTCTGGGTAACACAGCATTTGTTATGGGCAGACGTTGCACTTACCATCAGGTGAACGGTTTGCTCGTTTCATCACTTTATGCAATAAAAAAAAGGATTAATTAATGTATAAGCCCTGGTTACGCGTTTAAATCTCCTTCTCTTCTTCTATATATTAAAACGTGGACAGAAAACTGTTTTTTTATTGGATAAAAAGACGAGACGAGCGAAACGTTCACCTGATCGCAAGTGCAACGCCGGCCCGTAAAAAATTCTCAGCGATGAAATAAAACATCTCGAGGAAACCTGCATATCTGAGGAATTAAAAATAATGAAGTGCACCGACCCGTATAGAGCGACGTGGCGGACTCTTGCCGGCTCCAAAACCCTCTCACAAATGTGAGGAGGCCTGTAGTCAGCAACTGTAGTTTGCCAACATGTATGCTATTCTGCTGGTCACCGTTTACTAAGAACGGCACATCGAATATTTAAGAAGAATAAACATTAAAGAAGTGACACCCGTTAGGTTAGGTGTTTTATGGTAGTGGTAGTAGAAATATTATATATATATATATATAATGGCTGCGTGCCTCGCTGATCTGAGAATTCACAGTTCAACCCTCGTCGGAAGGGTTGGTTCTCACCATGTAACTCCTTAAGACCGTATCATAACATTTCTAGCTTAAAATCGTCCTTGATAAACAGACTACCTAGTACAAAAAGATCGAAACGAGATCATTTTAGGAGTTTAACTCTCCACCTTTATATTACGAGTAGTAGTAAGAAAAGTAAAATAAACAAACCACATACCACCAAAATTACTAACAGCCAGTAAAACATTTTAAAATAATAAATTTTACTGAATAGGTTTTTATTTTTTTATTCTCCCACTCACCTCATTCCACAAGGAACTCGAAGAGCAAGGGGAGATAATTAGAGCTTGATTAATATCGCTCAGTGCAGCGTAAGAAGCGTAACAAAGTCTTTGAATCAAAAAGTTCAAACACAAACGACAAAGACTTTTTAAGAAGGGTTATTATAATATTAAGGAATACATGGATGATGATAACCCCTGGGAATGAGGTGATCGCTGCCAAGCTATTTCTACATCTTTATAAAACTGCTGTAGGATTCCTATGCAGGTACCACCACAGCAATTTTTTTTTATTTCATAAAAGTGACGGAACGAGCAAAACGTTCACCTGATGGTAAGTGCAAGATCTGCCCATAACAAATGCTGTGTCACCCAGAAAATTACTGTGTGACACCACACTGCGCCCGTCACCCTGAGACATCAGTTCTTAAGTCTTATATGCCCAGTGATTACGCTAGCTCACAGTGCCGAAACACAGTAATGTTTGCACACTACTGCTTCACGGCAGAATAACTGGCCCTGGGGTCGTACCTACCTAGATGGATTCCTGCATAGGAATCATACCACCAGTAAATATTAAATAATAAAAATTATGGGCAGGCATTGCACTTACCAACAGAAGAACGACTTGCGCGTCTCGTCATTTTAAAAAAAGTAAAATTATGCTGTTAACAGTTAGCAGCCTATAAATGTAAAACTGCTGATGCTTTTCCTCCAACTGTGACTTATGAGAGGGAGGACAATTCTTATATTTACGCGAAGACTACACATTTAATAAAACTAGATTTTCGGATTTTATAGCGTATTATTTTACAATTTATATCTGGCGTTTCGATCACTTTACAGCACCCGTAGATACGGGAGGACGGGTGACAGACGTCTTAATATCCGGAGTACCTTTACCATGGGTCCTGTAAAGTAATGGTATAACGTACGGTGTTTACAAATATTTAGGAGCCGTGGTAGCTTAGGAGCTAAGCGCTCGCTTTAAATTTCATAGTGTAACCTGTAGGCTGGTTCAGAAGGTGGGTAGGGGGTTCAAAGATAATAATTACTTTTAATAATTATTTATTGTCCTACTTCTGCTCACAACAGTTGAGTAGAGTTGCAATTGGGGTCACTGGCCTGACGTAAGGTGAGATGGTCCAGCAGCTGTCCCCCGTAGCCCTGCAGCTAGCCTCTCGGCACATTGCAATTTTAAGTGCTGATTTACCACGTGCTTGGCGGTAAAGGAAAATATCGTGAGGAAACCTGCATGTCTGAGAAAAAATAATATTTTGAAGACATGTGCAGTCCGCCAACCCGCATTGGAACAGCGTGGCGGATTCTTTCTAGCTCCAAAACCCTCCCAGAAATGAGTAGAGGCCTGTGCCCAGCAGAGGGACATTTATAGGCTGATACTTCACTACTTTACTTTAACTTTACCAATATTTTAAAGAAGTAAAATTCATTCATGATAATAGCAGAAAAAATATGAGTAGGCGTACTTAAGAGAAATTAATAAACGTTGATATTTCACGTACTCTCCAAGACGACACCTTAATTAAGAAATTGGAATTCCAACTTCTCGAAGGACCGTCACCTTTTTTAGGAAAAATACTTCAAATTTCATTAAATTCAGCATTCTATTCATCTGTTTAAAAAAAATATGCTACGACGAATTACTACATTTTTTTTCGGATAATTATTAAAAACGTTTATTTTACGCTAAACGAATGGGTGTGCGCAGGCGAGACAATTTTTTTTTCTCGATGTAGTAGCGGTAGCGTGTGGTAGCGGCCTAAGAGAATCTACCACCCCATCTCATCCCGTGGGTGTCGTAAAAGTCGACAGAGGGAAAATGTAAACCAGGAGATGGGCAGCAGCATCTTTCTGGAACATCTGAATAAGTAAACTGCGGTTGCCAACCCGTCTGCCAAGCGTGGCAACTATGGCAAAATCCCCCCAAAACGAGAGCTACAAACTTTTGTGGCAATCTATGGGGGAGGCCTATGTTCAGCAGTGGACTATTGATAGGCGGAAACGACGACGACGACGACGAGGCGAGACAATTTTTTTTTCTCGGTGACTCTGTATAAGATCTCTACGATACGTAGGTGGGTGTATATGGGCTCCCAGCGGCTCGTATGACCCCGATACACCAACATACAAACATACAAACCTAATTATGTGTTGTTAGCCTCAGCTCTAGCTGCAACGAGTATACCTACCTAGACGAATTCCTGCATAGGAATCACACCATCAGTAGCAACACAACTTGTGGTAGGATTCCTAAATAAGACTTATTACTTTTACTTACGACTTATTAATATTTATTTTTATTTCTAAGAAATGTAGGTTTTCCGAACCGTGTGGTGGCGGCTCGTTAAAAGAATACTACCACTCCATCTCATCCAATGGATCTCGTAAAAGGCGAGTAAGGAATTAAACTGCACTGTGCACCCAGCAGCGCATGGTGGCGATGGGCTCAGATTGTGGCAGTCATCTGTTTTTGCAATGAGTGCCCAGTCTCTGACTACCCCTTATGGGATACAGTCGTGATCTTATGTATATGTAGGTACGTAGGTTTTCCCACGATTATTTTATTTACCGTTTAGCTTACCTTAGTAAATAATTAAAGTGAGCATCCTACCCCGAAGTTATCATGGTTTTATTAGTATGCCTTAAACCGCCAACACACGGCAAACTACCTTGTTAAAAAAATATTTGAGATAGGCTCCGGCGACAGCAGGACCAAATGGCGGCAATAGAGCATAGTGCGCTTGCTTTTAGGTATAAGAAAATTAAATACGTTATCCAGTTGTCCAGATTTTCCGAAATCTTATTTTCAAATTCATCCAATTCCATTATTTTTATTGGATAAGGTTCGTCACCTTATCTAATAAAACTAGCACAACGTTAACGTATGGAAAGTGCAACGTCTGCCCATAACAAATGCTATGTCATCAAGAAAAATTTTGTGTGACACCACAATGCACCCATCACCCTGAGACATCAGTTAAGTCTCATATGCCCAGTGATTACGCTAGCTCTCAGTGCCCTTCCAAGCCGAAATACAGTAATGTTTGCACACTACTGTTTCACGGCAGAATAACTGGTGGTAGCCTACCTAGTTAAATATTAATATATATAATAATTTAACGCACGCCTTATAATTGGTAAATACTCAAGACCATTCAATAAAGCCAGTACATACAGTATTGTCATAGTGTCCGGCCGCATCAAGCTAATAAAAAGTTTATTCTCCCCTTTTGCCGACATGTCTATATAATACCCTTGTGGAATCGATTTCCAATGTTCCCTCGAACTGTAATGGGTAAAGTTTTGCTATCGTAAGACTAACTGACCGTAGAACCTCTTAGAATATTACGTTATTATCATGAAGTTTTATGTTGTCTGTATTAACTCTACTAATTTCAAAATACTTCTGGTACAGTGTCATAATTTTGTATCATGACTCATGATACCGCAATAGTTAGTTAGGTCCTAAATTGTTAGATAAAATGTAAGCACTGATTAAGTCGTTAATGAAAGCATTACAATATTTAGAGTGAGAAAATATATTTGGTCTTCAGATTATATCCTTAATTAAGACCAATAAAAGGAACGAGATGGCGAAACGTATTTATGTATACGTATAAATTTATATATATGCACGCTAGTAACGGCGACCTAGTTGGTTACCTAACTAGTTGGTATTTATGTTCTCATCATTCTTTAATTAGTAATCACGAACCAACTTCTTCAAGGATTTATATCTTTAGCGCTTTTCTGATATCATCGGGCAAGGAGTTCCAAAGAAGTGCAGCCCGAACCATGAAGAAGTTCCTAAAGAACCCTGTTAAAATGTGTAGGGATGAAAATCTTATCGTTAGAGGATGAACGAAGAACCCTATCATGTGATGAAATACTGAAATTTGTCCTTGAGATATGAAGGCGAAAATGTTGAATTGTGAATCGTTTAAAATAGAGAAAAGAACAAGCAGCATCATGGAATTGTGACCGTTGGGAAGGACCAATTAAGCTGAAACCTTAATTAAGATACATGGTCCTACTTTCGCAGACCAACAATAAATATTATACAGCTTGTTAAGAAGATCTTGGGATATGGAAGATCTGGGTAACACACATCTGCGTAGTCAATAATGGGTAATATAAGCGTATGGACAAGCATAATAAAATAGATCTAATAGGGAGAAAATGTTTCAGGCGATAAAGAGAACTTAAGGTGGCAATCACTTTCAGACTAAAGTTGGTAACCTGAACTTTCCAGTTCAAAGTGTTGTCAATGATTAGACCAAGATTTTTCACAGACTTACTAAATGGAATAAGAGTATTATTATATCGTAAAGAAGGTAAGCCTGTATAGTCAACCTTATCCAACATACTTGAACTACTTACTACGATAGCTTGGCATTTCAGTGGATTGTATGTCACTCCATAACGAGATGACCAATTTTTGAGAGCGTTTAGATCCTTGTTTAAATAATTGATTCCGTTATGAACATCGTCAATTTCAGATTGCACATGTAGCTGTAGATCGTCCGCATACAGATGGTACGAGCAGTGCACATCGAAGGTGATTAAATTTATAAAAACAGAGAAAATAATGGGAGAGATAATTCCGCCTTGCTACACGCCAGAAAAATTGAATGCCAGAATGTTAAGAGATTACATTGACGCAATACAAGCCATATTTTGAGAACAGACTGTAAGGTCCATTGCTTTGATACAAGCGAAATTTAGAATTAACTCATCAATTGAGAGAGAAGGACTACGATCCAGTGTGGCCGGCTTGCCAACACCAAAAGTTCTAAGGAATTCATCAGTTTTACGAGTACTGTGATATCCATGTAAGGGATACATATAATAATAATAATAATATTAATAATAACCTTTATTTGTCGATCATATGTGATACATGTAAAGATGTTAACATTTGATTATGTCCTATATGATCTGCCATCAGTTGGCATACAAATTTTTAAGAACGGGTTTAGTCTTAGATACATTCATTTAACATTGAAATAAAAATAAAAATAAAAATCGTATAGTCAAACTTATTACTCTTAATTCACATTACAATTGTCGTTTATTTTCTAATTAATGTCCATAAAATAAAACAAAAAAAAAATAAAAATAATAAATTAGCAAAGTCATATGCAACATGTCAAATCTTATCACAAAGAAATTC
Source organism: Luehdorfia chinensis (assembly GCA_019845155.1). NCBI lineage: Eukaryota > Metazoa > Arthropoda > Insecta > Lepidoptera > Papilionidae > Luehdorfia > Luehdorfia chinensis. Next base: position 995,773 of record JAHVAK010000056.1, on the reverse strand, counting down.
CTGTACTGTGTAATAAACTCTTTCAACCAATAATGTTTTTAATTTTTTTCTTAAAATCGTCTATTTTATTGTTCTTTATATCTTCAGGTAAATGGTTGTAGATTATGGGACCATCCCTAATATACTTCGACGTAAATGAAAGGTTTTCCCCGGTATATTACCTATCTTATATTTTAAACGTTCTGTTTTCCTTTTTGTGCCCATAATAGTCAACTAAGGGAATAAATCGGCATGCGCAGCGGCAAACTTTTCGTGGCATCCATAATACTTCGGTCTCCAACCTGCCCTCTAACCTTGGAGGCGGTACTACCCAATGAGATTATTCTACGTTACCCGTAGAATAATCTCATTGGCTAATTCTAACATTGAAATAATTATATATGGCCGAAATGATGATAATCACTGCATGAAATTACAGCATGCATTTTAGGGCGGTGAAGAAAATCATTGTGAGTAAACTTATAAAACTGCGAAATAAAAAATATTTCGATGATGCTCTGTGCTTCTTTACTTGAAAATATCCGTAACAATGATATCCGCAGCAGAACTAGAGTAACTGACATAACTCTTGGGATAAGTACGCTGAAGTGATAATGGGTCGGCCTTATAGCTCTTAGAACCGATAGCCGCGTAAGAAGAATGGTTCTTGGGTGGCAATCTCATAACAGCAATCTCGACTTGCATGATTTGCAAGCCGTTGGATGCACGTGGCTCAGGACCGTGTTTTGTGGCAATCTATGGAGGAGGTCTATGTGGTTTCGATGATACGCAGTGCACCAATCTGCAGTATAACAGCATAATGGACTCTTCTGGCTCCAAAACCATTTCAAAAATAAAAGGAAGTCAATACAATCTTATTTAATACACACAATAATAAAAAAATGACTGTCCTTATCCTGTAGAATGGGTCTAGGCGACACGCTAGAGGTTTCTATCTTTAGGTTGGCTAAAACTAAAAAGTCTTTTCTTAGTAGATGTATAAAGTTTTATAATAATATTCCTAAAAGTGTAACACAAAAATCGGACATAGATTTTAAAAAAAACTTATCAAGAAGACATTATAAGATAAAGCGTATTATGAAATATGTAGATCATTATATAGAGGACAATGATGTGTGGAAATAACTCATATTCTGCACTTGCAAACGCCTTGGCTACTAAATTTATGATATAATTTTCGTTTTTTTTTTGTAAATAATAAATGACGTTATGTAATATGGCATTGAAAAAAGAAAGACCCCAGAGATTCTTACAGGTTCTTCTCTGAACAGGTCATTTTTTGAACCGGTGTAGATTTTGACGTTCATAAGAGCTTTAAACAAGTCTAAATTGAATAAAGACATTTTGACTTTGACTTTGATTACAGCTAACATCGATAAGTAAATTTCCATAAAAACATTCTTACTCAAATAAATCTGTGTTACGATAAAAATGTCACGTTTAGTGTTATAATACTATAATCATAAAACGACTATTCATGAATGGCATACATAATACGATGATCATAATTCCTTTACGACCAGTTCTCTACTCGGGTACGGTTTGCTTATTGCTGTATTCGAAATTCCAGAAAAATGATATGACTTAATCATATCATTTTCTGGAATTTCGAATACTGTACATAATTCAATGAACAAGATATTTTTGGAATTTTCTAAATTATATTACATTCCTAATCTGTAATGACATTTCTTTAAACTAAAAAACTTTTACTTAAGGTCCCCGAACTTTTTCGTATTCTAGACCACTTGTCATGTTTTTGCACTAATATAAAATATTCGCAAATTCATCTACTTCAAATGTGTCAAAGTTTCAGCCTATAAATGTGCCACTGCTGAGCACAGGCCTCCTCTCATTTCTGATAGGCTTTGGAGCTAGGAAGAATCCGCCACGCTGCCGAATCGAATCGAATGCGGGTTTGTGGACTGCACGTCTTCGAAATATTTTGTATTTTTCAGACATTCAGGTTTCCTCACGATGTTTTCCTTCACCGCCGAATACGTGATAAATCAGCACTTAAAATTGCAATTTATTTAAGTGGTGCCGGCTGGGATATTGAAAGCGAGCGCCTAGCCCCTAAGCTACCACAGCTCCTTCTTCAATTCTTCTTTAATCTACACGGCAAATGTGAAAAATTGTGTTTCAGGTTGAAGGGCACTGTGTGCTACCGTAATCACTGGGCATATGAGAATTAAGAACTCATGTCTCAGGGTGACTAGCGCAGTATGGGGTTACACAGAAACGTTCTGGGTGACACAGCATTTGCTATGGGCAGACGTTGCACTTATCATCAAATGAACGTTTTGCTCGTTTCGTCACTCTATCCAATAAAAAAAGGGAAGGTTGAAAGTGGGTTGAAACCATTTCTTACGCTAACGTGGTCGTCATGTTATGTCATGTAATGTGATTTCTTCCAAAATCACTCCACCGATTAACGGCAAAATGTTACGACGTCGCCCCTAACACGTCGAACATCAAACTTAATATTGCGTAAAGAACGTACATAATTCAGCGATCATACTTTTTTATAGCCACTTCACTGTTTGAGGACAATTCTTTTATTATATTTCTTATTACGTTGACACGCGTTTGACGACACTTGAAAACAATTTAACAACCACTTTTTCTATTAACTCTTTGAGTGTATTGGAGTGATTTTTAAAGTGTGTTTTGTATATGATGACTCTACGACAGACGGCCGCCGACACTTCTATGATACTTGATAATGCCTCGTTTTGGGGCGAAACACGTGTCGTGTTCTCGACTTCAGTGTTGTATATTAACTAGTGGTAGTATTGTAATGGTTGGTGGAGGGTACCTGGTGGCGGTGTTAGTTTGCTTGTGCACGCTACTGAGGGCGGGCGGTGCTCATCAAACACCTGGGTAATATACACCATTTTTATATTTTGCATTCTGATCTTAGCAAATGAACTTACTTTCCATCATTATAATGGATTTGCGCAAAGTAACGCCTGATTCTATTAACTATATTATATATTGAAGAGTATAAAAATTCTTGTCTACAAAATTTGAAGCATTAACTGCATTAGTAGTATTTTTCCAAGTACTGAGCTGACACACTCAAACAGAGCATTTATCTTGCTCAAACGTACTCTTGATGACTCGTGTAGTTTAGGTACATTTCTGAAACGGAGTTTTAGAAATTAAGTTTACTAATAGAGCCGTGTTTAGTGATTTCATTTCTGCTGATTGTAGATTATGAGAAATTATCCCACAGATTAAACTCATGAAGATAATTAACATTGTTACCCCGCATTGATAATAGTGACTCCTGGGAATGAGGTAATCACTGTTAGGCTGTTTCTGAACAATTGTTATTGACGCGATTATGTTTTATAAGATATAAATTAATAACAAACGTAACAACTATGAAGGGGGATTATTTTTATTGGATTAAGTGATGAAACGAGCAAAACGTTCACCTGGTGGTAAGTGTAACGTCTGCACATAACAAATGCTACGTAACTCAGAACATTTAGTGTTACATAACACTGCGGCGGTCACCCTGAGACATCAGTCATGCAAAGTGATTACGTTAGCTCTCGCTACTGTTCAATGTTGTAATGTTTGCACACTACTGCTTCACGCCATAATAACTGGCGTATTAAAAATTTCTGTGTAGTTCATTTCGCCTGCTCTTTATTTCTCATTACGTAACAGAAAAAATTATAATTGACTACAAATATTAGTAAATGTTTCATACTGAAAGTTTTTAATCTGTTACAATTCAAAACATCTTATTTAAGTCTTAAGGTCTTAATCTTGACTGCCATTCATCTAGTCCGCCACAGATTATCTGTCATCCCGTCCTTTCCATTTATACGAGTACATTCCTTTCACTCCTAATTACGTTCAGATACAAGCAACAGAATAATTAATATTTAATTACCACATTTATATCGACAGTTTATTTCTGTTGTACACGTGATACATATTATTGTGTTATAATTTATAAATAACTATTTTTATATGCTCATTTAGTCACCTTAAAGATAACGTTATCGGTCCGGCCAATATTGGCCTACACTGCGCTCTGCCATTCGTTCAGGGACTTTGCTATTCCACCAATCATCGATCGAACATTTTGCCCTGCCCTTTGCCCCTTCATTTTATTTATCAATCTGATCGTCAACACTAGAAATTTAAAAAATACACGCACATTAAACAGTTGCTTATTGATATTTACCAAAGATTCATTGCCATTTTAAGGTTTTTTCTTTATACGTAAACCTGCATTTCATGTGAAAGAACCTTATATCATCAAGAGCTAAACACTCAAGCCTATGGGCGTGTTAGACATACATAAATATATAATGGGTAAGAATGGGTATAATAAATAATACAATTACACATCAAACTATTTAAATATGTTTATTTGAAAGGACTTTTTAAAATCTTTATAGTTAAGTATTAATTGATATCATCAATATTCAAAATCGTAAATGTTAATTATGTTCTCAATTAAAGATTATTTATTCTTACATTAAATCTACTGCCGTTACGTAATGAGATTCCTCTGACGAAGAAGAAACAGGCCAAAGAAACTACTTAGGCATCCTCTTTTCTACCACAATAGTTAATTGTTAAATTCTAGTAATCTACAAAGAAGTAACATAACCATTTTACACAACGCTATATTTTAACGCAGTTTCCTTAAATATCAATAATCAAGGAAATATTAAATCAAGTAGTCAATACTTATCTTTAAGATAAATCTTCGAAAAAACGGCACCAACTGAACAAACAGTTATGTATGGTTTGGTTCGGTTCTGGTCACGTATCTTATTGTACTTGCTTAATAAGAATAACTTCGCACTATTCAACTGTCACTGTCAATCCAAGAATTCCCCATCCGAGTTACGACGAACGTTTTTACAGCAGACTAAGCGATTGCGCCACTACTGACGTCACACTTTCGTTACCCTTTTTACGTAGCAACATTAACAGAAATTATTCTAAATTCATTAATTTAATTAAATAATAATATATAGTATAAAACATCATTTAAATGCCATCAAAATAATCATAATCTATCAAGCGCGTCATTGGTGCCAATTCATGCCAACGCAACAAACACGTATTCAGATGGTAAAGTTTCAGCCTATAAATGTCCCACTACTGAGCACAGGCCTCCTCTCATTTCTGAGAGGGTTTTGGAGCTAGGAAGAATCCGCCACGCTGCTCCATTGCGGGTTGGCGGACTTCACATGTCTTCGAAATATTTTTTATTCCTCAGACATGCAGGTTTCCTCACGATGTTTTCCTTCACCGCCGAGCACGTGGTAAATCAGCACTTAAAATTGCAATTAACAATTTTAGTGGTGCCGGCACCGGGGATCGAACCCAGGTCACTCGCGTACTATGAAATTTAAAGCGAGCGCCTGGCCCCTGAGCTACCACGGCCCGATGCCTTTTGAAATTTATCCATCGCAATTTAATCAACTTCCCATTACAAAAGCAATATTACGAAGCCGTACTAGAATTTTTATAACAAATTTATCAACCAATATATTGCGCATCTTATGGCGCGAAGCGGCGTGAGATAGTGCTTTATACCCCACATGCCAAAGTCAAGCAATTCGGCGATCTTCAAATGCCTCTATCACAATTATGCTGTAACTTATATTATAATTGAAATACACTCATATCAAGAAAACACTGTAATTATTTCATTAAAATTATTTTGAAAAATCATCTAATATTGCTACTTTGAAAAAAAACAGGATGTGGTCATGATAACTCCCGAAAAAATTGACGTATGGAGACCGGGTTTTTTCATTGTGTCCAGTATTATTTACTGGTTTCCTATTTCATTTCACTAGACTTTTGAATACACTTGTAGTTATTAAGAAAAATATTTTTCTATTATTGTTTTCATCTGAAATGGAAATGACTCGAAATATTTCAACTTCGAAGATTTTAAGGTACAACAGGCGGTTATGACTGCAAGCGATTTCTTCGAGGTAACTTTTCTGTAGAGGAATAACGCAGCAAAATTATAAAGAAGGAAAAAGTGAGCAGTGTACATTACATCATATAACTTAATATAAAATACTAGATAATTACGACGGACGTAAAGGATTAAAATCTGAAAAGTATAATCGAAAACTTGAGTTTAATTTTCTAATAAAATTTTCTTTATAGTAATATTTGAAGAAAAAAACAGAACGTAGTCGAACACGCAAATATTGAAGAGCACCTCCCCCCCCCCCTTCCCTTATCAGAGTGCACAAGAAAATCAATACCGCCACCGGGAGCCGCCACCAGATACCCTCCACCACTACAATACTACCACTAGGCAATACACACCACTGAAGTCGAGAACACGACACGTGTTTCACTTCAAAACGAGGCATTATCAAGTGACATTTTTGCGGCTCCCGGTGGCGGTATTGGTTTGATTATGCTGTTGAGGGAGGGCGGGCGGTGCTCTTCAAAAGTAGGTAATACACACCATTTTACATTTTGCATGCGGATCTTAGCAAATTAACTTTCTTTCCTTTATTAACCCTCAACACATGCTCAGAACCTGGAGAAGGCCTGTCAGCTCAGCAGTGGGAGATTTATAGGCTGTTACTTTAATAAATATTATAATCATTGGAATACATTCCGTTATTTCCAATTTTTTTTTCCTAATTTTATAGTTTCTTTAAACAATGCTTCTCACTAGGGTTTCTCCTGTATCGTGAGTGCATTTTATGGATATAAATTTCACATGCACTACACAACTAGACCCGAAAACCAACGTGTTGTATTATTGCACAAATGTTAGTTTTTCAGTTGTGATTCAAACCCATGACCCCATATAAGTCCAACACTGACTACTAAGCCACGTGGTCGTTAAATAACTACTTCATTTTTTTTAATTATATAAATATTGACAACCAATCATCCAATAATCAAAACAAAAATTCAATTAAATGTATCATTTGTATCTCTATCTGCAAAAATTAAAGAAGTAACTTTTATGTGAAGGCTACCCATATATTTGTCCCATAAGGGAATCGAACACACAACCCATGGCTCAGAAGTCAATGAATTTTCCACTACGCCAACCGAGCAGGCAACCAACCCTACCCACAAATCCGTGAGATTGTTATGCTTCATCCCGTAGATGAATTGACAATGATGAACTTGTTTTATTTATGAATAGCATAATATCCGAAAGAAGAAAAATAATTCATGAAATAAAATTAGTGATATTTACAATAAAGTGCGCCGTGTGGTGGCGGCATAAGAGAATCTTCCACCCCATCTCATCCAAGGCGACGGGTGGAGTGTCTTGCCAGTCGTTGTCGTTGTTCTGACGCAGCATTTTTTATGGGCAGACGTTGCACATACCATCAGAACGTTTTGCTCGTCTCGTCACTTTATCCAATAAAAAAAATAAAAAATACTATACTGCTCTCGAACCAAATTGGCGGCGACATGGTACACATCTAGTTTCCTGCGAGGGCGAAACGTGAGTGGCCCCTGTGTACTCCGTATATGAGAATAAGGCATGACAGAATGTATGTATTTATAATGGTTACAATAATATTTATATACACAAAAGTCGTTAATACCACAAAGGGTAACGTTTTCAACTAGAAAACTGGAAGTGATTAAGAAAATTGGTGTTTTACCGTTTCGTTGCAGTCAACGCCCCACTATTATCAATTAATTTAAGCCGCGGAACGCTCATAATCTTATTACAGTTAAGTAGCTCATCGTCGTACCAGCCACAGTATAAGTTGATCAGAAGTAGCATTTTTAGAAAATTCTGTCATTATAAGACTTCTACAACCGAATGTTATAATGGACCCCTAATGTGAAATATGTAAGGAGTATATTGTATTATTTACTTTTCAGGTGATGGTTGTAACGTATACATACATACATAAGATCACGACTGTATCCCATAAGAGGTAGTCGGAGACTGGGCACTCACTGCAAAAACAGATGACTGCCACAATCCACGTTTCACCAACACAATATAATGCACTTTGTGTGATAGGCGGTGAGCCCATCGCCATCATGTGCTGTTGGGTGCACAGCGCAGTTTAACTCCTTACTCGCCTTTAACGAGATCCATTGGATAAGATGGAGTGGTAGTATTCTTTTAACGAGCTGCCACCACACGGCATTATTCACGATATTATATATTACGAAAATTTAGTATTTAGTTAATGTAATTATTAGATATCATCGATTTTATTTCCAGGTCGAATTTGAATTTCGATCAATGTCAACCATAAACTCATGTTAATTATTAAGCTAATATAAGCCACTAATAGAAATTGATGGAATAGAGATAAATAGTTTATATAATAGAGACACAGTGAGAGAGGGAGAGAAAGAGGTAAACATATTAAAATCTTAAGACTTTACGATTAAAAGTTAAATTAATCAGCACTTAAAATTGCAATTAACAATTTATTTTGAGCTAGTTTAGTTTATTTATTATTAGCGTTTAACATGAGTTATAATTAATTAAAAAAAAAACTAAGATCCCTACGAAAATTCCAATGATGTAACTCAAGGTATCAAAAATTTTCTAATAAAAGTCATTATTTGGTGTGCGCTGCAAAAACTATTGATGATAAATAAAATAATGTGCTACATTTTCATAGTACTCATAATTACTCACAAAAAAGTCCGCGAGGCTATATGTCTAACTAATATAGTTAAGTCACAATAACCGCTTTTGGTTCAAATCAGTCAATCAAAACACGGGTAGAATCTAAAGATGATCACATTCGTAACATAATATTAATCCTTATCTTACTAAATAGTCTCATAGTCAAGGTCGATTATGTACATGTAAATTCCTTTTTAAATTATTCGAATTGGACCGATCGCTTAGAAGTTACGACGGGTATAAAAATGTTAAAAGTAAGAAAAATGCCGCTGTGTGAGCCAAACAGCCTTACGCTCGCCCGCGCTGCGCCCGAATAGACTGAGATCTATGTAATTAATAGATCTCAGTCTATTCTACCTACCTACTCATTTAATTTTTTGTAAACTAGAAAACAATTAATAGTGGTTTGTAATTTTAATTATATATTTTTTTTAATTAAAACATTGAAACGCTCTATAAAAAATACAGCGGCCGCGGTCTCGAACGCCGCGCCGCCGCTCGCCTTCATGCGACTTGGGCATCATCGAGGTGGGCGGCTCCCTTTGTGCAGCAGTCGAGAGCGGTCGCTTTATTTTGCTAACACGCCATCAAATATTTTTTTCAAAGAACCTCTGAGCCACTAAACATTAATAGCTTATGTTCCCATAAATTAAACATTATTTTGGTAACTTAATCTTACCTGACCAGCTGCAGAGCCGTCGATGACAATAGTCGCTACACAAAATGTTAGTGAAGTGATGGTCGTTATTCTATTTGTCCAAATAAAGTAAAACCTTTCTAATATCAATTTACCCGTGCGAAGCCGGGGCGGAATGCTAGTAATATGCTTACAATACCATAATATGCAAATGATGTTACTATATTCCTCGCGGGAATGCAATGGAGAGTAAGATTTTTTTGATTGGTACCAAAATAGCGGAGACCTGATTCGCCACCCGTCACGTCTCATTTCCCGCGGAGGCGAAAAGTGGGCTACGGGTGTGGTCCTTGCTTACCTCTTAACTGGGACGTTCTCAGTATGCATGTATGTATTATAATAGTATCGTTGCTAATAATTGTGTATTCAGTTCACGTCCTACCATTATTTAAAATGTTGCAGCGTACAGCTATTATATTAGTCAAGTACTTAATGGAAGTGTGATTCCTCAATGTCGAGTCAATTCATTAATATTGTAATTCATAGATAAGATCACGACTGTATCCCATAAGAGGTAGTCAGAGACTGGGCACTCACTGCAAAAACTGACTGCCACAATCCACGTTTCACCAACACAATATAATGTACTTTGTGTGATAGGCGGTGAGCCCATCGCCATCATGCGCTGTTGGGTGCACAGTGCAGTTTAATTCCTTACTCGCCTTTTACGAGATCCATTGTAATTCAATATGTGTATATAGAACCGAGCGTGGTTCTGTTAAAAATAGTCTACACAGAATACAGATCGCGATAACTAGACATCATAGAACATATTTAAAACATTTTACGTGACGTTGGGAAGCTGTTGCTTTTACACTGTAACCTGAATAAATTAATTAGTCTACTGTTTTGTAGTTTCCGTCGTAGAGCACTATTGTAAGCATCCAACGCTCTGTCAATGTACAAATACAGATAGAATTTCACTGAGACACTCCATTTACATGGAGTTGTAAATATTTATGAACTTAGTTCATTTTGGAATTAAACAAGAAGTGAAGTATTTTTTAATTAACAAACGAATCTCCACGCTATTCGTGGGTGTTGCAGGTGTGTGCAGAAATATGCACATATATGACTTCGAATGGGCAATCCGGTAAGGGTCGACGTAGGCGAACGTATCACGATCAGATCGATGTCGTTTTAAGGAAAGGCCACGTCAAATGGACCCGGGGAGCTTGTATAACTAACGAAACTAGAAAAGCGAAAGATGTGTTTCAGGATCGTAGCAAGTGGAAAGATGTGGTCTCTGCTTACCCATATGAGAAAGAGGCGTGATTCTATGTATGTATGTATGCACATATATTTACATTGCACATGCAGATACACTCAAATCAGGAACATATATATGCCATACAATATAATGATCTGTTCGGTACCAGCTGTGAAAAATTCGCTTTGATAATAATAATATTATTTCAGAACAGATAAAATACTGCAAGGTAAATAACGTGGTTGTCCCATCAGCGTTCTGAAACCATCATTTTACTGGGTACGGCCGCCATTATTCTGCCGTGAAGCAGTAGTGTGCAAACATTACTGTGTTTCGGTTTGAAGGGCACTGAGAGCTAGCGTAATCACTGCATATGACACTTAACAACTCATGTCTCAGGGTGACGAGCGCAGTGTGGTGTCACACAGAAATGTTCTAGGTGACACAGCATTTGCCACAAACTTTGCACTTATCATCAGTTTAAAGTTTTGCTCGTTTCGTCTCTATCCAAAAAAAAAACACTGTATGCTCCCCGCGTGAAAGTGCACCACAGACTACACTTGCAAATATATTCTAAAAAGCGCTAATTTCACTTCATTTCTTATTTCGTAATCATTAACGCAACAAATTCAATACGATGGCGCCACTTTCTATATGATATCGAATATAATACATACATAAGATCACGACTGTATCCTATAAGGGGTAGTCAGAGACTGGGCACTCACTGCAAAAACAGATGACTGCCACAATCCACGTTTCACCAAAACAATATAATGCACTTGGTGTGATTGGTGGAGTGGCAGTATTCTTTTAACGAGCCGCATTCTGTTTTAGTGATGGAAATTCTACCAATAGCAGGGCGTCTTAGATAACGCTCGTATTTTTCTTAAGCCTCGATCGTAAGAGGTCTTCGCGCCAACTGACGGAACTCGTGAGGAACATTTTGTCACCGACAACTACAATCATTCCGTTCCAACAAAAAATGAATTAAGCTGAATTTTTATGGGTTTTGCATCTAACCATTTTTATAAACTGTTATAATAAACTGAGCAGAAGGCTTAAGCGTTGCAACCGTTCTTCGAATCCGGTGGTTGCCCCACTATTATCAGCATATTTTCAGCTTATTAGTGGTCCACTACTGAACATAGGACTCCCCCACAGGTTACCACAAAAGTTTGTAGCTCTAATTTTGGGGAGATTTTACCATAGTCGCAGGCGGGTTGGCAACCACAGTTTATTTATTCAGATGCTCCAAAAAGGTTTAATTTTCCCTCTGTCGACTTTTACGACACCCACGGGATGTGATGGGGTGGTAGATCCTCTTAAGCATTCACCTATTGTACATAAAATCTTAATTGTGCAGTCGTTATTATTATTCAATTTTAAATTTTCTGCCCCGCATAAGCACTTTATGGAATCTGCTGCCGCCAGCGGTTTTTCCGGACCGATACGACTTAGGGACCTTCAAGAAAAGAGCCTATTCCATCCTCAAAGGCCGGCAACGCATCTGCTATTCCTCTGGTATTGTAGATGTTCATGGGCGGCGGTGATCACTTACCATCAGGTGAGCCGCTTGCTCGTTTGCCCCCTACTTAGATAAAAAAAAACAGTTTTGCAGCGACCCTGTGACTTAAACTTCTCAACCACATTATAAGCACCTGGATGACTGGCATTCCACCGCTCTGCACTTTTCCAGGAATTTTCTGCGACGCACAACTTCTACGTAGCATATGCTGCCACCGTCGGTTTTTCGAACCGATACGACTTAAGGACCAACTCCTATCTTAGGGCCGGCAAAGGCCCCGGAATTACTGTTGTATTGCGGATCTTCATGAGCGGTATCAGGCTGTTTGCTTGTACTGGTGGCACATTCAAGAAATATCTGGTGTCAGCTAAATTAATCGCGACATTACTTTTACCGCTGTTATATATAATATATTATAGCGGAAGCGATGTTAAAAATTAAAATCCGTACTAACCTTAAATTGATCCTGTCCACCTGGTTATCTACTTTATGATGTTTCGAGAGTACCACAATTTAAAAATAAAACTTTTTAATTTAAAAATAGATTACCTGTATATTAAAGACACTTATTTACTGACCACCACTGGTACCACCATAGGGCCAGTTATTCCGGTGAAGCAGTGTAATTACTGAGCATATGAAACATAATGACTAAGGTTGCTTTTTGCCTACTGCATACTAGATAGCCTACTGATTTATTTTGATAAAATCGATTTCGAACAGACGACTTCGAAACTTAAAATGGTCATAAATAAAATCAGTTATTCTCTAGGTAAATCATTACATTCCTATTATATGGTTTAGAATACAATAACAGTCGTCATTTATACATCTGGCTTATTACCTTCACTAAAAGCATTCACAAAAAAAAAATGCAGCAATTAAACTAAAAGGCTGTACCTTATAGTCCTTGCCAAGGCACTAGTCATGCTCTTTTTACAAGCTTTCAAGCGTGTAATGCGTTTATTGTCTCTTTACATGGAGCAAAAAGGGCGAATGACAGAGATTTTATTGAATTGCTCCGATTGAGAGTAAATTACACTATTGATAAAAATATAGAACTATAGTTAATAGAATCAGGCGTTACTTTGCGGAAATCCATTATAATGAAGAAAAGTAAGTTACTTTGCTAAGATCCGCATGCAAAATATAAAAATGGTGTATATTACCTAGTTTTTTGAAGTGCACCACCCGCCCTACCTCAGTAGCGACAGGCGGCCGTCTGTCGTAGAGTCTATTACGCTTGATAATGCCTCGTTTTGGGGCGAAACACGTGTCGTGTTCTCGACTTCAGTGGTGTATATTATCTAGTGGTGGTATTGTAGTGGTTGGGGGGGTACCTGGTGGCGGTCCTGGTGGCGGTGTTAGTTTGCTTGTGCACGCTACTGAGGGAGGGCGGGTGGTGCACTTCAAAAACTAGGTAGTATACACCATTTTTATATTTTGCATGCGGATCTTAGCAAAGTAACTTACTTTTCTTTAAATATAGAACTGGAAAATATGATTTGGATTCTAAAAAGTCTAAGCAAAAATAGCTTTAACAGATTAGGTTAGGGTTATTAAGGTTTACACGCAAGAGTACTTTTGTCTTAAAACTTCTATTTCATAGAGGCAGCCTTCTTTTTTTCTTTCGCCCTTCACTTTTTGTGAGGACTTCGTGGATGCTCCAAGGTTTTAGGAAACGGATAGAAAGACTCTGGTACGCTTCAGTGCTGGTTCGCGAACTTCAGAAGTCGACAAAATATATTTTATTTCATAGACATGAAGATACCACATGAACTGTGTGAGTATTGCAAGCATTTTCAAACTTTAGGTTTTCATTTGACACTAATTTAAAGTTGCTTCCGTTGATATCGATGTGAACGTTTATTATGATATTATAAGCGAGAAATTGCGAGAATTTATATAGGCAAATGAAACGACATAAGTTTCGTCAAGTTACGTTCTAATAAATTTTCTAGACCTATAGCCCTAGAGAAATTGCAAGAATACCCTGCATATGAAAACAAATATTAATAAATGCGGCGCGCTTCGAGTAGACTACGGGAAATTGGAAAAAGTATAAAACGACCAGCGTTTGGTACAGAGAAATTTGCTCGGTGAGATATTAAGGCAACCGTGGCCAGATGTTCAAATATGAGGTTTAGTACTTGAAAATGCATCTGTGTCTGTAATATGTGCTACTTCAACTTATAGAATAGTTAATAGAATCAGGCGTTACTTTGCGGAAATCCATTATAGTAAAGGAAAGAAAGTTGATTTGCTAAGATCCGCATGCAAAATGTAAAATGGTGTGTATTACCTAGTTTTGAAGAGCACCGCCCGCCCTCCCACAACAGCGTGCACAAAAATACCAATACCGCCACTCGGCGGTTGACAGTCGTAGAGTCAATATCACTTGATAATGCCTCGTTTTGAGGTGAAACACGTGTCGTGTTCTCGACTTTAGTGGTGTGTATTGCCTAGCACTACCACTAGGTAGTTGTAGTGGTGGAGGGTATCTGGTGGCGGCTCCCGGTGGCGGTATTGGTATTCTTGTGCACGCTGTTGTGGGAGGGCGGGTGGTGCTCTTCAAAACTAGGTAATACACACCATTTTACATTTTGCATGCGGATCTTAGCAAATTAACTTTCTTTTCTTTACTTATAGAATGTACAGAAGTACCTTTGTCAGGACTTTAATAATTATGTTTTATCTGTTTTTAGTCTTAGCCTGAATATCAACAGAAATGCAGCAGAATTTCCTCACATATGGATATATATTGTGAAAGGAACAGTTCTATAAGCAATCTGGTGGTAGGATTCGTATGCAGGATTCCTCCTCGGTAGATACCTCCCCGGGGCCAGTTATTCTGACGTGAAGCAGTGGCGTGCAAACATTACTGTGTTTCGGTTTGAAGGGCACTGAGAGCTAGTGTAATCACTAGGCTTACGAGACTCAAGAACTGATGTCTCCGGGTGACGGACGCAGCGTGATGTTATGGGTAGACGTTGCACATAACATCAGGTGAACGTTTTGCTAGTTTCGTCGCTTTACCCAATAAAAAAGGATGATGTTGCGATTGGCTTCCCAGTATCTCTCATTCACATAATTATCCGTATCATTGGAAGGATGGTGGAGCTTATAGCACAAGGATTTACTTTTTTAAGTACCAGCAGTTCATTTAGTGATAAATTATTGTATACAACTATTGAGACTCTTAAGTATAGAGTTTAAAAGATTTGTGAAACAAATAAATAAACTTATTATTATTTATTGTTGCCGATATGTTCACGAAAGATTTTGAAGTGAAAGCTCTCCGTACTTCTCCTGTAAATCCAAGATTATACAATCGGTATGATGACACTTTCACAATTCTACCATCTGATAAAATAAGTGCATTTTTAGACCTCCTTAACTAGCTTTAGAGACAAATAACTCTCTAGATTTTCTAGGTGTTTTAGTAATCCTGGTCACACCTTGAGTCACAATGTGTAAAGAAAAAAAGACCCCATACTAACTATATAAGATAATCAAACGATGAATCTCGTCACCGTCATCTACCGTACGTACTAACTAGGTACCGTGGGAAAATCTTTGTTTCAGAGAGCACGAGGGATCTGTGACAGGAAGCATCTGGCCACCGAGCTCCAAGTATTACATGGCCACAAGCTTTGGGTTCCGCATCTACGTCGTAGTGACCGAGCGAAAGCGACCACAGTCGAGCGTGTACCTACTCTTCTACAATGTGTCAGATGAATCACGGACTGTTCAATTTACTACTACCAAATTAACTTTATCTTCAAGTGGGCTTCCATTAGGATTTTTTTTAATCCGACGAAGAATATAAGTAAGTTTTTACGCGTCTGCCCCAGGAGGAGGGTAATGTTTTTTGTGTGTATGTCTTTGGCACGCTCTGTAGGCTAAATGGCTAAATAGATTTTAAAAATTGCGGGAGCTATAGGGTATATTTGGTCAAGCGATTGAGCGGTGCAGTACCAACATTAAATTTAATCTAACAATGTTGTTTCAAATTATAACTCACTTTTCTACGAGAGGGACGAGTGCGCGGTGTCATCCCATAATTAAGTTAAAATACTTCTTAACCGAAACCCATATCGGCTGTCGGAAACTGTATACAGTTTAAAAAATATTTGTAAAACGCATAAATTACTTTAAAACTATATACTATAACGATATTTATAAAAATATTACGCATACTGGTATTAATATCAAAACTTTTTTTAAACTTTTCAGATGAAAGCTAGTAAATAGCCAATTCCAAGTATTATACTATGTACATATACTATGTGCACTTTCATGCTACAACTTTGACACAAACTAACGAAGTGCGTTTAACGTAAGGTCAGTGCGTTAATTCATTTTGGGGTTGTAACCGTGTTCAATCTACAAAGTACCACACTGGATCGGTACGTTCTGAATGCATACGTATATGCTCATAAATAAAACTCTCAAAAAAAGTTTAAATAAATAACCGACGTTGTTGTTAACATTGACCACAGAATAAAATAATCTAACTAAAAAACATGACCCATATGTATATAAAAATAAAAGTCAGTTTTACTTAATACATACAGTCACGCCTTTCTCCCATGTAACGGGTAGGCGGAGACCACACCCACATTCCTCTTTTTGCTGGAAATGAGAAGTGATGGATGGGGAACCACGTCGCCGCAATTTTGGTACGAGTCAAAAAACTCTTACGCTTCTTACTTTATAACGAGTTTTTAACACCAAATTAATAAGACATCTCCGCTATATAAAAAAAGTATGTTATCTTACTATGAAATTTAATTAACGCTAGAATATTGTTTTGTATGTGTTAAAACCTTTCCTAATTTAGAAATTCCTTAGCCTGTATCCACATTCAGATATTTAAATGTGTTGTTTGAAACATTTACGTACAATAACTTCCTCGAGTTTCCAGCGAACGTTCCCATTTTTGTGGTTTCAACGAGACCACCTACTGCTCTAATTCTGTTATAATAAGATAACTTTTTTTCATTTCATTTTGAAAACTTTTCATAAAGCTTCTACTCGTTTTATTTTTTGGTTATGAGATTATATGAAATTAAAATTATGTATTTACTAGCTCAATCCTGCGAGTAATCCGCGTGGATTTTGTTTTTATTTAAATATCGTCTGAACTCTTTGATTTTACGGAATAAAAATGTCCGCCTCCAGTATGCAAGCTATCCCTGTGGCGAATTTCGTTAAGGTAGTTTCAACGGTTGATCCGTGAAAAGAAACAAACAGACAGAGAGACAGAGAGAGTTACTTTCGCATTTATAATATTAGTATGGATTTACTGGTGGTAGGATTCCTATGCAGCAATCCGTCTAGGTTATACCACCCCAGGGCCAGTTATTCTGACGTGAAGCAGTAGTGTGCAAACATTACTGAGTTTCGGTTTGAAGGGCACTGTGAGCTAGCGTATTCACTGGGCATATGAGACTTAAGAACATAATCTCAGGATGATGGGCACAGTGTGGTGTCACACAAAATTTTCAGGGTGACACGGCATTAGTTAGGGGCGGACTTTGCACTTACCATAAGGTTAACGTTTTGCACGTTTCATCACTTTATCCAATAAAAAAATGGAGTTCGTCTTTTCGATTGATTAATATTCTTCGACATAAGTATGATCATCTTTCCAGCCTATCATAGTCCACTATTGAACATAGGCCTCCCCCGTAGATTGCCATAAAACAAGGTCCTGCACCACCTTGCATCCATTGACTTCCCGCAAAACCGTGCAAGTCGTCGCTCCATGTGCGGGGTCGGCCTACACTGCGTTTTCCGGTACGAGGTTGCCACTCGAGAACCTTTCTTCCCCAACGGTTGTCGGTTCTACTAGCTATATGGCCGGCTCATTGCCACCTCAGCTTGTGTCGGTTAGTCTAGTTTTGCTGCGGATAATATCGTTACGGATTCTATCTCGCAGAGAAACCCCGAGCATAGCCATTTTCATAGCTCGCTGCGCGACTCTGAGCTTCCCCATGCGGGCTACAGAAGGACCAAGTCTCAATTCCGTATGTCATCACTGACAACACGCGCTGGTTGCATACTTTTGTTTTGAATGCATGGAGGTATACTCGATGATAAGATGTGACGCAGTTCGCACTTAATATAATGTATCTTTGTATATGTTACCGTACCATAAGATCTGTGGTTTCTTTTCATTGAGTATTTTGAATCGTAGCGATCCTCGCAGCTATGCCATGCACACAAGATCTGAAATTAATGTAAAAATAAACTGAATATAAAAAATGTGAATTACTTATACGAATAAATACATTACATCCTATTCTATAAAACATACTGTATCCATATCAATGATATTCTAGTAGCATACATTACTATATCCTTATTTTTATAGAAGAGGGTTAAACGATCATCGCCGCCTATGGATCTGCATTACTTCACATTTGTTTCTATTGAACTAAAACTGTTGGTAAATAAGGAAAAACTAAGTATTTGTTGGAATAATAGAGCGTAGAAGAATACTTTTAATAAGCTTTTTAAGATGTCAACCGTTTTAATTGTCAGTAACACAGAGAAAAAATTGTTGTCACTATAATTGCATTGAATAGTTTTTTTAATCGAATTAAATTAAAAGACGAGCAAGCCGTACACCTAATGTTAAATGAAACGCCTGCCCAAAATAGTTGGGGAGTGAACAGTTGTTACGTATTACTGGTGGTAGGATTCCTATGCAGGAATCAGTCTAGGTAGGTACCACCCCAGGGCCAGTTATTCTGCCGTGAAGCAGTAGTGTGCAAACATTACTGTGTTTCGGTTTGAAGGGCACTGAGAGCTAGCGTAATCACAGGGCAGACGTTGCACTTACCATCAGGTGAACGTTTTGCTCGTTTCATCACTTTATACAATAAAAAAAATAAAGAAAAAAAATATTCCAGATGTGAGTACGTTGAAACACTTAATGTTTGGTAAGAGTAACGCTCTGGTAAACGTTATCAACAATGCTTACTTCACTTAGTCAAGACGGACTATTATACACAGCAATCACATTAGTCAATACAACAACTCATCAAGTTACTTATTAATAATTGTTGATACTGTACAGTATCGTAATTTACACTCATTTTCTTATTTACTTCAATTATTATTATAGTATTATTTCCATCACTCATAGTCAAGTGCGACGAATGTAATATATTCTATATAGCGTTGCCAATGGCATGTAACATATGACAAGAACTTTGAAATATAATATTATGTTTAACAGTGCTCTTGTTGCCCATCGGTTATTAAGTTTCGTATGCCCAATAATTTCCTTGGCTTGAGTGTTTTGCGTAATGTAGTAACGCAATAATTCCGACTGCTGTAGAGAAAGGCATAGTAGAATAGCACCCACCTCTTTCCTACGGAGGTGTTATAAGAGGAGACTGAGACAGACATATGTTATAAGAGTATGTAAGAGTAGTAGACATATGTTATAAGACATATGTTATAAGAGGAGACTGAGACAGACAGCGTGTTATTGGTGCAGAATAATACCATATGATATATTTGGAAAATAGGTGATTTAGGAAAGGCTATCTTTTAAATATTCACAAATGGAACATTCGTCGTTTCAGCCTATCACTAGTCCACTACTTGACGACCGCGTGGCCTAGTGGTCAGAGTACCTGACTTCTAAGCCTCGGGTCCTGGGTTCGAATCCCAGCCGGAGCCAACATTTGTGCTAAAACGTAAATTGTTGGTTTTCGGGTCTGGTTGTGTTGTGATTTTCCCCGTGTTTCTGACACTGCATCCTAGCCTACCTCCGATCTTATCGCGTCAGCGTTACATCGGGCGCGTGTAGGTTGGGACGAGTGAGTGCCTCTGTGTTTGCGCGTACACATGTGGCACAATAATATCTCCTGCGCAGTTGATGGCTCTCGACAGTAGTCGGAAGTTGTCGCCGTGGTCGAAATCGGCTAGGATAACATCATCACCTGACATAGGCCTCCCGGACATAGGCTTCCCCCAGATTGCCACAAAATTTAGTAGCTCTAATTTTGGGGGGATTTTGCCATAGTTGCCACTCTTGGCAACCGCAGTTTATTTATCAGATGTTCCCGGAAGATGCTGCTGGCCATCTCCTGGTTTTAATTTTCCCTCTGTCGACTTTTCTGTCACCCACGGGATGAGATGGGGAGGCAAATTCTTTAAAGCCGCTGCCACACGGACGAACATTAATTTATATATATTATTTTAGAAACGTGGAATGAACAGTTAACAAGAATATCATTAAAAGGCATTGACTTGCTTTAAATTAAACTTTTCATGGAACATTGCTCCAAATTCGAATAGAATTTAGAGCAATGCGAAGTTTATAATTTAGCATTATAACTTTGACGTGCACTAGTTTAATTCTAAGGTATGTTCTTTCTACAAGATAATTCTGCCAACTGTCTCAGCTAGCCAGTGCAGAAGGAGCTCGCGGAATAAAAGTTAAATTAATAGAGAAATTAATACGTATGAATAAAAGTAAACTTAACTAGATTTATTCAAAATTACATACAATTAATTTAGTTTATACATTTGTAAAGTTTTTTTTTTGTTTTTTATGTTAGAGGAGGCAAACGAGCAAGCGGCTCACCTGATGGCAAGCGATCACCGCCGCCCATGAACATCTACAATACCAGAGGAATAATTTCATAGTACGCGAGTGATCTGGGTTCGATCCCTGGTGCCGGCACCTCTAAAATTGTTCTGCTTTTCCCGCTTCCAACACCCTCTTAGAAATTCGAAGAGGCTTGTGCTCAGCAGTGGGATATAACTAGGCTATTACTTTACTTTACTTTTACAAATTTGTATTACAGTCTGTTATCTTAGTACTATAATAAAGTTGAAGAGTTTGTATCTTTGAACGCAAAATTAATCTAAAGTGCATTATATTGTTTTGGTGAAACGTGGATTGTGGCAGTCATCTGCTTTTGCAGTGAGTGTCCAGTCTCTGACTACCCCTTATGGGATACAGTGGTGATCTTATGTATATCTTTAAAAAATGTTATTGCATTAGATATATGTTTATTTCGGAAGGTCTAGGCAAAAAAAATCAATCATATAGACTTATGGATTCGCACGCTGTTCTCACCGCCCAGAGTTACCGACACACAAGTCGACAGTCCGAATGGAGGCCCGCAGCCTCCCTCGGACGGTCATTAGACGACTTAAAATCATTCGAGATATTAGTATTCGAAGTCACGCAAGCACGCAGCGAACGCGACACAGTCCGAATTTCGATTTGTTTGTAGGAGTTTATTTATTTATTTATGTTTGGGTCAAACCAAACCTGGAACGCGGGCTCCTGGCCCGTGAGCACAGTATCCGATGAAGCTGTAAAAGCCAAAAAGGCTAACAGCAATTACATCACCGAAATTATATAGTACGACACAATCGTGTGGTCGGTTTATCTAACGCGAGTGAAACCACAGAGCACAGCTAGTAGATAAATAAATCTCTATAAGGTTTGAAGCCTATTGACTATTCGGTATTTGAAGAAAAGTAAGTTACTTTGCTAAGATCCGCATGCAAACACAAAATATAAAACAAGCAAACTAACACCGCCACCAGGAACCGCCACCAGGTACCCTCCACCAACCACTACAATACCACCACTAGATAATATACACCACTGAAGTCGAGAACACGACACGTGTTTCGCCCCAAAACGAGGCATTATCAAGCGTAATAGACTCTACGACAGACGGCCGCCTGTCGCTACTGAGGGAGGGCGGGTGGTGCACTTCAAAAAACTAGGTAATATACACCATTTTTATATTTTGCATGCGGATCTTAGCAAAGTAACTTACTTTTCTTCATTATAATGGATTTTGCAAAGTAACGCCTGATTCTATTAACTATTCGGTATTTTTAAAAAGGCGTGTTATCGAACGCAAACTTTAACAGAGTGGCGAACATAAATACTAAATGAGCGACTAATTACATACACACAGTTAATCCTTTCTTATAAGGGGGAGAACACGAGACATGTTTAGACGTGTTTCACCTCAAAACGTGGCATTATCAAGTGATATTGACCGTACGACAGTCAGCCGCCGAGTGAGCGGCTCGGTTCTTTTTTTAGGACGAATGGCCACTGTTAGCCCGAAGGCTTTTACAGCTTCACTGGATTGGAAGGTGGCCGAGTGCTGAGGGCGCTTAGCCGAACCTTTATAATGAGTAACTAGCGCAAAGGCCCTCGATAGGAGATCTCGGCTTGGACTGTTACCCTGTCCGCGTAAGTAAGCTTACTCGAGGGCGTCCGAGAGGGCCGAACCACACGGCTCGATCAGTTACTTCTATGGGGAGCGGCTTTGTCGAAAAGCTGCTTATTTATAGTCTCGATGACGCAACCGGCCCCTGTCCAAGATCGTCGCATTATCTTACGCGTCGCGTTTTGAGGTGGAACATGTTTCGTGTTCTCGACTTCGGTGGTGTGTATCGCCTAGTGGTACTGTTGTAGTGGTGGAGGGTATCTGGTGGCGGCTCCCGGTGGCGGTAAAAGTTTGCTTGTGCACGCTATTGAAAGATACGGTGCTCTTCAAAAACTAGGTAATAAACACCATTTTAGTTTTTGCATGCGGATCTTAGCAAATTATATTTCTTTCCTACATTAGTTCTCTTTAGAAATACTAAGTTACTCTCCCTGCGGTGGTACGTACCTACACGGATTCCTGAATGGGTAATTTATTTGGGTGTAGTTATTTTTTTAAAACGATGCTCCATAGTAGGATTTCTATAGTATCTGGGTGTGTTTTACAAAGATAAATTTCACATGTACAAACACCTAGACCGGGAACTACAATCTGTAGACCATACAATTATTTGCCCCGTGTGGGATACGAATCCGAACTTTATGAGATGTGGGATTGGGATCAAACTGCGACTTCATTCTAAATATTAATTAAAAACGAAAATAAAGCGTGACTACGACCTTTCTTTATAAATAAATTAAAATAAATACAAATGTAATATGTAGTAAAATGTTTCATATTAATGTCTATATACTCGTAGATCAGTGGTGCTCAAACCGTTTATCATAATGTATTATATATACATATATACGTAAATGTAATATCTGTGCCACTATACACCCTAGACGACAATAATGCATCACACATACTTGCAGCCTCTCAGAGTCGATCGATCGTAGTCTAACAATATTGAGGTACGAGTAGATCGCCAGTAGTTCAAGTTCGAACACCCCTGATATAGATATATACGTATTAATTGTTCGAACACACTTTACTTGAGAACTACTGAAGATCTGAAGAGCTTTGATATGAATTTGATTATAACTCTAGGAACTAAGGCTATGTTTTGTCGCGTTTGTTTAACCGATTGCGAAGTTACGAACATTTTCAATAATATTTTATAGAACGCCATCTATCGTATAGTAGCGGAACCCTAGACTACTTAAAACTTTATCATAGGTAATCGGACTCCGATCTTCTACGTAATGCTTTTGAATCTCTAATGTTTGTTTATACTTCTGTTCAGAACTCCATATTAATATTATAAATGCGAAAGTTACACTCTCTGTCCGTCTGTCTGTTGGTCACCTTTTCACGGTTCAACCGCTGAATGGATCTTGACGAAATTCGGCACAATGATAGCTTGCACCATGAAGACGGACATAGGATACTTTTTTATTTTCGGCAAATCAAATAGCTCGGATTTTAAAAACACCTTTATCCACGCGCGGACATCAGCTAGCTTAGTTCTAATATTCGCCACTAGATGTTCACCATTGAATTTGTACATCGCGATGGTGACAGTTTTCTGTTGTGCATATGTACCCCACGGTATCACATTAAATTCTATTCTCCGTTGGATAGATTTATACGTTAACAACTTCACTTAGATTTATTTATTAACCTGTCTTAACAAATCCACGCGAATAAAGTCACAGGTAGCTCAAGTAGCTCAGGGGCTAGGCGCTCGCTTCAAATTTCATAGTACGCGAGTGACCTGGGTTCGATTCCCGGTGCTGGCACCACTAAAATTGTTAATTGCAATTTTAAGTGCTGATTTACCACGTGCTCGGCGGTGAAGGAAAACATCGTGAGGAAACCTGCATGTCTGAGGAATAAAAGTAGGAGGAACCGAAGTCCGCCAACCCGCATTGGAGCAGCGTGGCGGATTCTTCCAAGCTCCAAAACCCTCTCAGAAATGAGAGGACGCCTATGCTCAGTAGAGGGAATTTTATAGGCTGAAACTTTACTTTTTTACTTTTAAGCTCACAGGTACATTTCAATATAACTGCTAATAATAAGGTTGGAGAGGCATTGTCAGTAGGTAGATTGCCTGCCCTTGTCACTTATCTAGAGCTGAAATGACATTTATCACAAATATAGTTAATCGAATCAAACGTTACTTTGCGGAAATCCATTATAATGATGGGAAGTAAGTTACTTTGCTAAGATCCGCTTGCAAAATATATAAATGGTGTATATTACCTAGTTTTTTGAAGAGCACCGCCCGCATTGGCAACTATAATAATATCCTCACCGTGCGACGGAACTTCACAGAACTGCACCACGTGTACATAGTTCTTTATTATTTATCGAGCTCTCATCATCATTTCAGCCTATCATAGACCACGGTTGAAGATAGAATGCTACAAAAAACGGTCCTGAACCACCTGCATCCATCGACTTTCCGCAAAACCGTGCAGGACGTCGCTTCATCTACCTGGTGGTCGCCCTACACTACGTTTTCTGGTACGAGGTTGCCACTCGAGAACAGTTCTTCCTCAATGATTATCGGTTCTACGAGCTATATGGCCGGCCCATTGCTACTCGTATTTCAGCTTGCTAAGGATTTAGCTCTCATAAAAGATTTTAATTGTTGTCTGAAAAGTGATAATGATCTAAAAGAAGCCGAGTCAGCTAATAATCTGTGGTAGGTAAATCGCTCTTTTACAGCGTTCTTCAGGAAAATTTGGGAATGTGCTCTATGTACAAAGAATGTCGAGGCTTTCACCAGCCAAAACGAGGCATAGCAGGCGATTGGGATGTCGTTATGGTGGAACGGTCACGTTGATGACCTGATGACACACACACTATTCCATATATTACTACACACTGAATACTACATGCTGAAAACATGGAGGGCTTAAACTCAAACCCTTAACCTTTTTTGTTGAGGGGTTGAGATGGCTTGTGAAGGGTCATCGCTGTGAGTTTCCTTAGTCCTTTATCAAATTAACTTTATTCATATTGTTGGAGCATAATTACATCTTCCTTTGTAGCTGTCAATTAATTTATTTCTTTTTAATTATCGATACAACTTTGTATTTATGATTATTTCTACATTACATCAAGATACGAGCATCAATGCATTTTCATTTATTCAAACACAAAATATATAACAATTTTTGGTGACACCGACGTTATAGTGTATAAGCCGACATCCGTGGGAAGTACCTTTATAATCTTTCTAAAATCCTTCTTGCTTCAATTTTTAGTGACTTTGTTGCGAATCGAAATCCATACAAAGGTATCTTCCGGCATCGAAACACATTGTGTCATCTTTTCTTCTTTTGTCTTTACAACAAGCGCGGTGTATTACATTGGTCGTGCATCAGCTTCACTTCAAACTGGCGGCCGTTGAATACTCATTGGCGTGCATGATTATATCGCTCAGCTATGTATATCGCGGGCTATCGAGGTTGTATTCATTATTTTTCTCATGAATTACGGTATTTGAAATACTTATCTAAATTTGTATGTCAATTTTCACGTAAGATTATTGTTTGCGTCCATAAAATGGCTGACTTTAAATAACTTGTTAAACAAAGGTGTCAACTTAGAATGCGAGTCACATTATTTGAGAAATATTTAAATCCTTTATTACAATTTAAACAAAACAGTCATAGTCAGATAAAAGAATTATCATTACGGTTAGTTAAATTGCAAGATTTATTTTCCAGTTTCGATGATGTGCAATCCAAAATTGAAAGTATACATTGTGACGTTGCGGCACAATTGGAACAGAGAGAGAGGAAACGGAAAATAAGTTTTAAAGAAGTCAAAATTTAGTA
Organism: Luehdorfia chinensis; assembly: GCA_019845155.1. Taxonomy (NCBI): domain Eukaryota; kingdom Metazoa; phylum Arthropoda; class Insecta; order Lepidoptera; family Papilionidae; genus Luehdorfia; species Luehdorfia chinensis. The sequence goes on along the minus strand of JAHVAK010000056.1, from coordinate 969,638 downwards.
GACATGTATCAAAACAGCTTAAAAATGGAAACTGCCTCTCAGTGTAATTCTCAACATGCAAATTCAAATATAAAATTACCACCATTAAAAATAGCTCCTTTTAATGGTGAGACATATATGCTTCTTTCATCCACAATAACGACAGCATAGACAACGTTGATAAGTTTCATTATTTGAAATCATACCTAGACGGTTCTGCCAGGTCTGTCATTTACTCAGTCAGTGTTTCATCGAAGAATTATCAAATTGCATGGTCTCTCTCCTCTGCGATAGATATGATAACAAGCGGTTAATTAATGAACATATTAAAAGCTTATTTTGTCTTGAAGCTCAGTCAAAGGAGTCGGCTCAGAGTTTACGTAACCTTATTGACAACATCTCTAAAAATCTTAATGCGTTCAAAACATTAGGAGAATCTACACTACATGGGATTCACATATTATTTATTTATATGTAACCAAGCTCGATCTTATTATGGTTGTAAAGTGGGAGGAGTTTCGATGCACCCTAGAAACACCACATTTAACTAATATTTTCAATTTTCTTAAACATCGTGCAACTGTTCTGGAGACAATTAACGCAAGTAAATCAAATAGGTCCGAAAAAGCAAAGCGGCTTCATAAAACCAAAGTCTTTTGTTGCTTCTTCATTATTTCCACACAGTTTTGGTTTTTCTGTACGCAATAATTGCTTAGCTTGTAAACTAAACCGCAAATTATATGAGTGTGCTAAATTCAAAGCCTGTTGATGAACGAAACACAAAGGTATTTCAATGGAGATTATGCAGGAACTGCCTTATCAGTGGTCATTCTGCTCCTCAGTGTCGACTGGGTGGCTGCCGTATTCGCAAAAGAAAGCATAATACAATATTACATAAGCAAACATCTCTACAACATACATATATGCATCCACGACCATTACCCAAACAAATAAATGAAGAAGACAATATGGCATCTCTACTAACTACTAAACCTAGTCAAGCTCCTACTAAAGACTTACATGTCTCATATTCAAACACTGCTCCCAACTCTTCTGTTAGCATGTCTGCTGTTGCTTCTAATCAGGCTCTTCTGTCCACGGCTTTCGTGGAGGTTACAAACAATGGCAAAATTTATACATTGAGAGCTCTTCTAGATAGTGGGAGTCGATCATCATTTATCACTGAGGCAGCTCAGTCTAGGATAGGTTAAGCAAAGTTAAAAAATCGTCTTCAATGTGTCACTGGTCTTACTAATGCCACTATACACATAACAGAACACTGCAATATACAACAAAAATCGTTTTATAATTTATCTTTTACTGTGTCTGTTGAATGTTGTATTCTTCGTTTGATCACAGATAAACTTCCTCAATGCCAAGTGAAACTTAATAGCTTAGGTATACCAAGTCAAGTGCAATTAGCTGATCCGGGTTTCCACAAACCATCTGATATTGATCTGTAAAATTAGGCTGGGATGACCCAGTTCCTCATGAAATCGAAAGAACCTGGATCAACTTCGTCAATGGTCTGACGTCATTAGAGTCAATTCGAATACCTCGATTTGAAAGCAGTAAAAATCCAAGTACATTAGAACTTCACTCTTTCTGCGATGCCTCTCGAGATGCATATGCTGCGTGCGTTTATGTTCGAACGATTGATGAGTTTGGAGAAACAACTACTAGCTTGTTATGCGCAAAGACAAAGGTCGCTCCTATAAAGGATCAAACAATACCCTGCCTTGAATTATGCGGTGCCTTGCTAGCGGCGCGCTTAGTTGCCAAGGTTACACCAGCCCTGCGGCTATCTAATACTGGCATCATTTATTGGGCCGATTCTTCTGTAGTTCTTAGTTGGCTACATTCTCAAATCCGTGATATTAAACAATATGTGTCTAATCGTGTTGCAGAAACAAGGTTTGTGTTTCTGCCGCTTCTAGTTCTTGGATACATGTGCCAGGAATAATAAATCCTGCTGATTTCGCGTCTAGAGGACTAGATCCTAAACACGTTGTAACGATATACTATCTCTAATTACGTATTTTTACGTTTTAGAAAGATTTAAGAAAATATTAAAAATTATAAAAAAAAAAAAAAAAAATGGTGGTCCAAAAAAGTTGGGAAAATATATATGAGGACCAATCCCAATAGTGAAATTTCATTATTTCCAATTTAATTTTTCTTGGCATAATATTACATAGATCAGTGCCTAAAAATTACTTTAAAATATATAAAATATATCCAAGAGACCTTATCTCTCGAAGTACTATAGAAGTTAATTAAAAACATTACAATATAAAATTAACTTCATTTGTATGGAAAATACTCTATATAGTTATTCATAATAAGGAAGTGTTCATGTAATGCCAATTATAAAACCTATCTTAAAATTATAAGGTGTTCGCGTATTGCTAATACCATACTATTAAGTCCGAGACGCGAGTACCGTGCGGAGGGGCATACCAACAGCTCAACATAGACGTGTGTGAGGTCGAGCATGACTCTCTATAGTATCAAGTTGCATAGTGCTAATGTTCCATACAAAGATCCTATGTAAGTAAAGTATATGATAAAATGGTCTATCATTGAAGGTCTCTTGTAAGATATGATATTATAAAAATGAGTTGGAACTTAAAATTATTAAGATAGAGAATTCATTAGACTTTCATACAATCACATAAGAGAGGGTGTGGCTTTTAGCATTTCGGTGCTGGAGCTTACTCTTTCGCCCCATGTCTTAGAGCATTAGTTCTATGATACATGGTTCATACACCGGCGTCTTAGTGGCTTACTACTATGACACGTTGGTAAATTTTTTTAGTTAAACAACTTTTGCCAAAGTCGATAATTATCATATAGGGGTGTTGTGAGGAGGCACCATCTATGTGATAGTCACAATAATACTTACTGCTATTGTGGTATTGTGTTTTTAGTGACGGTTATATGAATGAGTTGCATCTGATTCAATACAACTTATGATTCGGGTTGACGGAGGTTTTTTGCAGAAGTGTAGATGTTTGCTAAGACTGTATAGAGGCCCTTGTGTTGGCGTATGTCTGAGCGATGTTCGTATTGATGCTTGTTGCATTTGTGACAATGCGTCCTAGTGACAGTTGCTTAGATGTCGTTAATATAATGGTTGCGTCTTGCACTTGGTTTGACTCACATTTTCTTTAGATTTGTCCAAGTCGGGTCTCTCTATAACGAGACTGCAGACTGTCTGCCCTCCATGTGTTGAATAACAACAATATTAAATAAAGCTCTCAGTAAATTCCCACAAATGAATGATAACTGGAAACTTGGTGGTGGGTGAGACAAACTTGATCGAAATACATAATACTCAACGTCAATTACACAAACCCATTTGACGAATAAAATAGAATGCTGATTGCCTGATGGCTGAATGATAATTATAAATGATAAATAATGGCAAAATACATCATTACAATGGTTGGTGGAGCTAATGCGTCTACTTCATGCGGATGGTAGCTGGCGGGAGGAGACTCTCAAGGCTGCAGCCGAAAGCTGCACAACGTGGGACCCCATACCCTTGAAGTGAGCAGTGGACTCACGACGTGCTCTGCGGCAAATTGCCGTGCTGACCTTGTATTGGATGTTGATGCCACACACTCGACATTCATCTGCAGTTGCAGCGGTCTGGCGAAGTGATGGCGCGTACGGAAGGCTTTACTAGTTTATTGGGCCGAGTGCTCATAACTGCTCGACGTGTGCCAAATCCATGCGACGTACATTCACGGAGACTGGACTAGCTGTATACTTGTATGATGTAAACACGCATTGACATGCGAGACTTCGGTCTAAGTTTGTGCTTACGCACTAGCAAGAGGCCAAGCCCTCTTTTTGCTGGTTCGCCAGTGTTGCTGTGGACTACGGTCCTTGTTCCCGACTTCTTGTCCTGTGTCGGGGGGAGCGCATGGGTTGGAAGGCGCTCACCGCACACGGCGGGAGTTGGAGCCGTGTGCCTTCCCCACATTTTTTTTAATAAAAATGTTGGGGGAGCGATAGCTTGTAGTGGGTTATTAATAATTTAAAGTTAATCTTATACAGGTGCGGAATACAAATCTCTTTGCAATAGATATTAAACATTGTGAACCCTTTACAAGAGTATAGGGAATAATAATTAATTAGTATTAGTACACTGTCTTGGACTTGCAGCTTCTCTAGTGAATAAACATTTTTCCATGATACACCTAAAAGAACAAGTTACTAAAAATAAACACAACGTAGATAAAAGGGTCCTACCTATGACGATCACAATTAATTAACATATATCATTCAAATGGCCTAGAATGAAATAACCTTTAGAAATGATCTTGAAAAAGATTAAGTCTATTTTCTGGTCACGTAATTAATTTTATCAACGTGAAAGTTGAATAGTTACAACGTGCAAGGGGCGACACTTTGGTGGACTAGTCCTCCATTTTTGGCTAAGAATCTCACAAAGTTGCCTCTAAACATTAAGCCCACAATCGATGTACCTGAAAGGAAAACTTATAAACGAAATTCTAAAACTACTACTAATATTACTACCAAAACTACTGGCACTACATAAACATTAAACACTATAAATGCAAATTGTACATCGAATGTTTCGTTCAAAGTAGTGAATTTTAAGAGATATTCGAAGTTCCCCACTTTGCAAAGAAGTTTGGCTTATGCACTAAGATTTATATACAATCTAAAGACTGTTTCATCTAAACGTCTAGGATACTTAAATAAGCAGGAATTAGAACTGTCTCTGCTTTACCTTATTGCACAACATCAATTCGAGAGCTTTTAAACAGAAATTAATTTATTAAAAAATAAAAGAGCCTTACCTGCAAAATCCCACGACCTGTCACTAAGACCTTTCATTGATGACAAGGCCATCTAACGCGTAGGTGTTCGAATACAAAATTCAACTGAAACATATGATAAGATACACCCCATTTTACTAGACAGCAAACACATATTTATAAAATTATTGTTTATGAAGGAACATAAAAACCCTGCTACATTGCGGACCTCAACTTTTACTTACTAATCTTCGCCAGTGCTGTTGGCCTATCTCGGGTCGACGTCTGGCTAAAAGCACAATAAATAGTTGCAGGGTAGAATCTTAAAAGCTAAGTCTATAACCCCTATAATGGGTACCTCACCAGTTTCAAGGGTGTCTCCAAACTTCCCGTTCCAAATAGCAGGCGTAGATTTTGCTGGACCCTTCTTGATAAATAATCGAAAGGGAAGTTGTTGTAAAATAACTAAGGCTTACCTTTGTCTCTTTGCCTACTTCACGACTAGAGCACTTCATTTAAAAGTAGCTTCGGACCTTAGCACTGAGGCGTTTATATTATGTTTACGGCGCTTCATATCTCGCAGGGGAAAACCATCCGTGATACACTGTCAAATCTTCAAAAATTTCTAAAATTTAGCAATGAAAATACTTATTCATTTGCCGCAGACGAAGGCATAGCGTTTAAAGTTTCCCCAGGTTATTTCCCACATTTTGGTGGGATTCGTAGGGCGGGCGTCAAGTCTGCTAATTCCATATGACGCGAATTGTAGGTAATTGTCACCTCACATATTAGGAACTCGAGACATTGTTCATGCAAAATGCAGTGGTTCAAAATTCCCGACCTTTAACCTCTTTATAGTCTGATCCGAGTGATCTCGAACCCCTTACTCTAGGTCACTTCCTTCACTTCCTTCACCATTTCTACTGGAATTCCATGTCGGCAAGTTGTCTAGCTATCTCTCTAGCTATCTAGCAGAGGTTTTGGAAGAGATGGCGCAAAGAATTCCTGTGTGAGCTGCAACAGCGCGCCAAGTGGCGGGTCAGCAAAGGAACCTTATCAGAAGGCGATATGGTAGTGCTCAAAGAGCCGAATCGATTTCCACTAAAATGGCGGATGGGCCGTATACATCCTGGGCCCGACGGCGTTGCACGTGTGGCAAACATCACTACAACAAGAGGCATTGTGCGTCGCGCTATCGTTACCATCTGCCCCTTGCCTAAAGCCAATCTCTCGAAGATATCTCCTCAAAGCCTCACTGGCTTCGAGGGGGGGAAGATGTTGGAGCATAATTATATCCTCATTTGTAGCTGTCGATGAATTTATTTCTTTTTTTAATATCGATACAACTTTGACATTATGATTCTTTTTACATTACATCAAGATACGAGCATCAATGCATTTTCATTTATTCAAACACAAAAAAATAACACCTATCGCATTAATGCTTACAAAGTCCAAACTGTACAACTAAGTAAGTACAACTTGAATTCAGAGGTCAACCGATGAATATAACTCAGCTAGATTTAATGAAGAAACTTGTTACCTGGAGCGAAAGGCAACTTCGAAAATTTTTTGAGAGTTTTAAAAACCAAAAACTTTTCCGAATTTTAAGAAGTTGCTGACAATAACAGCAGTTTAATAAAGTTCGGTCGTATTCACTGCAATTTGCGAGCGCAGCAAAAGTCTTTCCTTTGAAAAATTATTAATAAATTGTCAATTAACTCTTCTTTAACTCTCAAACAATTTAATATTTAGATATAAATAAGTACTTACCTTCGTGAATCAAAGACTAAGGACTAATTAGCGGGGAGGAGTATAAAGACACAAATAAATACACATAGTAAAGGCAGAAAACTTACTGGTGGTAGGATTCCTATGCAGGAATCCGTCTAGGTAGGTACCACCCCAGAGCCAGTTATTCTGCCGTGAAGCAGTAGTGTGCAAACATTACTGTGTTTCGGTTTGAAGGGCACTTTGAGCTAGCGTAATCACTGGGCATATGAGACTTACGAACTTATGTCTCAGGGTGACACAGTGTGGCGTCACTCAGAAATTTTCTGGGTGACACAGCATTTGTTATGGGCAGACATTACACTTACCATCAGGTGAACGTTTTGCTCGTTTCATCACTTTATGCAATAAAAAAAAAACAAGTTAATTTCCTAAGATTGGCATGCAAAATTAAAATAATGCTTGCTCTACCAGCACGAGCAAACTAATACCGCCACATAGAACCGCCACTATATGCCCTCCACCACTACAACATTACCACTTGACGGTAAAGTCGAAAACACGACTTTCACCTCACAAATGAGCCATTGTCAATTGTTATTAACTCAGACAGCCGCTGAGACTTTTTTAATTTTGCATTCGGGTATTTCTAAAATAACTTTTAAGAGAGAAAGTTCACCGTAATGGCTTTCCGCAAAATAATGACCGATTCTATTAACTATCTTAAAATACATATATAATAGTATTACTGGGACATCACTGTTTGACATTAAACAGTGTACAGGCAGATGACAAGTTTTCTTTCAAAGAAAATAACTTACAAATTTCGTTTGTATCGTTTATTCAATTGCTTTTACGTTTAAAAGAAATATTACGGTCTGTTAATTGTGCTCAACTAAAGGATTTTTATTCGATTATCGGACGTAACACTAACGCAACCCTCGATTACCGTTCAAATAAGATTTTCGTACGGTCACGCGTAAACTTAATAACCTTATTCCCAACCCACATACAGTAAGCCACGATAGCTCCATGCCGTGCCAAACTCATTGTCTTTCTTTTAGATGAACACTTGTGCACTAAAATATATTCATATCCGCTTGAGACAATGTATAAACAAAGAAATAAGTTTTTTTAGATACATACATACATAAGATCACGACTGTATCCCATAAGGGGTAGTCAGAGACTGGGCACTCACTGCAAAAACAGATGACTGCCACAATCCACGTTTCACCAAAACAATATAATGCACTTCGTGTGATAGGTGGTGAGCCCATCGCCACCATGCGCTGTTGGGTGCACAGTGCAGTTTAATTCCTTACTCGGCTTTTACGAGATCCATTGGATGAGATGGAGTGGTTGAATTCTTTTAACGAGCCGCCACCACACGGCTAAGTTTTTTTTAGTTTAATGTAAATATTATTAATATTCTTTGATCGTTATTAAACAACAAAAATAACAATGGAATAACAAGAACTAAACAAAATTATAATTAAATTATAGAAACAGTACTCTCATATCAACAAGTTGATCGATAGTAAAGTTGATGGGTACAACCGATGACCTAACGTCACATAATTGTTCTCTATAATTTGGTAGTATTAAAATGTGTTCCAACTTTGAAAAGCATATTTTTTTGTGGTTCGTATACCTTTTGTCTCATGGTTCTCTGAATAGACTACAGGTTGGTACCTTCCAGTAGTGTTTCGGTCTAAACGGCTAACAGCTAGCTCGGCATATGGCACTTAAGATATCTCAGGACGACGAGCGCATTGTGGTGCCACATAGACTGGGTGACACAGCATTTTTTTTAGATAGACGTTGCAATTACTATCACGTGAACGTTTTGCTCATCTCGTCACTTTCTTCTATATAAAAAACATAATGTATGTATGTATTATTATTGTTATTCACTATACAATTAGACCCGAGAACCAACAATTTGTATATTGAACGAATATAGGCTCCGGCTGAGAAAATCAGGTACTCCAACCCTAGGGCACGCAGTTGTCCAAAGACTTGTAGGCGATGTTTAACTCTTCGTAGCAAAACCTCCAAACCGTTCTGTCTTTCTTTTTTTTATTGGATATTCAAAACGAGCAAAACGTTCACATGAAGATAAGTGCAACGCCAATAACAAATGCTGTGTCACCCAGAAAATTTCTGGGTGACGCCGTCACTCTGAGACTTCTGTTCTTAAGTCTCATATGCCCATGTTTTAACACCACTGCTTCACGACAGTATAATTATGCCCTGGGGTTATACCTACCTAGACGGATCCCTGTATAGGAATCCTACCACCAGTTTCTTTTTTCCATCAGTCTACAAAGTGAACGGTAAAATTCCATCCATCTGTGAGGTTTCTCGGACTCAGTACAAGACGAATTCCAATACTGATCTGGATATTGCTGTTAACATTATTTATTTAAAAAAAAAATCAATTCGTTCATTTTCATTCGCAGTAAAATGAAATCGCCTTCGTTTCGCAGTTCGAAAAAGTTGGAGTAATTTCAAAGTTCGCAAATCGAAATATAAAATTAAATATTACAGTTTTCGGAGCAGCAAATTCTTTGCTATATAGTTTTACTGTATTAATCATTTATAATATTTAGCTTAACGCTTTAAATAAGGTTACTAGTATTGGTAAGATGAAATTAGTTATCGTATTAGTTAGCGTACCTTACTTCTATGCTGCGGATCTGATTCTGGTCCGCTATGAAACACAAATTGAGCCAGTGAAATGTATGTTTGTAAAACGTACAGAAGAAATCATAGCGTATTGCACCGTTTCTTGAAGACTGCCGAAACTAGAATTTGAATTTCAGCCTACGAGAGGTGATCCAAAAGTGGTAATTAACATTTAAAAGAATGGTTTCGTTTTAAAATCGACCTTCCAAAATCAACATTTATCCTCCTGTTAATTTTTATACTCCTAGTAAACATATTCTGGTGAACGAAAATATTAAAAATTTAGGCGTAGTAGAAATTGTGATGCCTATTTTTTGCCAAATCGCTGACCCGTAAATCCGAGTGTTGTGTCTCGCGGCGTATCTGCTGTGTAGAGACGTGTTGAAAAATAATTTTCCGGTACCGGGACACGTTTTCCAGCGCCCTTTTCACTTTGATGTCAGGGTAAAAATAATTGCATGTGGTTCTATCGAAAACGAGAATAATGGACAGCTTCATTTAAGTGAAATACATTTGCGACCGTAGCTCTTAATTCTGCGTATGGCAGTTACCAGTATATGAACCAAATGGGTTATGGACGCAAAAATAGATTTTTTTTGGCAGGATATGACGTGATAATCAAGTTATTATTAGTTATAGGATTCCTACTGGTGCTAGGATTCCTTACTGGTGGTAGGATTGTTAGTGATCGTAAAGATTACTGCATAGGATTCCATCTAGGTCGGTACGTCTAGGGCCGGTTATTCTGCCGTGAAGCAGTAGTGTGCAGACATTGCTGTGTTTCGGTTTGAAGAGTACTGAAAGCTAGCGTAATCACTAGGCATATGAGACTTAAGAAATTATATCTAACGGCCTCGGGCACGGTTCGGTGTGACACAGAAATGTTTTGGGTGACACGGCATTTCTTTTGGCAAACGTTGCATTTACCAACAAGTGAACGTTTTACTAGTTTGTCACTATATCTAAAAAAAAAATGTCGTATAAGTTAGTACTTAAGCTTTTCCGTAAACAAACGTTGATGACCAGATAAATAAAAAAAACCAACTGCGTTGATCGATACAACGTAACCTTAGATTTATGCAAGCACATTTAGATCAGAATAGGGTGGTAGCGGCCTAAGAGAATCTACCACCCCATCCCATCCCCTAGGTGTCGTAAAAGTTGACAGAGGGAAATTAAAACCAGGAGATGGGCAGCTGCATCTTCCTGGAACATCTGAATAAATAAACTGCGGTTGCCAACCCGACTGTCAAGCGTGGCAAGTATGGCAAAATTCCTCCAATATGACAGCTACAAACTTTTGTGGCTATCTATGGGGGAGGTCTATGTTCACCAGTGGACTTGTGATAGGCTGAAAGTAGGACATTGATGCTTCCATGGTCAAGAAATTTGAATATTAGCTTTCTTTGGGCGTGCATGTCAGAGGAATAAAAATATTTCGACGACATGTGAAGTTCGCCGAACCCATTGAAGCAGCGTGGCGGTCTTGGAACTGTTCCCGTCTCCAAAACCCTCTCAGAAATGAGAGGTCTGTGCTCAGCAATGCGAGATTTATAGGCTGGTACTTGACTTTTTAATATAATAATTCGATAAAACAATATCAAAAGACATTATTCTACATATATGACTATAAGGCGATATAGTTTTATTATGCGATTCCCTCTTCACCTTAATGTTAATAAACATTGAGAAGATATGGAAAGTGATAAATTATGAACGCAGGTGAGTGTTTCTTCCTTCGCGCTCTTATCTTGCGACGTACCTCATAAATTCTATCAAAATATTCGGAAGTTACGAAAATAACATATAATAAGGAATATCTATAAATTAATTTCTTCCAATGATAGGGTTGACTAAATGTCGACACGATTACTAAGTTCTAAGTATATTTTGAAGTAATTGTAAATAGTGAGTTACAATAGAAACATCAGAATTCGGTGAAACCTACCGAATGGAACACAATTTCAAATCCTATCTAAACATCAACAAATGAGTCAGCCAAATCGGCTGGCCTTTTTTCTACTTCATCAATTAGTAGGTCGATGTCAATATCTTCAGATTCATTCATTATAATTACGAAAATTATAAAAGTTGCAAAAGGGATACATGCAATCGCGATGAAAGCGCGCTTCAATGACCAGCAAAACCAGCAACATTGATATCAAATCGGGCGTCAACGCGCGATCGCCTGCGTCTAAAGTTTCCATTGTATAACTTTACTCTATGATCTAGAGACTTTTTCTCTGAGCACTGCATTAAAGCGCGTCGACGCGCGCTCATGTGGTCGGTTGTAGGTAACTACCAGGATGTCTAGACGCTCGATCCGAAAACGCGCGTTAAGATTTTGCCATCTGAACATAGGCTAAACAACAAGTAACAACTTTTAAACTTTCCGAGTTGGAATGTTTCTATATTTCTGAAACTGCATTCAAACCTTCATTCATTCGTATTACGATTACGATTTTTTTTTATATCAAATTACAATTAAATCTCAGTGCCTGTCAGACCGAAACACAGTAATGTTTGCACACTACTGCTTGTCAGCAGAATAACTCGCCCTGGTGGTACCTAGACGGTTTTCTGCATAGGAATCCTACTTGTGTGTAGGCATCGGAGGAAGTTTTAAAACCATCACCATCATCCTGTCTTTATGTACTCCACTGTAGGATTCCTATTCAAGAACCCTCCTAAGTAGCTACCACCCCAGGGCCAGTTATTCTGCTTTGAAGCAGTAGTGTCTAAAACAAGTAAGGTTAGAAGATCACTGAGAGCTAGCGTAATCACTGGGCAAATGAGACTTAAGAAGTCATGTCTCAGGGTAACGGGCGCAGATGTTCTGGGCAAACATTGCACTTACCATCAGGTGAACTTTTTGCTAGTTTTGTCACATTTTCAAATAAAAAAAAACCTCTCTCAATTTGTGAAGATCAGATGTCATCTCATGCTCGACATCACTTTCTACAATAAAATAAATAATTTACGACTATTATTACGACTCTTCTTCGTCCTCCTCCTTTCAGCCATCACGAGTCCATTTTTGAACGTAGACCATAGATTCTGAGGGGAATTCGCCATAGTAGCCACGCTTGGCTGGCGGGTCTGCTACGGCAGTTAATTTGTTTGATGTCCGAGGAAGATGCTGCTGCCCATCACCTGGTTTTCATTTTCCCTCTGTCGACTTTTACGATACCCACGGGATGAGATGGGGTCGACTCTTGATCGATATTAATCAAAGGCATATTTTTGAACATTGAAAGATCATTGTTTGGATTAAAACTGTTAACTTTCATTCTAAACAATGATTTTGACTACTTCTTTATTTTTGTGAAAATTACTTATGTAACTGTCACAATTAAAGTATACAAGTATAATGTAAATATTGTAGTTTAATAATATAGTAATTGATTTCCTACTTTTTAACACTATTTCTATACAAACCTCGAAACAATTTTTCCAGCGGCAATATCGCGATAAACGTAGCGTGTCTAAATTATGAATGTAAGTGCGAAGTGCGATGGAAATTTTTTGAGATAACTTCAACTTGTATGTAGTACTAGTTATACCCCGCGGTTTCACCCGTAAAAATAAGCAAACCACATGATTGCGCCGAACGGCATGGTAACCCGCTCACAGAGCATTAACAGTTCGGCCCTTCTCGGTCCAGAGCGTGCGTCTCGTCACTTTCTTCTATAATTAAAATATTTTCTGAAACCCCAAGAAATCGAAATGGATCATACACGTATATTTCATTTACATTTTGACATTTTTTTAAAAATCACTATTATACGACTAGATATAGATAGACACTAGATAGGCTAGCTAACGTTTGAGCCGCGGCTCCACACGGAAGTTATTGTTACGACGTTGAAGAACAGCACCAGCCCGTTTACCCATATAGGAGTAAAATAATTTTTTAGTTGATGTCTATGTCTAGAAAGTAATATCCGTGCCAAAAGGCAAGTCAATAGGTCCAGTAGTATCGGAGATATCGTGATGAGTCAGTGGTTATATATAGGTTATATATATATGTATAGTCACGCCTTTTCCCACATAAAGGGGTAGGCAGAGGGTACATATGTAGTCCACTTTTCACCGCCGCGGGAAACGTGACGTGATGGGTGTCGAAACACGTCGCCGACATTTCAGTCAAAGAAAAAACTGACTCTCCGTTGTGTTCCCATGAGTATAGTGACAGCATTGGGTTCCCATGTCTTAATGTGTTTAATCTGTACGAATAAACGTTGCCCGTGAAATACATCTTAGTAGCCGTGTAGTGGCGACCAAAGAGAATCTACCACCCCATCAAATCCCATGCGTGTCGCTAAAGTCTCATCTTCCTGGAACATCTGAATAAATAAACTGCGGTTGCCAACCTGCCAGACGTGGCAACTACATGAGATCCCCCTAAATGAGCGCTACAAACTTTTATGGCTATCTGTGGGGAAGGGAGGCACGTTCACTTGTTATAGGCCGAAACGACGACGACGTACAATACCTTTGTCGTCCTTACGACACCTCGGTAGGAAAGAGGTAGGTGTTACTCTCTATTCTGCCGGACACCTATCGGCTACATAATAAATAAATAGACTCCACTTAATTTTGATACTGTTACATAATAAATTAGCGAATGTTATGTGGTCATCCTAAAAGTAATCGTTATTGACCGCGCGACCTAGTGGTTAGAGTACCTGACTAATGCGCCGCGGGTCCTGGCTCCTGGGTCCGATTCCCAGCCGGGGCCCACATTCGTATAACACATAATCTACGTCCGATCTCATCGCACGAGCCTTACATCGGGCAAAGGCAGGTTGGGACGAGTGAGTGCCCTAAATGTTTGAGCCCTCCTAAGTGTTTGCGCATACACTTGTGGTACCCTAAAATATTGAGCACAGTTTTTTTTTATGTTAAAAGTGACGAAAGGACCACAACGTTCACGTGACGGTAAGTGCAACGTTCTCCCAACAAACGCTATGTCATCCAGAACATTTCTGTGTAACACCGCACTGCGCCCTGAGACATCAGTTCTTAAGTCTCATATGCCCAGTCATTACGCTAGCTCTCTGTGCCCTTCAAACCGAAACATAGTAATGTTTGCACACAACTGTTTCACGGCAGAATAACTGGCCCTAGGATGATACCTACCTAGACGGATTCCTGCATAGAAATCCTACCACCAGGATTTTCGCAGTACGTACACTAAACTATTAGACGATTGCCGCTAACAGTTAGTTAGTTTAAATTGTCAGTTTTGGTAGAACACTAACCACAAAGGGAGTTATTTTTTCAAAACACAAGGTTTAACTTTGTTATAATAAATGTTGGGGAAGATATGAGGAATGATAAATTATTGAAGCAGGTGGTTCGTTCCTTTTGCACTTTTATCTCGCCACATTGCCTATGTATTACGTGTTCCTTCATTAAGTACCAAAGGAAAGTTATGAAGAAAATTCGAGATAAGGTTTTATACGTTTAAGTTAATATTGCATATACTTCTTTCTTTTAGAAGACAAACAACTTTTAACAACAATTCATCGTCATCATTTCATTCTATCACTAGTCCAACGCTTCTCACAAAGATTGCCACATAAGCTTTGCCATAGTTGCAACGCTTGTGTATGCAGAACACGACCAGATGAAATTTAATTCTGTAAAACGCATCCACGATATAGCAGAAATTCCAACGTGGCGCAACCAATTAGTAATAAATTCAGAAAATGAAAAATGATATAGTATTGAATTTTGAACAGTTCCTGTATACTCGTATTAAGGAGCCTCTATAACACGAAATTTTATGTACAAAGTTAGCTAATCTAGTAGTAATTGTTGGAGTGATAAAATTCCCGCCGTACAATACGTTGCTGTTTTTTTTTTATTATGGCAGGATTCTTATATAGGAATCCGGCTAGATTATTCTGCCATGAAACAGTAGCGTGGCGGGCACTGATAGACTGATAGAGAATTAGTGGGCATATCAGGCTTAAGAACTGACGGCTTAGGGACGAGCGCAGTGTGGTACCACACAGACATGTTCATTCGTTATGGGCAGACGTTGCACTTACTATAAGGTGAAATCAAATTGCTCATCTCATCACTTTCTTCAATAAAAAAATCATGCTACAATACCGACTGGCACTGTCCGGAGTATATAAATGGGTCCGCACGTTCTCTATCAGAATACGAGCGTAAAGCGACTGCTTTTCTTATATTGAGCGGCGAGAATTCCCCAGTGGCAATGCATTCCCGACAATGATTGACTTTTTTTTTCGATATTAAGCGTACACAAGCAAACTGACACCGCCACCAGATACCCTCTACCACTATCACACTACCACTAGGTAATAAAAACCACTAAAGCGAGACCAAGACACGTGTTACACCTTAAAACAAGGCATTATCGAGTGTTAGTTATTTCGATAATGCCCTATCTGTTTCTATTTATCTACGACAGACAGCCGCCGAGTCTCGGCTTCTAATAAACCATTTTATATTTGCATCCGGATTAAGATCCTTATACACATACGTGAGCCGCCCTGCGCTCGCTTTAAATTTCATAGTAAGCGAGTGACCTGGGTTGGATTCCCGTTGTCGGGATCACTAAAATTGTTTATTGCAATTTTAAGTGCTGACTTACCACGTGCTCGGCGGTGAAAGAAAACATCGTGAGGAAACCTGCATGTCTGAGAAATTTATTTCGAAGACATGTGCAGTCCGCCAACCTGCATTGAAGTAGCGTGGCAGATTCTTCTTAGCTGCAAACCCTCTCAGAAATGAGAGGAGACATCTCATTTCTGATAGTGCTCAGCAGTAGGACATTTATAGGCTGAAACTTTACTTTTTTTACTTTACTACACATACTTATAATGATTTCTTATATTTACGCGAACACTACACATTTAAATGAAACTAATTTTACGGATTTTATCGCGTTTATTTTTATACTATTTATAACCCGACGTTTCGAGTGCTTTACAGCACCCATGGTCACGGGGGGACTGAGGTGACAGATGTCCTGATGTCATAGTTAACCCGGAGTACCTTCAGCTTTTAATTATTTTTTGTGGTCCGATCTACGCAGAAAGAGCTAATTGTGTCTTGAAGTCTTGCAGTGGTATGCTTGGTTTTTGACTTAATTTTATTAATTATAGGATCCCAAGCTGGTGGTAATACCCAACCATCTTCTCTATTAAAATTAGGATGTTTTTTAATTTCAATAGCCTCGCGAATCATCCTTGGTAGGAATCGGTGTTCTTTTGCGAGGATTTGTGGTTTATCAAATCTGATGTAATGGTTGGGATGATCCAGAACATGGTCACAGACTGCAGACTTCCTGGGGCGGCGATGCTTCACATCAGCTATATGTTCTTTTACGCGGGTTTTTACTGATCTTTTTGTTTGCCCTATGTAAGAGAGACCACATTCACAATCCAGCTTGTATACTCCTGCATCTTGTAGAGGGATGTTACACTTGACAGATGGTAAAAATTGACTTATCTTCTTCGGCGGCTTGAAAAATGTTTTTATGGAAGCCCGCTTCAAGATATAGCCAATCTTAATAACACCTTGAGTCACACTGTGTATAGGAAAAAGACCCATACCAACAGGTATTTAAACGGTGAATCTCACCACCATCCTTCACAGTTAGCTACCGTGGGCAAATCTTTGTTTCAGAGAGCACAAGGGATCTGTGACAGTAAACACCTGGCCGCCGAGCTTCAGCATGTCAAGCAAGTTTTGCAAGACAACAAGCTTCGGGTTCCGCGCCTTCGTCGCAGTGACCGAGTGAAGCCGGCCACAGTCGAGCGTGTACCTGCAGTCCTACCATATGTCAGAGGAGTCACGGACAAGATTGGCTATATCTTGAAGCGGGCTTCCATAAAAACATTTTTCAAGCCGCCGAAGAAGATAAGTCAATTTTTACCATCTGTCAAGTGTAACATCCCTCTACAAGATGCAGGAGTATACAAGCTGGATTGTGAATGTGGTCTCTCTTACATAGGGCAAACAAAAAGATCAGTAAAAACCCGCGTAAAAGAACATATAGCTGATGTGAAGCATCGCCGCCCCAGGAAGTCTGCAGTCTGTGACCATGTTCTGGATCATCCCAACCATTACATCAGATTTGATAAACCACAAATCCTCGCAAAAGAACACCGATTCCTACCAAGGATGATTCGCGAGGCTATTGAAATTAAAAAACATCCTAATTTTAATAGAGAAGATGGTTGGGTATTACCACCAGCTTGGGATCCTATAATTAATAAAATTAAGTCAAAAACCAAGCATACCACTGCAAGACTTCAAGACACAATTAGCTCTTTCTGCGTAGATCGGACCACAAAAAATAATTAAAAGCTGAAGGTACTCCGGGTTAACTATGACATCAGGACATCTGTCACCTCAGTCCCCCCGTGACCATGGGTGCTGTAAAGCACTCGAAACGTCGGGTTATAAATAGTATAAAAATAAACGCGATAAAATCCGTAAAATTAGTTTCATTTAAATGTGTAGTGTTCGCGTAAATATAAGAAATCATTATGTGAACCAGTACGGACTGGAAATCGCAAACAAAATTCGCCGGTTAGAAGATCTCAAGACCAAGCGCGCAAGATTTATAACATTTTTAAATTTCTTGAAGAGATGCAGAGACCATAATCTCATTCCTACGTGTGTCAAAATATCAGCTAAAAAGGACATTCGAGGAAGCGCTAAGATCTTAAATCAGGCAAGTAAAAAGTTGTTACGAACGGTGATTCAGCAAAACCGTACCGATCTACATACAATAAATACAGCCATAGACAATTCATCCAGTGAACTAAAAACAATTTTAACGACATTTGATTTTAATAATTGCATCGAAACCTTAAATAAGCGTGAAACAGCTAAATATAATGAATGCAAAAATAAACACATAGAAAAATATCAAAAGTTAACGGCCAAATTAAATGTCAAACTTCAATCTCAACGAATGAACGGAACGCGACCGTTGAGTAAAGACAAAGATCATAGATTACGCGCGGTCTATAATCTGTCAAAACAAACACTGGATGAATCAACATTAAAAGTATTATCGAAAGGTATGAATTTCGCAATAACACCGCGAAGAATCCCGTACGAAGAAATTATTTGTAGTGTTGAGGATTGTCTGTATAAAAATAATATTGGTAAAGAAGATTTGGAGGCCATACGTCAAGACATCTCGTCTATGTTACGTCGAAGTTCTGTGCCAAAACTGAATCTTCCCAAAGACGAGTTAAAAGCTTTAAATAACTTACGAAACAGACCCGAACTCACGATTCTCCGCGCAGATAAAGGAAACGCTACGGTGGTAATGGATACGTCGGATTATAATTTTAAAATTCAAGAACTTTTGTCGGACGTTAACACCTATAAAAAGGTCAAAACAGACCCAACTACAAACACGCTCAAAACAACTAGCGATCTAATAAAGAAACACGCCGAGAAATTAAATCTAGACGTAAATTCGATAATACCTTCCTGTGCCAAACCACCAAAGTTGTATGGGTTACCCAAAATACACAAACTCAATGCTCCGCTACGTCCAATAGTGAGTCAGATCGATTCACCAACTTACAGATTGGCTCAACATGTGGCTAAAATACTCTCCCCACTAAGAGGACATACAAGAGCACATACAAAGGATTCCTACCATTTTGTCAGTGAGATAAAAGACCTACATCTTACTGACAATGAAACTATGGTCAGTTTTGATGTTCAGTCGTTATTTACATGTCTACCTGTTGAAGACTGCATCTCAATTGTGACTAGGAAGCTAACAGAGAACAACATGCCATTAGAACATGCAGAATTACTGAGACATTGCCTAACATCTGGCTATCTATTGTGGAAGGAACAATACTACCGGCAAGTAGATGGTGTGGCGATGGGCTCCCCGGTATCTCCCATTGTTGCTGACATTTTCATGGAAGACTTTGAGGAGAAAGCCCTCCGTACTTCTCCAGTAAAACCAAGGTTCTACAAGCGGTATGTAGATGATACTTTCACAATTCTACCTTCTAATAAAGTCACTGCATTTTTAGACCACCTTAACTCCATTAATTCTAAAATACAATTTACAATGGAGTTAGAGACAAATAACTCTTTAGCTTTTCTAGATGTTTTAGTAATTAGAAATCCTAATAACACCTTGAGTCACACTGTGTATAGGAAAAAGACCCATACCAACAGGTATTTAAACGGTGAATCTCACCACCATCCTTCACAGTTAGCTACCGTGGGCAAATCTTTGTTTCAGAGAGCACAAGGGATCTGTGACAGTAAACACCTGGCCGCCGAGCTTCAGCATGTCAAGCAAGTTTTGCAAGACAACAAGCTTCGGGTTCCGCGCCTTCGTCGCAGTGACCGAGTGAAGCCGGCCACAGTCGAGCGTGTACCTGCAGTCCTACCATATGTCAGAGGAGTCACGGACAAGATTGGCTATATCTTGAAGCGGGCTTCCATAAAAACATTTTTCAAGCCGCCGAAGAAGATAAGTCAATTTTTACCATCTGTCAAGTGTAACATCCCTCTACAAGATGCAGGAGTATACAAGCTGGATTGTGAATGTGGTCTCTCTTACATAGGGCAAACAAAAAGATCAGTAAAAACCCGCGTAAAAGAACATATAGCTGATGTGAAGCATCGCCGCCCCAGGAAGTCTGCAGTCTGTGACCATGTTCTGGATCATCCCAACCATTACATCAGATTTGATAAACCACAAATCCTCGCAAAAGAACACCGATTCCTACCAAGGATGATTCGCGAGGCTATTGAAATTAAAAAACATCCTAATTTTAATAGAGAAGATGGTTGGGTATTACCACCAGCTTGGGATCCTATAATTAATAAATTAAGTCAAAAACCAAGCATACCACTGCAAGACTTCAAGACACAATTAGCTCTTTCTGCGTAGATCGGACCACAAAAAATAATTAAAAGCTGAAGGTACTCCGGGTTAACTATGACATCAGGACATCTGTCACCTCAGTCCCCCCGTGACCATGGGTGCTGTAAAGCACTCGAAACGTCGGGTTATAAATAGTATAAAAATAAACGCGATAAAATCCGTAAAATTAGTTTCATTTAAATACACATACTTAGGTAATTTTTTTTTTACTTCGTCGTTCTTTATGTATTTTTGCTAAAATAATGATGACACACGAGTGAGTGGAGATATAATTTTAACAAGGGTGGTTAATATGGCCTTGAATAAATAATTTGGGACTTTTTATGTCACACTGAAATGGATTAGTGTCGCATCCGAGGAACACTTTGTTCTGCGTCGACATAATCAAACTCAGCCAGCTTTACGTTTTATTAGTTCTTTTACTCATTATTCTTTTTAATTACTTCAAATGCCTGGATGGACCAGATATATCAAACCACTTTTCCTTTCAGAATAATTGTATATTTGTTGGTTAAAATAATTAAAAATTTAGTGACCTTTAGTTATGCAATCCGATTTGGGATTCTAAACTTGCTATTAAAATAACTAGGTGCTTTAATAGCTAAGCGATGCGCTAGTAATTCCATGTGACAGCGGCTTGTGAGAATCTACCTATCCCTATCTCAATCTGTGGGTGTCGTAAAAATCGACAGAGGAAAAAGAAAAATCAGGAGATGGGCAGCAGCACCTTCTTGGAAGATCTGAATAAATAAGCTGCGGTTGTAAACCCGCCTGCCAAGCGTGGCAACTATGGGAAAATTCCCCCAAAATGATAGCTACAACTATTGTGGTAATCTGTCGGGGGAGGTCTATATATGTGGAGGTAGCAGTGGACCATTTATAGGCTGAAATGTATGTATGTATGTGTGAGCTTTTAAAGAACTGGTTTCTTACTTATTGGCCTACAGGTGGTGCAAGTATATGTGGAAATTGTTGTAAATATTTTACTTATTTCAGGTAGTTTACTTAGTTTATACATGAAGGTTATGGCAGATGAAGAGGACAAATAAGAGGGTAGCTATCCGATAGAGGGTATGATCTGGGGAGGACATCTCCTACAACCAGAAATCATTAGAAGTTGTGTATATAGTTCGTGTCTCGGAAACTTATATAGCGCGATGCTGGATGTGGGAGATATTCTTGAGCTTCTTAAGAGTATGTGACGATCTAGATGTCGCTACTTGTACTTTATGTCTGAAAAGCACTATAGCGATACAGAAAAAAATCGCACTGTTTTTATTTATTTTTATTTAATTAGAAATTCTTATAACAGTATTATAATAACTTTATAAACAAAAGTACCAATCAAAATCACACGCATACACACACAGACAAACCCACTTGAATTGCTAATATGGTTATATGAATAATGTTCTGTGACAAAAACACTTGATACATATTTTTTTGTAAATCGCTGTTGGACTTTCTAATAACAAAAGTTATTAATGTGAAAACATCTACGTAACCGATCCCCGGTGCCAGCACCTCTAATATTGTTCTACAATCTTAAGTGCTGATTTACCACGTGCTTAGCGGTGAAGGAAAACATCGCGAGGAAACCTGCATGTCCGAGGAATAGAAATATTTCGAGGACATGTGAAGTCCGCCAACCCGCATTGGAGCAGCGTGGCGGATTCTTCCTAGCTCCAAAAACCCTCTCAGAAATGAGAGGAGGCCTGTGCTCAGCAGTGGGACATTTATAGGCTGAAACTTTACTTTTTTTACTTTATCTACGTAACAATGTAGATCTATAGAAAAATTATCGATAGCACTTCATAAAACTGGAATATTCATGAAATGTTCAATTAATGATATTATGTATCCTTTATTACAGTCAATAAAAACAGTTAATTTTTGAAAATAAGAAACAAAAATACAAAGCACTGATTCCCAAGTAATAGTTTAGTTATGGTTTATTTCTGCAATTATAAATCAATTACTCGCGAAACAGATATTTTCCCTAAACATGTTCATTTTAAGAACTCAGACGATAATCAGTAACTCGGTATGGAAACATATACATTAGTTCTATTTATATTTAGACAAGTCAGGAACATGTATTAATATGAAATATGGGACGACAGAATAAAGTGAATGAGTTTTTTTAGATGGAAAATTACCCACCCACGTACTAAGACAGAAATAAATAGAGATGGGAGGAAGATGATACGATATTTAAAATACGGTTTTAATCTTATGTAATTCCAATCTGGTCGCTGAGAGAATGCGTTCCTAACGTCTGTCAGTTGGCCGAGACTGGTGATAGGCAATAAGTAACTATTATTTGCTATTTTCAACTGTACCAAGAAAATAGTTACCAAGATACAATGCTTGTTTGTCTGGGTTCTAATTTCTGAACGGAATCGAAAATATTTAGTTTAACGTAGAATAAATATTGATTGATGTGAATATAATAAAAATGAAATTGTTGCGACTGGGTCCAAAATAATCAGACTCCGATTCGCTTGAGATGCTGTCTTGATCATCTTCGCCTTCAATTCTGATATCTCGATTCTCGGTCAAAGCTTTTTGAAATAAGTGTTTTTCGATGCCTTTCGCCCAGTTCTCTTGTTACATTCCCGCAGCTTTCTTTTAATAGGATCATCAACTATTTTGTGCTAAATGGCGGAGAAGTATTGTGGCAGGATGCGTAACCTTTGATTTTAGTCCAGATTACCTCAATAGCATTATATATAATGATAATTATGGAGGAACTCTGAGAAAGCGATGACCGTATTCCAGTACCAGTTCATCTAATTAATATCTTAGGGATGCCAGCTTATTGTCTTTAACTAGTTTGATCAGATTTGCTTTTAGCATTTGCATATTTGCGTCAATGCCCTTTCTTTCTAGCCAAGCCACAAACTCTTCTTATCGATTGGCTAGGAGTTTTTATTTATTTATTTATTTATTTATGTTTGGGTCAAACCAAACCTGGCACGCGGGCCCCTGGCCCGCGAGCACAGTATCCGATGAAGCTGTAAAAGCCGAGAAGGCTAACAGCAATTACATCACCGAAAATATATATATCGATTGGCTTTGGTAGGTGCCAAGCTACTACGCACCTACGCTTTCTGTATTATAAATTTAGTTAACAAAATTTTATAGTTATAGGTGTCCGTCAGTATAGAATAGCACCTTCCTCTTTTTCTTACCGAGGTGTTGTAAGAGGCGACTAAGGACAACCTTTATTCTAGCAGATCGTGGGAACGCAATGGGGGGTAAGAATTTTATTACTCGTACCAAAATGGCGGCAACGTGGTTCGCCAACACTAGGGCGAAAAGTGAGCTACGTGAGTGGCCTCTGCCTACCCCTTATATGGGAAAAAGGCGGGACAGGGTGTATGTATGTAATTTTACAGTATATCGACAGATAACATTACAACTGCCTAATATTTTTGGTACATCACTACAAAAATAAACAATCTTGTAACAGCGTAGTATGGATTTAAGAAATATTGTTTTCTTATTGATTCAACGCTAAATTTAGGACAAATTTATTAATTTTATCGTAAGTTGATATAATTTTAATGATATAATTTGTTGATAGGCCAAGTAAACGATAGTCATATTTTTATCATAAATTCTTCACCACTACAAAGTTATGTTGTCCATTCGAACACAACCTGTCAACATCGCATTTTCTCAGCGGGCGGACTGTAATTTAATTTTTCAGTCACAAGCCAACACGCAAACACAGCAGCACTCAATCTTTTCTAACTTATCCGGCGCCGGCGATGTAACGCTTATGCGATAAGATTTGAATGGAATTTAATAAGTGATTTGATAAGTTTAGGATGCAGTGTCATTGAAACGGGGAAATTAACAACACACCCAACCTGAAAAACAACAATTTATGTTCTTTGCACAAATATTGGCTCCGCCTGGGCTTCGAATCCAGGACTGCGACTCTTGAATCTGCACTTAAAATTCAGTTGTGTAGGCGGGCTTCGAATTTGAAATAAATTGGTACCTATAACACAGAGTGTTGCATGAAACTATTTAGACTCATGAGTATAGTATTTAAAAGAGTGAAAAAAAAATACATTTATAATTTATTGCATTTGTAATGTGTTTAAAAAGGTTTATTTTTTAATAAAATCACAATTTTTTAGAAATGTATAACATAAGTGGCACATAGATATTTTCGTCGCATAGATATGTGCGTTGTGAATTTTCTAAGACCTCGTAAACTCTCCTATATAATTTATTTATGGATATCAAAACCCTTATTAAAATTCTATTCCTTACACGTATTGGCATCTTGTATCATCAGAAGGGTGTACGATATTGGCTTATAATGTTATTATGAACGGAGCTATATTTTTTTAACATAATATCGCCTTGATATTTTTTTTATTGGATAAAGCGACGAAAGGTGCAAAGCGTTCACCTGATGTCAAGTGCAACGTTTACCCATAACAAATGCTATGTCACCCATAACATTTTTATTATATTATACTAGTAGTTATTGTGCCATGAAGCAGTAGTGCGCAAACATTACTGTGTTTCGGTTTGAAGGGCACTGAGGGCTAGCTAGCACTGGGCATATGAAACCTAAGAACTGATGTCTCAGGGCGACGGGCGCAGTGTAGTGTCACGCAGAAGTGTTCTGGGTGATACAGCATTTGCTATAGGCAGACGTCGCACTTACCATCAAGTGATCTTTTTGCTCGTTTCATCAATTAATCCATTTTTTTTATACATAATACTCATTGAACCTCTTATTTTTAATCTACACTTATTTGCAATAAATGATTTTGTCCAGGGAACAACCAGCAAGAAACCAAAGCGATTAATTAAAAGTAATGTGCAATTATAAAGATGTAGAAATAGCTTGGCAGCGATCACCTCATTCCCAGGGGTTATCATTGTCCATGTATTCATTAATATTATAATAACTAATTTTATAAAGTCATTTCAGCTTTTTAGCTTAGAACGTTCGTCAATAAACGGACTTATCTACTGCAGAAATGGTTGTTTTATTATTAGCATGATTAGCGCGTCAATCATGCAAATGACTATAGGAATATAAGAAAATACTGGTGGTAAGATTACTATTCAGGAATCCGTCTAGGTAGGTACCACCCCAGTGCCAGTTATTCTACCGTGAAGCAGTAGTTTAAAAGCATTACTGTGTTTCGGTTTGAAGGGCTCTCAGAGCAAGCGTAATCACTGGGCATATGAGACTTAAGAACTGATGTCTCAGGGTGACGGGCGCATTGTGGTGTCACACTGTTCTCGGTGACACCGCATTTGTTATGGGCAGACGTTGCACTTACCATCAGGTGAACGTTTTGCCCGTTCCGTCACTTGATTAAATAAATAAAAAAAAATTGTAAATGTGAATAGTATAAGAATTTTTTTTCGCATATGCCGACAAACTCTGAGCAAATGTAAACAAGTGGGCTTGCTGGACATGTCATGTGACATGTCATGTCACGTGATCCAGTAGAATGCTCCGTAGTTTTATAATACAACTATGCTGTTTATAAACTCAGCTTTCAGTCAGCTCGAAGCTTTTTTTTGTTGGATAAAGTGACGAAACGAGCGAAAACGTTCACCTGATGGTAATTCCGAAAGTGTGTAGTAAGTCTAACAAATGCTGCAAATGCTACTGCAAATACCCAGAACATTTGTATATAACACCACACTGCGCCCGTCACCATGAGACACATGAGTTTTTAAATCTCAAATGCTCAGTGGTTACACTAGCTCTCAGTGCCCTTCACACCGAAACTTAGTAATGTTCGTACACTAGGAATCCTACTACCATCGTCGTCATCGTTCATCATTTCAGCCTATCACAAGTCCCCTGCTGAACATAGGCCTCCCCCATAGATAGTCAAAAAAGTTTGTAGCTTTCATTTTGGAGGGATTTTGCCATAGTTGCCACGCTGGGCAGGCGGGTTGGCAACCGCAGTTTATTTTTTCAGATGTTCTAGGAAGATGCTGTTGCACATCTCCAGGTTTTCATTTCCCTCCTGTCGACTTTTACGACGCCCACGGAATGAGATGGGGTTGTAGATTCTCTCAGGCCGCCACCACACTGCAATCCTACTTCCAACTCACCTTTAATAAGTTTATAATCAAACATGATAAACTTTTCGCTTATACTATACTACACTTAAAATATCCACTCGCGTGATACAAAATGTCAATACACCCGGGACGTAATATAATTTTAACAAGGGTTTTTGATGTGCGTATCCTATGAATAAACTATTTGAGGCAGTTTATGACCTACCCGGAAATATTATGATGAAGCTTACATGTAATTTGATATCCCATGCTGGCAGTTGCTAAAATAGAAATCATACCTTATGTACGTTAAAACATTGAAAATGGAAAACATTTGCATTTTAAAATTATAATCATCATCATCATCATCATTTCAACCTATCATAGTCCACTGTTGAACAGGTAGGGCGACCCCGCACTAGATGGAGCGACGACCTACACGGTTTTGCAGGAAGTCGATGGATGCAGGTGGCTACAGGACCGTGCTTTTTGGCAATCTATGGGGGAGGCCTATGTTCAACAGTGGACTAAGATAGGCTGAAATGATGATGATAATGTAGAGTAATGTAGAGAAATAGTCAACATTATTTGAATACTTGAAAATTACTCATACTTAGATTCTCGTAACATAATTATCGCTAGAAGGAATCTTACCTACCTTTCATAGATTTCTGTAAAATGTTGAGATTAGATACTGGTAAATAGATGAAATCTATTCACGCTATTAGGGCGACCCCGCACTAGATGGAGCGACGACCTACACGGCTTTGCAGGAAGTCGATGGATGCAGGTGGCTCAGGACCGTGTTTTTTTGCAATCTATGGGGGAGGCCTATGTTCAAAATTATAATACTAATCTATATTTCGCTTGCTTAGATACCCTCTACATATTGATAATATGTATAAGACAGAATTACTAAATATCTTTATCTGAACTAATTTGTAAACATTTATTTATTTAGGGTAATAGTCGTAATATATTTTCCAGTATCAAGTAACATATCCAAGTATACAATCTTCAAGCAGCAAGACTTCAAAATTACGATAGACAGTAAAATGATAGTTGACTTTTACTGAAGATTTGCCGTGTGGTAGCGGCTTAAGAGAATCTACCACTCCACCTCATCCCGTGGGTGTTGTAAAAGTCGACAGAGGGAAAATTAAAACCAGAAGACGGGCAGCATCCTGGAACAATCAGAATAAATAAACTGCGGTTGCCAACCCGCCTGCCAAGCGTGGCAAGTATGGCAAAATTTCCCTCAAAATGAGAGCTACACACTTTTGTAGTAATCTATGGGGGAGGCCTATGTTCAGCAGTGGACTATTGATAGGCTGAAATGATAATGATGATTGAAGATTTGCAGGATTGATGGAGACAAGAAGAAAAGTACAATTTGGACTTTAATTGAATTTCCCAATCACTGAACACTTTCACGAGCACTTGCTGCATAATAGACTATCAATATTAAACATAAAAACTCAAAATATACGCAGGAATTACAAAATTCGATACAAACACTACTGCCACTTTTCGATATTGGCGCCAAAAGAAATTTATGAATAAATGTATGTTTTAATTTATATATTTAAACTAAAACAGATATACAAAAACCTTAAATCTCATGCTTAAGTTTAAGAATAACTTGATAAGCTTAAATACTGGTGGTGGTTTTTTACTGGTGGTAGGATTCCTATGCAGGAAATCCCAGGGCCAGTTATTCTGCCGTGAAGCAGAAGACCTAGCGTAATCACTGGGCATATGAGACTTAAGAACTGATGTCTCAGGGTGACGGGCGCAGTGTGGTGTCACACAGTAATTTTCTGGGTGACACAGCATTTATGGGCAGACGTTGCACTTACCATCATGTGAACGTTTTGCTTGTTCTGTCACTTTTATGAAAGAAAAAAAAATAACCTTTAGTACCATGTTTATTAAAACTCAAGTTTACGTCGACCAAACTCGGGGAACAAATGGCCGCCATTTATCGCAACATTGCGCCCACTTTTCTTATAATCCGAGTTGATCTTTATGAAAACTATCCGCAGCCGCGCGTTTGTATGCCATGCTGGCAGCCCGGCAATCCGTCAGCGAAACCGGGCTAGAGCGTGACTTGAATAACTAGGCTGTGATCAAGATGTAGCCGCAACGGAAGTGACATTATTGTACGCACCTAGAATATTGAATATTCTCCTCCGGCCACTAATTGTAATTTCATTTTTACTAATAACTAGGAACCCGCCCCGGCTTCTCACAGGTGCAATTTACTAATGAAGAAAATGAAAAGTGCGCTTACCTAAAAATATTAAATATGTTTCTTTTATAACGTCTGTATCTCCACAACTGTCAAACGGAATGTCACTATTTCAACGAGATTTGAATTCGAAAATATCATTCCAAATTCTGACTTTTCCGTTATATTTTCCAACAATTCTTTTCATACAAAATCTCTTCCGGACAATTACGAACACAACAAATAAAAGCCAAACCGGTCGAGCCATTGTCAAGTGATGATCTTTCATACATGGTGTAATTGATTTTTATTTGTATAGATACTCGTATCAATGGCAACTATTCAATACACAGTCTTTTTTTTATAGAAGAGAGAAACAAGACGAGCAATTCGTTTACCTGATGGGTTCTGTTATTAGGAGATAGGGACGAGAAGAGCAAAGAGTCACCTGATGGTTAGTCCAACGTCCGCCCATAGCAATGTAGTGTCAGACAGAACACTTCTTTGTGGCACGACTCAGCGCTGGACATCATTTCTAAATTACATACGCCCAGTAATTACATTAGCTATCAGTACCCTTCAGACCGAAACACAGTAATTTTTGCACTACTACTACTTCACGGCAGAATAACTGGCCCTTGGGGTGGTACCTACCTAGACGGATTCCTGCAAAGGAATCCTACCACCAGTCTCACATGACCAGTAATTACACTAGCTGCTTTACGACAGTATAACTGTCACTGCGGTATTACTTGCATTGGATTGAAAGTAATCTGATGATAAAGCTACTATTGGTAATAGACAGCTACGTCCGTCCTCAGTGGCGAATCAAAATTGAGGTTTTTACCACTAAGGATTACCATGGAACTCTTCGTTGGCACTGATAGGGTAGGTGAGGCTTCCATCACTCGAATTACAGTTGCGCTACGTTGTTTCTTTACATTGATATTCCGTTAGAATTTGGCTCTTCCCTACTTTTGCGTTTTATAGCATTGAAGAAAGTTTAGACACAGACTGAAGACTGTGCTTAGTTCAATCAAGAAAGTTTAAACACAGACTTAATACATTGTGTTCAGTATAAAAAAACGCGTGCAACTCAGTAGACGTGACTGAAGTGAAACTTAGGTGTTACAAATTTGATTAAAATAAAAGTAAAGAAATATTAATTAATAAAAAATTCATCATCATTATCATCATTTCAGCCTATCACTAGTCCACTGCTGAAAATAGGCATCCCCTATAGATTGCTACAAAAGTTTGTAGCTCTCATTTTGGGGAGAATTTCGCTATAGTTGCCGCACTTGGCGGGTTGGCAACAGCAATTTATTTATTCTGACGTTCCAGGAAGATTCTGCTGTACAATCTTCTGTTTAATTTTCCCTCTGTCGACTTTTTCGACACCCACGGGATGAGATGGGGTCGTAGATTCCCTGAAGCCGCTACCACACGGCGTTAAGGCAAAATACCTGACTGTAAAATAATCGCTCAGTATATAAACTAAATATTAATTGATAATGACAGTAACGTTGCACTCAAATTCAACCTTATAATGATACCCTCACCGCGCTCAAAGAAGTTTAACTTCAAAAAGTAAACGAGGGCTTGGCCGCTGATGATGTCCTCCTGGCCCAAAAGGCAAAAATCACCCCAAAATGAGAGCTACAAACCTTTGTAGGCGATCTATGGGGGTGGCCTATGGTCAGTAGTGGACTAGTGATAGGCTGAAAGGACGACGACGACGACGTGTTTTGTTGCAGGCCCATGTTCAACAGTAAACTTGTTGTCAAGAAAGTTACAATTCATAAGCATTGTCAAGTTAACGGTAATATTTCATAATACTTTTAATTTAATAATAATTAAATTTAATAAAGAACAGTTTCTATTACTATAACGAGTTTGACAGTTTATCGCTTCTAGATTTAAGTTAATTCATTGTAAAGGCGTTATGAAATGTTAGGAACACGAGAACATGCAACCGTTTTGTGATGCTGTGGACTTAGATCTAGTAATGTCATTGCGCAAAATATTACATACATACATACATAAGATCACGACTGTATCCCACAAGGGGTAGTCAGAGACTGGGCACTCACTGCAAAAACAGATGACTGCCACAATCCACGTTTCACCAAAACAATATAATGCACTTGATGTGATAGGTGCTGAGCCCATCGCCACCATGCGCTGCTGAGTGCACAGTGCAGTTTAATTCCTTACTCGCCTTTTACGAGATCCATTGGATGAGATGGAGTGGTAGTATTCTTTTAACGAGCCGCCTCGCAAGGCAAAATGTTATCCGCTGTAAATAAGCAAGTCCACATAACCGAGTGATTTACCACTCGTTGCCTTTTGGCGATGAAACTTCTTTCAATACAGCTGGTTGACCGATGTCGGAGACAGCACCTAGTGCAGTCCTTAGTAGTTCTGTGTATATAAATACATACATTGTCATCCGATTTATATAAGTATGAAATATTTCAGCGTAATCAAACAACGGAAAATGGGTCAAATTTAACTTGTAAGGTTTGATTACCCACAAAAAGACACCGGAACATATAAAACTACATAGAAGCTTGTAAAATAATTAGGTAGAAGTCCATACTGATATTACATTTTTTTTGCCCTTCAAACCGAAACACAGTAATGTTTGCACACTACTGCTTCACGGCAGAATAACTGGCCCTACCTAGACGGATTCCTGCATAGGAATCCTACCACCAGACACAAACAGACACCGGGACATATACTCGTAAAACTAAATAAAAGCTTTTAAAATAATTAGGTAAAAGTCCATACTGATGTTATATATTTGGCGACCGCGTAGCCTAGTTGTTAGTGTACCTGATTTCTACGCCGCGGATTGCGTTCGAATTCCAGCCGAAGTCGAAATTTGTGCAAAACACAAATTGTTGGATTTTTGGTCTGGTTCGTTTGTGCATGTGAATTATATGTCTCGAAAACGCACCCACGTTACAGGAGAAGTATGTGGCTTCGTTTTTAATAAAAATAAAATAATAATAAATAAATTTGTTGTTTCAGCTTATCAATAGTCCACTGCTGAACATAGGCCTCCCCCATAGATTGCCACAAAAGTTTGTAGCTCTCGTTTTGGGGTGATTTGCCATAGTTGCCATGCTTGGCAGACGGGTTGGCAACCGCAGTTTATTTATTCAGATGTTCCAGCAAGATGCTGCTGCCCATCTCCTGGTTTTCATTTTCCCTCTGTCGACTTTTACGACAACCACGGGATGAGATGGGGTGGTAGATTCTCTTAAGCCGCTAAATATATATGCGAACGTAACTCTCTTTGTACCTCTATCTATTTGTTACCTTTTCATAGAGGAACCAATGAACTGATCACTGATCGATGAAGTTTGCCATAGAGATAGCTTGCATCCTGAAGACGAGCATAGGATATTTTATCAAAGGATATTTTATCATAGGATATTTTATCATAGGATTTTTTATCCCCGAAAATCAAATAGTTGCCACGGTATATTTAAAAAATCTATCCACTAGGAACTTATCGTACATAATATTCGTACCTGTAATTAAAAATTGTTTAGAAATTAATTAAAAAACGCAAATGAATACAATACAACTTAGAAATGCAAAGTAAAATGCAATATTTTAATAGGAATAAGCTTGAATACAGACTCACATTTTGATTCAAGGAATATAACACAAGAGATGCTTTATTTCTTTACATAAATCGCAATTTGAGAAGAGCTATGACAGCTCTTTGCCAAGGAATACTACGAGTCGAGTATTTCACTTCCAATTTAAACACACGTAAGTTACTTTGATACACACCGTCCAATAGTTATTGTAATTTTTTGTATTTCATTTTCAATTTTAGTGTTATGCAGTACAAATTTGTTTTGTTACTTTTCTCTTTCTCCTTTTCATTGTTCCAACTTTTGAATGATCACATAAGCTTGTCGTCGTCTTTCTTCTTTCTAATTTTGCGTAAAATGATTCAAATAAAAAAATGCCGTGGTCGTTGTGGCTCGACCTATTAACGAGTCCACTGGTAATTTTATTTAACCGTATACCAGTTACAATAGAGATTACATTACGAATAAATGTCGTTATTACAGTAAAGATGACCGCTACAAACAAACACTCTTAGTGTCTTGACAAACAATCTATGGTCTTTGTTCAACAGGGGACTAGTTATAGGCTGTAATGATGATGATGATACTTGAGAACAATTTACAAAACGAAATAAGGTAAAGGAAAATACTCAGGAAGACCCCTTCAATAACACATTTTGTAATTAACATATAGTCAGTGTCTTGTTATGCAATCTGCACTCTAGGTGTAGGGGAAA
Source organism: Luehdorfia chinensis (assembly GCA_019845155.1). NCBI lineage: Eukaryota > Metazoa > Arthropoda > Insecta > Lepidoptera > Papilionidae > Luehdorfia > Luehdorfia chinensis. The sequence goes on along the minus strand of JAHVAK010000056.1, from coordinate 936,897 downwards.
CCTGGATAGCAATATCATAAAATTATGTTGATTGGTAATTTGAGTTATATGATTAGTAATTTTTCATAGCTAAGAACCGAACAACAAACACATAGTAGGCAAAGATAATAACACTTATTTTGAAGCGTCGTATTGCGCTATATGCGGACGGTGCTGATACAACTCTTTTGGTATTATGATAACTCAGGTCTTCGGGTGTTTTTGTAGGTGGTAGGATTCCTATGCAGGAATCCGTCTGGGTGGGTCCAGAGCCAGTTATTCTGCCGTGAAGCAGTAGTGTGCAAACATTACTGTAATTTAGTTAGAAGGACACTGAGAGCTATAATCACGTGCACAAATAAACTGACACCGCCACCAGGAACCGCCACCAGATACCGTCCACCACTATAGAACAGCATTCGCAAGGATCTGTACGCGGATACTTCTCAAAGTGTTCGACGATATGTGAGCAGTTTGACCTACTTGGGTTCTGCATCTGAGAGAATAGCAAGGACTCTTAGGCGAAAAAATTAATTAGATTAACTTCCTTTCCTCCATTGTAATGGATTTCCGCAAAATAACGCCTGATTCTATTAACTATATTAAATTTAATAACCAAAAAAAAAGCTTGATTTCATTCTGGTTCTTTTCAAGGCAGAGGCAACTTTCGCTTGCCAGCATAGTTATAAAAATACGTTCAGTGTCATACGAGTACAAATAATCTATCCGTACTTCCATACCAATATTATAAATGCGTAAGTAACTCTATCTATCCCTCTGTGTGTTTGTTACCTTTTCACGGCTTAACCGTTTGACCGAACTTGATGAAATTCGGCACAGACATAGCTTGCATCCTGAAGACTAGACTTTATTCCGCAAAATTGAAAAGATACCACGGTTTTAAAAAAAAATGTACGCGGACGTAGTCGAGGCTTCAGCTATTACCGAATATGGCGAATCTAACTTGCATGTTTCAGGGTATGCAATTATAAGTACATCGTATGACACTGTCCTCATACAAGCTAGAATTAGAGTTCCTGACTATGACTAACTACTGCCCAGAGTGCGGTCGAATTATTAAGTAAATTGTTCCTTAATGATAGCTCTAGATGTTCACGTATCCAACACTGAATTCCTTGAGGTTTGAACTGAAATGTAATATATTAGCCGTGTGGTGGCAGCTCGTTAAAATAATACTACCATACCATCTCATCCAATGGATCTCGTAAAAGGCGAGTAAGGAATTAAACTGCACTGTGCACCCAACAGCGCATGGTGGCGATGGGCTCACCACCTGTCACACCAAGTGCATTATATTGTTTTGGTGAAACGAGGATTGTGGCAGTCATCTGCTTTTGCAGTTAGTGCTCAGTCTCTGACTACCGCTTATGGGATACAGTCGTGATCTTATGTATGTAACATTATAAATCAAATTTTTGGTAGAACTCACATTATTTCTTTGTTCAAGACAAATTACGTTTTCGTAGTAGACATGTTTTTCAATAAATCTATGTTTACGGATTTTGCGGTCGAAATTTTAATATTTATAAAATTGCACGTCATGAATACGTAAACTTATTTTTTTTAAATGCATATTCGCGTTAATATAATTAATAATTAAGTGAACCAGTCAACATTTTGAGTACATTAAGATTCTAAAGTGAATTCTGTAGCGTTTTTCTGTAGAAGGTACTTAACCCATTTTCTCTAGATTATTAATTTATTAAGTAGTTATTAATTTAGTACAAATATATTTTTATCTGATGAAATTGTTTTTGTTTTTTTTTTAATATTTACTTATGTAATTATTAGTAGAGAATGAAATTCAGAGACTTAGTAACCTACTTGTAAGATGAACAATTTAAGTGATACATTTATATTATCACCGAAAATTGTGTTAATTGCTGGAAATAATTAACTGCAAATGTCTCTAGACATATACATTATCTACTTATAATCAAAATAATCCTTGCCAGTAATTGTTTCTCTTCAATTCTATTAAGTCCTCGTATTGGGGTCATACGAGGATGTAGTACACATACGCGAATCAGCGTATTCTAGGTTTTAAAAAAATAATCAGGCGTTACTTTGTGGAAATCCATTATAGTAAAGGAAAGAAAGTTAATTTGCTAAGATCCGCATGCAAAATGTAAAATGGTGTGTATTACCTAGTTTTCAAGAGCACCGCTCGCCCTCCCTCAACACCGTGCACAAGAAAACCAATACCGCCACCGGGAGCCGCCACCAGATACCCTCCACCACTACAACACTACCACTAGGCAATACACACCCCTGAAGTCGAGAACACGACACGTGTTTCACCTCAAAACGAGGAATTATCAAGTGATATTGACTCTACAACAGTCAACCGCCGAGTTGACGGCCTCGGCGGTTGCATGCGGCTTTGCATGCGGATCTTAGCAAATTAACTTTCTTTCCTTTATTAAAAAAATAACTTATTTACGAACTGGAAATTAAATGATACATTTGTTATAATTTACCATAATAATGGGCACGATGTGACATACGTCTGGTTAGAACGAGAACTGGAAGTGGGCGAACTCGACGGCGTAAGAAGCATAGGAATCCAGGATAATACGATAGTTATTTGTCTCTGGGTGTCGGGCGCAATGTGGTGCCATGCAGAAATGTTCTGGGTGACACATCATTTGATATGGGCAGACGTTGCGCTTACCAAATACCAAGTGAACGTTTTGCTCGTCTCGACACTTTATCTAATAAAAAAAAATCTTTCTGGAATACAACCTTGTATTAGGTATTTACTAAATAACTATCAGTTACTAAAAGATATAATAATATCACTTATAGCAAAGTTTCTACACAACAAAGTGTATACAGATCCTAAATCAACCACGAACTTCCTGCGGAACTCCACTCTTATACTTAACGATAAACTAGTTCACTAATCGAGTGAGCCTCAATCTAGTTGAAATTTAAATAAACCTTTGTACATTTTAATCCGATCATTAGAAACGTAATTTAGAAAGGATGGCCGAAAACGTAAGCTAATTTAATTAGGGTGCAAACCACATGCTAGGGTCTAGAGGACTGTCCCTTATAGAATAAATCAACTTGGTCTTGCTCATTGTATGTACTTCTGCGATTATATAACATTTGACTTTGTAAAAAATAATTCGCATTTAATTTTTTTTTTTATAGAATAGGAGGCAAACGAGCAGGTGGCTCAAGTGATGGTAAGTGATCACCGCCGCCCATGAACACCTACAATACCAGAGAAATAGCAGATGCGTTGCCGGCCTTTGAGAAAGGAATAGGCTCTTTTCTTGAAGGTCCCTAAGTCGTATCGGTCCGGAAAAACCGCTGACGGCAGAACATTCCATAAAGTGCAAGTGCATGGCAGAAAATTCCGCGAAAAACGCACTGTGGTGGAATGCCAACCATCAAGGTGGTGACGATGGAATTTGAGGTTATGCCGTAAGGTGCGATGGTGAAATTCAGCGGCTGGAAATTGAAATACAATGGGAAAGTTCTTACTGAAAAATAAAATTTTGTTTAATGGCAATGGCATGGCACTCCAACTGCGCCCGACACCCTGAGACATCAGGTCTTAAGTCTCATATGCCCAGTAATTACTGATTAAACTAGCTGTCAGTGCCAAACAACCAAAATACAGTAACGTTTGCACACTACTGCTTCACGGCAAAATATCTGGCCTAGGGTGGTGCCTACCTAGACGGATTTTTGCATAGGTATCCCAAAACCAGCAAACTGCTTAAACTAGGTATGAAGCACTCCACCTTGGTTCTCATCGCACGTGCACGCATATCATAAAATTGAAGATGGATGTAGGCGGTAGACCATTGACCACAGGTCACAGTTTATCATCAGGGTGGCCTTTATGATCTTATGGCAATGAAATTTACAAGGAAATCCTGCATGTCTGAGAAATTAAAAATATTTCGAAGACATGTGAAGTCCGCCAAACCCGCATTGGCAGCAGCGTGGCGGGATTCTTCCTAGCTCCAAAACCCTCTCAGAAATGAGAGGAGCCCTGTGCTCAGTAGTGGGACATTTATAGGCTGAAACTTTACTTTTTACTTTACGACACTGTTATGCATACTGATATTAGAAATGCGTTTCCACGGGGTTTTCAAACGCTTAGTCCTCGTGGACGAATGATAGTTAAGCGCGCCGAAAGTAGCTTAACGTCTAAAAAATGGGCCTATAACAAATGGTTTTTTTTATATAAAATCACTAATCAGAAAAATAATTATTGGATTAAATAAGATCGACACACCGTGTAGGTATATAAATAAAACACTTTCTGGCCACTTGACTAGCCTGCAAATTGTAGCACCTTTGTAGGTTGGACCAAGGTCTATTCCGAGTTTGCTCAAGTTGCAACGCTTGGCAGGCGGGTTGACGACCGCAATACCGGATGCTTCACGCGTCAGACGTTACAGGTAAAGTAAAGTTTCAGCCTATAAATGTCCCAATACTGAGCACACCGCCACGCTGCTCCAATGCGGGTTGGTCCGCCAACCCGCATTGGAGCAGCGTGGTTCTCGTGTTTTCGAAATATTTTTTATTTCTCAGACATGCAGGTTTCCTCACGATGTTTTTTTCTTCACCGCCGAGCACGTGGTAAATCAGCACTTTAAATTGCAATTAACAACTTTAGAGGTGCCGGCACCGGGAAACGAACCCAGGTCACACGCCTGCTACGAAATTTAAAGAGAGCGCCTAGCCCCTGAGCTACCACGGCTCTTGTTACCGGTATGGATAATTTAAATCTAATTTACGGCAGGACTGACGAGTCTATTATGAGATTAATGAATATTTTCTCTAGCGTCACGGTTACAAATATGCACACAATTAACTGGTGGTAAGTTGTCACGAAATTCACAGAAACCTGTGCGTGTTGTGACTCCTGGGAATCGCAGATGCTTCGTTGCCAGAAATTGTCTGTATGAAATGAAGGAGCATCATACTTTACACTAGTTCGCGTAGGTTTTTTCCCATAAAACTGACGCAATAGATACAGCAACAGTAACTAGCTGCAACGTGGCACGGAAACGTATATAGTTTCTCAAATATTACCTAAAAAAATTATCGAGGTTTGACAATATCTTACGTATAGATCAACAAATCTAGACTATGTTTCATCATAATAGTACTTAGTCGTGTCTTCTGTATCATTTTTTACATTGTATTCTGCCCTTTCAGCTCGTAAATACATTGTATTTCAATTACGTGACATTTTCAGTTGGTCTTAATGTATTTTGAATTTAACCTTTTTTATTATCGTTCTTAAATTAAATTACTCAAATAATATGAAAATTTAAAGAAAAGTGGAACAGGACGCAGCAACAATAATATTTCGTATGGTATCGTGGATAACACGGCGGTGTGTGCTTTATCAATGAATATGAACGAAATTACATATAAGCTCAAAGTTCAAATATAATATACGCGGAATATAGTGAATTACACGTCACTGACTTCATGCAGTGGCGACAGGAGTATTTAACTGTCACATTAAAATATTAACAGAAAATAGACCTCGTAGTTTTGTGATGTGCAAGCGACATTCAACCTAAGGTTGGTAATGCAATGTCATTGTTGACTATACAAAAGGCGGCCTTATCGCTTAACATTACATCTAAGTCATAAAAAGAAAATTCATGAGATTCGCGACATAAATTGACATTCATTATAAAAATAATATTTGAACTTCCTAAAAAAAGTAAAAGTAAAGTTTCAGCCTATAAATGTCCCACTACTGAGCACAGGCCTCCTCTCATTTCTGAGAGTGTTTTGGAGCTAGGAAGAATCCGCCACGCTGCTCCAATGCGGGTTGGCGGACTTCACATGTCTTCGAAATATTTTTTATTCCTCAGACATGCAGGTTTCCTCACGATGTTTTCCTTCACCGCCGAGCACGTGGTAAACCAGCACTTAAAATTGCAATTAACAATTTTAGTGGTGCCCGCACCGGGAATCGAACCCAGGTGACTCGCGTACTATGAAATTTAAAGCGAGCGCCTAGCCCCTGAGCTACCACGGCTCGAACTTGAACTTCCTGCACTTTTTAAATTTCTTAATTTTAAAGTGAGTTATTATTAAAAAGAGGGCTTGTTAACAAATGTAAATTGGTAACAAAATGTTAAGATCTTTATTTAAGAACTCATTTCACGTTAAACAATAAAACGGGAAAAAAACTAATTTGGGCATTTTGTCTTCTTTATTTGAAAAAGACTTTTGCTTAATTCATGACAGGAATGGAAAATGAGGATAATGGATTCTGTCAAAAATCTTATAAATTAAATAAGGACTGGTGTTTTGCTTTTGCTTCATAGCCACATTTATATTTGTAAAATATTGCAAGACATGGAATAGATAGGAAACTTGTTAAAAAGTGGTTTAGGTAGAAGAAATAACTAACTTTATTTCGATGGTCATCTTCGGAAATCTACTGCCGATGTGTTTTGTTCAAGCTTATCAAAAAAATCTATTAATGAACAATCAAGGCTGGCAAACGTGGCATAGAATAGTTTAAACTAAATCCAATTAATAAAACGCAAAGTAATTGACTAGGGAGCCCATTAATCAATATATGATTCCAACTTAATTACTAGTCTCCAGAAATACATTCCGTTAAAAATTACCCAAGAGATGTTTCATATATTAGTATAAAAAGCTATTGTGGTATAATGAAATTCTGAAATATGAATCACCTATGGTGTTTTACCTACTTTTAAGGATCAGCAAATGCAGTGAAGGGTTACTCACTACAGAATGGAGCGACGGCCGGCATAATTTCGAGGAATGTCGATAGATACTGGTGGTTCAAGTTAGTGTTTTGTAACGTAAATCAGTTGACTTATGATGAGCAGAAATTACGATAGTGATGTTCTTAAGATTGAGAACTTAACTTAGATGCCTTTTCCAGCAAATATGATAGAGTACCGTTTAAGCTGACCCTGACCTCATGAGCTACTGCTGTCTCCTCCTCCTCCTTTCGAGATAGCAGTATCACAGCAGCATCAGCAGTACACCTTGTTTCTTTCCCAACTTTCTATTCATTGTCCCTATGTCAATTTCTTACCTAATCATTTTCATGCCGATGGCTAGCCACTCGTAGGAACGCAATGGGAGGAAGAATTTCAACTTATACCAAAATAGTGATGACGTAGTTCGGCACCCGTCACGTCTTTCTTTGTGTCAAAAGAAAAGACGCGCTTCTCTCGAAGCTTCCTTCATAAAGGATTCCTGAAAAATTATGCATTTGGATCACCACTTTTCTCACAGACCGGAGCATCAAGGTTTATGCTCAACTTATTTGCTATCCCCAACACTGTTTCTTCTCAATATCAATGATATGTTGCAAATTAGTAACATTCATTGCTATGCAGACGACAGCACTGGTGATGCATTGTACACCGGCCTTGGCAATATTTCTCAGGAACACGTCGACGAGTACCGGAACAAACTTGTGTCTGAAGTCGAGATTTTGCTAGACAAAATCTCGTATTGGGGCAGACTAAACTTAGTCCATTTTAACCCCCAGAAGACACAAGTTTGCGCGTTTACCGCTAAAAAAAACCCTTCGTCGTGTCTCCTCATTTTGAGAGCACTCCCCTTGTTGCCTCAGCTATTATCGGAATCCTTGGCGTTGACATATCGAGTGACGTTCAGTTCCGTAGTCATTTGGAAGGAAAGGCCAAATTGGCTTCAAAAAACCTTGGCGTGCTCAGTAGAGCTGGACAGTATTTCATGACGGCCCACCGCTTGCAACTTTACAAGGCGCAAGTTCTGCTTGATCCACTGGCCTTGCGAAGAGACTTTGCGTCTCTTTACGTTTTTTCTCGTATATACTTTGGGGAGTGTTCCGAGGAATTGTTCTGAACCATACCAGCCGCTGAATTTAACAATTGTACATCGCGACAAAGCGTTAAATTCCATCCATATCACCTCGATGGGTGGCATTACACACCTGTGCGCTTTTCGAGGAATTTTCTTCCACGCACGACCACTCTGTGGAACTTGCTGCCTCCAGCGTTTTTCCGGACCGATATGACTTAGGGATCTTCAATAAAAGAGCCAATTCCTTTCTCAAAGGCCGGCACCGCACCCGCGACTCTCCTGGTGTTCCAATTTTCATGGGCGGCGGCGATCACTTAACATCAGGTGAGCCGCATGTTCGTTTGCCTTCTCTTCTATAAAAAAAAAATGCTACGGATGACGTCTCTGGTCTCCCACCCCTTACATGGTACGTATATATAAAGAGGAGTGACTGTATGTATGTTCTTCCTTAGTAGGCAAGAAATATTGTTCCCACTAATTTTGAACAAAACAATTTTTTTTTTTTTTATAGAATAGGAGGCAAACGAGCAGGTGGCTCACGTGATGGTAAGTGATCACCGCCGCCCATGAACACCTACAATACCAGAGGAATAGCAAATGCGTTGCCGGCCAAATTAAACAAAATCTTATCGCTATAGTACTCGTATCACTTAACATAAAGTAAAATTTGAATCAAAAATATACTGCTGGAAAAAAAATAAGGAACAATAAAACTTTTTCAGGGATTTTTGAAAGGCTCCACACGACCATTTTTCTTAGTGAAAAAGTTATTTCGTGAACAAACAAATATTTTACTATTTTTTTTGTTATTTCCCCGGATAAGAAAATAAATTCCTGACTTGGTCACTGCAAAGGTCAGCTAGTAAATTTTTTGTCTCGTGCTATTTCTAATGATTGTTCAACAATCGTAGCTCACAAATCTATTTCCCAAAAGAATTTAAAACTTGAACTTTAATCTTCAAAATTCTTTTTTCAATCTCGATACGACCACCTTTACTGAGATACCTTTTAAAAATCCAGTAGCGTATAATATGATTTTCCTAACAACTAAGAAAATTTTTAACGAAATTTGTCACATAAAAAGAAAAAACAAAACAGACTTTTATATTGTAACTTGTAATTTTACATTGGTCTCTCTCAGTGCGCTCTAAAGTAACATAAAAAAGGACCTTTTATTGTTCCTATCTGTAGATACTCTTAGTTCTAATTATTGTTTGACTAAAAATACGGCGTTAATACAATTTTGTGTCGTGCTGCCATGGACTGTAGAACTTGGGAAGTGATAGAAAGGATAACTGAAACAATAAAAGACTATTGCTAAATATACACACTACCCATTATCTGCATCATTATCATCATCATTTCAGCCTATCACTAGTCCACTGCTGAACATAGGCCTCCCCCATATATTGCTACAAAAGTTTGTCTGCTCTCATTTTGGGGGAAATTTTGCCATAGTTGGCCATGGCCGTATTCCAAGCGTGCCAACACGCTTGGAGTACGGGTTGGTAACCGCAGTTTATTTATTCTGATGTTCCAGGATGATACTGCTGCCCATCTTCTGGTTTTAATTTTCCATCTGTCGACTTTTACGACACCCATGGCAGATGGTATGGATTCTCCTAAGCCGCTACCACACCGCACTATTAAAAAATCGGAATCGGTAAGTTGAAATTAAAGTCCTTTTTTAATTTATTTAATGGTTTCACAACATTAAGTGTATATTCTTCAGAAGTTTGATCACCTTCAGCTAAATTCCACAAAGGTTGAGTTAGTATTCTGTCGCTAGAAACTCTTCAAATATTTTATACAGCCGCTGCAAGAGCGTCGGAACTAATTAGCAATGTTAATTTCATTCATGCTACGTGCCCGTCTCAGTACTTACGCAATTTGTTGCTTAATACGAGCAAATTTTTGTTCGGTAATCTTCAGCTATTTTTGTTCTTATGAAAGTGACTTTATGATATTAGTGTTTCGGGCTCCCAGTTTAGAACTTCACATGTTTTTGAATGACATTATTCCTGGTCGTGGAAGATTTTTCATATTTTCCTGCAGATGAACAGGAACACTGAGAATATTTAGCCACAGCCTATAATTGTCCTACTGCAGGGCATTTACTCACTGATTCTCCAGTCAGTCTTTTTTTAATAGTCTGCAGACTGATAGAGCGATAGAGAGATCAGATTTTGTAAACAGTTGATAATATTCTCTATGTGGACACGTAATCGAAATAAAGTTGGCGGCTCCCATCTTCATTCTAGTTACTTAGCGGACTGTGTGATAAAATATTCGCAAGTAAACATTGCTTTGCCATCTATCTCAATTTACGTAGTAAGAATTTGTGTAATACCTTAAGAAGAAAAAAAGTTTTATAAGTCTTACACATACGAGTTTATGTAAGTCTGTATGGGTCTTGTAGCTGAATAGACCCGGTACGAGAGCGACAGATATGGACATACAAAAGGCAAGAGGACCCAGCAGAAATATTTGCACGTAAATACTTCTGTATTATTCCCATTCCCCATTACATCAAAGAGGTAGAGGAAGGTGGTTTAATAGCGCAAAAGCGAGTGACATATATTAATTAATATATATATTATTTCAGCGATATATCATTTCAGTAGGATTTCGACAATCCTTTGATTAATGCTATTGATTGAATTTTTTTTTATGTTTTAGAGAAAATGATGAAACGAGCGAAACGTTCACCTGATGGTAAGTGCAACGTCTGCCCATAACAAAGGCAGTCCCACCAAGAACATTTCAGTGTGACACCTCACTGTGCCCATCACCCTGGGACATCAGTTCTTAAGTCTTATATGCCCAGTGATTACGCTAGATCACAGTGCTCTTTAAACCAAAACGCTGTAATGTTTGCACACTACTGCTTCACGGCAGAATAACTGACCCTGGGGTGGTCCCACCTAGACAGATTCCTGCATAGAAATCCTACAACCAGGAAATCTTCTTCAAATTTATTTCGAAATTTCACTAAATATTACAGTCATTGCTTGATATCATCAATATCACTTATAAATCAATACCATTCTTCTGCAGAACCTAGGCTTCCGTCCAAGAAAACAATCTGCCACAGTTGCCACAATTGGCAAGTAAGTGAGCTGAAAGTTATCCGAAGCCCCATGTTAAGAGTAATTAATAATGATAACGAAAAAAAAATCAGTTTTTACTTGCAGTATTAAGAACAAAATAAATTAAACGTGACAAGAATTTCTTATATATACCATTAAATAATCGACGGTCAAAAGTATAAGTTAATCTACCAATTCGCAATTTCGTCACGTACGAGATTCCGTCTTTTATGAAAAGGGAGTAAATAGACTTATTTCGAAGAAGATGATTTTGGGAAAAATACGGAAAATATTGTTACAAGGTACTGTTGTTTATTTTATAACGGGAATTTATATAGAAAATTAAGATGTCAGTTTCGCAGATTCGTTTATAGCCATATATGAAGCCAATATTTGCAATATTTATATATACAAAATGACTTTAAGAAGAAATTTGGAGCTTAAAATGGTCCTCATAGCAAATACGTAGTTGTAGTGTGAGTCTGGTTGGATACAAGTGTACACTATAGAATCCGTCTAGGTAGGTACCACCCCAGGGACAGTTATTCTGCCGTGAAGCAGTAGTGTCCAAGCATTACTTGTTTCGGTTTGAAGTGCACTGTGAGCTAGCGTAATCACTTGGCATTTGAGATTTAAGAACTGATGTCTCAGGGTGACTGAAATATTCTGGGTGACACAGCATTTGTTGTGAGCGGACGTTGCACTTACCATCAGGTGAACGTTTTGCTCGTTTCGTCACTTTATATAATAATAATATTAATAAAAAAAACTTACTTAATAGAACTTTGCTATTCCAATAACACCAAAATGCTTGTTTGATAGACAAATTTTTTGATGACATCAACATAATAAACAACAAAATTTAATGACATCTAATTAGTGAAGGAAAATTTCCAATGATTAGCATCATCGTCGTTGCGGCTTATCACTAGTCGACTGGTGAACACCGGCCTCCCGTATCTCCACAAAATTTTGTAGCTTTCATATTGGGGCGATTTTGTTATAGTTGCCACGCTTGGCAGGCGGGTTGGCAACCGCAGTTTGTTTATTCAGATATTCCAGGAAGATGCTGCTGTCCATCTTCTGATTGAAATTTTCTCTCTGTCGACTTTTATTTTACGACACCCACGGGATGAGATGGGGTGGTAGACTCTCTTAAGCCGCTACATCGCGATCTTATGAAATATATTACGATGACGGAGAAGATTTCGAAAGAAATTTTTGATGTCTAAGCATTGTACATGTTGAGTCTGAACCATCATCTGTCGCAGCCAAACGTTTAGAAACTATTTATGAAAGCATTATTAGGAATATCTGGAAATCTATCACCACATGCTGGCCAAATACAGCCGTTACTAAAGAAAGCAGTGACAAACTGAAATATAAATCTATAGAGGGACATCAAAAAAAAATGTAGCAAAAGGCAGAGAAAATATTCGGCATTAGTAAAAATTAAGACAAAGAAGTTTTAAGGAAATGTCAAAAGAACCCTCAACGGACGAGCTTGTATAAAATGCTCATGAAAGTAGAAGAAGCGAAAGATGTGTGTCAGGATCGTAGCAAGTGGAAAGATGTGATCGCTGCCTACCCAATGGGAAGAGGCAAGACTTTATGTATGTACGTGTGTAGTAAAAACTGATCAGAGATATTTAACATACCCATTTGTACATTAAAAAAGTATGACATGCTGGGTACCGAAAATGGTCATTTCCTCAACAAACGGGAGCGGATGGAAACTTCGCAGTAGTTTTTGTACTAGTAAAAGATAAAATGCTTATTAAACAGAATCAAAACAGGAGTCAACACAGTAGATAGAAAAGGGTGAAAAACCGCCTAAGAACTTGGGATTCTGATAAGATTTTGTTAATACCTCTGAAAAAATACTGTGACGAATGTCGAAAGCCCATTTGAAAAAAGTGCGTCAAATAATTCTAGTACACCATTAATTTGTCAATTGATTAATGGTGAACTTGAAAGGGAACTATTTATTAAGATTGATAAAGATTTATCTTGACAATTATTATTTACCTTAATTAAATTATTAGGCTTTAAACTTTTTAACTACCCCAAGTAAATTTTATTAAAACTCAGTTTTTTGGTGTTCGTTTGTAAATGATCTCATGGAACATTACATGTTATGTTTGTGCTTTGTGATGGCGACTTAAGAAAATCTACCAGCCCATCTCATCCCGTGGGTGTCGTAAAAGTCGACAGAAGGGAAATCAAAACCAGATCGGCAGCAGTATCTTTCTGGAACATAAATAAACTGCGGTTGACAACCCGCCTGCCAACCGCGGCAAGTATGACAAAATTTTCCCAAAATGAGTGCTACAAACTTATGAGTTTCGTGGCAATCTGTGGGGGAGTCCTATGTAGGGCAGTGGACTAACGATAGACTGAAATGTTGATGATGTGCTTTGTAGAGATATGACAATATTCCTGAGGTATCCCGACGTCCCTCGTCCGGTAGTCTACTTTGGTTGCAATTGAGACTATTATTTCTTTTACATATTTACTGATAAATTTGTTTTTATTTCAACGAAATCCCATTTATATTTTGAAAAAAAATAAGCGAAAAGTCCATAAATAATTTGTCAGACAAAGAGCGCAGGTGTTTAGTTCTCGTGCACATATTATGAATGGAAATTACATTGCTAATTAGTTCTGGCAGCTCGCAAGCGTTTGGGTGAAATATTTGCAGTTGCTTGCACTGCATACGAACTTTAGCTTCCGGAAAATTTTAAATTGATCACAGGAATGGTTATTTTTTTTGAATTATTTAAGCAGAGTGAAACTTGAATTCCTTAGCTTGTAATGGTTTGCAATTTTTTAATGGATATATATTGATGATATGTGTCCGGCGGAGTAGAATAGCACCTACCCCTTGCCGTGACACTACACCGTGCCCATCACCCTGAGACATAGGTTCTTAAGTCTCATATGCCCAGTGATTACACTAGCTCACAGTGCCCTTCAAACCGAAACTCAGTAATGTTTGCACACGTTGCCCTGGGGTGGTACCTACCTAGACAGACTCCTGCATAGTAATCCTACCACCAGTGTTTTAAAATATATTGATCTGTTTGTTTTTACAAAACTGGGCTTAAGAGACTTAAGAACTTATGCCTCAGAGTGATGGGCACAGTGTAGTGTCACACAGAAATTTTCTGGGTGGCACAGCATTTGTTCTGGGCAGACCTTGCACTTACCATCAGGTGAACGTTTTTCTCGTTTCATCACTTTATGCAATAAAAAAAAACAGAATCAGTCTGTTCTTTGATCGGTATCTATTAATATTAACTTTATAAGTTTAAATCCACAATAGTATTTAAACGAATGTAACAATATTTGGTGCCTTTGACACAATATTTTTTTTTATTGGATATAGTGACGAGAGGAGCAAAACATTCACCTGGTGGTAAGCGCAACTGCTGCCTGTACCAAATGCTGTGTCAGCTACAACATTTCTGTGTGGCACTACACTGCTCCCGTCACCCAGAGACATCGGTTCTTTACTAGTAGGTTCCTAGTGATGACACTAGCTCTCAGTGCGGATATACCGAAACACAGTTATGATTGCACACTACTGTGTCACGGCAGAATAACTGGCCTGGGGTGGTACCTACCTAGAATGATCCCTGCATAGGTATCCTACCACCAGTACACAAACACCAGGAAACAGTTAAAATATTAAAGAGGCTCTAACAATATCTTCTACTTAATTTAAATTATAATAATTATCGGTATTCCATACAGTTATATAAAATTGATTCTTTCTAATGCATGAAAGTATACGCGGTACTGATAAGAGAAATGTCCGTTTGTCTGTTTGTTCCAGCTAATCTCCGAAACGGCTGGACCGATCTTAACGGGACTTTCACTGACAGATAGCGATGTTATAAGGAGTAACTCATGGTTCTTTTATTAAAGAAAAAAGAATTAGGGATCCGCGCAAAGAATGAACCGCACGCTGCGAACCGAACTTTAACGATAAGGGCTGATAAGCGAGGTACCATGCCGTTCGTCGCTATCATCGGGTTAGCTAGTTTTAAGCAGGAGAAACCGCGGGGTACAGCTACTACTTTATAAAATCACTCATATATATACATATCACGAAATTTACTAGCATAAAACAATATAAACACATTTTCTAATGTTCATTGATTTGAAATATCGAGGAAGACTGACCGTCACGACTGTGCTGTGTGTGTGCAGTTACATTAGTTATGTTTGTGTTTTTGTTTACAAGCGTATGTCTATGCATAGGTATAATATATATATGGTACAACTGGTGGTAGGATTCCTATGCAGGAATCCGTCTAGGTATGTACCACCCCAGGGCCAATTGTTCTGCCGTGAAGCAGTAGTGTGCAAACATTACTGTGTTTCGGTTTGAAGGGCACTGTGAGCTAGCGTAATCACTGGGCATATGAAACTTAAGAACCTATGTCTCAGGGTGATTGGCACAGCGTGGTGTCACACAGAAATTTTCTGGGTAACACAGCAGTTGTTATGGGCAGACGTTGCTCTTTACGTTTCGACGCTCTATCCAATAAAAAAATTAAAAAAAAAAATACACCACTTTATGCAATAAAAATAATACTGTAGTATAGACGTGAGACGCATGCTGTGGAAACTTCGAACATTCAGAAATCTTACTTTTTTATATGAACAAACGCCATCTAGACGCCAAAACATAATATATAGCGTAAAGAATTTCGTTCCAACCGCGTGTCCCACGACATCTCTCGTTTTTTTTTAAAGATATCCCTAATTAGTATTTGTTCTATATCGCTGGCGCGTTTCACAGACACAAATTGCAGACGCACAAAACAAGCAATCCAGAAAATCGACAATTTAGGTTTTTCCACAAATGTGTTCTCTGGCTGGGGTACGAAACCAGAACCTGCGCCATAGAAGTCAGTTACCCTGACCACTACGCTACGTCGTCGTTACCCATTCCTAACGTCAATAGAATCAGGCGTCACTTTGCGTAAATCCGTTATAAAAAAAGAAAGAAAGTAATTTTTCTAAGATTCGCATTCAAAATTTAAAATGGTATGTATTACCTAGTTTTTGAAGACTATTACTCTACGACAGTCAGCCGCCGAGTGATCTCACTCGGCGGCTGACTATTGTAGATTCAATGTCACTTGGTAATGCCACGTTTTGGGGTGAAACTCATGTCGTGTTCTCGACTTCAGTGGTGTGTAATGCCTAGTGATAGTGTTGTAGAGGTGGAGGGTATCTGGTGGCGGCTCACGGTGGCGGTATTGGTTTGCTTGTGCACGCTGTTGAGGGAGGGACGGGCGGTGCTTTTCAAATCCTGATCTTCGTATGCAAAATTTAAAATGGTGTGTATTACCTAGTTCCAGCAATTTATCTTTCTTTCCATTACCATTCCTAACGGTTCAATTAATAAAACCGTGAATAGAAATACTAACGCTATCGTATTACAATCTAAGTACACATTTAAAGTTATACCCTTCGACTTAAACCTTGTTCATTGTGTAATTTCACGGAACGACCTCTTAAACAGGACCCTTCAGTTGTCTGACCCAAGAGCCTCTTAGGCACTTTAATTAGTGTTCACCTGAAAGTTTCTGCTTTGGCATGACTTTACGACGGCCGCGTTACGTTTATTTAACTGTTTGGTCATTGAGAAGTTTGCCATTTTGGGAGGCAACTTAAATCACTTTCATGTAAATCTTAAACATTGTTGAAATTAGTAATAGAAACTTGTAAACCTTTAATAAGACCTTATCGAAAAGGTAAGATTCATTTCTTACCAAGTTTTAATGTGCACACACGCATACGGACGAATGTACGTTAGCACTCGCACATGCAGGGATACTTGACCTAGTTGCCTTGTTCGGCAAATACGGGTAGAGTACTACAGTAGTAGAGAGAGTACTAATACTAGTAGAGTACGGGTAAGCGACCCCGGCCTCCCGAGCTACAGCTGTCTCATCTTGCTCCTTCCGAGATAGCAGTATCTTACACCTTATAGTTGCGGCGGGTGCGGCGGCATAAAAATGGCGGCCACTCGTCACGTCTCGTTTCCTGTGGGGACGGAAAGTGGGCTACGGATGTGGTCTCTGCCTACCGTAAGTGGTATGGGTTTTTTTTATTCAGTTTAGGCTTGTAAAATGGATTGATTGTATGCATGGATGTATGTAAATAAAGTGAAAGTGAGAATCTTAAGGAATAATCGTAAAGGAGTGAAAGTTAATTTGCTAAGATCCCCATGCAAAATGTAAAATGGTGTGTATTACCTACTTTTGAAGAGCACCGCCCGCCCTTTCTTAACGCCTGATTCTATTATCTATATTAAGGAATAATCGACAAAGGATAATGTTTTCCACACCGGTATGACATGGGCTTTAATTGTGAATTCATCTTGCCCAGTAAAATAAAATGTACCATATTTAAAACTAGCAATCCGCCCCGGCTTCGCACGGGTAGATAGATATTAGAAAGATAAATTAGTGCTTTATTTGGACAAATAGGAAAACCACAATTCCTTACACTAACATTTTTTGTAGCAAATATTCTCATCGGCGGCTCTGCAGATGATAAGATAAGATTACGTTATTTTACCAAAATAATGTTTTGTTTATGGGAACATAAGCCATGAAATATAGCCAATATTTGATGTCGTGGTTGCAAAATACAACGACCACTGCGCAAAGGGAGCCGCACATCTCCATGATGCCCAAGTGGCATGAAGTCGGGCGGCAGCGCGTTATATAGATCGCGTTTTATAGAGCGTTTCCAAGTTTTAAATTAAATAAAAATATATAATTAAAATTACAAACCACTATTCAATTGTTTCTAGTTTACAAAACATGATATGAGTAGGTAGGTAATTAATAGGTTGTAGGTTAATAGGGTGTAGGTAGTAGGTGTGTTAATGTGTTCGCTCACACCGCGGCATTTTTCTTACTTTTAGCATTTTTTTTTCCCGTCGTAACTTCTAAACGATGGGTCCGATTCGGATAACTTAAAGATTACATGTACATAATCAACCTTGAATATGAAACTATTTTGTAAGTAAGGATTAATATCATAATACGAATGTCATCATCTTTCGATTCTATCCGTGTTTTGATAGACTTATTTGAAAAAGTGGTTATTGTGACTTAACTATAATAGTTAGACATATAGCCTCGCGGACTTACGAGTATTTGTGAGCAGTGACTAGAGTACTATAAAAATGTAGTACATTATTTTCATATATCATTAATAGTTTTTGCAGCGCACGCCAAATATTGACTTTTATCAGTAAATTTTTGATATATTGAGTTACATCATAGCAATTTTCGTAGGAATCTCGTTTTTTTTTAATTTTAATACAACTCAAGTTAATCGGTGATAATGTAGTTGTATAAAGGTGAAAGAATTTTTAAAATCGGTTCAGTAGTTTTTGAGTTTATTCATTACAACCAAACATACAAAAAATCTAATCTTTCCTCTTTATAATATTACTTCAGATAATTTTTTTCGGAGCAAGATGTTTAAGATTTGTTTTAGTCATAGTTTATATAATTAAAATATTTTAACAAAAAAATGTTTACTGTTTGTAGTATTTTCACTTCATGTTAAATTTTCAATTGCTGTTAGTTAAATAAAATATTTTATTGCATTTAACACCTTAAACAAACTGACGCACATTATTCACATTTCCCGCTTTGACTCGCGAGTTACGAGAGCTTCTAAAGATGTCTGCGCAATCTTGAAGTGCGCCATCTTGTCGCAGTCAAGAGCTACATCAAATGCGTCTCGTATCATTTACGCGCTTGCAGTCGCGTTTGTCATTTAAAAGAAGATGCTCTTTGCCTGCTTTATAGAGTTACATATATTAACTTTTTTTAAAAAAAAAACTTTTCCCAACATTAGGATTTTTCCCGTATCGCGAGTGCAATTTAAATGCATAAATTTCACATTCACATTAATTGCTATTTTAAGTAATGATTTACTACGTGCTTGGCGGTGCAGTCCGCCAACCCGCATTGGATCAGCGTGGCGGATTTTTCCTAGCTCCAAAACCCTCTAGCACCCCAATAGGCTGAAACTTTTACTTTGTTACGTTAGCTGCGGCCGGAGATTCGAAAAGAAAAACAAATTTACTTATAGAATATAATTAAAATTAAAATTACAAAATGTGCTACTATAACTTACGAGTATTACTCCACCAGAATAGAATTGGTGTCATTTTTTTTTTAATTTCATAAATATGACGAAACGAGCAAAACGTTCACCTAATGGGAAGTGTAACGTCTGCCCATAAAAAATGCTATTGCACCCAGAAAGTTGCTGTGTGACACCACACTGCGCCCGTCACCCTGAGACATCAGTTCTTAAGTCTCATATGCCCAGTGATTACGCTAGATCTCAGTGCCCTTCAAACCGAAACACAGTAATGTTTCCACACTACTGCTTCACGGCTGAATAACTGGCCCTGGGGTGGTACCTACCTAGACGGATTTCTGCATAGGAATCCTACCACCAGTGAATTGAGTACATGATACTTTATACATCCGGCGCGTGGCTTGAATTGCTGCGCCGACCTTCCTGTTGGCTTACATAGCAACTGTTCTAGGTACAAAGTCAGCGATCGTCATAGCCACAGCACAGGTAAACTTAACTCGCGTTAATCCCTGAAACTACCAGTCGGATTTGAAAAATATTTATTGCACTTGATTGTGCAATTCTTGAGGAAGACTATAGGCTATATAAAAAAAACGTCACGTTGGACCCTTAGTAGCAATTTCTTTTGAACTAAATGGTGGGTAAAACTGCGGGGCACAGCTAGTGAACCATTAAGATATATTTCATAGTGAGCGATTATTTTTACTTATAAATAAATTAAAGACTCAGCCTACTGGTGGTAGGATTTCTATGCAGATATTCGTTTGCACTCATTGTCACGGGAGGAATGAAGTGACAGATATCCTGATGTCATAGTTACCTCGGAGTAACCATAATTGATAAAACTAATCAAAAACCAAGCATATCACTGCAAGACTTCAAGACACAGTAATTAAAAGCTGACGGAACATCAGCAGCATATGATCAGGACATCTGTCCCCTTAGTCCTCCCGTGACCATGCCTAGTTCGTGTTAAATTCCAAGTGAGATGGGAACTGTGACATCTATACTCATTTATCTATTTATATTTATATGTATAATATCAATTAGGAAGATTTTATCAGTTAATTTTGAGTAAAAACCAATTTAAAAATTGCAGAAGCAAAGACAGATGCGTCTGTTTCATCCATTTGTGCACTTAAAGCAAATGTAATTACAATTTAAAATTTAAAGTAATTTAATTCAATTAATATACTGGTGGTAGGACTCCTATGCCGATCCGCCTAAGTAGGTACAACCCCAGTGCCAGTTATTCTGCCGTGAGGCAGTAGTGTGAAAACGTTACCGTGTTTCGGTCTGAATGGCACTGGGAGCTAGTGTAATCACTAGGGCATATGTGGTTTGAGAACTGATGTCTCAGGGAGACTGGTGCAATGTGGCGATACACAGAAATGTTCTGGGTGACACAGAAATTAATGATTTCTCATATTTACGCGAATACTATACATTTAAATAAAACTAGATTGTACGGATTTTATCGTATATAATTTACTATTTATAATTATTTTTATTTAAATGTAACAGAATTTGTTGTGGGCACACTTTGCACTTACCATCACGACCACGCGTCGCGGGCGAATTGACGGTCGCAGTATCAGACACTTCGCACTTATGACGCTGCTGCTCAGAGATTGTCATTCCGCCATCATTCGGTGGCCATTGGAATTTCCTACCATTTCCCAAAGTTGACTTTTACTTCACCCACTGAACGAAATGAGATAGCACATTCTCCAATGCCATAATCACATGGTTCTTGTATGTATTATAAGTAGTTCAAATAAAGCAAGGAAAATTGATTTGGTAAGATCCGCATGCAAAATATAAAATGGTGGTATGTTACCTAGTTTTTGAAGTACACCGCCCGCCCTCCCACAATGGCGTGCACAAGCCGCGAACTTGAGTAGTCGAGGCTTCATTGGTTTATTATAAAGGATTTCTGAAAAGTAACACCGGATTATATACATGTTAGTTCACTTTATGTATGATGATACTAGAGCACAACATTATTTTTGAAGTTAACTATGCTTAAATGTTTTTCTCAAGTTGTTTTCATAAATTATAAAGTATTTCACT
Organism: Luehdorfia chinensis; assembly: GCA_019845155.1. Classification (NCBI taxonomy): domain Eukaryota; kingdom Metazoa; phylum Arthropoda; class Insecta; order Lepidoptera; family Papilionidae; genus Luehdorfia; species Luehdorfia chinensis. Next base: position 915,757 of record JAHVAK010000056.1, on the reverse strand, counting down.
GGTTTAATAAATTAAATAAATTAAAGAATGTCCGAGATACGATCGACAATAACGCAATTTAGTGCTCCCCGCCGACGCAAATCAGATTTGAAGTTAAGTAACAAGACAAAGCGTGAATATCGGGAGTTCAAAGTAAAAATGAAATGGTTGTCGCCATGAACTACGTCTAAATTTTTTTAATTTTTTTTTATTGTATAAATGTGACGGAACGTGCAAAACGTTCACCTGATGGTAAGTGCAATGTCTGCCCATAACAGATGCTGTGTCACCCAGAACACTTCTGTGCGACACCACACTGCCCCCGTCACCCAGAGACTTCAGTTCTTAAGTCTCATATGCCCAGTGATTACGCTAGCTTACAGTGCCCTTCACACCGAAACACGGTAATGCTTGCACAATCCTGCTTCACGACAGAATAACTGGCCCTGGGGACCACCCCAGGTAGGTACCAACCTACCTAGACGGATTCCTGCATTGGAATCCTACCACCAGTAGTCTAGTATTTGTAAAATACTAGTCTATTCTCGGCAACCGTTACAGTGTATCTTTTTTGTAATTTGAAGTCGGTTTGAACACGAAGCGGACACATTTATATGTACAGAATAAATTACTAAACTAATATTTTACGGGTGGCAGGATTCCTATGCAGGAATCCGTCTAGGTAGGTACCAAACCTAGGGCCAGTTATTTTGCCGTGAAGCAGTAGTTTGCAAGCATTACCGTGTTTCGGTTTGAAGGGCACCGTGAGCTAGCGTAATCACTGTGCATTTGAGACGTAAGAACTTATGTCTAAGGGTGACGGGCGCAGTGTGGGGCTACACAGAAATATTCTGAGTAACACAGCATCTGTTATGGGCAAACGTTGCACTTACCATCAGGTGAACGTTTTGCCCTTTTCGTCACTCTATTCAATAAAAAAAAAGTATTAACTTAAAAAAAATGTGAATTACGGTGGAATTTCGACCCACATGTGTCTACACATTTAAATATAAAATTATCACCTCTAAATCCCATTGAAGTAGTATATATATACTTCCCTATTTAAAACGAATTTTGAGCCTAATGATTTTTAATTAAATTAGCCTAACACTGCACTGACATAAAGCTCATATTATAGCGGGTAACTACCGGCTATAATATGAGCTATATGTCAGTGAAAGTTTCGTCAAAATCGGTCCAGCCGTTTCGGAGATTAGCGCGGACAAACAGACAGACAAAAATTTATTTATTTATTTATTATCAGTACTGTATATACATAAGCTTTAAATAAAAATGGTTATTCTGTAATAACAAACAGACACTTCAATTTTATTTATTTGTATAGAAATACAAAATGTTGCTACGGGCTATCTAATTTAAAAATAATTATTGAAATCAGATTAGTATTCCTGGGTTCAAACACCGATGGTAGGATTCCTATGAAGGAATCCGTCTAGGTACCACCCCTGGGCCAGATATTCTGCCGTGAAGCAGTAGTGTGCAAACATTACTGTGTTTCAGTTTGAAGCGCACGAGGAGCTAGCGTAATCACTGGGTATATGAGACTTAACAACTGATGTCTTAGGGTGACGGGCGCAGTGTGGTGTCACACAGACATGTTATGGGCTGACGTTGCACTTACCATCAGGTGAACGTTTTGCTCGATTCGTCACTTTATGATATAAAAAATAAATAAAAAAATACTTACTTTCCAGCTTTATAGTAAGACTAGCGATCCGGGCCGGCTTCGCACGGGTAGATAGATAAATTAGCACTTTATTTGGAGAAATAGAACAACAACAATTCCTTACACTAACATTTTTTATAGCGACTACTCTCATCGGCGGCTCTGCAGCTCGTCATGTAAGATTACGTTATTTTACCAAAATAATGATTTATTTATGGGAACATAAGCCATGAATGTTTAGTGGCTCAGAGCTTCCTTGCAAACAATATTTGATGTCGTGGCAAAATAAAACGACCGCTCTCGACCGCTGCGCAAAGGGGTCTTTATAGTAAGACTCACCGTTTAAATACAAACAGGTATTTAAACGGTGAATCTCACCACCATCCTTCACAGTTAGCTACCGTGGGCAAATCTTTGTTTCAGAGAGCACAAGGGATCTGTGACGGTAAACATCTGGCCGCCGAGCTTCAGCATGTCAAGCAAGTTTTGCAAGACAACAAGCTTCGGGTTCCGCGCCTTCGTCGCAGTGACCGAGTGAAGCTGGCCACAGTCGAACGTGTACCTGCAGTCCTACCATATGTCAGAGGAGTCACGGACAAGATTGGCTATATCTTGAAGCGGGCTTCCATAAGAACATTTTTCAAGCCGCCGAAGAAGATAAGTCAGTTTTTACCATCTGTCAAGTGTAGCATCCCTCTCCAAGATGCAGGAGTATACAAGCTGGATTGTGAATGTGGTCTCTCTTACATAGGGCAAACAAAAAGATCAATAAAAACCCGCGTAAAAGAACATATAGCTGATGTGAAGCATCGACGCTCCAGGAAGTCTGCAGTCTGTGACCATGTTCTGGATCATCCCAACCATTACATCAGATTTGATAAACCACAAATCCTCGCAAAAGAACACCGATTCCTACCAAGGATGATTCGCGAGGCTATTGAAATTAAAAAACATCCTAATTTTAATAGAGAAGATGGTTGGGTATTACCACCAGCTTGGGATCCTATAATTAATAAAATTAAGTCAAAAACCAAGCATAACACTGCAAGACTTCAAGACACAGTTAGCTCTTTCTGCGTAGATCGGACCTCAAATAATAATTAAAAGCTGAAGGTACTCCGGGTTAACTATGACATCGGGACATCTGTCACCTCAGTCCCCCCGTGACCATGGGTGCTGTAAAGCACTCGAAACGTCGGGTTATAAATAACAAAATTAAACGCGATAAAATCCGTAAAATTAGTTTCAGTTAAAAATAGTTTTATTTAAAAAAAATATTTTCATCATGATATTTAAGTTTAAAAGCATAATGATTAAAATTCTGACACATTAAACAAAAGACTCTAGTCATTCAAGCGAGCAATCAAGTTAAAACTAATCTTATCTCCGTGTAATTCTCTTTACTACTTGCACTAATTGGGTCAAAGGAGCATCCCCCCGTCTCGCCCTTTCGGTCATTTTTGGACGATTTAGCTATGAAACTGCTTTTACGTGTTCGCGAGAAAATTGTTTTATGGAACATATCTTCTTACCTTCACTACTTGCGAGATTTTAATTAAACGGTAGTTTTTTTTTATTTCAAGTAAAGTAAAGTCATCATCATTATCATAATTTCAGTCTATCACTAGTCCGCTGCTGAACATAGACCTCCCCCATTCATTAAAATGTTTGTTGCTCCTATTTTTGGGGGGATTTTGCCATAGTAGCCACGCTTGGCAAGCCGATTGAACATTGTTGATTAGTTTGCGATGTTTATGTCATATAGTGGTAAGAAAAACTTGGTTAAGGGAAATCCCTGAGAAATCTTTTGGACTGGCTAAGTTCGCCTAGAAAAAATACAAGACCTCCAGAACCATTAAAAGAGTTATTAAATGGAGAAACTCCGCTAACAAACACTTTTTGGAGAACTTAGGCCCTTGAGCGCTTTCCAGATTACGTATTTTGAAGCAAAACAGTTCACTTACACCAAGTGTACAATACTAACATGTACAAAATGTATTTGGATCTTTGATGTCCACAGATGTTAAAATGTTTTAATTACCAAGAGTGGACCTGTAACTGGTGGATTAACTCATCTCGAAAAATATAAGACTGAAAATGTAGAGGTAGGTGTCGAAAACAAAACCGGAACAAAAATTATCCTGTGTCCGTCTTCAGGACACAAGCTGTCTTTGTGCCAAATTTCATCAAGATAGGTTTTAGCGGTCGGGCCGTGATAAGGTAACAAACAGACAGAGGGACAGAGAGAGGTGCTTTCGCATTTATTATATTAGTAATAATGGATATCATTAAAACTTTTTAAATACAATGCTTGGTGTAAATTACATTTACGTGATATTTCAAACGCAGTAAAATAAATTTGCTTTGAAAGAAAAAGATACCTCAATCGAGTTTAACTTTGAAATAATGAAATTTCTTTAATAATATTGGTAGTAGGTTAAACAAAAGCCTTTACTCGACTATTTCCAGTCAACTTTTAACGGAAGTTCATTGCCTGTGGAGCTCCAGGCTCTAATTTCCGATCCACGTTGCCCCGTTCAGACGTTAAAACAAACAGTGAGAGAAAGTTGAAATTGGTAATTTTTGCTATTTAACTTCGAACAAACGAAAATATGCATTTAAACTAATAAATAGAGTTAAAAAAAAATCAAAGTAACAACCTTTTTTTATAATAGAAAGTGTTGAGACGAGCTAAACGTTCAACTGAACAAGTGCAACGTGCCATAAAAAATGCTATAAATTATTTTCATTTCATTACATACGACACCATCAGGACAAAACGGAGTGGCAGACACTGATACCACTACATACCCACCATACATGTGTCTTATTATTATCATCGTCATCGTATCAGCCTATCACTAGCCCCCATAGATTGCCACAAGAGTTTGAAACTCCGATTTTGAGGGATTCTGCTATATTTGCCACGCTTGTCAGACGGGTTGGCAGCCGCAGTTTATTTATTTAGATATTCCAGAAAGATGCTGCTTCCCATCTACTGGTTTTCATTTTCCCTCTTTCGCCTTTCACGACATCCACGGGATGTGATTGGGTGGTAGTTTCTCTTGAGCCGCTACATACTGTAAATTATTATCGGTGAAAAAAATTCATATAAAACATAATGAAGCTTAATTCAAGAATCAACGTTTCTAAAATTACTTTCTATATTTGTATTATCTGAGTAGAACATATCAAGCATCCATATTTCTGTAAACGTTGCACATAATTATTGTTCATTACTTTCACTTCACAGTACTAAATCATTATAAATTTAAAAAATAAATGCACTTAACTTTTCAAAATTTCAGCCTGAAATGGAATGCAACCAGAACAGAATAGATTTCATCTATTTACCAGTATCTAATTTCAACATTTTACAGAAACCTATGAAAGGTAGGTAAGATTCCTTCTAGCGATAATTATGTTACGAGAATCTAAGTATGAGTAATTTTCAAATATTCAAATAATGTTGATTATTTCTTTACATTACTCTATATCATCATCATCATCATCATTTCAGCCTATCTTAGTCCACTGTTGAACATAGGCCTCCCCCATAGATTGCCAAAAAGCACGCGTCCTGAGCCACCTGCATCCATCGACTTCTCGCAAAATCGCGCAGGTCGTCGCTCCATCTAGTGGAGGGGCGCCCCACACTGCGTTTGCCGGTACGAGGTTGCCATTACTTGCTATAAGAATATTTTTTATTCATGAAGTCAGGGTTATATCGTACATTTGCGATCGAATTATGCATACTAATGTTAAGCAAAATTTGTCTATTTATCAACTGAACTTTCTATTCGATCTTTTTTCGTAATTCATAAGTTGTTAGCTATATATATCAAGAATAACTGTACTTTACATAGCATTTTTATTTTCCCTCTGTCGAAATTTACGACACCCACGAGATGGGATGGGATGGCAAATTCTCTTCGACCGCCACCACACGGCAAGATGAACGCATGCACAATACTAGATGGAGAGCTCAGACCCTACAGAGGCCAGCTCTGAAGGTCTTTTTAAATTCAGAGCACCCAAGGATTTGGATGCGACGCTATCGAGAAACGATGAAGCTTTTTGGCATCCCACTCCTTAAACCAAACTTGTTAGGAGGCCCGCTCAAAAGATCTTTTTGAGTTAACACTTTTTTCCCGACCCTAAGTTCTTCTTTTTATTGAACCCAAAATTACATTACTTGGATTAACCGCGAATGGTGTATGCATGGAATATTGGTTGGATCTGCACTGCCTCGATTAATATTACAACAACTTTTTTATATTTAACAACTTCAATCAATGATATACTTCCCTATTTGAATCGGATTTTGGGGTTTTAATTTTTTTGCGCGGAACCTTGAATATTTTTCTAAAATGAAAGTAGCCTAAGTTATGTTCTATATAATATTAGCTATCTGTCAGTGAAAGTTTTGTCAAAAGCAGTAGTGTGCAAGGATTACTGTGTTTCGGTTTGAAGGGCACTGTGAGCTAGCGTAATCACTGGGCATTTGAGACTTAAGAACTGATGTCTCAGGGTGACGGGCGCAGTGTGGTGTCACACAGAAATATTCTGAGTGACACAGCATTTGTTGTGGGCGGACGTTGCACTTACCATCAGGTGAACGTTTTGCTCGTTTCGTCACTTTATACAATAAAAAAATCGGTCCTGCCGTTTTGGAGATTAGCCGGAACAAACAGACAGACACAGACAAAATTTTTAAAAATTGTATTTTTCTTATAAGTACCGTATATACTTTCATAAATATTGAGTAAAAACCCGTTTAAATGTAACTAATTTTACGGATTTTATCGCGTTTAATTTTTACTATTTACAGCCCATGGTCACGGGGCCATGGTCACCCCCCGTGACCATGGGTGCTGTAAAGCACTCGAAACGTCGGGTTGTAAATAGTAAAAATTAAACGCGATAAAATCCGTAAAATTAGTTTCATTTAAATGTGTAGTGTTCGCGTAAATATAAGAAATCATTATGTAAAAACCTGTTATTTTGGTAATACAAACAGGCAATTTAATTTTATTTATTTGTATAGGCATTTTAATCGAGTCAGAACTTTTGTGAAAATCCATTATAATAAGGTTTGTCGGAGGCAGAGTAGGGCTGCCCGTTTATGATCCTCAGTGGCTGAGAGACTAGGAAGCACGCGTTGTGCCGACAGTAGTCTGGTGCTGTAACCGTGATGGCTATGACGTTGTTGCTGTGGTTCGGAGAAGCTGGTTGCGATTGTTCGAATCGGAGTCACCATTTTGGCGAATGATATCGCCAAGGAAAAGGGTAGCTACCCGTCAGATCGAGTGGTCTGATCTTGGGACGTCTCCTCCAACTAGTAATATTTAGATGTTGTATATATAGTTCACCGTTCGTTCGTTAAGCCGTGGTAGCTCAGGGGCTAGGCGCTCGCTTTGAATTTCATAGTACGCGAGTGACCTGGGTTCGATTCCCAGTGCCGGCACCACTAAAATTGTTAAATGCAATTTTAAGTGCTGATTTACCACGTGCTCGGCGGCGAAGGAAAACATCTTGAGGAAACCTGCATGTCTGAGAAAAAAAATAAAAAAGACATGTGTAGTCCGCCAACCCGCATTGAAGCCGCTGCTTCATGGCGGATTCGCGATAACACGTTTATTTTCATAGCAACAAAACGTCACCGATAAAAAATGAACCTTGGAATGAATAAAGCATGGTAATCTTTCGTTATACCCCACACAATAAATTAACACCTATATTACAGAAAAGCCGCTCAACAAATTTAATCTGTCTGACGCGTCACAAATCCCTTCGTACTGCGATATGTTAAAAATTAAAAAGGACAGCGATTGTTTTTTTTTATTGTTCCAGATGGCGCGGCCAGTCGCTAATATATTACAATGAAACAAGCTACGGTCATATTATTTCATAACAACCTTTTTATTATTTTTTACTCATCATAATTTTGATGTTCGATCGTACACACTAAAAGATTCTCGTTTAACATATTTCGACCTTATCAATTAATTATTTATTGTTTTACTTCTCTAAAGCACCGCTTAAAATATTTCTAGAATAGACAGCCGAGTTGTCTCCATTTCAGTGGTGTATATTACCTTTTTATTATTGTATAAAATGACGAAACATCAATCACTGCAACATCTGCCCATAACAAATGCTGTGTCACGCAGAACATTTCTGTGTGACACGACACTGCGCTCTTCACCCTGAGACATCAGTTCTTAAGTCATATGCCCAGTGATTACGCTAGCTCTCAGTGCCCCTCAAACCGAAACACAGCAATGTTTGCACACTACTGCTTCACGGCAGAATAACTGACCCTGGGGTGGTACCTACCTCGACGGATTCCTGCATAGAAATCCTACAACCAGTGGTACTTTTGTAGTGGTGAAGGGTATCGCCGTGTGGTAGCGGCTTAAGAGAATCAACCACCCCATTGCATGCCCAAGGGTGTCGTAAAAGTCGACAACGGGAAAATAAAACCAGGAGATGGGCGGCAGCATCTTCCTGGAATATCTGAATAAATAATCTGCGGTTGCCAACCCGCCTGCCAAGCGTGAATGAGAGCTGCCAACTTTTGTGGCAATCTGTGGGGGAGGCCTATGTTAAGCAGTGAACTAGTGATAGGCTAAAATGATGATGATGATGGGTATCTGGTGGCGGTTCCTGGCAGCGGTGTTACTTAGCTTGTGCATGCTAGTGAAGGAGAGCGGGCGGTTTGAAAAATTGGTGGATTCCCGCAAAGTAACGCCTGATTCTGTTAACTATATTGCAATCTTATGTCAGCGGTACTGCGGTATGAAGGGTATCCATCTTTGCCTGTGATCGTATGCTCTGATGAATTTAATTACATTGTCGTTGTACGTAACTTCGTCAGTATCGTCGTTGTCCGCGTAGTCGTTGTACGTAACTTGCTTAAACAGTTTAAGTTAGGCCAGCACACGGGAATAGTCGTGTGGTGGCGGCTAATAAATGATGATGGGGGATCAAACCCAGATCGCATATCCACTGTGATATTTAAGGCGGGCCCCCGTCATAGCATACTTTAATAGAATTATACGTATAATGTTTTCTTTTATTTACGCGAATATTACACATTTAAATAAAACTACTTTTTTACGGATTTTATCGCGTTTAATTTTGAACTATTTTTACCCGACGTTTCGGACGCTTTACAGCACCCATGGTCACGGGGGGACTCAGGTGACAGTTGTCCCGATGTCATAGTTAACCCGATGTCATAGTTAACGCGGAGTACCTTCAGCTTTTAATTATTATTTGTAGTCCGATCTACGCAGAAAGAGCTTACTGTGTCTTGAAGCCTTGCAGTGGTATGCTTGGTTTTTGATTTAATTTTATTAATAATAGGATCCCAAGCCGATGGTAATACCCAACCATCTTCCCTATTGAAATTAGGATGTTTTTTAATTTCAATAGCCTCGCGAATCATCCTTGGTAGGAATCGGTGTTCTTTTGCAAGGATTTGTGGTCTATCAAATCTGATGTAATGGTTGGGATGATCCAGAACATGGTCGCAGACTGCAGACTTCCTAGAGCGTCGATGCTTCACATCAGCTATGTGTTCTTTAACGCGGGTTTTCATGGATCTTTTAGTTTGCCCTATGTAAGAGAGACCACATTCACAATCCAGCTTGTATACTCCTGCATCTTGGAGAGGGATGTTACACTTGACAGATGGTAAAAACTGACTTATCTTCTTCGGCGGCTTGAAAAATGTTCTTATAGAAGCTCGCTTCAAGATATAGCCAATCTTGTCCGTGACTCCTCTGACATATGGAAGAACAGCAGGTGTTTACTGTCACAGATCCCTTGTGCTCTCTGAAACAAAGATTTACCCACGGTAGCTAACTGTGAAGGATGGTGGTGAGATTCAGCATTTAAATACCTATTTGTATGGGTCTTTTTTCTATACACAGTGTGACACAAGGTGTTATTAGGATTCCGAATTACTAACACATCCAGAAGAATACTACTGCTAGGGGAGAACCGACCTGAGATGCGGCGGTATCGCGAATAACTTTGTCTGATACGCCCTCGCCGACGGCGGGGGCGGTATGATGGTGATGTTGTGTGTTTGCGAAGTGATGAGTAGAGCGCTTGGGCCCTAGTGGTCGCGTCGTCAGGGTCCTCGAGGACGTGCCTCGGTCTCCTTTTTCCGCGGGTCGAGTTTTGGTGTATCGCGAGGGGGTTGTATGTGGCGGCACTTACAACCAGTGGATGGGGGTGCGTGGCAGCGGAGTCGAAATATCGGCGAGATGCCAACTTTAGATATTGGGCTATGGTAGGAAGCCCTAAATCGATATGAAGATTAGCATTACGCACGAACCACGGTGCCCCCGTGGCTTTACGCATGAATCGATTTTGTATTACCTGAAGTCGGTGAATTTGACGCGGGGAGGCATGCGCAAATACGGGGCTTGCGTATGTCATAATTGGCCGAATACAGGCTTTGTAAAGTGTAATTTTATTACGTAGGGACATTTTGCTATTTTTATTTAGTAACGGATGTAATCGGCCGAGGACGAACGCCGCTCGGTTCCTTACTCGGTTAATAAGTGGACCGAAGCTGAGTCTCGAGTCTAATAGGACGCCTAAGTATTTGACTGTCTTTTCCCAGGGGATTGGACGATCGAATAACTCTATGGTGGGGAGATGCTGCGTTGTGCGCCGCGAGAAGTACATGGCTGCACTTTTGATTGGGTTGACCTCGATCCTCCATTTCCGAAACCAGTTCCCGAGGGTTCGGGCTGCGGATTGGAGGCGTTTAGAGATAGTGTCTGGATTACGCCCAGACACATAGAGGCAGGTATCGTCTGCGAAGAGAGCGAGTTCGACGCCGCTGGTGTGCGGTATGTCGTTCGTGAAAAGGGTGTAGAGCACGGGACCTAGGACTGAGCCTTGTGGTACGCCGGCTAGTATGGGATGTGGTTCGGATCGCACCCCCTCGACGCGGTAGCGAAAGGTTCGACTGCGTAAGAAATCTCGTATGATGAGTACGAGGCGATCTGGCACACCGAGTCCGTATAACTTGTATACGAGCCCGTTGTGCCAGACCTTGTCGAACGCTTTCGCCACGTCGAAGAAGAGCGCTCCAGTATGAAGCCCGCGTATGAAGCGGGATTGAATGTGCTCCGTTATGCGGTGCACCTGCTGGGTACATGAGTGTTTGGCTCGGAATCCAAACTGCTCGTGGATGGGGATCCCTCGAGACTGCATGAAGTCTCTTAAGCGGGCGAGTAGTAGGCGTTCGTATATCTTGCCTAGAGCCTTGAGGAGGCTTATAGGCCGATATGCGGTGGGATCGGACGGGTGTTTAGAGGGCTTTAGAATCCCTACGACCTCTGCCTCTTTCCAGATGTTCGGAAAGATTGCGTTGGCTAGAGCTGCGTTGTAGATTAATACCAATAGCTGAATGATGGTAGTAGGCAGGAGCTTAACTACTTTGTTAGTGATACCATCGGGACCGGGAGATTTCCTCGGACGGAGGTTTTTAATAATAGACTCTACTTCGGTGCTGTTAACCGGCGGTATGGAATCGCGGAGCGGTAGGGAAGCCTCCCGATCGACCTCGCTGTTGACTAACGCGACGTGAGCGGAGTCGACCGGTAAGGTGCTTGGGGAGCATTGAGTTTTTAGACTGTCAGCTAGACATTCTGCCTTTTCTTCGTCTAGGAAGGCAGGCGGTTGGTTGGGTCGTACTAAAGGGGGCATTGAACGGGAGGTGCCGCCTTTTAGTGATTTTGGAAGTCGCCAGAAGGCGTGGTGAGACGGTTCGATGTTAATGAGACTGTTATCCCACCGAACGTTTCTGACCTCCTGCATACGTGTTCGAACCTCACGTTGTAGGGTGCGTAGAGTTGTTCTATTACTGACGGTAGGATATAAGTCGTGAGCGCGAGTGGCTGCGTTTTTGCGCCTCATTAGGTCTCTAATGTCGTTAGGCAGGACCCAGCGGTGGTCGTCCGCCACTGGGACCTGTCTCGAGGAATCCTCGACGACAGTTTGGATGTGCCTAGTGAGTGCATGAGCCGCAAGGTTCGTGTCACCGACTGAATTGATGGTGGATGGAATCGCATCAAGGTGCGGAGAAGTCTGCTCAAGTTTTTCGGCTAGCTTTTGCCAGTCGACTACGGTTTTTGTGGGTAGTGAGGCTTGGACGGATGGTCCTAGCCGAAGTAGAACGGGGCGGTGATCAGATGTTAGTTCGTGGATCACCTCTATATCGCGGATGGCGAGATTTATGTTGCTAAGGATGGCTATGTCAAGCACATCCGGCGTGTGTCCCAGTGTATGCGGGAAGTGGGTCGGTATTGTAGGCGCCAGGACGTCGAAGACAGACGCGATAGTAATGGGGGAGTGGCCGGTCATGGCTAGCTGACAGACCGATGCTTCAAGATGGCTGAGTGGCGGTGTGACGACTGGTACGCAGTGCAAGGACTTTTTGTAGTAGATAAGAGTGCCGCCTTTCGCAGCGGTAACTCTATCGTTCCGAATGATGTTGTAATTTGCGATTTTGGGATCGCGAGTGTGTGGTTTCAAAAAAGTCTCTTGCACGAGTAGTACGTCGACTTGGTGATCGCGAACGAAATTGAAGATTTCATCGCGCTGGTTTTTTAAGCCGTTAGCGTTAAGAAACGCTACGTTTAGGGAGCGCGGTTTCTCTCTGCCGTTGTGAGTCATTTTTATGCCCTAAAATTGACTATAGCGTTTATGACGCTTTGGTACCGCACCGCCGCGGCGATCCTCTCATTAGGATTATTGTTGGTGTTTCGGAGAGCCGTGGCGAGGGCTGTAATGTCGGCACCGTTGAAAACGGTGGTGAAGCGACAGACGAGGTCTAGATCGCTCTCTGCGACCGGTCGGCTTGCGACGGGTGCGACTGGTGCGACCTGTGAAGGTGCCGGTATGTTCCGCGTGATCGCGACCGGAGGATGGGTGCTGTAAAGCGTCCGAAACGTCGGGTAAATATAGTTCAAAATTAAACGCTATAAAATCCGTAAAAAAGTAGTTTTATTTAAAAGAATTATACGTACTGCTGCGCTTATACATATTTCTGAGTTTGCTATGTTTTTTTTAACATAGACAGACAAAAACAAAAATAAATACCAAAATAAATAGGACTGGTACTGGAATAAAATCAGATTTAGAAGAAAAGTGCCAAATCGAAAGAATACTAATGAAAATTTTAATCAACGCTATGCCTCGCCCACACACTGTTCAGCATAATACTCGTACGTTAATATTCGGTGACGCCTTACACGGAAATTACTGGAAACAAATTTTCATTTTGTGTATGATTTCTTATATTTAAACAATTTAGAGTATTATAAATTTATAACTTTTCTTTACAATGTTATAATCTATACAAAAAAATATAAATATAATAAATTGAAGTGTTTGTTTCTAGTTACAAAATCTACATCACATTTACTCAATGCTTATGAAAGTGTAATACGGTATTTATAGACATTTATAAGAGAAAAACGACTTTTAAAATTTTTGTTTGTCTGTTTGTTCCGGCTGATCTCCAAAACGGCTGGACTCATTTTGACGGGACTTTCACTGACAGATAGCCGATATCATAGCGGGTAACTTAGAAGACTTTAATTTTCGAAAAATGATAAGGATTCCACTTCATTTTTATGGCTGGCATTCCACCACAGTGCGTTTTTGAAGGATTCCTATGTAGGAATCCGTCTAGGTCCCCAGGGCCAGTTATTCTGCTGTGAAGCAATAGTGTGCAAACATTACTGTGTTTCGGTTTGAAGAGCACTGAGAGCGTAATCACTGGGCATATGAGACTTAAAAATTGATGTCTCAAAGTGACGGGTGCATTGTGGTGTCACACAGAAATTTTCTGGGCGACGCAGCATTTGTTATGGGCAGACGTTACACTTACCATAAGGTGAACGTTTTGCTCGTTTCGTCACCTTATCCAATAATTTTAATTTTTTTAATAAGATTGATTGATTGATTTGAGAAAGGAATAGACACGATTCTTGTGTCTATTCCTTTCTCAATGGCCGACAACACACCCCCAATACCCCCAATTCCTCTGGTATTGCGGATGTTTATGGGCGGCGGTGATCACTTACCATAAGTCACCTTGACCAAAAAATTGTTCCATCGTTGCACAAATAGCAAGACATCAATTTTTCTTCATTTTGCGAAGCTCTCCGTCGTTATATCTAAATAAGCTAGTGATTTTTCTGTTTAAAATATATTTTTCTGTTTATGTACTTATTAAGTTTTTTCATAATTCGCTACTCGTTTTTAAGATATGACTTTAAAATATTGATATCAAATATGACCCAGTATGGTTGTAATCCCAGCCGAGTCTAACATGAATTTCGGATCTGGTTGTGTTGTGATTGTCCCTGTGTCACTGATACTGCATCCTACCTCCGAGCTTATCAGATGAGTTAAATCAGGTAAAAAAGGAAAGTAAAGTAGCAGCCTATAAATGTCCCACTGCTGAGCACAGGCCTCATCTCATTTCTGAGAGGGTTTTGGAGCTGGGAATAGGTGAGCGGTTGCCAACCCGCCTCCAAAGGCAAAATTCCTCTTAAAATGAGAGCTACATACTTTTCTGGCAATCTATGTGGGAGGCCTATGTTCAGCATTGGACTAGTGACAGGCTGAAATGATGATGATGATGATGAAATTAGAGACGAGCACCTGGCCATAATTACATCAGGTGCGGGTAGGTTAAGGCGAGTAGGACTGTATATGCGCATGATAGTATCCGACAGTTTTCGGAAGTTATCGTCGTAGTCGAAAATCGGCCATGAGTTGTTATCAACCGAAAGTTGCGCTTGTTTGTATGCAGATAAAATATTATTTAAATATATGGCTTTGGCATTATTTTACTGTACGTTGAGCTTTATTCTTACTCGTAGAAAGAAAGGATGATAAATGCAATCAATCAGACAGGGATCGGGTTGTTATCTCTTTCAATCAATGTAATCCCCGGAGACTGTATACGCTGAAAGATAAGTCGAGGGAGGGAAAATACAATCTATACCAATAATAAAATTGAAGTGTCCGTCTCTGATTTCAAAATAAATGCCAAGATTCAAGTGAAAATTGCTTTTGATACGATGCCGATTTTTTTTTAAAAAAATCAAGCCCAACTGTAGGATTTTCTCCTGTATCGTGGGTGCGTTTTACGAACATACATTTCAAATGCACTACACAACCAGACCCGAAAAGCAACAATTTGTGTTTTTGCACAAATGTTGCCCCCGGCTGGGAATCGAACCCAGGACCGGTGGAGCAGAAGTCAGGTACGCTAACCACTACGCCACGCGATCTTTATGGTTTTAATATTGGACAGTATAAAGTAAATAACTGATGGTAGGATTTCTATGCAGGAATCCGACTAGGTAGGTGCCACCCCAGACCCAGTTATGCAGTCGTGAAGCAGTGGTGTGCAAACATGACTGTGTTTCGGTTTGAAGGGCACTGAGAGCGTATTCACTGGGCATATGAGACTTAAGAACTGATGTCTCTAGATGACGAGCGCAGTGTGGTGTTACACTGAATTGTTCTGGGTGACAGCTGTTATGAGCAGACGTTGCAATTATCATGGGGTGAAACTTTTGCTCGTTTCGTCACTTTATCTAAAAAAAAAAATCGTATATTCCTTACAAGATTTTCGTGTTCGTGTGGCCTTTGTTGGCTTTATTACTTGTCAAAACAAATCCAACGAGCCCAAACATGTCGCATCTTTCTTGCTTAGTCGAGGAGTTCCTATACCCAACTTCCGGCTCCAACAACCAGCTAAATGGTACCGTATTGTTGCGTACCATATGAAAACTTGTAAATAAGTCTTTTAAAGTGTTACAAACAATATAAATTAAATGAAAATTCTTTACGTTTTTAAGAAATATAAATTTCGTCTGTTAAGCGTAATTTCTTCCACCATCCCGAATGTCTACCACCGTTTCGTAATGAGATTACTCTGACGGAGAGAACAGTATGCTCATTTATATAAAAAAAAAATGGTGATAGTAACAGTGTTGACCTATGATTGACGTATGTATGTATGTATATAGTAACAGTGTTGACCTAAACTTGACTCAGACGTTTTGACTTTATTGAATAGAATAGAACACACTTTAGTGGTGTGTATTGCTTAGTGGTAGTGTTGGAGTGGTGGAAGGCATATGCTTGTGTATTTTGGAAGGGTAAGGGGCCCCTTAAACACTAGGTAATATATACCACTTTTAATTTTGCATGCAGATCTTAGCTTTTTTAGTAAATAAAAATATGTTCTAAATTAAGAGTAAAAATTCAAAATGAGTACATTTAATACTAATTTATGGTAAGTTGATTTTTTAACAAACAGCGTTATTAATATTACTCTACTTCCTAATATTAGTGAACTAATATTAGGAAGTACACAAATGTGAATTAATATTGATATTGTGGAATGATAAACAAATATTTCGCTTCCATCAACTTCTCACGCAATTAACATTCATTTGCATTTAGTTCTCAAATGTATGCAAACTAATAATTCCACGTCTATATAAAAGCGAACTATTAAATGCTTAAACTTTAATAATTAATTTAATACTTTTTTATAATGTTTTCTTTTATTTACGCGAATACATTTAAATAAAACTACTTTTACGGATCTTATCGAATAAAATTAAATCAAAAACCAAGCATACCACTGCAAGGCTTCAAGACACAGTAAGCTCTTTCTGCGTAGATCGGACTAAAAATAATAATTAAAAGCTGAAGGTACTCCGGGTTAACTATGACATCAGGACAACGGTCACCTCAGTCCCCCCGTGACCATGGGTGCTGTAAAGCGCCCGAAACGTCGAGTTAAAAATAGTTTTATATTAAACGCGGTAAAATCCGTAAAAAGTACTTTTATTTAAATTGTTATTTATCTAAGTCATTTTTTAAATAATTTCTATTAGTTTTCTATCGGTGTGGTGGCGGCTCGTTAAAAGAATACTACCACTCCATCTCATCCAATGGATCTCGTAAAAGGCGAGTAAAGAATTTAATTGCACTGTGCACCCAACAGCGCATGGTGGCGATGGGCTCACCACCTATCACACCTAGTGCATTATATTGTTTTGGTGAAACGTGGATTGTGGCAGTCATCTGTTTTTGCAATGAGTGCCCAGTTTCTAACTACCCCTTATGGGATACAGTCGTGATCTTATGTATGTAGAATTCCTATGCAGGAACCGATCTAAGTACCCACTACCCACTAGGATCACTGTACTGCTCGTTATTGTACCATAAAACAGTGGTTTGCAAAACAAATCATTCTCATTGGGGAAAAAATACCAATATGCCTAAAAAATTAACAGACGAAAATCAAATTTATCATCATCATCATTTCAGCTTACCACTAGTCCACTGCTGAACGTAGACATTAGATTTTCTCGTTTGGGGGAATTTCGCCATAGTTGCCACGCTTAGCAGGCGGGTTGGCAACCTCAATTTATTTATTCAGATGCTCCAGGAGGTTGATGCTGCCCATCTCTTGTTTTTTGTTTTCCCTCTGTCGATACCCACGGGATGAAATGGGGTGGTAGATTCTCTTAAGCCGCCACCACACGGCTTTACTTTACTTTAAAGTGAATAAAATACTTACGATATTTACCAACAATGTACAATAATGTAAATCGATTACCGCAAAATAGCTACAATGTATCACATATTATGAAACAGAGAAGTGTAGACCTGAAAAGCTAATACGCGAAACAGACGAAAATATCAATATTTATTCAATCTTAAGAAGCATGTGGCGCAGAACTATAAACCCGACTGTTATTTATACATTTACCTATCTTTTTAGTTGGATAGTGATCAAACGAGCAAAACGTTCACTTGATGGTATGTGTAACATCTGCCCATAACAATGCTATGTCACCCAGAACATTTCTGTGTGACACCACACTGCGCCCGTCACCCTGAGAAATCAGGTCAATCAAAACGAATACACGGCAATGCTTGCACACTACTGCTTCATGGCATAATAACTACTCTGGGGTGGTACCTACCTAGGCGGATTACTGGGTAGAAATCCCAACACCAGGATTCTAACGAAATTAAATTAATGACAACTAATTTAAAAGGCTATCGCCACTTTTCTTTTTTCTTCTTTGTTGCTTTTGAAATATGTCTGTCAATATCAAGATAATCACGGGAATGACAACAAGACACTGTTTTATATACGTGGGTGAACTTTTAGTGACAGCTAGCTAGCTTCTACACCTTCACTTCAATAAATTGCACAAGATTTCATAAAATTATGTAAAGTTCATAACGAAGATTCAACTCCATCAATAATAGCGCGAACCCAACTCAGCCGGGCGATATTTTAAAATACATCTCATCTACTCGTTCAGTACATTTTAATGCCTCAAATTAAACTCTAGAAAACTGTGCGTTTGACCAGTGATATTACATGTAACCGATACATAGTCCTTCTAAAGTATAATCCTACTACTACAAGCTGTATGTGGAAGCTTGAAGTAGCTTAGATATGGAAAGGATACTAGGTAGGGTTATGTCTGTAAAAACTTATTTCAACCGACTGCGGAATAACTATCGCAAAAAATGCCAGACCGAAAAAACATTGACAGCAAACAAATTCTCCCTTCGTAGAAGAGGTCCATAACCAGCAGTGGATTGACATACTAATAATGAAGAATTCAAGGCAAAATTCTTCATTATTACATAGTAATAATGAAGAATTTTGCCAAAATAATACAGTGCAAGTTTACATTCAGCAACTTGTATTAAATAATATGCATGCGTTAATCTCACTAGCCAAATTAAAACTCAAAAGATTATGTGCTACAAATGACAAAAAAAAATGTATGAATTTCACTTTGAAACGTAATATACAGTCTATTGGTTAACGCGTATTCGGAACTTCGCCCATTTTAAATATAAACATGATGTAATTAACGGGCCTTCCAAACAGCGGTCAGTAGAGTAACGAAGTAAACAGGATATCCTCTCTTAAGTCAAAGTGAAACTGTGGACACGTAAAATACTCGTATATTGTATGAGTATGTTCAACTTACATCGCCAAATTATCGCTTAAAATTTTTGAATCTAAATCAAAAAAAAAAATAGAAAAGTTGTTGCAATCTGAGATCGTTATTAATTTAACAAAGGCCATTTTGAATGGCACTGTGAGCTAGCGTAATCACTGGGCATTTGAGACTTAAGAACTGATGTCTCAGGGTGACGGGCGCGGTGTGGTGTCACACAGAAGCATTCTGGGTGACACAGCATCTGTTGTGGGCGGACACTTACCATCAGGTGAACGTTTTGCTCGTTTCGTCACTTTATACTATAAAAGTCAATTAAATTTAACTCGACGTCAACAAACTCGACGTCAACAAACTGCATATTTTCATCGTCGATACCTAAAAGTGTGGTGGCCTGTAACTGGAACGGAGCAATAGTTAATTTCGAATTTATAAATCGCTATGGAACGAAACTGTACGGCTTAATCTCAACCTAAATGAACACGTCCGTTCCGTTTCGTCAATGACAGTACAAAGTTTTAGGTATTCATTGTTTCTTCCTCTTGCTAAAAATCGTAAAATAACAACCAATCTTTCATGGGTAGAAATGGCATTTTTTCATAACAGTGTCTTGCTTTTCAATCTCTGGCGTTACCATAGAAAGCAAGAGAAAGTATCTATAAGCAAACTTAAAACTAATGCTAATATTTTTGACGACCGCGTGGCCTAGTGGTCAGAGTACCTGACTTCTAAGCCGCGGGTCCTGGGTTCGAATCCCAGCCGGAGCCAACATTTGTGCTAAAACATAAATTGTTGGTTTTCGGGTCTGGTTGTGTTGTGATTGTTCCCGTGTTTCTGACACTGCATCCTAGCCTACCTCCGATCTTATCGCATCAGCGTTACATCGGGCGCGGGTAGGTTGGGACGAGTGAGTGCCTCTGTGTTTGCGCGTACACTTGTGGCACATAATATCTCCTGCGCAGTTGATGGCTCTCGACAGTAGTCGGCAGTTGTCGCCGTGGTCGAAATCGGCTAAGAAAACATCACAATATTTTTGAAAAATCTTTAATCTTTACACCAGCTCTTAGGATTTTTTCGTTTTTTGGTTTTTTTTCTAACTCTTCGAATAATAATCCAACAACTGCTAATGTCTGTCGATGCCATCGTGGAACGAAATGAATAAGTTATGTCGTAACGAGTCTAGACAGGATCGGACGTACGTTTAACTGTGCCGTTAAAACCTTACAGTGCATTCATAGCGATTTCTCGTGGCGTGTGTGGCCTCCATAACATTATAAATACGTAGCTCTTTACTGCAGTCGATATGAGGAATCTCAAAATCAGAAAGAGATTGTTTGAGCGATTATCTGAGAGATATAATTCGTAGAGACGATACCCACAGAAAAACTAGAATAACCAACATAGCCCTCAAAATCATTACAAAACTGAAGTAGACATTGGTCTCAAGTGGCGACCCCGTGCCGGCAAACGCAGTGTAAGGTGCCTTCTACTGGATAGAGCGACGACTGCACAGTTTAGCGTATAGTCTATGTGTACAGATGGTTTAGGACCGTGTTTCGTGCAAATGTATTTAGCTTTTTGGATGAAATGATGATAGCGATAATGCAAAACTTAACATGTAGGCGTTATGGCTCAAATGCGCTATTAGTTGATTCCTTTAATGTGACAAACATGTTAAAGTGCTAGCGCGATGATTTCTTTTATTTACGCGAATACTACACATTTAAATAAAACTAATTTTTACCGATTTTTTCGCGTTTAATTTCGAACTATTTCTAACCCTTTTGCGCAGATCGGCCTAAAAATAATAATTAAAAGCCTTAGGTACCCTGGATTAACTATGACATCAGGACATATGTCACCTCAGTCCTCCCGTGACCATGGGTGCTGTAAAGCACTCGAAACGTCGGGTTAGAAATATTCCCAAATTAAACGCGATATAATCCGTAAAAAAAAGTTTTATTTAAGTGCTAGAGCGAGTTAGAAATCAATATTGATTACAGACATCCATATTGACGGTTATGTTATTTATTAGACGGCTAATAGTCTTTTTTTTATTGCATAAAGTGATGAAACGAGCAAAACGTTCACCTGATGGTAAGTGCAACGTCTGCCCACAACAAATACTGTGCCACCCAGAAATTTTCTGTGTGACACCATACTGTGCCCATCACCCTGAGACATAGGTTCTTAAGTCTCATAGGCCCAGTGATTACGCTAGCTCTCAGTGCCCTTCAGACCGAAACACAGTAATGTTTGCACACTACTGCTTCACGGCAGAATAACTGGCCCTGGGGTGGTACCTACCTAGACGGACTCTTGCATAGGAATCCTACCACCAGTATTAGTCATTAATCAATGACTTATAGGCAACGGATACTCTAACTACTGGGCCACGCGGTCGTCACATTTCAGTTGATAAATAAATTTTATAAGTTATGTTGTATTTATAGATTGAAGAACTTCTATGCTTCACAGCATGTTGTATGCTCATATTCCCAAGAAAAAACATGTGTGCAATTCGCACGCTGTAGAAGTAAACCTCCAGAAAATTATTTAAATGAAACTAATTTTTACGGATTTTATCGCGTTTTATTTTATTATTTATAACCCGACGTTTCGAGTGCTTTACAGCACCCATGGTCACGGGCGGACTAAGGTGACAGATGTCCCGATGTCATAGTTAACCCGGAGTACCTTCAGCTTTTAATTATTATTCCTTGTCCGATCTACGCAGAAAGAGCTTACTGTGTCTTGAAGTCTTGCAGTGGTATGCTTGGTTTTTGATTTAATTTTATTAATTATAGGATCCCAAGCTGGTGGTAATACCCAACCATCTTCTCTATTAAAATTAGGATGTTTTTTAATTTCAATAGCCTCGCGAATCATCCTTGGTAGGAATCGGTGTTCTTTTGCGAGGATTTGTGGTTTATCAAATCTGATGTAATGGTTGGAATGATCCAGGACATGGTCACAGACTGCAGACTTCCTAGAGCGACGATGCTTCACATCAGCTATATGTTCTTTTACGCGGGTTTTAACTGATCTTAAAAAGAAAATCTCCAGAAAATTAATCTTTGTGAGAACGAGACGAATGCAGAGTATCAGAAGTAGGATAATTAAAGGGTTTTTTTATTGTAGTATTCTTACCATGTTTAAAAATAATTTTACATTATATTCTACATATATAACAATACTTATTATACAAACTCAAAGTTTTCAATTTCAACAAATAACACTTTGAGTTATTTTCTTGGAAATAAAGCGTCAATTACTGTCTTTGATCTTGTTGTACAAAATATTGTTTCCGTATTCTTTTCGATATATGGATACAGAATTTCTAAACATCCCGTGGGAACTATTTGATTATCCGGGATAAACAGTCCTACGTCCGTCTCCATGATGCGAGCTATCTCTCTGCCGAATTTCATCAAGATCGGTTTAACGGTTGAGCCGTGAAAAGGTAACAAACAGACAGAGGGACAGACAGTTACTTTCGCATTTACAATGTTCATTTCATCAGATAGTCTTTTATTAAGTGTTTAATAATAGACTGTTTAAAGTTTAATTTAGTGTAAACACACAAAACATAAATGGTTTTGAAATTGTCGAAATTTTATTTTGACTACAATAATAATAACGAAGACAAAACTTTTGTGTATTTAAAAGAGTCTATTTTATTCAATGAAATCATCCACGATTTCTAAATAGGTGTTATTTTAGACTAAAGGTTGTCTGAAAGACATTTCGTGGTAATAAGACGTCTACTATTTTATAATTAAACTTTTACGGTCTCATTCATAAAAAAATATAGAAGGTTTATAGCCTTGTTACAAAGAGATTTCTCGTTTTTAACAGAAATTTGCAGCCAAATATATACAACTAGATGACACCCGCGACTTTGTCCGCGAGGAAAAAGGTATTTAAAATACCCCGTGGGAACTATTTCATTTTCTGGGATAAAAAGTATCCTATGTCAGTATGCATAGTAATGTTATGAATGCAAAAGTAACTCTCTCTGTCCCTCTGTCTGTTTGTTACCTTTTCACGGTCAACCGCTGAATCGATCTTGACGAAATTTGGCACAGATATAGCTTGCATCCCGGAGACGGCCATAGGATACTTTTTATCCCGGATAACCAAATAGTTCCCGCGAGATGTTAAGAAATTCTGTATCCAAATTCTAAACACATACATACATAAGATCACGACTGTATCCCATAAGGGGTAGTCAGAGACCGGGCACTCACTGCAAAAACAGATGACCGCCACAATCCACGCTTCACCAAAACAATGTAATGCACTTGGTGTGATAGGTGGTGAGCCCATCGCCACCATGCGCTGTTGGGTGCACAGTGCAGTTTAATTCCTTACTCGCCTTTTACGAGATCCAATGGATAAGATGGAGTGGTAGTATTCTTTTAACGAGCCTCCACCACACGGCAAACACAAAACTCGGTAATGAACACTAATTAACAGGTTATATACTTATGCATCAATGAATTTGATGTATGTACTGAAAAACTATTCCTTTATTGTTTAAATGGAAAGCTTTCAAGCAATTGAGCGATTAATGGTTTGGAAGGCCCAAGGGGCTTGACACTCGACAAAAATATCTATCGTGTGGCTTGACCCACGTTCAATGTAGTGATTTATACTTTGTGGAATTTGTTTTCCTTAGAATTTTAAAAATGGTTCTGCGGTTTTCACAAAAATAATAAATGTTGCATTATTAAATAATAGCTAATAATACTAAAAAGTAAAAAAAAATATAATTAGTATCACTAAAATGAAGTATTTTTATCTCATCCGTCATCGTAAAAGTCGACAGAGGAAAAATTAGAACTAAAATCATGACAGCGGTCCAAGACCTCCCGATTCAAGTAACTGACCAAGCTCAGGCCGGCTACCTTGGGCACACTCGAGTTAGTTACTCTCACGCGCAGGATGACGGTCATGAAAAATTATAAAATATTGTTACCTTAAAAAAAAAACAGTTTCAAAAAAATTGACGTGGCGTGACCAACTCCCGAATTAATTGAAGTATCGAGACCGGGTTTTTATTGTCGTATCCAGAATTTTATCTACTGGTTTCTTATTTTATATCTAAAGTCTAGGCACTTTCAGTTTTTAAGAAAAATATTTTTTTCGAAATGACTCGAAATATTTGAACCGTAATACGATTTTTTTTTCTTAAGAGTTAAATAAGCGTCATGAGACGTGCACTTTAGGATTTTCCAACCTTTTGTTCCGTTTTTATTTTATTTTACTGAGTTGATTACCAAACTACATACAACTCCACGCAACTGTTGTTGTTTTATTAGCATTTCTATTTCCATAGTTCGCTTATGACTATATTTAAGTAATCATTCATATTTACTACACCATTAAACCACTTATGTTAAAGCTATGACCACTTCTCTATCGGATACGTACGGACGGCGACGGCAGTTTGACTTTTTAATTCTTTTGCTATTTTATCTTAGGTATATAAAAATAATTGTCTAATATACGTGATCATCATCATGATCATTTCAGCCTGTCAACAGAGGAATCTTACCTGCCTATGCCTCTCCCACGTCCTAATCCCATTTAGGAGATGGATAGGCGAATGTTCGAAAGAATGGTAGGATTCCTATGCAGGAATCCGTCTTGGTAGGTACCACCCCAGGGCCATTTATTCTGCCGTGAAGCAGTAGTGTGCAAACATTACTGTATTTCGGTTTGAAGGGCACTGAGAGCTAGCGTCATCGCTTAGCATATGACACTTGAGAACTCATGTCCTAGAGTGACGGGCGCAATGTTGTGACGCACAGAATATTCTTGGTGACATAGCATCTGTTATGGGCAAACGTTGCATTAACCATCAGGTGAACGTTTTGCTCGGTTCGTCACTCTATCAAATTAAAAAAAAAACTTTGCAGTCATTAATTAAACCAATTAACTCACGTGAATCACTAAATGTATACTTCACTGTACTATAATGTTACATTAAGAACCGTGACTTACGTTGCCTGTTGTATAACTGTAAGTCACGCAACATATCCATCTTCCGTACAAAGTATTGTTGCGTGTATAATTATCATTGCTAGAACCACTTCGCTTGACCGCTGACACCACGAGTATCTTTGTTACTGCAGACAATAGTTTCACTGTTTTAAAAAAGTGACTTTTTCTTCTACATACATACATACATAAGATCACGACTGTATCCCATAAGGGGTAGTCAGAGACCGGGCACTCACTGCAAAAACAGATGACCGCCACAATCCACGCTTCACAAAAACAATGTAATGCACTTGGTGTGATAGGTGGTGAGCCCATCGCCACCATGCGCTGTTGGGTGCACAGTGCAGTTTAATTCCTTACTCGCCTTTTACGAGATCCATTGGACGAGATGGAGTGGTAGTATTCTTTTAACGAGCCGCCACCACACGGCTATACTATTATATTACTATTTTTCTTCTATAAAGCACAAAGTTGAGGAACATTTATATTGTGTTGTGAACAATGCATCGTCGACAGCGCCCGCAAAGTGTGCGACCAGCAGTTAATTACTTGCTAAGGAAACGAATTGTATAAGTTATTATTTTATATTAATACTGGACTAAGACTTAACTGAGCTAAGATACTGGCCACATATAATGTGTATCGTTATTTTTCTTAAAAATAAACTAAATAGTGTGTTATGTTTCTGTGTAAAGATAGTATAGAATAGAATAGAATAAATTTTTATTCATTAAAGATTATTTACATAATACTTATTGAAAAGCCATTTTTTTAAACTACATTGGTTCGCAAATGTCTCTGTCCTGGGAAGAACCAGTAAGAAACCCTGCGGGATATTTTTTTTTAGTAATTTTTACATGTTTTTAATTGCATATATATAAAATCATCATCATCATCATTTCAGCCTATCAATAGTCCACTGCTGAACATAGACCTTCCCCATAGATGGCCGCAAAAGTTGACACGCTTGGCAGGCGGGTTGGCAACCGCAGTTTATTTACTCTGATATTTAAGAGACATGCTGCTGTCCATCTGCTGGTTTTATTTTCCCTCCGTCGACTTTTACGACACCCACGGGATGAGATGGGGTGGTAGATTCCACACGGTGGCGGCTTAAGAGAATCTACCATTATACCGTAAAATAACGTCATCTATTCTTACCTATTTCATCCTGTTGTGTAGTGTTGGGCCATAAAGAGAGAGTTCTAATTTTTGTACATTTATTAACTGTACTGCTAACCTTTACCTATAATCATATGTTATGGTGGTAGGATTCCTACGTAGGAATCCGTTTAGGTAAGACCAAATACCACCGCAGGCTGCCGTGAAGCAGTGGTGTGCAAACATTTCTGTGTTTTGGTCTGAAGGGCACTGAGAGCTGGTGTAATCACTGGGCATAAGAACTGATGTCTCAGAGTGACGGGCGCAGTGTGGTGTCGCGCATATATTTTCTGGATGTCACAATATACTTTATGGGCAGACGTTGCACTTACCATCAGGTGAACGTTTTGCTTGTTTCGTCACTTTATCAAATATAAAAAAACGTTATTATGATTATAAATATTTCTGTTAACGACTCCAACCAGGAATTAAGGGAGTTCATACATTTCACATGCACGGCACAACCAGAGATGAAAATCAATAATTACTCCGGGTGGGATTCGAATCCAGGACCTGCGGTGTAGAAGTCAGGCACTCTGACCAGTAAGTCACGCGACCGTCAACTTGACACGACCGCGAATTCTTGATTAAGTTATTTCTGAATTGATATCTGTTTATATTTTAATACATTTACGACGGACATTCTCACAGCCCAAACTTTCAATGCACTCTTCTTTAATCAAACAAAGCATTACAATATAAAATTACTAACACGACTCTCAATTTTGATATACATTACTGATAGCGCTACCGCTTCGTCAACACACGCAATTTTTTATTACGATATTTTGTTAGAAATCATTCATTTCCACAGTTAGTAATTTCATTTAAACGGGTGTTATTTCTTCTTATATATACATACAGTTAC
Organism: Luehdorfia chinensis; assembly: GCA_019845155.1. Lineage (NCBI taxonomy): Eukaryota > Metazoa > Arthropoda > Insecta > Lepidoptera > Papilionidae > Luehdorfia > Luehdorfia chinensis. Next base: position 888,993 of record JAHVAK010000056.1, on the reverse strand, counting down.
GCTTTTTTCCCATATATGGGGTAGGCAAGGCCACTCATGTAGCCTACTTTTCTTCTTATCGTTAACCTATTTAAAGCATTTTAAATACTAGTGGTGTCGCCTTACAAGAATCTATCACACCATCTCATTCTGTGGGTATCGTAAAAGACAATAGGAAAATAAATAGACAGAGGGAAAATAAAACACGGTTGGGCCATAGATTACATGTGCCTGACATTTGCAGTATGACAAAACAAACGACAGAGTACTATGTTATTAACATTGTCAGTATGAACGTAAATAATGAATGTTTTATTTTATTAAATTTATTGTATTTGTAAACCTAAACTATGCCAAATCTCACACAACTACATGCCGCAAAATGCATAAAAAAGGTACAAAGTTTTCTCTTCACACATTAACATAAAGATTCTCCAAATAATGGCACTTCTAAAAACAAAAATAGCACTAAAACTTTTACATGTACGTCATATTTTGTTTTTTGTTATACAACTTGAAGTCACGCAATCCTTCGATCATTATATTGTAAAATTATTTGGTATACTTCGCTAGACTGCCGACACTGCGAGATATTGCAGAGAAAATTAGGTGTAATACAAATCCCTAGTGTTAAATTATTATCTATTACTCTAATTTCGATAATTACAAAATTTTGTTTAATTTCATATATAGCAAAATATGATTTTGAAGTAAAGTAAGGCATTCATTCTCTTCTACTTTTATCACGAAATACTTAAGCTACACGATCGTAGTAAAGGACAAACAAGGCATTAAATAACTCATCCCAGTAAAAAATAGTGGTGACGAAGAAAAATAGCTTTTTAGTGCCATATTTCTTCTGAGTCATTACAGTAATCGTTGTGAGTCTTATGAAAGTTTTATTAATTTATTTAAACTTTATTGTAAACCTATGATATTATTTTAAAGCCGTGGTAGCTCAGGGGCCTGGTGCTCGCCTTTAATTTCATAGTAAGCGAGTAACCTGGATTCGATCCCCGGTGCTAGCATCTCTAAAATAGTTCTACAATTTTAAGTGCTGATTTACCACGTGCTTAGCGGTGAAGGAAAACATCGTGAGGAAACCTGCATGTCCGAGGAATAGAAATATTTCGAATGTATTATGTATGTTAAGTCCGCCAACCTGCATTGGAGCAGCGTGGCGGATTCTTCCTAGCCCCTAAACCCTCTCAGAAATGAGAGGAGGCCTGTGCTCAGCAGTGGGACATTTATAGGTTGAAACTTTACTTTACTTTTTTTTATGATATTATAATACATACAGTACTTCATATTTCCAGAAGACAACTATGTAAAGAGTTGCGAACGCACCGACATCGAACACGCTCTGTTTATCCATCTCACTCTCGTTGTAAACAGAGTAAGGTTGTCTCTTTCTTTGCGATTGCGTAGTCATGAAAGTAAGCCTTATATTTGAATGGCTTCCGTACAGTGTATATGTTGCACAGACATACCACGATCCGTAGCGCGGAAGCCAAATGTCGTTCAATTACTAAGAAAATTCGATTAAATTTGTAAATTGACTGACTAGCGGAAATTTGCTTCAAATCCGACTGCTGCCTTAACATTGTTCTATATTTCCTACGAAGACAAGGGATTTAACTTGTCTCTTCGTGAGCCTGCGGCTTAAGCTCGATTTCAGGTACAGATGCAAAAACGATTTTTCTTAGCTCGGATATTTATTTACTTTTTATTTAATCTTGCCGCCGCCGTTGATGATCCTGAGTAGCTGAGAGACCAGGAAGCACGCATTTTGCCGACAATAGTGTAGTGATGTGACTGCGATGGCTGCCGATGACGCTGTTGCTGTGGTTTGGAGAAGCTGGCTGCGATGTTCATACCACATTTACTCATTATCACATTTTTGGCAGATGATATTGCGAAGGAAAAGGGTAGCTACTCGCCAGATCGAGTAGTAAATGTAATATTTAGATGTTGTACTCGTATATGTAGTTCGCATCTCAGAAACTTTCATAGCGCGATTATGGAATGTATAAGATATTTTTTGATCTTCTCATGTGGCGACATAGATGTCGCTACACTGCTACACGCACAAAAGGCTACAGACTAGTTTCAGGGTAACGAGTGCATTGCAGTGCCACATAGGACACTTTTTGTTTATTTATTGAAAGGCAAGTCATATACAAAAATTACAAAGTTTACGTAGAAAACTGTAAAAATGCTTTGAAAACTAAAAACTTTTTAAAAGTTAAACTTTTAAGGTACTATTAATCATAAGAAGTTCGAAAATACATACACATTAATATATAAACTTTTGGAAGACACTTCATCGGGTAATGCACTGCAGGCGAGGCACTGACTATCCATTTTGACCATTGCGTGGCCTAGTAGACAGAGACTGACTTCTACGACACGGATCATGGGTTCGAATCTCGGCAGGAGTCCACATTTGTGCAAAATCACAAATTGTTGGTTTTCGGGTATTGTTGTGTTGTGGATGTGAAATGTAGGTACTACACTAAAATGCACCCACAATACAGGAATCCTACTGTGGAGTATCGTTTATTTTTTTAAGAAAATTAAGAAAAAAAATTATACCATACCCAATGAATGACCTGCGGCCTATCAGTATTTTGCCATGTCTGTCGAAGGTTCTTGAAACAGTGGTGTGCGAGAAATTGACAATTTTTTTGGAAAATAATGACATACTTCCGATGCTTCAGTCAGGTTTCAGGAGGCGACGTAGCTCCACGACTGCCTTATTAAACGTGACAGATAACATCTTGTTTGATAAGGAATGTGTACTTTGTTGGTTCTGCTGGACTTTTACCGTGCTTTCGACTGCATAAACACTTAAACTAACACTTCCCTTCTTTTGTCCAAATTGAGCTATCACGGGTTCCTTACCTTACCAGTTACTTACTCCAGTTACCTTGATAACCGTCACAACGTGTAGAACTCCGGTTAAATGATGGAACCACGTTCACCTCTGATGTTATCTCTCTAACTGGTACCTCAGGGATCGATTCTGGGACCAGTTTTATTCTTATTGTATTGCGCTGATATTGCGCACGGAAAAGCAATAGCAGCCCTCAGTGATTATCTAATGAGAATTGTTGATTGGTCAGAAAAAAATTCCTTGGTGTTAAATCCTAATAAAACAAAATACATGTTATTCGGCACTAAAAAGCAGCTACAGTTACCTTCATTAAATATAACGCTGATGCGGCAGTATGTTGAGAGAGTAGAGGTATCACGTAACTTAAGTCTAACCATGGATTCCAGTCTTAGGTTCTAAAGTTATGTCGCTCGCTGAATCGGTTCGGAGCTGTTTTCATCGTCTAAAGATTTTATATCAAATAAGACCATTTTTGCCAGAGGATCTGCGTATACAGTTGATTGAGTCACTAGGCTCATCCAAACTAAATTATGCTGATACAGTCTATGGCCTGCGCCTATTATCAAGGACAGATCGACTTATTTAGAGGGTTCAAAACGCATATGCTTGTTTTTGTTTTAAGTTACCTAAGAGGAGCCATGTTACACCATTTCTTAATAAACATCACGTACTAAAAATGAAGTCGAGGCGTAAGCTTCATTTGGCATGTCTTATGTTTGGTGTTGTTAAGTTTAAGGAACCTAAATATTTATAGAATAAACTCAGCTGGGTGTCTAGCAAACGCGACTGCACAAGTAGGCAGTGCTCACTACAAATATCTATTTAAGATAAACCTACGGCGGTACCTGATTGATGTGCAACGGAAGCTTGATATCATAAACCTAAATGCGTCTTTTATAATAAAACATTCACTATTTATGTTCATTTTGACAATGTCAGTAACATAATAGTCTGTTACACGTTTTACGTTCATATTGCCAAAGTCAATGACGCCATATTGTTCCATCGCCATATTGTCGCCATAAAAATTTAAGTTGTTGCCGACAAATAATTATTCAAACTCAATGACATTAAAAATGAAAAAAAATATATGAATTATGGTCATCGTATATGTATATCTGTGTATGTATGTTTAGGAGGAGTTTCTTCCAAATGAAAGCCAAGTTATCGTACCGGCGCATGCAATGACTACCAGTCGAATAAATCATTCCTGTGATTTATTCGACTCGTAGTCATCACATGCGCCGGGAAACTGTCCGGAGACAATTGCTCCTCTCAGTGGCTCCAATCGCCGCTACAAAAATTCGCGCGGGGCTTTGGAGTGCACTGTTTAAAGTGCGATGATGTGATGATGAGATTGGCCTATTGTGGCCGGACAGACACTAGGGACATTGTGATCACAAACCTTAGTGGATAATATCCTGATGATATTCCCACCATCACTGGCACTAGTCTCCGAGCCTGGCTGTCCTCTTTCGAGGAGATCCCGGCCGGGTGACCTGCCTGCGATAGTGGGTTGGGTTATTCCTTGTCTTAGTAGACCTCCGAGCTGTGGTTTGTAATATCCCGAGCGACCTAGCCTTGATTGTGAAGGAAACTGGCTATGCCGCTCAGGATAATAGGCAACGGGTTGGTGCCGCCCTGGATCGCCTTCAGGACGTCGTTGAGGATCGTGATCGCTGCAGATAACGTTGCAGCGCTATCCGATCCCAACGACGTCGAAGGTAGAGCTGAGTCTGTGGGCGCTGTGGCAACCGACACGCTTGCTCTTGGGCAAGACGCTGGTGCCACCTTAGACTTATTTTTCTTCTTCTTCTTCTTCTTTTGGGAAGAAGAAGAGTTTGTACCAGTGGGGGCAGGGTCCCTCGGGCGAGGCAGGTTCGCCGGAGCCATAAGAGTCGCCTGGTCCTGGGTAGCCTGGATGATGTTAGGCTGGACCAGTTGGCTGCGAGTTGGGCGTGTCGTAAGCGGCGATGTGCCCGCCGTACGATTGCGTAACTCCCTCCTGTAGACAGGACACAGTGCGTTATTCGCAGTGTGCCCCTGGCCACAGTTAGCGCACGTAGGCGGGTCTTCTCGGGGACGGGGACAATCTTTGGCAGGATGGTCACATCGCACACACGCCATAGGGCGGTGACAACAGCGGGAGGAATGCCTAAACTGCTGGCACCGATGACATTGTGCCAGCCCCTTCCTGCCTCTCCATGCCTCTATCCGAACTCCAGGCATGTATAGCAATTCGTCAATATAATAAATTCTTTCTAGTATTTTCTCGGTCCTCCGGAATTGGGCGAAGAAAATGCATCCGGGGCATCCTTGGCGTGCCCGGATTTGGCGGATGAACGATGTCTTCTGGAGCCGTGTCCAGCGGCAATCCCCGTATTGCGACCTTGACCCCCGTTCAGCCGGTAGCGAGTACGACAACCATGCTAGGCCCTCGTCCCGCTCGAGTTTGGATAGGTACCTCTGCAGGTACCTATACTCCTCGTCCGACTCCGGGAGGAAGCGGATGCCTTGTCGTAGCTTGCGCATACGACGGTCCAGGTACACGGGCAGGGGCAGGAGGGACAGCAGTGACTTTGGCCGTTGAGCCAGTCGGTTGGGCTGAAGAAACCAACGGATAGGAGATTATGATTTTCAAATTTACCGCAAACCGACCCACACAGATTCTGTCATCCCCGCGTCATCGTGTTACCCTTGGCAACATAAATTGGCCGCTTTCCATAGTTACGTTAATCGTCTATTGACCGTACCTCTGAATAAGGATAATTATGCCAAAGAGCTCCAAATCATCTATCAGATTGCGGCCTCTAACGGTTATTCAAAAAATATTATTAACACCATAATAAAAAAGAAACAAATTCATATAATTCGCAAAGATCTGTACGCGGATACATCCCGAAGTGTTCGACGATATGTGAGCAGTTTGACCTGCTTGGGTCCCGTATCTGAGAGAATAGCAAGGACTCTTAGGCGTAACGATATTTACGTTGCGTTCAGGACAAGCGATTCGCTGAGTGGGGTTTGTAACGTCAAAGAAAAAATTAATGAATGCCAAAAATCCGGCGTTTATAGACTTGTTTGCAGTGAATGCAGCGCTGTTTACGTGGGTCAGACTGATCGCAATTTCGATACCCGATACAAGGAGCATTTGGCCGCGTACAGAAATTGCAATCCCGATAGATCACACTTCGCAAAACATCTTTTGGAAACTGGGCATAACCTAACTAGCGACCACACATTTAAAGTCCTACATATTTGCGACAAGGGACTTCGGCTGTGTGTGCTGTAACAATTAGAAATAATAAAAAGTAAAAATAATAACATTGCACTGGTGAATGAACAAACAAACGCCTCGAATTCACCACTTTTAAATATCTTTAAATCGTACTGGATTTAAAGATATTAAAGTTTAAATATACTCGAAGTAGTCGTTTGCTATCAATTCGGTCGCAAACGGCTGCTTATGTAATTCGGGTGGTGGATTGTGTGAGCAAGCGGTCGCTATCACGATATTGTAATCGCAATGTCGTTGGTGGGGGCCATTTGCGTCACATATCGTATAAATAGGCAGCTCTTTGACCGCGCCGCTCACTAGGCGGCCGTCTGTCGTAGAGTCTATGACGCTTAATAATGCCTCGTTTTGGGGCGAAACACGTGTCGTGTTCTCGATTTCAGTGGTGTATATTATCTAGTGGTAGTATTGTAGTGGTTGGTGGAGGGTTCCTGGTGGCGGTGTTAGTTTGCTTGTGCACGCTACTGAGGGAGGGCGGGCGGTGCTCTTCAAAAAACTAGGTAATATACACCATTTTTATATTTTGCATGCGGATCTTAGCAAAGTAACTTACTTTCCTTCATTATAATGGATTTCCGCAAAGTAACGCCTGATTCTATTAACTATAAAAGATTGTCAAGTAAAAGTAATGAATACTTTGAAACACCTAATGTTTGGGCAGAGTAACGTTCTGGTATACGTTATCCACAATGCTCACTACACGACTGATGGTCACTGTTAGCCCGAAGGCTTTTACAGCTTCGCCGGATTGAAAGGTGGCATAGCGCTGAGGGCGCTTAGCCGAAACTATTATTTATGGATGACTGGCGCAAGGGCCCCCGAGAGGGGTCCTCGGCTTGGACCGTCATCCTGTTCGCGTGAGTAACTGACTCGAGGGTGCCCAAGGGGGCCGGCCTCGGCTCGCTCAGTTACTGCAATCGGGAGGGCAATATTACTACTACTATTATTACTCATATCATGATTATTATTACATAAGTTTACCACCAATTCGGAATGCTTTTCCGCTGGAGAAGAAATGGCGCAAGAAACTCCAGCGACGCTTCTGTTTATGATACTACTGCTAGGGGAGAACCGGCCTGAGATGCGGCGGTATCGCGAATAACTTTGTCTGATACGCCCTCGCCGACGGCGGGGGCGGTATGATGGTGATGTTGTGTGTTTGCGTAGTGATGATTAGAGCGCTTGGGCCTAGTGGTCGCGTCGTCAGGGTCCTCGAGGACGTGCCTTGGTCTCCTTTTTCCGCGGGTCGAGTTTTGGTTTTCGCGAGGGCTCACTACATTCAGTTACGACGGACTCTTATACAACGCAACCACGTTAGACAATACAACAACTCATATTATCAGGTTACCTATTTATAATTGTTGACACAGTGCAGTTTCATAATTTATATATTCATTATTCTTATTTACTTCAATTATTATTATTACACTCTTATTTATATTACTCATCAATAATTAGTACGACGGATGTAGATTATTCTATGTAGTGTTGCCAATAGCTTGTAACACAAGGTAGTAAATAAAGAAAATTGTAAGTGGAACGTAGAAGTAGAAACTAGCTTTAGATATTTTATATTTAACATGGAACAAGCATATTCAGGAGGTAAGTCGTAAAACTACTGCAACCTTGCGTTCTCTTTATCGTTTGAAAAATTTTCTTCCAACCCCAACCAAGGTTTTGCTTGTCCAATCTCTCATTCTGCCGATTATTGACTATGTTGATGTGTGTTGCCCAGATTTGTCACAACATCAGCTTAACACATTGGATCGTCTGCTTAATAATTGTATAAGCTACATTTATGGTCTTCGTAAATACGATCATGTATCTCCCTTTCGTAATCAGCTTAACTGGCTGCCTATCCGTCAGCGCAGAAATGTTAGAATACTCTGCACTCTTTTCACAATACTAAACGATCCATGTGCTCCTGAGTATTTGAAATGTAAGTTTCAATACCTAGGAGACTCTCATGACTGCTCACTCCGTTCCTCGGGTAATCTCAAGTTGCTCACGCCTTTACACCGTTCTGGATACATATCTTACTCTTTCGCCCTAACGGCTATAAGGCTCTGGAACGATATACCTCTTGACATTAAAAAAGCTCCCAATAGGTTTGCCTTCAAAAATAAAGTCAGGGAATACTTCAAAAATTCGCTGCAAGTATGAGTTAATTTCATTACATATAAATCGATGTTTTAAGGACGTAATAAAATGTTCCTCTTTGATAATAATTATCTAGTAGTATATTTATATCTATATTTATGTAGTAGTTTTATGTATATGTAGATATGTATGTATATATATATGTATGAATATTTGAATGTGTATGTATTGATATAATTACGTATATTGTATTGCTATCTATGTATATATGTTTTTTTCTCATGTTGTTTTTTTTTCTTTTTAATTTTTGCTGCACCGCCTATCATATATTTACCTCTGCTTAGCCTTATGGTTGACTGGGAGAGAATGCCTTCAGGCATTAAGTCCGCCATATGTACAACTTAAGTGCATAAAAGTTTAAATAAATAAATAAAATTAATAAATTTATTAATACCGATCGGCTTCAAAGGAAATGGTCATCAGAAGTATTATAATGCTTTTCAAAATACTATTTTTAATCGGCTGTTATGCCATTGCTTTGTCCTTTATATTGTAAAAAAATCCTTTCAGTAGTTGCAATGTTTTTAATGTTTTTGACGACTAAGGGCCGGTTTTTCAATCGTCCCTTATTCTTAAGAGATTCAAATTTAATCTAAGGTTCACTTTTGGGCACAGAAGTGTATTTCAATCAATCTATTCCATACCTTAAGTTAAGAAGCAGCATGGACAACATTACGGCAAGATTCAGTTACTTCACACATTCGACGCAAATATTTGTATGGCACCATTTTGGCATTTTGAAATGTTTTCATTTAGAGGTTATAGTCTTATAGCGACATATGTGGTTCTTAATACGAGTATATATATTCTTATAAATCAATAGAATTTTGTGAAATGTCATGAAAACATTATTAAGAGGAAAATTAATAAATTTGTAATTTTTATAACATCCAAAAAACTTTAGACAGTGTAGCAATTATAACAATAAATATATTTTACCCGCTTCCCTTGCTCAGCTCAGTTAAAATAAATGCGTAATATTTTGTAGAAATCTATTTGAAATAACCACATCCAAAAATAATAGTTATCTGTTTTCTAGAATTTTTCAAATACAGACTTGTTTTTTTAATACTTTTAAATTACTATAATCAACGAATGTACAATTGGCAACATAATAAATCCAGGATTGATTAAGTCGTACCGCATCTATTCCTCATCCTGGAACCCTCTAAGGAATACTTTGAGTGTCACTTAATATTAATCCTGAGTTGTAATACACTTAAGTGACACTTAAACACCGTCGTGACAGCATTGAACATAAATTACCCGTCTATTACCGCGTGGCCTCATGTCAACATTTGTGCTAAAACACCATTTGCTGGTTTTCGGTTCTGGTTGTTTTGTGATTGTGCTCGTGTTTCTGACACTGCATTCTATCCTACTTCCGATATTATCGCATCAGCTTTACATCGGAAACGGGTAGGTTGGGATGAGTGAGTGCTCCTGTGCTTATGGCACTTTAATAATATCTCCTGCCTAGTTGATAGCTCCTGAAAATATTCGGAAGTTGTTGTTGTGGTCGAAATTGGCCAGGAGGACATCATCAACCTGCCAATTGAGTCTTTCCAGGGTTTGAATTCCATCCAAAGGGAAATTTTACACAGTGCACTAATTATCGGTATTTGGGTCTTGTTTTCTGATTGTTCGATATCATTCATACTGTACTTGACTACCTTTGATCTTATCACATAAGCTTATATCGGAAAAGATAAGGTGAAGGTAACTTAGTGCCTCTGTGTTTGAGCTTTTACCTATGCAGGAATCCGTCTAGGTAGGTACCACCCCAGGGCCTGTTATTCTGCCGTGAAGCAGTAGTGTGCGAACATTACTGTGTTTCGGTTTGAAGGGCACTAAGAGCTGGTGTAATCACTGGGCATAAGAACTGATGTCTTAGAATGACGGGCGCAGTGTGGTGAAGCGCAGAAGTTTTCTGGATGACACAGCATTTTATGGGCAGACGTTGCACTTACCATCAGGTGAACGTTTTGCTCGTTTCATCACTTTATCCAATAAAAAAATGTAATGTGGCATTGAAAAAAGAAAGACCCACAATATCTTGCCGGTTCTTCGTGGAGGTCTCAGTTTTGGAACCGATGTGGATTTTGACATTCATAAGACTTTATACGAACCTAAACTGCATAAAGAAATTTAAAAAAAATACTTACGGCACCATACTTTACTCTTTACAGATGATCTTCTTGTTATCACCTAGAAGATCTCGCCGTGGTCTAAATTAGCCTTTAATTAGGATCATTGTCAGTTTAATAAATAAGGCAATTTAAAAATTTGAATAATGCTTCTAAAATTATTCAGCATACCATTTAAATAACTTAACACATTATAATGTTAATGTAAGCAAGACAGGTCACTAAGAAGAGCGAAACCTTGCTAAGAACTTTTAAATTGCAGTCTAAGTCACAGCCGGGAGCAACATATTTTTACATTGGGTTGTTATAACTTGGGTCCGCGAGAGCTGCTACGAGAATTATTGAAGGAGACTAATTTTGACACTTCCGTCGTTGTACATTTTTGAGAATATTAGGTACGTATGTACGGAAAACCATGAATTTATCGGTAGAGGCGACTTGCTAGGGGTTCTTAACCTTAGGTTGGCCGAAACAGGAAAGTCATTCATTTTAGATCTATAAAATTTTATAGTAAAATTCCTAAAAGTGTAACGTGAAAATCTGACATAATGGGCAGATGCTGTGTTACTCAGAATATTTCTGTGTAGCACCACACTACGCCCGTCACCTTGAGACATTAGTTCTTAAGGCTCATATGCCCAGTGATTACGCTAGCTCTAAGTGCCCTTCAAACCGAAACACAGTAATGTTTGCACACTACTGCTTCACGGCAGAATAACTGGCCCTGGGGTGGTACCTACCTAGACGGATTCCTGCATAGGAGTCCTACCACTGCACAACTGAAGAGAATTTTTTGGATTTTTTAGGATTTGGAGGAATTTTTAAATGTATAAAAAATCAATTAAAATCGCTGTTGAACTTGGACTGAGAATAAATGGGGAAAACAAAACACTTATAAAAATTTCAATTTAACTTTGTCAGTGATACTGACGTCGACTTTGCGGACGCGGATATCCTTTGACAACGATCCGGCCTTATTATTTAAAAAATATCTTACCTTTTTCGTTTTAATAAATCAAGTGAACATATAACGAGTTACTGACCTCGACTTATTTATTTTAACACCTGCTGAATTTAAAAAGGCATAAATGGAGAAATTGATAAAATTAGAATCCCAACATTATCTTCTTTATTGTACAACCATAATTTTTTTTTATTGTATAAAGTGACGAAACGAGCAAAACGTTCACCTGATGATAAGTGTAACGTCTGCCCATAACAAATGCTGTGTTACCCAGGTGTCTGTGTGACACCACACTGTGACCGTCACCCTGAGACAATAAGTTCTTAAGTCTCATATGCCCAGTGATTACACTAGCTCACAGTGCCCTTCAAACCTTTGCCATATTCGTGCATGTTAACCGGTGGTAGGATTCTTATGCAGGAATCCGTCTAGGTAGGTACCAACCCAGGGCCAGTTATTCTGCCGTGAACCAGTAGTGTGCAAACTTTACTGTGTTTCGGTTTGAAGGGCACTGAGACCTAGTGTAATCACTGGGTATATGAGACTTAAGAACTGATGTCTCAGGGTGACGGGCGCAGTGTATTTTTCCGTAAGTGACGCAATGAGTTTGGTTTCAGGATTACATTTCAGTACGAAACTTTACAGCCACACGATCACAGCGCCACCTACCAGGTTAGATTTTGCATTTTTTTTATGGATCTCCACTTAAATTTTAGTTTATATTAACGATGTGCTATCGGTTAAAGATTCTCCACTGTTATATCGTCAACGATACATTGGATAACTATCTTTGTCAGTTAAAGTATCGGCCGTCAGATTTCGTGGAAAGCACTTGGAGAACTTGCCATCGACCATGCACTTTGATAACGGTAGAAGTATCACAACGAAAGAGAAATGAAACGATTATGTGATCGACAACAACTGCATTGTTTCGTATTCGCCACTTGTTTCCAAAACATTAAAGGCGTACTGCTACGTGGAGTATCGTAATTTTAATATTGCGAAGTCTAATTGCATTACGGCTTCGATGTGAATAATTAGATCTTCAGACTCGCGGCACTGTAAACGACACTGGTAATATGATCCACCACCACCACCAACATTTCAGCCTACAATTAGTCCACTGCTGAACATAGGCCTCCCCCATAGAGTGCAACAAAAGTTTGTAGCTCTCATTTTGGGAGGATTTTGCCATAGTTGCCACGCTTGGCAGGCGGGTTGGCAACCGCAGTTTATTTATTATGATGTTCCAGGAAGATGCTGCTGCCCATCTTCTGCTTTTAATTTTCCCTCTGTCGACTTTTACGACACCCACGGGACGAGATGGGGTGGTAGATTCTCTTAAGCCGCTACCACACGGCACGGTAATATGATCACACAATTCAAAATTACGCAATGAAGCAATTATCAGTCACAAATTTGCTAACCTCACAAAATGAAGATCTTCGAAGACAACTTACCGTATGACCTACAAATGCAATAACGGTCGAAAACTGAATGAAAATTTGTGAAAACTCGAAAAAAAAACGCTGTCAAATAGCGGCGCCGGTTTGCACTTGAATCTTTCATCTGAATCAGCTGGTAGAGGATAATCAAAGAAGACAGAAATAAAGAAAAAGTATTTGTTGTCACAGAACTGTCATGCATAAGAAATAATGTAACCTTTGTTTCTGTCATGTATCACAGACAGCGTTGTATAAAGAAAACGTAACAGAAAATTAATTTTCAATATTTTTTTTCGTGATTTTTTCGATGTGATTTTTTATAGAAGAGGGGGCAAACGAGCAAGCGACTCAGCTGATGGTAAGTGATCATGGCCGCCTATGAACATCCGCATTACCAGAGGAATTCCGGGTGCGTTGCCGATACGGAATAATGAATACGAGTAAATGCTTCTGTATCTGTGTTCAAATTTACTGTAGTTTTTTTTTTATTGTTATTGGAGAAAAGGACGAGATAAGCAAAATATCTACCAGATGGTAAGTGCAGCGTCCGCACATGCAGTGCCAGCAATGCCGTGTCACCCAGAACATTTCTGCTTGGCACCGAACCACGCCCGTCTCTCTAAGACGTTACTTCTTAAGCCTCATATTCCCAGTAATTACACTAACTCTCAGTGACCTTCTGACCGAAACACAGTAATGTTTTTACACTGTGGAATATTTCCATGGCAGAATAACTGGTCCTGCGGTTGTACCCACCTAGACGGATTTCTGCATAGGAATCCTACCATCAAATAAGTAAGAGTAAGATCTGTGCATCAGAGATCTCAGTGTCGAACAAAGCTTATAAAAATAAATAAGCATTAGAGAAATATAGCGCTCTTATTGACGTGTAAACGTCGTATTAGTATATTAAATTTATCTTCGCGTTAGCTCATGTCGTTTGGCAACAGTTGAAACTCGACGTTATTACGCGCTACTTTTATAAACGAAAACGACTGTTGCTTTCTTAAATTCCATCTGTTAATCATCTTTATTTTATATTTTAATGTATTCATTAGACTGTTTAACTATAGGTGTCCGGCAGAGTAGAATAGCACCTACCTATTTCCTACCGAGATGTCAAAACGCCAACTTTCCAACAGCCAGAGATACATAGGTTTGTCTTTGTTGATCATTAAAATTTAGTATGTAATATCGTTGCAAATAAATGTTCTTTTTTTAACCAGTACGTTAGGGAGAATTATGGGAAGCTCTTTGTTCAAAACCGAAGGGAAATTCAAAACTTTGCAATAATGATCATGACGTTCATAAGTTATTTTTAAAATATATTTGATTGCTGTTTATTCATACATACATATATAGTCACGCCTTTTCAAATATAATGTGTAGGCAGAGGCTACACATACAGCCCACTTTTCGGTGGCGAATCACGTCGCCGCCATTTTGGTACGACCCAAAAAAATTCTGACTCCGGTTTGTCCCCACAACCAATATAGTGACTTCATTGCATATTATGGTGTTAATGTGTAAGATTAAAGGCTGTGCGTAGACTACCTCAGTCGCGTCTTACGACACCTCCCTAGGAAAGAGATAGGTTCTATTCTTCTCTGCCGGGCATCTATCGGCGATATCGGACACCTTTCGGCCAATACCGGCGGGCGATTGATGTTTAAATGCGATTTTAGTCCACGATCTCTATTTTATTAAAAACTAGTTTATGCCCGCGACTTTGTCCGCGTGGATATAGGTTTTTTTTAAATATCCCGTAAGGTTTTTAGCCAATGAGTGAATGAGTCACGTTTCGCTATTACAGTTAAATTATTAGAACTTGTTTTTTTACTTTGTGGCTTTAATTCTTAAGCATTTACTGGAAAAGACGAAAATAAACCGCTACTGAAATAGTTATTAAAGATCTATGAGGCTATTTAGTTCGTCGAGAAACTTTTCTTCGTGTTGCTATTGAAGAATCTTACGTGGATCCAAAGACTAATTGCAAACCTTTTAGCTGTCTCACGCGACTAAACGCGACATATGCTTCATCATTTCAGCCCATCGCCAGCCCACTGCTTAACATACAACAATTGTGCAGAATGACGAATTGTAGGTTTTCGCGTCTTGTCGGGTAAATAAAAAATACATAATCCATAGGATTACATGTTTTTATCAGGAATCCTACCGCCAGTTATTCTGCCGTGAAGCAGTAGTGTGCAAACATAACTGTGTTTCGGTTTGAAGGGCACTGAGAGCTTGCGTAATCACTGGGCATATGAGATTTAAAAACTGATATCTCTGGGTGACGAGATCAGTGTGATGCCACACAGAAACATTCTAGCTGACACAGCATTTGATATGGGCAGACGTTGCACTTACCATCAGGTGAACGTTTTGCTCGTTTCGTCACATTGTCTTATAAAAAAAATATAAAATCAAAATATAAAATCAAAATATAATCTAAGACATGAGGTTGCACATAATTGAAATAACAAAACAAATCTCTTTATATTCCATACGACGCACCCGAGGTCACCGAAGATATCAAGACGCTGCAATTATCATAAAACAACTCCTATAAAGTATAATAACTCTGACGAGCTCGCGCTGAGAGGGTTGAAATTTCTTTGTTCAACTTGCATCGTGTTTTATTTTATATTTACGCTTTAATGGTTAGTTACAATGATGCTGAAGCGTTAACAAAAATATCAATTGATATTCGTAAAAAAATTGCCAATTTTAAGCTAGGTGCTGGATTATTCCATTAATTATACTTAATATCTCCAACAATTTTAAACCGATTTCGATTATTCTGCCACTGTCATGCCAGATATACGAACAACAGTCTCTGTGGTATTCCTCAAAGTACATTTTTAAATATTTTTTAAAAAATACATAGAGATATTCTTGTGCACGCTGTTGTGGGAGGGCGGGCGGTGCTCTTCAAAACTAGGTAATACACACCATTTTACATTTTGCATGCGGATCTTAGCAAATTAACTTTCTTTCCTTTACTATTACATTATTTGCAAATTTTATTGTTACATTGTTTTGTAGGTGGAAGGATTCTTATGCAGTAATCAGTCTAGGTAGGGCCCAGGGCCCTTATCACCCCAGGGCCAGTTATTTTGCCGTGAAGCAGTAGAGTGCAAGCATACCTGTGTTTTGGTTTGAAGGGCATTGACTGAGCAGGCGTAATCGTTGTGCATATGAGACTTAAGAATTGATGTCTCAGATGCAGGTGCGCACTATGGTGTCACACAGAGATCGTCTAGGTGACACATCATCTGTTACGGGCATACGTTGTACTTATCATCAGCTGAATGTAAAGGTGTTTTGCTCGTTTCGTCACTTTATCCAATAAAAAAAAAACATAAATTATTTTTTTGATCTCCATATTGATCGACACAAGATTGCTAGTGCCTTTCAAGTATTATTAGATTTATTGGCTCCAAAAAGTCGTCTCATTTTAACATGGTAATCCAATATCCACGATTGCTAGAGAAGCTAAAGATTGCATTGGTTATTGGGCAAGAGAGTCTGATATTTTAATTTATTATTCTATTTATAATACAATACATTTTGTTTGAAATGCAAATGTATTTTTAAAAATATTTATTCCTTTATCAACGGAGTCGTATGACGACCACTAGGTGTAATAATTATGATGCTGATGGAAAATATACTCATACATACAATACATATATAAGCTAGTTGATAAAGTAGAGCATTCCAATAAGTATCCGGTGATTGTATTAATAAATTGGGAATAAGATGGATTAATTAGTAAATTGTGGACACAAACTACGTTTAAGCGAATCACAGCTTAAACACAACCCCTTTCTAGATTACGTTAAACCTAAATTATCTTTTGCGCGGACTGAATAGAATATGAAATGCAATGGCACCGTTGGTTTCCATAGCTCTAGCGGATAAATTAAGTTCTAGTCATTAAAGATCAATAGGGCCGGAGTTATCAGTGTTTTGTCGAGTTATCTATTGGTAACAATGTCTCGATTTAAAGCGATATTGGACATGGAGCGTGGAAACCATGCAAAGGTTGCTTACTCTTGTCAAAAATAAACGCTTGCGTACATAGCTATGAGAGACGTTATTGAAATCCGATATCCTACAGATGAAAATAAGTACGTTCTTACAAAAACTTTGTTTTTATCATGAAGGAAAGTAAGTTAATTTGCTAAGATCCGCATGCAAAATATAAAAATGGTGAATATTACCTAATGTTTTGAAGAGCACCGCCCGCCCTCCCTCAGTAGCGTGCACAAGCAAACTAACACCGCCACCAGGAACCACCACCAGATACCCTCCACCAACCACTACAATACTACCACTAGATAATATACACCACTAAAGTCGAGAACACGACACGTGTTTCGCCCCAAAACGAGGCATTATCAAGTGTCATAGACTCTACGATAGAAGGCCGTCTGGTGGCGGTGTTAGTTTGCTTGTGCACGCTGCTGAGGGAGGGCAGGCGGTGCTCTTTAAAAAACTAGGTAATATACACCATTTTTATACTTTGCATGCGGATCTTAGCAAATTAACTTACGTTCCTTCGTTATAATGGATTTCCGCAAAGTAACGCGTGACTCTATTAACTATATTTGTTTTTGACTATATTTTCTATTAACTATATTTTTTGTTACTTGCCACGATTGGCAGGCAGGTTGGCAACCGCAGTTTATTCATTCAGATGTTCCATGTGTCGACTTTTACGACACCCACGGGATGAGATGGGGGTGGTAGATTCTCTTAAGACGCCGCCACACCACGCCTTAGATCTTTCTAAATATTCATTTTACAGAACACATGAGAAAATAAAATTACGAATTTTTAGGTGTCAATGTTATTACTTTATAACTAACAAATATTAATTTTAAAGTTAATTAATTCAGTCAAAACAATGCCGAGAACACCTTGGTCACGGATCTTAAACTGTATTGCCACTAGCGTGTGTATTTTAGACAGCCGACAGGTGTCCGGCAGAGTAGAGTAGCGCATACCTCTTTTCTAGCGAGGTATCTAAAGATGCGATTAAGGTACTGTATAGTGTTAGGTTAATTATTATTATTTAGTGTACGACATAATTATTAATACGTAATTGGTTATTTGAATAATTTATTACACTAACATTGTTACTAATAATCCATGCTATAATGAAAGTATATTTTCAATTGGTAGAGAAACAAGAGTTGTTATGAGTGGGGCGGACACAACCGCCCCATCATATTGCAAAGACACTAGTTCGGAGCAGCCTTTATTAGAAGTCATTTCTGTGATGAGATCTGTGCTGACATCTGTGGTGTGCTCGTCGTGACAATTCGCCTAACTGTAAACTGTTTTTTAGTTGCAGATTGCAAATAGAAGTGATTTCGTGTGGATCAATTAACGGTAGCTGGAAATTAAGTATTTTGTTTCTTGACTGGCCCCGTAACAATAGACACTTTACTCGTGCAGTATAACACGATAATATGTAATACTGCTCGCGGGAACGCAATGGGGAGTATTTTTTTTTTGACGCGTACCACAATGGTCGCGACGTGGTTCTCCACCTGTCACGTCTCATTTATCACGGAGCTTAAAGTGGGCTACGTATGGAATAAGGGCGTGACTGTATTTGTGAATGTATTTCAGATTTGGCTGCTTTCGAGACGATTGTTTTGCTGGATATTAGATCTTCTAGGCGTCGATCTTCTACTTTAGCCGACTCTTACGATACCCACGGAATAAATTTTCTTCTTTTTTTATAAATGAAAACAATAGTTACGTGTGGATATACTATTTCTAGAAATTTAAGGAATGCCAGCTGAGGCACATGGTTTTATTTATAAGCCAGAGTTACGTTCGTCTAAACTTTTATCATAACAGTTATCTTATGACATGTTGACATTCCGCCAAACGTCGCTTTATCGATCAACTTCTCTCCAAACAGAATTATGTTGGAGTGGATGGATCCGAATTAAGTAATGTCGTTTAGATTGATCGACGATGTGTTGCCAACGCTAAAATATGAGCAGGGACTATTTTATCTGGCGTATACTTGTAAAATAATTTTTGTGAAAAAGTTAAAGTAAAGAAAACTAACAGCCTATAAATGTCCCACTGATGTGCACATCGCATTTCTGAGAAGGTTTTGGAGCCGGGAAGAGTCCGCCACGTTGCTCCAATGCGGATCGGTAAACTTCACATGTCCTCGAAATATTTATTATTCAAACTGCATGTCGGAATCATAAATATTTCTAATAAAACTTTCCCATCGACTTAGGCAGATACTCTTTTGCCACCCTTCGCCCTCATCCATAAAATTAATATAAATTTTGTATGACATTATTTAATATAGCTCTAAACAAAGAATCCAGTGTTTGTTGCCTTTTCTTCTCTGAGTTAGTTTTAGAATCGGTGGAGACTTTGCCATTAGAGCCACGTGTTAGTTTGGACCCCTTTCTACAAAAAACGTTTTTTTTAGATTAGGTTTCCCCTAGTCGACTTATGCGGCGCGGCACCCACGAGCTGATATGGCACAAATTATGGTGGAAGTAATGAAGATTCAGATTGATAAATGATTTTAATGCAAATAAAATAAAGGACAAAATAGGGTAGCAATATAACTCTCGGTGTTTAATATCTCACTGTGTGAATTGAACTTTATTCGATTCCGCAGCATAGAAATAAAGTACGTCGAACATTCAGTGTAACATCTGTACCAATAACGTGCCTGACACGGGTCAGCCGATATTAACCAGTATAATCTCACAAATAGTCCTCCAACGATATTCACTCGTGCTATTGTGTTGTGAAATATACCGCCTATTTATGAAATATTTCTTTCACAAAAATACAGAAAAAATAAATAAAAGGATAATTCGGAAACATAATAAGGCATAGATGTATCATCAACATTTTTTTATTGAAGAGGCGGAAACGAGCAATAAAAATCATCAGGCGAGCGATTTTTTTTTTATGTGATAAAGTGATGAAACGAGCAAAACGTTCACCTGATGGTAAGTGTAACGTCTGCCCTTAACAGTTGCTGTGTCACCCAGAAAAATTCTGCGTCACCACACTGTGTCCTTCACTCTGAGACATAAGTTCTTAAGTCTCATATGCCCGATGATTACGCTAGCTCGCTTTGCTCTTCAAACCGAAACACAGTAATGTTTGCGCACTTCTGCTTCACGGCAGAATAACTGGCCCTGGGGTGGTACCTACCTAGACGGATTCCTGTAGATACCAGAGGAATACGTTGCCGGCCTTTGAGAAATGTATAGGCTCTTCTTGTAGGAAGTTTAATCGATCTGCCGCACTGTGGTGTAATGCCAACCATCAATGTGGTGACGATGGAATTTTGAGTTGTGCAGCAATGTGCGTTGGTGAAATTCAGCGGCTGGAATTAATCCGAGTGGATCAAACCAGGTAAACGAGCAAACTTGTTTCTTGTAAGGGTTGAACACAGGACTAAGTTTTTATTGGCCCCAGGCGACAGATCACCTCCGTGTCCATCACCAAGGCCTCATTTTGAGAAGAGAAGAATATGGTATTTTTTATTACCTTCGGCCCACAGAGAGGGAGAAAGGGACACTGCCGACCCACAGCCAACCCCATATTGGTCGCCTCTCGTTGCAGATGTGGAACAAATGCTGTGTCACCGAGGACAATTCTGTGTGGCAACACACTGCACCCGTCCCCCTAAAACATCAGTTCTTAAGTCTCATATAGTAATCATACACTAGCTCCCACTGCCCTTCAGACCGAAACACAGTAAAGTTTGTTTGTATAGTGTGCAACACTAGTGCTTCACGGCCCTGATTCCTGGCGAAAACGGATTCCTGAATAAGAATTCCACCACCATATTATTCCATGCGCGCCACCTCGAGCTAGGAGGCCAAACAATCTCCGCCGCATATAATCCATGGCTTCACCAAAGTCGCACTAACATTGCCGTGTCGCCAAATTCGAGACGGATAGGGAGAGTGGCGTATTGCAATACCACAACTTCGCTTCCCAGCGACTCCACCTCGGCCGCTGCTGGGTCTTAACATAACCTTATCTAAGCCTACCTGATATAAAAATGTAATAATACGTGACTCAATAATTATTATTATTATTACATTTTGCATTATTTTGAATAGCAACTGCTTTGAATGGACTTTGAATGGAAAATCGTTGTTCTCTTTTTCTTTACCAAAAAAAAGGTTCGTCGTGAAGGTTTTACGAATATAAATATGTTACTGGCATGTAACAAAAAATCGTACGACGCAACAGAGTTAGCAATTTTTCAACGAAAATAGTATTTCACTGAAAAACGAACATTGCAAATCGACTGCGTTGACGCTAAAATATACTATAGCAAATACAATCTCGGTAAATTGAAAAAGTAGAACTCAATATTATCGTTTATATAATATTAATATATTGATATCGTACGAGTATAAATTGAATGCCATTATATGCTAAGACCTAAAGTTACAACGCAAATTGAATTCATTGAAACTGTCTGAAAGACACGGCAGAGATACAGACTGGTTTCAGTAAAAAAGACAAGTTCTGAAAGATAATGATTCCTATTCAATAAAGCAATGAGAAATTTCATCAGTGTAGTTCAAAAGAAGGGAGAAGCGAAAAGCGCATAAATTAGGTTATGAAAGTGGCTTGTCGCATTGAGTATACGTAGTTTCTTCTTTTTCTTCTTTGTTTAAAGAATTATGCCAATGCCAAGATTGTCTAATTTTAACTGGTGGTAGGATTTTGGCTAGCCGCTTAGGTAAGTACCACCGCAATGCGAATTATTCTGCTGTAAAGCAGTAGTGTGCGATCATTACTGTGTTTCGGTTTGAAATGCACTAATATCTAGTGTAATTACTGCGCATATGAGACTACCGAACTGATGTATCGGTATTACGAGCGAAGTGTGGTTCAAAATAAATTTAATAAACTTCTATGTAGAACCATACGGCACTTGTCACAATAAAATATCAGTTGTTAAGTCTCACATTTCTCATAATTACACTTCAGTGCCCTTCAAACTTAAATATAGCAGTGTTGGGAAACTTCTTCTCGATGGCACTGCGATGGTACTCACTTATGCGAATTCTTGCATAGATATCCTGCAACCTTACATATTGTGTTTGCGCGTACACTTGAGAGAGTATAATATTTCCTGCGGTATAGAAGCTACCAATTTCCAACATTAATCTGATGTTGTCGTTGTGGTCGAAAATCAACCAGGAGGTAATTATCATCATCAAATAAAAGATCACATTTTTCAAAACATCTTAAAATGATTATTCAAAACCGTTAGTTAGTTTCTACGATGTACTAAACTACTTTGACACACTGCAGCATACGAAACAGAGTTCATATCAGTTTAGTTCTCCTTGCTAACACTGCATGCCGTACATCGAAACTGCACGCTCACATATCAGATTAAACTGTGTTCTCTGCGACGCTGTAAGCTTAGTGTGGAAATAGTTTCAATATATGTTTTGTCTTCAAATTGAACTAATTCATTACTCATAGATTTATTTATTTAAACAATTATTTTGCAATTTACTGTAGTACCTGTTATCTTTAGTCCTAGAGAATTCTAAATGTAAAAATCAAAATATTATGAAATTTGGCGATGAATATTGATGATGTTAAAAATGGGTACTACAAAAATAATAATAGGAGGACTCATAAATTAGTATTTATATGTAATATACAATTTATGTATAAAATAAATAAACTATACATATACAGGGTCATTCGAATGTCAGTGTCCCATACATCCCGGCAGGCTGGGCTTAGGGACGATGTGTATACGCCCCAAAATATAATGAGACTCGTAGCGTGATACATGTAGAGATATGTCGACTTAAAGAATTTGCTTAAACTCATAGGTAACTACCCTGTTATACAGCTGATCGCGGCAATGAGTTCATTAATTTAATTTGGCGTTTTTCCATTGAGCTGCCATCGAAAGAACTTGCAAGTAGTAGGATAACATGAAACTTGAGGAAATCTGTTGCGAAGTAAATCTGTTAGTATGACGCCGTAGTAGGGTGACATAAATTAAATGGAGAAGAAAACGTATTTTGAATTTGTCTGGTTCGGGGCAACGACTTTCTGAGTTAGGGTCGCGTTTTACAAAACAAATAATTTTAAAGTTTTATATTGACATTTTTAGTATTCAATTTTGTCATTAAACCTCACCGTTGTGTTTATGGGTAGGTGCCGGGATGTTATACCAATTATGAATAACGTTGTATAAACACGTATAAAATAAAATATAAACAATTATTTTAAATTATAACATTACGTATAGAAATTGGCATATAAATAATATAAAATTATAAAAACCAAAAATGAGGGCAGCCGAATAAAGTCAAGATTATTTATTTAATGTTCTCTATTTCATTCATTATTTTCTTACTTCATTAATTTCTTGTATATGTTCCTATAAGGAGCTGTTTTGATATTATCAGTGAAGGCGTTCCAGAGGAGTATAGCTTGAACAGTAAAAGAAGAGTTATAGTTTCCTCTATTATGTTGAAGAATGCTAATCTTAAGATGGTTCATGGAACAAGGTACTCTGTCATGAGCAAAGTGAATATATTGGAAAGTATTCTTAGATATGAAGGAGAATCAGAATTAGTTAATGCAGAATAAAATAATAATAGAATTCTGCTCTTTGACGAATAGGAAGCCACCTAAGCTTAGAACGGTAAGAAGAGACTTGGGCATATTTACGTAAACCAAAAATGAATCTACGAGTAACGTAATTGTTGAGAAGGCGCTCCAATTTATAAAGACGTGATCGGTATTAAATTAAGCTAACATAAAAAAAATAATAATAAATCAAAAATTAAGCATGTTTTCTTTAGTTGTTCGGCGCTTTCTTACTCTGAGTGTCTGCACAATCATAACCTAGTAGCTAAGAAACTTCATCTGGAGCTCGCTTTGAAATCGTTCACGTGGTTCGGAGACTGCCTTACTTGGCGTAGGCCGTGTTCGAAAATTACCGCGCCAGGCTCTATTGGGACCGGACCATCATCGCGAACGGGACTATTTTTGCAAATAAGCCTGATATCGTGTTGGTCGACATTACCATTCCATATGTCGAGAACCTCGTGGAAACACATAAGAAGAACAAATATCTGGACCTGGCTCACGAGATGACTGACATGAGGGGTGGCGTGCCGACCGAAGTTATTCCCGTGGTCGTATCTGCGAACGAGTAAGTCTCTCTAGACATCTGAGACGAGTGATACTCTATGACGGGATGCCCCTAACCCTCGGCCGTTTGGCCTCCTCTGCCGTGGGCGCCCGTCTGGATGAGAATTTATTTATATTGTTATTTGGTATTATGTGTAGTATACGTCTTATAATATCTTATTTATTTTATCTTATCTTATATATCTATATCCCAACCAGGCAAGAAAACTATAGAAATACCCCATAATCATAAATTATATCTACAGTGATCTTCGGACCGAAACACAGTTATGTTCGCACACCACTATTTCACGGCAGAATAACTGGACCTAGGTGCTACCCACTTGGACGGATTCCTGCATAGGAATCCTACCACCAGCAATATTTTATTTTATAAATATTTTATATTGACCAAAATTAATATTAAAAAATTAAGGTAATTCTATGTCATTAGGATGTGCAATACCTTAGTCTCACCGTAATCATAGGTGTCGGAAAGCGTGGGCAGAGGGTTGACTGACAGAGAATGCCTCTAGGGAATTAATCCGCCCACTGTATTCCTCAGCTTAAGATGTTTACCGTTTAAGAGTAAATACATAAATTTAGAGCGTGGTAGCTCAGGTAGAGCCGTGGTAACTCAGGGGCTAGGCGCTCGCTTTAAATATCATAGTACGCGAGTGACCTGGGTTTGATCCCCGGTGCCGGCACCTCTAAAATTGTTATTTTAAGTGCTGATTTACCACGTGCTCGGCGGTGAAGGAAAACATCGTGAGGAAACCTGCATGTCTGAGAAATAAAAAATATTTCAAAGACATGTGAAGTCCGCCAACCCGCATTGGAGCAGCGTGGCGGATTCTCCCTAGCTCCAAAACCCTCTCAGAAATGAGAGGAGGCATGTGCTCAGCATTGGGACATTTATTGGCTGAAACTTTAATTGTTTTTTTACATAAATTGAAAGCGACACAATTTAGTTTTATCATATTTCTCTATCATGGTTAATCCATATACGCGTCGTTATTATCGACACTGACATTAAGACACTGATATTTGACCATTTAATTAAAATTTATTCACTACCTAAAATTTATTTTTTCTCTAATCCATTTACCGAACGCTGCAGACTATGTAATTACAATAAATCTATCTACACGCGTCTCGGTATTACGTTTAATTTATCGTTATTATGGTAGCACTAAAATCGTTAGATAAATTATTTACCTAAATACTCCATTTATTTTGTTAAAATCGAGTTTCAAAGGAACTAAGATTTCTACTTTAATGATGTGCCGAACTAATTTGTTCGTAATTGCTTAAGAAAAAAAATTATATATTTTTTTAAATGTACTTGAAAGCAAAACAAAATGTTTGTTTACGAGGGGTTAGGTAATAGAATAATTTCCTTGGATCAATGTTGTTTGCGTTCAAATATTATATTTGACATATTATATCAAACATCATCATCATTACAGCCTATCAGTAGTCCACTGCTAAACATGGGCCTCTCCCATAGATTGCAACAAAAAGTTTGTAGCTCTCATTGTTGGGGATGTTGGAAAAGTTTCCACGCTTGGCAGGCGAGTTGGCAACTGCAGAAGAAAAGAAGGAGCTGCTGCCCATCTTCTGGTTTAAATCTCCCTTTGTCGACATTTACGACAGGCACGGATTGAGATGGGGTGGTGATTGTCTTAAGTCGCTACTGGTTTATACCAGAGTTGACTGGAAGAGAATGCCACAAGGTATATTTAAATATATTTATAAATTAATATAAAATTATTATTATTATTTATTAAATTAAAAAATTTAAATAGTAATTTAGGTATTTAATATAATATTAATAGAAAAAAAAGAAATTAATAATATTTAATAATTTATATTAATTATTTAAATATATTTATAAATTAATATAATATTATTATTATTATTTATTAAATTACAAAAATTTAAATAGCAATTTAGGTATTTAATATAATATTAATAGAAAAAAAAAGAAATTAATTAATATTTAATAATTTATATTAATTATTTAAATATATTTATAAATTAATATAATATTATTATTATTATTTATTAAATTACAAAAATTTAAATAGCAATTTAGGTATTTAATATAATGTTAATAGAAAAATAAAGAAATTATTTAATAATTAATAATATATAGTAATTGTTTAAATATGTTTATAAATTAATATATTATTATGATTTTAAATTTTTATTTATTATCTATATTAAATATTTAATATAATTAATAATAGATCGATCGATAAAAACCCGCGTGAAAGAACATAGCTGACGTGAAGCATCGTCGTTCTAGGAAGTCTGCAGTCTGTGACCATGTTCTGGATCATCCCAACCATTACATCAGATTTGATAGACCAAAAATCCTTGCAAAGGAACACCGATTCCTACCAAGGATGATTCGCGAGGCTATTGAAATTAAAAAACATCCTAATTTCAATAGGGAAGATGGTTGGGTATTACCACCGGCTTGGGATCCTATTATTAATAAAATTAAATCAAAAACCAAGCATACCACTGCAAGGCTTCAAGACACAGTAAGCTCTTTAGCTCTAGATCGGACTAAAAATAATAATTTAAAGCTGAAGGTACTCCGGGTTAACTATGACATCGGGACAACTGTCACCTCAGTCCCCCCGTGACCATGGGAGCTGTAAAGCGCCCGAAACGTCGGGTTATAAATAGTAAAACATTAAACGCGATAAAATCCGTAAAATTAGTTTCATTTAAATGAGTAGTGTTCGCGAAAATATAAGAAATCATTATAATTAATAATAATTATATTAAATTTTTTATTATAAAAAAAAATCTATTTAAAAAAAATTGCATATAAATAAAATTTTATGATTTAAGAAACTTAATTTAAATTTATTTTACATATAAATTTTAGCATGAATTTATAATTATTTTAATAATAATAATACATTATTTATAGTAATTAATATTAAAAATTTAAGAAATTAAGATTTAGTAATATTAAAATTAATAACAAATTTTGTGCCAGCAGTTGTGCCACAAGTGCGCCCATAGTAGCCTTTAGTTTAAGATGTCAACAATAAAGAGTAGAAGAGAAGTAGACGGCCACATCTAAATGTAGATGGGGTGGATAATTCCAACTCCAACCCATCAACGAAGAGATGCCTGTTAAAGGAAATCGTAATCCGGGCTGAGGTTGTGTGCGAAAGCGTACATGTAGTCCCGAAAAAATGCAACGAGATATATAATGTGGGGTTTAGTCTGTAAAAGACAGAACCTCTTCATTACCCTTTCGTCTTAGAGGTGTGTATGTAGATTTTCTAAAATGTCTTTCCAGGTACGACTGGCATTTAAAAACATTTAGTGGGTGCGAAAATCTCAGGCTGAGGTCCGACGGTTAGACGACGTAGCCGTATACAAAATAATCAGCATATTTTTTTTTAACTTCAGTCTGAAACACAGTACACAGTATGTTTGCACACTACTGCTTGCCAGTAGAATAATTGGTACCCACTCAGATGGACTACTGCATTTCAAACCACCAGAAAAGTATCAAACGTAGCACACAGTAAAACTCAACAAACATATTATAAAACGCAACTAACATATAAGTTACGAGTACAATGAGAGAAAGATTTAGTGTCTCGCTGCTGTTTTTTTTTCTTTATTACAGAAAGAAACGAGACAAGCAAAACATTCACCTAATGGTATGTGCAACGTCCGCCCATAGAAATGCCGTATTATTACCTAGAATATCAGATTAATTAGATTAATTCTTATATGCCCAGTTATTTATATATTACACTAGCTCTCAGTGCCCTTCAGATCGAAACACACCAATGCCTGCACGCTACTGCTTCACGGCAGAATAACTGGCAGAAACCGTACCACCAATAAGCTGTTCAGAAGTTTAAAAAAAAGAACGCTTCAAAAAAATTATTTAATTTACATTAAAATGTTTTAACGAACATATTCGAAAAATAACATTTAAATAACAAGTGACAACGTTGATGTCCTTGAGGTCAACTGGTTGCCAAATATCACACATTTCATGTCTATATCTGTACATGCATAATATACATATGCAATAGGTGCAGCGAAGGTAGCTCAGGGGCCTGGAGCTCGACTTTGATTTCATACTGCGCGAGTAACCTGTGTTCGATCCCCGGTTCCAGCACCTCTGAAATTGTTCTACAACTTAAAGTGCTGATTTACCACGTGCTTAGCGGTGAAGGAAAACATCGCGAGGAAATCTGCATGTCCGAGGAAAAGAAATATTTCCAGGACATGTGAAATCCGCCAACTCGCATAGGAGCAGCGTCGCGGACTCTTCCTGGCTCCAAAACCCCCTCAGAAATGAGAGGAGGTTTGTGCTCAGCAGTGGGATATTTATAGGATGTTACTTTTATAGCTGGTAGTGGCATTAGGGAAGCTGAAATTAGTATATTTTATTGTTGAAACAAATATGAATAAAAAGTACAAACATATTCAAGTATGCAATAAAACGACATTTCGACGAACTCGAAATTGCTTTTGACGCGAATATTGTCTTACTAAAGAGTAGGCACTATAAGCGAGATATTGCGAGATTACTCTGCGATTGAAAACAAATATTAATAAATGCGGCACGCTTCGTGCTGGCTTTGGGAAATTGGAAAAGGAATAATGCGACCAGTATTCGGCACAGAGGAATTCGCTCGGTAAGATATTGAAGCAAGCGTAGCCAGATGTTCGAATGTGAGGTTTATTACCTCTGAACACATTGTCTGTTTCTTTTGTTGCTTTGACTTAGTGGACCGCTTAGACATGCATTGTTTGAGTAAATATATGTTTTCACGACCGCGTGACTTAATGGTCAGAGTACTTAAGTGCTACGCCACGGGTCCGAATAATTCGCCGAAGTCAATATTTGTGTCGTTGTCGTCGTTTCAGCCTATCACAAGTCCACTGCTGAACATATGCCATAGATAGCCACAAAAATTTGTAGCTCTCATATTGGAGGGATTTTGCCATAGTTGCCACGCTTGGCAGGCGTGTTGGCAACCGCAGTTTATTTATTCAGATGTTCCAGGAAGATGCCCATCTCCTAGTTTTTATTTCCCTCCGTCGACTTTTACGACACCCACGGGATGGGATGGGATGGTAGATTCTCTTAGGCCGCTACCACACGGCGCGGTTTAATTGTTGGTTTTCGGGCCTGGTTGGGTTGTAATTGTGTCCGTGTTTCTGACACTGCGTCCTCAAGTACCTCCGATCTTATTGCATGAGCGCTACATCGGGCGCGGGAAGATTCAGACGAGTGAGTGCCTCTGTGTCTGCGCGTACACTTGTGGCATTATAATATCGCCTGCGCTATTGATAGCTGCCGAGAGAATTCGGAAGTTGTCGCCGTGGTTGAAGTTCGGCCAGGAGGATATCATCAATACTCGACTATCCTAATAAATTTTTGTTATCTTATATAACAGAAAAACAAAAAAAAATTAAAGATATTTTAAATGTATCAGACATAACACAAAATTGTAGTTGTAATAAAGATAAAATTCTAAAATAACGATAAGTAATGAAAAAAATAAATATATTATTTTTAAATTTGTTGGAAATAGTGTATAATAATAATAAAAATATTAACACTATGCTAAAGTGCAAATTCCTGGGCAATGGTGTA
Source organism: Luehdorfia chinensis (assembly GCA_019845155.1). Classification (NCBI taxonomy): domain Eukaryota; kingdom Metazoa; phylum Arthropoda; class Insecta; order Lepidoptera; family Papilionidae; genus Luehdorfia; species Luehdorfia chinensis. The sequence goes on along the minus strand of JAHVAK010000056.1, from coordinate 859,246 downwards.
CATCATTGACCAATATTTAGGCTATGGCATTTGTTATCTGTGCAAACCACATCAAATCTTGTAAAGGTCATCTATTTTAATTTCCATATAAGTCAAATAATGAAAACTGAACTTTATTACGTACTTTATTCTGTAAAACATAAGGAACCATCAAAAATTAAAAATAAAAAGAATAAAAACGCAAACCTACGTAGTGTATAAACAACAAGACGTTACTTTGAAATTTATTTATTATCTAGAAGGTATAATTTATATCGCATTTTGAAATTAACCGTGGATTAAATTTTACAAAAGGGGGGGGGGGGGTAGACTATTCCAAAACTTAGTTGCTAGGTAGCGAAAACTGCCGCGAAAAGCAGCCGTGACGCGTCCTGGAACAGTCACGAGTACAGTGAATGTTATGTTCACAGTTTTTAATTACTCCAAACAGTAAAGTAGCAAAGTGTAATTTGAGCCTCGATGACATGTTAAGCAGTTTGCTTTTTTTCCGATAAGAAGAATCATGTGCCCTCGGAAGGATATTAAAGCAAAAAAGAGCACATTCATTTTACACTCGCTGAAGGAGCTTCATTGTTTTCGCTAAGAGACAGGGTCCATAGACCGAAATGCAGTAATTTAGTTTTAACAAGATGAGAGTCTCACAAAGAGTTACTCTTAAATTCAAAATCCCGTATTTCGTAAAGTACCTTTAACCTATAAAAACAAGAACGCACCACATCGAAAACATAACTCTCAAATTAATGATTTCTTATATTTACGCGAACACTACACATTTAAATGAAACTAAGTTTACGGATTTTATCGCGTTTAATTTTTTATTATTTATAACCCGACGTTTCGAGTGCTTTACAGCACCCATGGTCACGGGAGGACTGAGGTGACAGATTTCCTGATGTCATAGTTAACCTGGGGTACCTTCAGCTTTTAATTATTATTTTTGGGTCCGATCTACGCAGAAACAGCTAACTGTGTCTTGAAGTCTTGCAGTGGTATGCTTGGTTTTTGATTTAATTTTATTTTATTTATTATTTGATCCCAAGCTGGTGGTAATACCACCTTAACTCCCTTAACTCTAAAATTCAATTTACAATGGAGTTAGAGGCAAATAACTCTTTAGCTTTTCTAGATGTTTTAGTAATTCGAAATCCAAATAACACCTTGTGTCACACGGTGTATAAAAAAAAGACCCATACTATTAGATATTTAAACGGTGAATCTCACCATCATCCATCACAGTTAGCTACCGTGGGTAAATCCTTGTTCCAGAGAGCACGAGGAATCTGTGACAGGAAACACCTGGCCGCCGAGCTTCAACATGTCAAGCAAGTTTTGCATGACAACAAGCTTCGGGTTCCGCGCCTACGTCGCAGTGACCGAGTGAAACCGGCCACAGTCGAGCGTGTGCCTGCTGTTCTACCTTATGTCAGAGGAGTCACGGACAAGATTGGCTATATCTTGAAGCGGGCTTCCATAAAAACATTCTTCAAGCCGCCGAAGAAGATAAGTCAGTTTTTACCATAAGCAGGAGTATACAAGCTAGATTGTGAATGTGGTTACATAGGCCAAACAAAAAGATCGATCAAAACCCGCATAAAAGAACACATAGCTGACGTGAAGCATCGTCGTTCTAGGAAGTCTGCAGTCTGTGACCATGTTCTGGATCATTCCAACCATTACATCAGATTTGATAAACCACAGATCCTTGCAAAAGAACACCGATTCCTACCAAGGATGATTCGCGAGGCTATTGAAATCAAAAAACATCCTAATTTCAATAGAGAAGATGGTTGGGTTGGGTTGGGTATTACTACTGCCAACATTGTTCAATAAATAATACTATAAACCAGCTTGGGATCCAATAATAAATAAAATTAAATCAAAAACCAAGCATACCACTGCAAGACTTCAAGACACAGTTAGCTGTTTCTGCGTAGATCGGACCCAAAAATAATAATTAAAAGCTGAAGGTACCCCAGGTTAACTATGACATCAGGAAATCTGTCACCTCAGTCCTCCCGTGACCATGGGTGCTGTAAAGCACTCGAAACGTCGGGTTATAAATAATAAAAAATTAAACGCGATAAAACCCGTAAACTTAGTTTCATTTAAATATCTCTCAAATTGTAACAAACCATCTATTTTAAGGCCAAGAATGCGAGCTTCTTCAACCCGCTGAATGATTTTTCCTTCCCATAATATTCCAGGTTGACTGTCAGCTACTTTCTTAATTTGGTTTACGGATCCTAATATAATAAATTTGGTTTTAGCTGGATTGAAAATAAGCGAGTTCACTTTAGACCACTGTGCAATGCGCTCCAAGTCCTAATTAATCCTATATAGAACTATCAGAAACATCTTGAAGGTGGAATGACAGATATAGCTGAAGGTCGTTAGCATACATGTGTCATTGACAGTTTTTAATCACATGAGTCAAATCACTGCAGTCTAAAATAAACAGGAGGGGTCCTAATATGGAGCCCTGTGGAACACCCCTAGTAACGGGTAGAGAGTTAGACTGAATAATACCTGTACCATCCAATTTGCGCAGCTCAACAATTTGATGTCGGCCACAGAGGTAACTGTGAAACCACTTAATTGTACTATTTTCGAAGCCATAATATGACATTTTTGTTAGAAGCATATTAATGCTAATACTGTCAAATGCCCTGGAGTAGTCAAGGAGAACAAGAACCGTCCCCTTACCTTGATCTATAGAAGCTAGTACTCGTATATTGTCCACAACATCAACAAGTGCTTTACAAGTACTACGGCCGTTGAAACCTTACTAATATTGTGGAAGAATATGATGGCTTTCCAAATATGTACATACATACATACATACATAAGATCACGACTTTATCCCATAAGGGGTAGTCAGTGACTGGGCACTCACTGCAAAGACAGATGATTGCCACAATCCACGTTTCACCAAAACATTATAATGCACTCGGTGTGATAGGTAGTGAGCCCATCTCCACCATGCGCTGTTGCATGCTGGGTGCACAGTGTAGTTTAATTCCATTACTCGCCTTTTACGAGATCCATTGGATGAGATGGAGTGGTAGTATTCTTTTTACGAGCCGCCACCACACGGCTAATATGTATAGACTTGATTATACAACTTTTTCAAGAATTTTAGATAACTGCTTGTGTTTGCTTTCTTTGGGATAGACCGCACTAATGCTGTTTTCCATTGACTGAGAATGGTAGAGCTGGTGATTGATATTTAATGATATTAGTGATGGTATCGAGGGAACGAGGAAGAGATAGGGTTACCATATCTCTACTCATACCATCAATACCCTGCAAATTACATTTGATTCACAAAATTGTCCTAGCTACTAGGTCGCCATTCACAGGTTGAAAGTAGTTTCACTATTTCTGTATAACTCATAATATGTGAGTTCTGACATCGAATACTTATTGTTCTCAGGAATATCCAAGAAGTAAGAATTGATGGAACAGGGATTGTCAAAGGGAGCAGGGAGGTCACCTGTGTCTTTGAAACTTACAACAAGTGTGCTTTGAGGTTCCTCTATAATTGCTTAGGGAATGCTATTTTACAATTTATATGGTGTTCGAAGAAAGCTTTTTTTTCATGGAACAAGACAGATGTTACCAAAGTTTTCAAGGATAATTCTCTCTGTTGGACAACACGCCAACACGCAGCCCTCAGTGGTGGCGCCACGACGAACTCGCGCCGAGCGCAGCATCTCGTCAAGCAGCGCGAGGCGCGGGAATCGCACCACGATATGCCTGGGGGCCGTCTCACCCTCGCCGGCGGCACGTTTTCGCCGTACCGCTCCAACCCTCTCAGCAAAAACCACATCACGGTCATCCAAGGTGATTTCCCAGTTTCCCTGCAGCAACCTTGACCTGAATAATGGTCTCATGCGAGTGGTCTGAAATTGAGGTCTCAACCAACTTCTTTTCAAGTGAGGAGACACGCTCGTCAGTGCTGGCAATCCGTACCGTAAGGTTTTCTAGAGAGCTACGAAAACCTGCAATCTCCGTTCTGTATTCCTTAAGCTCACTCCTCATAGCCGTTATTTCGCTCCGGAGAAAGCGCATTTCAGCAAGTTCACCCAGCTCTGATGACTTGTTGGTGGGTGTGACTTCATTACCACTGCCATAGGCTAGGCAGTGTCCCTGGTACTAACGTGAACCCTCGATTGTGCAGTTGTTACAGAAACCGACGAAATGTTGCCGTGACGTGGTGGTTTAATCTTGCTATTCGAGCACACCCAATTGCAAGGCACGCGATTTCCTTCAGGGATCTCAACGCAACCACGGTGTTGTGTAACCTCACAGTTACAAAAACCTTCAGCGTCTGCCGAATTGAGGAAGCGGCCACAGGTTCCACACTTTGCCATTTCACAATGAACTATAGTTAATATAAGTAGAGAGTTCAAGCAAATTGTTTATCAAATTGAAATAAATTAAATGTTTTACAAAATTTAAGTTTGGGCCTTTTATTGTCTATGTGTCTTTGTCTTTGTCTTTCATTTTAAAAGTACTAAAAAATACAGTTTTTTAATATCACTATTTTAATTTTGAAGATAAATGTCTTTCAAAACAATAACACTTTATATTATTATCGCGCAGAAACAAGGAGATGAAACTGTCCGCAACTGCCCGTAACTGAGCAGCATTTGGTAAACTGCGTAATATCTCGTCGAAAATGCTTCGAAATTTGAAAACTCTACTCTTTAACCAGTGCATGTGGCCAGTGATAACATACGAAACGTGTTTCCGAACTGTGGGCTGCATGAGGAAGCTCAAAGTTGCTGCAGCGAGATAGAATCCGTAATGATTATATTTGCAGATAACTAGAGCACGCAGTAACGCTGAGTAATTTATTTATTTATTCTTTATTGTATTCAAATAATTAAAAAAAAAGGATTACAAAGGGCGGACTTAATGCCTTTTGGCATTCTCTCCCAAGTCAAACAAGGCATAGAGATATATTGTTATAGGTGCTTTACAATGTGCAAAAACATAATTTTAAATAGTTACTAATAAAAACATTACACTAAAGGGACTAAAATATATCTAGTCAATAATAATTATATTTAAAATCATATTACACATGCATATATACATAAATATATACATACATGTAAAACTGATATATACATACATGTTACAGAATGACCAAAGACAGCAATTTTAATATGAGCTTACAAAGATGATCTTAAAAAAGTTCTCGAATTAATCTTTTCAACGTCAGCTTATCAGAAACCTTCCTAATGTCTTCAGGTAAGGAGTTCCAGAGGAGTGTAGCCTGTATTACAAAAGAGTTACCAAAGAAATCGGTTACCCAAGTAATGATGATAATGAATGAGTAATTAATCGATTTCGAAGTGACGAGACGAGCAAATCGGTCACCCGAAGATAAGTTCAACGTTCGACCAAAACTATTGTCTGTCCACACTGCGCTTGTCACCCTGAGACATCAGTTTTTAAGTATCATTATAGTAATTCTACATTACACTACCAGTAATTATACTAGCTAGTTCCCACTAGACTGCTCGCAGCAGTGTTTGCATACTACTACTTCACGGCAGGACAACTGGCACCGTTGTATTAGTATTTTTAGGTGGTAGGATTCCTATGCAGGAATCAGTCTAGGTAGGTATCACCCCAGGGCCAATTATTCTGCCGTGAAGCAGTAGTGTGCAATAATTACTGTATTTCGGCTTGAAGGGCACTGCGAGCTAGCGTAATCACTGGGCATATGTGACTTAAGAACTGATGTAACAGAGTGGCGAGCGCAGTGTGGTGTCACACAGTAGTTCTGGGTGACACAGCATTTGTTGTGGGCAGACGTTACAGTTACCATCAGGTGAACGTTTTCCTCCTTTCGTCATACTATCCAATAAAAAATAAAATCTACCTACACCGATTTCTGTATAGGAATATGACCAGTGACATGTCGCTATTGTACTGAAGAGATTTTTTTGATTTTAAGAAGTCGATACATAGTCGAAATTTATTGGGTCTCTAGTGCCCGTTTAACTATCGACAAATGCTTATAAAAATGGGAATTAAATGGTGGTACGATAGCAAATTCTCAATGGGTAGCATTAGTAGAATCCAAGGACAAAAACATTCTTAACTAGCTGTTATCTCTCAATGACCGGCGCACTCGACACGTGCTAATGGCCGCTATATCTCACCCACCTCGTAACGCCTCCGGCTTTGTCCATCAAGATAAGCTGTTGTGACCGTTATTAGTTATTAAAAAAAAAACGATGAATCCTTGGATTATTTTTTATCCTGTAGTGCATTTTACAGACATTAATTTCATATGCACAATACAACTAAGATCTACGGGAACTTGTTATTGAAGGTTATTAATAAAATAATGTGCTTGCGTATTGGCATACATTCTTTAACTGGCGACGTAAGATGGCGCTCCTTAGTAAATATTAGTCTGTTTACTAAATATAAGAATATATCGTCTTTTTTTTTTTTTTTTTTTTTTCTTAAAGTGATGAAACGAGCAAAACGTTCACCTGATGGTAAGTGTAACGTCTGCCCATAACAAATGCTGTGCCACCCAGAAAATTTCTGTGTGACACTACACTGTGCCCATCACCCTGAGACATAGGTTCTTAAGTCTCATATGCCCAGTGATTACGTTAGCTCACAGTGCCCTTCAAACCGAAACACAGTAATGTTTGCACACTACTGCTTCACGGTAGAATAACTGGCCCTGGGGTGGTACCTACCTAGACGGACTCCTGCATAGGAATCCTGCCACCAGTAAAAACCTTTTATTGTAAATACCTACATACATCACACCTCCCTTCTTAATTGGTAACAATTACCTAATCTTAATAACACAACTTATTATTAACTATACATAATAACTAACAATGGGGTATGGCGCAGTGGCTAAGCCCTTGGCTTCTGCGGCGCGGTTCGCGGGTTCGATTCCCGCACGCGACAAATATTTGTATGGCCTACAATTTAATTACAATAATATATAATAGGTGTCCGGCACAGTAGAACAGCACCTACCTCGTTCCTACTATCTTAATCACTTAATATTATTAATTTTTTTTTAAATCTAACAACGGGCTTACGTGATCGCACGGCCTGTGCTCAAGATGGTTCCGGTGACGATATTTTAGATGACGAAGGCGGAGTACTAAATTGAACTAACTAGACTTTTAATTTAATTATAAAAAAAAGAATAATTACTTTCCTTACCAACCCATACGAAAACCAATAAGTTGTTTTTGCACATAACAGCCTCGCCTGGGACTGAAACCCAGTATTCGCGGCTTAAAATTCCGATACTCTGATCACTAAGCCACCCGGTAGAAATCAATATATCCAATTTTCATATTCCAAGAGGTTTCTATGACAGCCGCGTGGTACAGTGGTATCTGCCTGTTGCCTAGGGCTTGGTATTGAATTACTATCACAGCCAACATACAACTGTATTCCAATCTTCCTCCGATACTTCGCAATATGCTCGAAGTTGCGTCCACTTATCATCAGGTGGATTGTGTGTTGATTTTTTGATAAATAATACAAGCAATGCTATAAAGTGCGTGTTGCCAGTGATGACATATGGAACTGAGACGTGGTCTTTCACTGCAGGCCGCATGAGGAAGCTCAGAATCGCTCAGCGAGCTATGGAAAGGGCTATGCTCGGAGTTTCTCTGCGAGATAAAATCCGTAACGATGTTATCCGCAGCAGAACTAGAGTAACCGACATAGCCCTAAGGATTAGCAAGCTGAAGTGGCAATGGGCCGGCCATATAGCTCGGAGAACCGATAACCGTTGGGGAAGAAAGGTTCTCGAGTGGCAACCTCGTACCGGCAAACGCAGTGTAGGGCGACCTCCCACTAGATGGAGCGACGACCTACACTGTTTTGCAGGAAGTCGATGGATGCAGGTGGCTCAGGACCGTGTTTTGTGGCAATCTATGGGGGAGGCCTATGTTCAGCAGTGGACTATGGTAGGCTGAAATGATGATGATGATGATGATGAATGCTATAAACGTTACCAATATTCCTGTTAACCACTCCAACTAAGCTTAAACGCTTGTGCAATTAGATGGTTTACGACAATAGTCGAATGGCGGGCGCAATCCTGTGACGTCACGTTTCGCAATCGTACAGTTAAGTAAGGCTATTGCTAAGTTAGTCTACATAAAATAACGATTTAGTGCCTTTGCAGAGCGTCTGCCTTAAATTTCTGAAAATGAAATTTCAACCATATTACCGCGCACAAAATATCGAGTTCCAAGAGTTAATATACCGGGTCCTCGAATGTGAATACGAGTATATATATATATATATAGGACTTGTTAAGTAAAAAGTTTCAGCCTATAAATGTCCCACTACTGAGCACAGGCCTCCTCTCATTTCTGAGAGGGTTATGGAGCTAGGAAGAATCCGTCACGCTGCTCCAATGCGGGTTGGCGGACTTCACATGTCTTCGAAATATTTTTAATTTCTCAGACATGCAGGTTTCCTCACGATGTTTTCCTTCACCGCCGAGCATGTGGTAAGTCAGCACTTAAAATTGCAATTAACAATTTTAGTGGTGCCGGCACCGGGAATCGAACCCAGGTCACTCGCGTACTATGAAATTAAAAGCGAGCGCCTAGCCCCTGAGCTACCACGGCCTTGTACACTTGTTAAGTACTTCACAATAATAAAGCAGTATGGTGGACTACTCCATTACTCCTCAAAATTGAACCAAACGCCCATCTGGTCGATTGACTTTTACTTTACCCATTCCTCGAGTACATTACGCCTCATGGTGTAACATAGTTCCATTTGATTAAAACCAATGAAGAGCGGCTTGAATCGTCGACGACCTCGTTCTTTCCGATCTGCTCGAGCAACTGGCATTGCGATGAGACGTTGCGTCACTTTGTATTTAATAGCGTGCTTGCCATGCGAAGTGTCCCTTGGAGTTGTTCGGATTAGTTCCAGCTGCAAAGTTCCACAATCGCATATTACGGCATCATACAATATTTCATCAACATGACATTAATGACTGGCATTTCGTCACTGTTCGCTTTGCTTCTGGCAAAGCTCTTTTTCTGCTACGCACAATTACTTTGTGGAATCAGCTGCCGCCAGTGGTTTGCTCCTTACCGATACGACTTAATGACTTTCGAGAAAAGAGCCTTCTCTTTTCCTAAAGGCCGGCAACGCATCCGGAAGTCCTCTGGTGCTGCGGATGTTCAACGGCGGCGGTGATCACTTACCATCAGGTAAGCCGCTTGCTCGTTTGCCACCTCTCCAATATGAAAAAAATCATATTGGAGAATAACATGTAACTAAATTATTAGAATATGTGATATCTTAATTTCTTACAAAAATAATATCTTTAGAAAAGTCTCTAGGAGTACTTGACCTAGGTGGCAAATACCGTAGCGTACCGAATAAGCGACTCCGGCCTCCTGCAGTCTCTTCCTGCTCCTTCCGAGGTAGTAGTATCCTGCACCTTATCACCCCTTTCCCAACTTTCCAACCCCATGTTCCTACCTAATTATTCCCTATATCAAAATAATGTATCAAAAGTCTCAAAAAAAATCATCACTATCGGAATAACGGTCTCGGCGTCCATATAAATACAGAATTTTAATTAAGTGCCGCCTCTACCTTTTTTATCGGTTTTAATGAAATTCCAATAGCCTAATAAATATGGTCATTAGTGTTTTTTATGAGATCACCTAATGAGAACTTGCCTCTTTTTTTTCCTTCGTAATTTTTGCTCCTGATTGTAGAATATCTTATTACATCGTTAGCAAAATAGGCGTTTATCGACAAATTTAAATCTACTATGACTATAAAAACTATTTAAATAGTTTAAGAGAAGCAAGAAATTATTAGCATCAGACCGTAGAAAATCTCGCGGGGCATAGTTCTTCAACAAGACCTTCACCAGAACAAAGGTCTGTTCATAAAAAGTAAAGTAAAGTTTCAGCCTATAAATGTCCCACAACTGAGCACAGGCCTCCTCTCATTTCTGAGAGGGTTTTGGAGCTAGGAAGAATCCGTCACGCTGCTCCAATGCGGGTTGGCGGACTTCACATGTCTTCGAAATATTTTTAATTTCTTAGACATGCAGGTTTCCTCACGATGTTTTCCTTCACCGTCGAGCATGTGGTAAGTCAGCACTTAAAATTGCAATTAACAATTTTCAGTGGTGCCGGCACCGGGAATCGAACCCAGGTCACTCGCGTACTATGAAATTAAAAGCGAGCGCCTCGCCCCTGAGCTACCACGGCTCTTCTTTCTCTGTCTGTTCATACCTTTGTTCTAATGTGCCTACTACGATTAAATAATTAAACTCCTAGTTTAAAAATACTAAATATAAGCACGCTTGAACAGAAAAGAGCTGATGAACCTGGTGAGCTAGCCAGATCATCATCATGAATTTATTGTATTGTCATGGGTTCGGAACGTGTTTGCAAAATTTTAAATTATAATGGGGGGGGGGGTCTGGAAGTATGTTGAAAATTGATTTGGAGGACTCCCTTGCATACAGACAATCATACATGCATAAAAACACAAAATAGCTCTTGCAAAAAGTTAGGGTTTTTTTTAAAAAAAACTTTTTTTTTTATGGATAAAGTGATGAGATGAGCAAAACGTTCTTTTGGCGATGAGTGCAATGCCAGCCCATAAAAAAATTCTGTATCACCCAAATCACACTGCGCCCGTCACCGTGAGACATCAGTTCTTCAAGTCTGTATGCACAGTGATTACACTGGCTCTCAATGCCCTTCAGACCCAAATACACACACTACTGCCTAATGGCAGAATAACTGGCCTTAAGGTCGTACCTACTTGGATGGATTTCTGCATAGGAATTCTGATATACTTGCTACCATTTTAATATGTATGTATTTACATTAAACCCTTACACGTACGATATATTATTTACTAGCTGGCCCGGCAGACGTTGTCCTGCCCGTTCCGGTATGTGACGTGACGATATCTCTGAATTACATTTAAGTATGAAACTTTACAGCCACACGATAACAGCGCCACCCACCGGGTCGGATTTGGTAAATTTCTTTTTTAGTTTTTTACTGAAATATTAGGTTAATATTAACGATGTACTAGCGGTTAACGATTCTCTACGGTTATATTGACCATCATACATTGGATAATCATCGTTGCCAGTGATAGTCTCCGCAGAAAATGTTCGTGGATAACGCTGGAAACACTGGCCGTTCACCACGCACGGTGGCAACGGTAGAACTATCACAACGAAAGTGAAAGAAACGATTTTGTGGTGAGCGGCTGAGCAGTGCAACTTTGGATGAGACACTGTTGCAGCGCAATGCGACTAATTTTTTTTCTTATATTTACGCGAACACTACACTTTTGAAAACTTAAACGACTAATTTTTGTTAGGCATATGTTCATGTATTTAAAATGTTTTTCTTGTGTTGTGCAGTGCTATTGTTCAATGAATGTATTTCTTTCTTTCTTTCTAATTGAATTGTTCAGTATTCGCCGCTTCTTTGCAAAACATTTTAGGCGCATTGCAACGCGGAGTATTGTAATTTTTTGATCATTGATTCTCTATATCGCGAAGTCTAATTGCATTACGGCTTCGTTGTCCTCTGTTTGTCTTCTGTCTGGCTCGCGGAATGGCAGATAACTCTGGTAAATTCACAAAAAGTCACAGAATTCAAAATTACACAATGAAGAAATTATCAATCACAAATTTGATAACGTCACAAAGTGAACATCTTCTAAAGCAACTTAACGTTTGATATACAAATGCAACAACGGTAGAAAACTGAATGAAAATTGCTGAAAACTCGAAAAATGCTGTAAAATCGCGGCGCCCGTCTGCACAGCTAGCGCAGTGGTAAGCAATGAAAGAACCGCGGAGTTGAATCAGCTGTCAGAGGATAATGAAAGAAGACAAAAAGTATTTATTGTCACAGAACTTTCATGCATACAAAATAATATAAGTTTTTTTCTGACATGTAACACAGATGGCGTTGTATACAGAAAGTGTGTGAAAATATAAATTTTGCTAATATTTTTTTTTTCATGATATTTTTGTTTTTTTTATAGTTATTCCGCTATTCGGGGCGGAAACAAATCCAACATCATAAAAATCGGTCCAGTCCTTCTTGAGTTAACCCGACTTTGTTTCATATATAAAGATTTGTTTTATATTCATAAATAAATAAGTATTTGTATTTATGTTTCGATATTATTTATGTGTTCCATTTTACAATAATTTATAATTTATTGAAACTTTATTTTTTTACTTTACCTCTCTCTCAAATTTAATGCACCTTCCAATACCTTTTCACCTGATGAGTTGATTAGCAGAGAATGACGGTAGGCATTAAGATCGCCCTTTGTTACCTCAATATTAAGGTAAACAATACATATACACATACAGTCACGCCTCTATCCCATTGGGGTAGGCAGAGACCACATCTTTCCACTTGCCTGACACACATCTTTAGCTTCTTCTACTTTCAGTAGCATTTTCATACACGCTAGTCAATAAAGTTTTCAAATAAATAATAAATGCAACCCCCCCCCCCCCCCCCCCCCAATAAACGCTGTGTCACCCTGAACATTTCGGTGTGGCACCACAAGTGTGTGACGTCAGTGTTCCGATAAAGCGACTCTAATCGTCTGATCGTCGCTGCCTCCTCCCACCTCCCGCACGACTCGGCTCCCACGCGTTCTAAAAACTAAGAGTAATGTACTCGTATATAATATACTAGCTGAAGCCGGCGACTATCCGCGTGGATGTAGGTTTTTTAAATATTCCGTGGGAACTCTTTGTCTTTCGGAAATAAACAGTATCCTATGCCCGACTCCAGGGTAGAAGCTATTTACATACATACATAAGATCACGACTGTATCCCATAAGGGGTAGTCAGAGACTGGGCACTCACTGCAAAAATAGATGACTGCCGCAATCCACGTTTCGCCAAAACAATATAATGCACTTGGTGTGATAGGTGGTGAGCCCATCGCCACCATGCGCTGTTGGGTGCACAGTGCAGTTTAATTCCTTACTCGCCTTTTACGAGATCCATTGGATAAGATGGAGTGGTAGTATTCTTTTAACTGGATTGTGGCAGTCATCTGTTTTTGCAGTGAGTGCCCAGTCTCTGACTACCCCTTATAGGATACAGTCGTGATCTTATGTATGTGTGTATAATATTAGTATGGATAAAAGTTACTAAAGATTTGTAAACTCTGTTATGCTGTGTAATAAACTCGTATATACATTTCCTACCTCAACTCCCAACTAAGCATTAAAGAAAGTATTATCATCTTGCCAACATAAGTTGGAGTCTGAATATATTTTGATGTGAAAAGTCTATAAAAATAAATATGAACGGCTTCGAGCAAACTAGAGAAATTGGAAAAAATTAAACGAGCAGTATTCAGTATAGAAAAACTCATTCGGTAAGATATTGGAGAAAACTTGCCAGATGTACAAATATCTGTTTATTTAAGATTTTTTTTTTATATTTGTATATATAACTCTTCTGTGCGTGTGTATGTCACTGAACTCCTCCTAAAAGTCTGGACCGATGTTGATGAATTATTTTGTGTGTGTCTGTGTAGTTCCCCGAATGGTTTAGATTTAGAATTAGACCAGGCAGGTGGCGCTGCGATAGATTTCTAGGAGACCGACAAAAGTCACTCAGTATATAATTTATCGATAATTCGAATATCGAATAATCTTTTGCTGAATCTGTTAAGAGCAGGCATGCCAACTTTCGGGCAGGACAACGTCTGTCGGGTCCGATAGTATGTATATACAATTTGTGACTTCTAACCTACCTGATGTTGATACAGGCGATGAAGAGGTCTTACAAGTTAGCTCATTAGAGTTCAGTAATAAAATCTATACGCTTATAATTTTGTCATGTCCGTCTATACGTCTGTCCGTATTTCACTGCCATTTTGACTACCGCGTGGCCAGTGGTCAGTACCAGACATCTACGCCGCGGGTCTTGGGTTCGAGTCCCAGCCAGAGCTAACATTTGTTCTTAACACAAATTATAGCTTTTCGGGTCGGGTTGTGTTGTGCATGTGCATGTCTTTAAATCGCACCCACGACACTGGAGAAATACTACTGTGGAATATCGTTTGTAAAAAAAAATACTTTGAGACTATTGTATCTACATTGATACATTTTGAAGGAAGGGTTGGTAAGAAACAATGGTGGTGGTGTGAAAAACATCAAGGTCAATCCATGTTATTGAGCATATTAAGCTGATGGAATGACGAATTCTCTTTACGTTACATACATACATAAGATCACGACTGTATCCCATAAGGGGTAGTCAGAGACTGGGCACTCACTGCAAAAACAGATGACTGCCACAGTCCACGTTTCACCAAAACAATATAATGCACTTGGTGTGATAGGTGGTGAGCCCATCGCCACCATCGCTGTTGGGTGCACAGTGCAGTTTAATTCCTTACTCTCTTTACGTTACCCAACCAATTATAATTTAGTTTCACCTCTTATTTTGTTTATACATGTATTATTTGTGTGTTATATTTATTATTTGTATGTATATTTTCATTTATGTTAATTTTGTGTTTATATATTGGTTATTTATATTATTATATAATTATTATCTAATAGTATTTATTTTTTCACACCAGACTCCACATTTTTTACATATTTGCACCTGCCATCATTTTTCTAGTCTTCCAAGGTTGACTGGCAGAGAATGCCTGTAGGCATTAAGTCCGCCCATTGTATTCCTTAGATTAAGGTGTTACAATAAAGATTAAATAAATAAAAATAAATAAATTTATGAAATAGAATTGAAACAGAATAGTGACCTACCATAAGGCAGGAGTCCATCTAGGTAGGTACCCAGGGCCAGTTATTCCACCGTGAAGCAGTAGTGTGCAATTATTACTGTGTTTCGGTTTGAAGGGCACTGTGATCTAGCGTAATCACTGGGCATATGAGACTTAAGAACCTGTGTCTAATGGTGACGGGCGCAGTGTGGTGTCACACAGAAATTTTCTGGGTGGCACAGCATTTGTATGGGCAGACGTTGCACTTACCATCAGATGAACGTTTGGCTCGTTTCATCACTTTATGCAATAAAAAAAACACTGCAGCTGTCGCAACTGACATCCACTCAAGCCAAGACAAAATCAAGCAAATAACCACGCACCATCTTGTCGTTCGCATTCCCGTCACAATTTAAAAATAATTGAATATCGATAATATTAATATGCCGAGGTCCAGTCACTATGAATCGATTATTACTACAATATTCTTGAACCAGCTGCGGGAAATAAATTATTAATTACAGATAGTTTGGGAAACTTAGCCAAGACGATTATTGTTAGATCTAAAAGGCTGTCTTTCGGTATGAAAGGCACGGAGAGCTAGCGTAATCACTGGGCATGCGAGACTTAAGAACTGATGTCCTAGGGTGACGGGCGCATTGTGGTGTCACACTGTTCTGGGTGACACAGCATTTGTTATGGACAGATGTTGCACTTACCATGAGTAAGCATAAAAAAAAGGTAAGATGCCTGAACAATACATATTACATGTGACTTCAAAGGAGTGCATAGCCACGGCCATCATCATCATCATCATCATTTCAGCCTATCTAGTATAGCCTCCTCCAATGATTGCCTCAGTTTGTAGCTCCAATTTTGGGGATTTTGCCATAGTTGCCACGCTTGGCAGGCGGGTTGGCAAATGCATTTATTCAGATGTTCCAGAAAGATACTGCTGCCCATCTTCTGGTTATTATTTTCCGTTTGTCGACTTTTACGACACCCACGGGATGAGATAAGGTGGTAGATTCTCTTAAGCCGCTACCACACGGCAATATATAACCTATAATATAATTGTTGTTATAATATAAATAACGTAATCGTGGCCTATTGGTCAGAGGACCTGACTTCTACGCCGCGATTCCTGGGTTCGAATCCCAGCCGGAGCCAACATTTATTCTAAAACACAAATTGTTGGTTTTCGGGTCTGGTTGTGTTGGTCTCCGTGTTTCTGACACTGTATCCTAGCTTATCTCCGATGATATCGCATCAGCGTTGCATCGGGCGCGGGTAGTTTGGGACGAGTGAGTGCCTCTGTCTTTGCGCGTACACTTGTGGCACTTTAATATCTCTTGCGCAGTTGATGGCTCTCGACATTCGGATTCTGAAGTTGTCGCCCTGTTCGAAATCGACTAGGAGAACATCATCTTCATGAATGTAACGTAATACTTTAAAATCAAGACTCATTACTTACAAAGTACAATAATAACAAAGTCTGTCCAAGTCAACCATTATTTAAATCATGAGACTAATCACAAAATATATAATACATATCATAGAATTAAAGTACTCGTCGAACAATGACGCTATACATTTCTTCTTGACATTAATGCACTTGCATGATGGAACTGGCTCATAGCAGCTGTGCTCTCTGGTTATCTTACCCACCGTGGCTCTGTGCAGGCGGCTTGAGATTGCCCACCTAGCGCCCTCTGGCGTGTCAGATGAAATCACCGACAATTCGGCTACTCTCATGGGCACAGTGTGGTGTCACACAGAAATTTTCTGGGTGACACAGCATTTGTTATGGGCAGACGTTGCACTTACCATCAGGTGAACGTTTTGCTCGTTTCATCACTTTATCCAATAAAAAAAAAATAGAAAAGGACGAGTAAGTGCCGCTACGTTTCCACGGACGTCACCCGGTTGATACAATTCGAATTATAAATTTATTTACTGCTTTTTTTAGACTCTACTTACGTATTAAGTAAAATTTTATAACTAACTAGCTGATGCCCGCGACTTTGTCCGTGTGGATACAGATTTTTTAAATATCCTTTGGAAACAATTTGATTATCCGTAATAAAAATTATGCATACATACATACATAAGATCACGTCTGCATACCATAATGGTGGGGTCAGAGACTGGGCACTCACTGCAAAAGCTGACTGCTACAATCCACGTTTCACCAAAACAATATAACGCACTTGGTGTGACAGGTAGTGAGCCCATCGCCACCATGCGCTGTTGGGTGCACAGTGCAGTTTTATTCCTTACTCGCCTTTTACGAGATCCATTGGATAAGATGGAGTGGTAGTATTCTTTTAACGAGCCGCCACCACACGGAACAATAAAAATTATGATATATCTATCTCCAAGATGCAAGTTTTGTTTTACTTTTACACAGAGGGACAGGGAGAGTTGCTGTCGCATTTATAATATTAGTATAGAATAGCAACGAATTTAATGCCTGAATTCACAGACAATTTGCAGCATCAGAACGGTCGCAAAAAACTGAATTCCTCGTGGCAAGTTTTCTGCCGTTGTTGTTTCACCAGTTGCCGCTAGTAATTTTAACTGAAGCTGTCTCGACAGGTAACAGCAAGCTTAGGTTAAATATCCAACATTAGTGCAGCTTAGATTTTGTTCAAACGTAGCAGGGAAATTCTGTTTTTGATTACTTTACTGAAGGAGAGAAAGTTAATTTGCTAAGATCCGCATGCAATATGTAAATTGGTGTGTAATACCTAGTTTTGAAGAGCACCGTCTGCCCTCCCTCAACACCGTGCACAAGAAAACCAATACCGCCACCGGGAGCCGCCACCAGATACCCTACGACTGTCGTAGAGTCAACATCACTTGATAATGCCTCGTTTTGAAGCGAAACCCGTGTCGTGTTCTCGACTTCAGTGGTGTGTATTGCTGAGTGGTAGTGTAGTAGTGGTGGAGGGTATCTGGTGGCGGCTCCCGGTTTCACATACCAATTTTCAAAACTAAACTACAAACAAAAACGTTTTTTTCTTTAGTTCATGATTTTTTATATTTAAGCGAATATTACACAAATAAAAAAACATATTAAGCTCATTCTGCGTAGATCAAACCAAAAATAATAATTAAAAGCTGAAGATGCCCAGAGTTACCTCAGTCAACAGGGCCTCAATCATCTCAGTCCTTCGGTGCTTTAAAAAGCCCCAATCCTGTAGAAGTAAATCCGTAATGTTTTTTTCTTAATGTATTCACTTCGCTCGTATTTTTTTATTAGATAAGAGCAAAACGCACACCCAGGGCCAGATATTCTTCCGTGAAGCAGTAGTGTGCAAACATTACTGTGTTTCGGTTTGAAGGTCACTCACACTGACAGCTAGCTTAATCACTTGGCATATGAGACTTAAGAACTGATGTCTCAGCAGTGTGGTGTCACACAGAAATTTTCTGGATTACACAGGATTTGTTACGGACAGACGTTGCACTTACCATCAGATGAACGTTTTGCTCGTTTCGTCACATTATCAAATAAATAAAAGAACGGCTCACGTCTGCCAATAACAAATACCGTGTAATGCAGAACATTGAACATTGAACAGTGAATCTAACACAGACTAAATTTAAAACTTATATTAAAAAAAGCCTGCGCACCAAAGTTTATAATAATTTGAATAATTATTTCAGTAATGAAGACGCATGGAAAGTGTCCATCCAGGGAGACATCAAGTAATGTAAAACACAATGTCACTGTTATTTTTTAAGGAGATACATAATAAGAAAGAAAGAAAGAAAGAAACTTGTTTATTCGCAGGCAGGCAGTTTAACTACAGCACGATAATTAAGGTCTACAAAAGGTATATAAGAACTATAAAGAAATAATAAAGAAACTATTACTAAACTTAAATAAATAATTAAAACTAATGTGACCAAATGTTAAATCTGTGCTGCAGCATTAGCCCACGAAATGGATCGAACTCAGCTATTGTCGAGATAACCCGACACTGGTCTTCAGTCCGACCCATAACTTATGGGAACTCGGGCGGCTGCGCGTGCGCTTATAGGAATTGAAACATTAAATTACCTAATTTAAACTTCAATAAATAAAATTCATAAATTACGTAAATTAACCTTATAATTAATTATAGTTAATACAATTACATATACACTACATCACCGTCTTATAATTAATTTACCCCTAACCCTTCAATAAACACTACAATATAATGAAATGAAAATCATTATAAAATTAAAAGGAAAGAAAAAAAAATGCACTTAAATAGTTTACTGTATACTTTTGTGAGTCATCTGCATATATTGTTGTTTCTTAGGCAGTTCTTTTTTGTTCGTCAATTAGTTTTAATTTATACCTGGGCTTAAAAGCACCAATCGATTTGAGGTCACGTAATGGAGGCGGCAGATTATTCCAACACTTCGTAGCGTTGTACTTAAAGCTGCCTCTGAACGCGGCTGTGCGATAAAAGGGATAGAGTAATTTACAACCAGATGACCTAGTATTATATGTTGTATTATGATCTTTGGACCAAATCAGTTTTTTTTAGAAGTATTTAGGTTCTTTATTTTTTACTATACCAAACAGAAGGGTTGCAAAGGAAATCGCCTGCGATGATCCATCTTAAGGACGTTTGCATTGTTCAGAAATGGTGTCACGTGTGCACGTGGTTGTATCGCAAAGCAGAAACGTAATATATGTTTCTATGTAAGGATAGGTTATAAACATGTAACGTTTTTACAAAAAAAAAATTGTAAATGATCTAGTTGAACATTATAAGTGCGTTCTGTAAAATAAAAGACAATAATCTTAGTATTGTAAATTTTTATGGTAGACTTATGTATGCCATGCTCGCTATAATGTCTCTGCTTGCGGCGGCGTCGTGCGACGGGTCGTCCACTTCCCTTTGAAATGGCTGAGGAGGGCGATGTCTGCCACTTGCGTCATACTTGTGAACAGGTGTTGTTGGTGGAGGCTGGTCTGCTCGAGATTACAAAATACTTACATATGAATTAATTAATTTTTTCCAAGAATTTATCTAGTGCTTTGGTTTTTGACTAAGATAAAAAAGAGTTTACATAAAAAGAGGATACCTACGGAGTTTCTTTCGCCTGTTACTTCTCCGTCAGAGGAACCTTTCACGAAATGGCCGTAGATTGTAAAGAATTGACAAACTAAATTTATATTTCTTACGTCGAACAATAAGGGATTTTCATTTCATTTAATTTTTTTTTATTTTCATTTTCATACAATTTCAGTTTTGTATAGCACCACACTGCACCCGTCACCCAGATAATCAGTTCTGAAGTATCATATGCCTAGATCTCAGTGCCCTTCATACAGGAATACAGTAATGTTTGCACACTTCTGCTTCACGGCAGGTCTGGGGTAGAGCCTACCTAGATGGATTCCTGAATAGTAATCCTACCACTAGTTAAATCATCTAGCCGTGTGGTGGCGGCTCGTTAAAAGAATACTACCACTCCATCTTATCCAATGGATCTCGTAAAAGGCGAGTAAGGAATTAAACTGCACTGTGCACCCAACAGCGCATGGTGGCGATGGGCTCACCACCTATCACACCAAGTGCATTATATTGTTTTGGTGAAACGTGGATTGTGGCAGTCATCTGTTTTTGCAGTGAGTGCCCAGTCTCTGACTACCCCTTATGGGATACAGTCGTGATCTTAAGTATGTATGTACACACATATGACTACATATAAAAAAAGAATATTTTCATTATGTCGTCGCGTCACCAAACAATACTTGTTTTTGCTTTCTTGCAATTTGTACATATAAAGGTTGTCTGGAAGAAAACTATTTTAGCGTTAAAACCGACCATTGCACCGCTATTCATACTTGGTTTACGTTCGTGTTTTTGGTGTACAAATAATTAGTCAATTGATAAAACAATTAGTCAGTCAATCAATCAACTAATTCATCCACGAATCGACCAATCAATTAACCAACAAATCAACCTATTAATCAATAATCACTTAAGTCATAGTCTTCTGCCTAGTTAGGAGGAATTGATAGAAGCGCTACGATAGATTGGCGAATAAATTAAAAGATACCTGCAACGTAGATGATGCTATTCGTCACCGGTATGGATAATTCCGTTCTGGCATATTTGAGATGATTTTTCCGCTACCTGTCGAAGTCTATGAGCTTTTCATTTTTGTACGACATCAAATGAGGTGTTGGGTTCTTTGAATCTCCATTTTTTTTTCATAAGAAAAGTGACGAGACATGCAAAACGTTCACCTGATGATAAGTCTGCCCAAAAAAATGTTCCGTCACCCAAAAAATTTCTGTGTGGCACCAGGGTCAGTTATTCTGCCGCGAAGCAGTAATGTGCAAACATTACTGTGTTTCAGTTTGAAGGGCACGGAGAGCTAGCGTAATCACTGGGCATATGAGACTTAAGAACTGATGTCTCAGGGTGACGGGCGTAGTGTGGCGTCACACGGAAATGTCCTGGGTGACACAGCATTTATAATGGGTAGACGTTGCGCATACCATCAGGTAAACGTTTTGCTCGTTTCGTCACTTTATCCGATATATAATATAAAATAAACACTGTTCCGGTCACCGTGAGACATCAGTTCCTCAGTCTCACATCAGCAGTAATTACTCTAGCTCTCAGTGCTCTTCCGACTGAAACTGAGTAATGCTACACAGTACTTTTTCACTGCAGAACAATCGACCCTGCAATGATACCTACCTAGTCGGATTACTACTACCAGAACAATCGACCCTGCAATGATACCTACCTAGTCGGATTACTACTACCATATAAAATCTAGATCGCACGGCATTATAGTGTAATTATTACATACATATATACAGTCAGCCCTTTCTCCCATATAAGGGATAGACAGAGGTCACTCACGTGGTACACTTTTCGCCTTCACGGGAAACGGGACGTGACGGGTGGCGAACCACGTCGCCGCCACTTGGCTAGTGTTGAAAAATTCTTACTCTCCATTGCGTTCTCACTAGCAGCATAGTGACAGCATTGCATATTATGGTATTATTCTGCACGAATAAAGGCTGTCCGTACAATACCTTAGTCGCCTCTTACGACACCTCGGTAAGAAAGAGGTAGGTGCTATTCAAATCTGCCGGGCACAAGTTTTCATTGATTAAATATTGAATCATTTCATCTCTTCGTATGCCAGTTAAATTTCATTTCACATCGCTAATTTTATTTTTTGAAAAAAGAAAATGACAAAACTGGGATTACCGAATTGACAGAAAACGTTGTATAATTACGTCCACTCGTCGCATTTTATCTTCATTCTTCACTTCCATAGTCCGTTTAAAATTGGCCTACCACAAGAAATTATATAAGTCGCCTTAAATTTTCTTTACAATTGGAACATTCGCACAATAAATAATTTTAAAAAAACCGTTTAAAATTTACACTTAACGCTTGCTACTTATATATAAAATTACTAGCGATCCGCCCCGGCTTCGCACGGGTAGATAGATATTAGAAAGGTTAGTAATTTATTTGGACAAATAGAACAACGACAATCCCTTCACTAACATTTTGTGTAGCGACTATTCTCATCGACGGATTTGCAGCTGGTCAGGTAAGATTAAGTTACCAAAATAATGTTTTATTTATGGGAACATAAGCTATGAAAGTTTAGTGGCTCAGAGCTTCCTTGTAAACAATATTTGATGTCGTGTTAGCAAAATAAAATGACCTCACTCGACCGCTGCGCAAAGGGAGCCGCCCACCTCGATGATGACCAAGTCGCATGAAGCTGGGCGGCGGCGCGGCGTTCATGACCGCGGCGCCTGTATTTTTTAAAGAGCGTTTCAAAGATTTTAATAAAAAAATATATATAATTAAAATTACAAACCACTGTTCAGTGTTTTCTAGTTTACAAAAAATAAAATGAGTAGGTAGGTAATTAATAAATCTTAGTCTATTCGGACGGAGCGCGAGTGAGCGTAGGGCTGTTCTATCACACTGCGGCATTTTCTTACTTTTAGCATTTTTATACCCGTCGTTACTTCTAAACGATAGGTCCGATTCGAATAATTTAAAGAGGAATTTACATGTACATAACCAACCTTGACTAAGATATAATATATAAGATAAGGATTAACATTATGATACGAATGTCATCAGTAAAATAAGCAAAGGAGCCTCTAAATGGAATCTTACTTCAATAATCAAGCTGGAGAGTTCGAATGCATGCATGCGTGAAATATGTTTGAACGCGCTAATCTCAGGAAATACTAATCCGACTAGAAAAATAATTTTTAATTGATAACCCGTTTGATGAAGAATATAAGCTGCAAATCTTCATGCTACAGTGTTATGAAGTCGCACGCTGTGAGCCGAACCGACCGACAAAGAACCGAAAGTGCGGCGCAGTCATGTGGCCGACTAATTTAACGCATTTTTTTTAGGACTGATGGTCACTGTTAGCCCGAAGGCTTAAGCTTCGCCGGATTGAAAGGTGGCAGAGCGTTGAGGGCGCTTAGCCGAAACCTTTTTTTATGGATGACTGGCGCAAGGGCCCCCTAGAGGGGACCACGGCTTGGACCGTCGTCCTGTTCGCGAGAGTAACTGACTCGAGGGTGCCCAATGGGGCCGGCTCGGTCGATTACTTCAATCGGGGGGGGGGGGGGGGGGGGGGGTATTTTACGCAGGCGACCCTAAAATATAAGCGTGAAAATGTCTATAAAAGTCAAGTAAATTTGACAATTCGGAGTTTAAGAAATTGCATTAATTTCTACAAGAATATAGTTTTTAGTTCATAGAAGTATGAAATTAATTAAAATGTGTTTAGATAAGAAACAATTTGTTTTTTTTTATTGTACAAAGTGCTGAAACATGCAAAACGTTCACCTGATGGTAAGTGCAACGTCTACCCATAACAAACGCTGTGTCCCTCAGAATATTTCTGTGTGACACCTTACCGTGCCCATCACCCTGAGACATCATTTATTAAGTCTCATATGCCCTGCGATTAAGCTAGCTCACAGTGCCCTTCAAACCGAAACACAGTAATGTTTGCACAGTACTGCTTCACGGCAGAATAACTGGCCCTGGGGTGGTACCTACCTAGACCTATTCCTTGTATTGGGGCGACGTAAATATACTAGACAGTTACTTTGGTCTTATAGAATAATGTTGGTATAACTTAAAGGCCATAATAAAAAAAAACAAAAGGGTCATGGAAATGCCAACTTAAAGAACCAACAATGTCAGATTACTAGGAATCTGAAACCGGCAAACAAAACATTAATACCATTTTGAGAGCACTCCCCTCGTTGCCTCAGCCAGTATCGGTATTCTTGGCGTCGACCCAACCGGCCCAACGCTTGCAACTTTATAAGGCGCAGGTTCGGCCGCACATGGAGTACTGTCGCACTCTACTGAGGACGCCTAGCTTTTAGGAAGTCAATTTGGCCTTCCCTTCCAGGTGACCGCGAAACTGAACGTCACTCAATATGTCGACGCCAAGAATACCGATACTGGCTGAGCCAACGAGGGGAGTGCTCTAAAAATGGTATTAATGTTTTGTTTATTAAAGCTAGGTCTCGTCCTCAGTAGAGCGCGACAGTACTTCATGCCGGCCCAACGCTTGCAACTTTATAAGGCGCAGGTTCGGCCGCTCATGGAATACTGTTCTCATCTCTGGGCGGGGGCGCCCCAGTGTCAGCTACTTCCATTTGCAATTTTCTGCCCCGCACAAGTACCCCGCACTGCTGCCGCCAGTGGTTCTTCCGGACCGATACGACTTAGGTACCTTCAAGAAAAGAGCCTATTCCTTTCTCAAAGGCCGGCAACGCATCTGCTATTCCTCTGGTATTGTAGATGTTCATGGGCGGCGGTGACCACTTACCATCAGGTGAGCCGCTTGCTCGTTAGCCCCGTCTTACATAAAAAAAAATCAAAAGATCTAATCCGTTGGAAAACTACTGAGCAAAGTTAAAAATGAAAATTTAATAATATACTTTTAACTGTATTTGATTTACATTTCAAATGCAATCATAATCAAGTTTTTATTCGATTATTGTGATTATCGCAATTAACCCAAAGCGTCAATTCTTATGTATGTAAAAGATTTACCCGTTTGGTAGCGGCTTAAGAGAATCGACCACCCCATCTCATCCCGTGGGTGTCTTAAAAGTCGATAGAGGTCAATTATAAACCAGGAGTTGGGCAGCAGCATCTTCCTGAACCAACTGAATAAATAAATAAACAGCGGTTTACAAGCCGTGGTAGCCCAGGGGCCTGGTGCTCGCGTTTAATTTCATAGTACGCGAGTAACTAGGGTTCGATCCCCGGTGCCAGCACCTCTAAATTTGTTCTAAAAATTTAAGTGCTGATTTACCACGTGCTTAGCGATGAAGGAAGACATTATAGGTATCCTATATATATAATTAAGGTCCTTTAACCGTAAATAATAGTTCCGTAACCAATTTGACGATTCTGTTTATTACAGACACACAATTGTTTATAAATTAGCTAATAAAATCTAACACATAATAAGTTCGACACGATTTTACGAAGGCAATTACTGTTAGCGAGCGACACAGGTGTAACGTAGGGATGTTGACGCGTTACTGGTGTACGGCTCGCCTGTTGCTATGCTCCGGCGCACCACGGGATACTTCTCGTGAAGAGATAGGTAAGTGAACTTTTATATAATATTAATAAATAATAAAAATGTAAATTATAATATGTGTTGAGTGTATTTGTGTGAATTGAAATTGTGTTTGTGTGTATTAACATGTTATTTAATTGTGTTTATTAATTATTTCTTTTAGTGTTATTTGCAGGTGGTGCGCCACATCACTCCCCTACCGAGACCGGTTTACGGTCGATAGTAGTCTGGAAAATGGACCGTTCTTCCGCTTCTCGTCTTTTTCTCTGTTGACCATGGTACAGGGGGTTGTGATCCTGGTTCTGCGGTCATCACTGGAGTCTGGTTCCGTCCGTCGCTGCAGCTGTCATCTGTCGCCAGGTAAGCCGGTTTAATTCTGTCTATTGTTACAGTAGTTTCTTTACCTTGCACTTCTATTTTAAATGTTTTCGGGCTTTGTTCCAGGACTTTGTACGGACCCGTGTACGGCGATTGTAGCGGTCGCTTCTCTGGGCCACGACGAAGGAATACATATTTGGAAGTCCAGATATCTTTTGGTAAGTAAAATGGTTTATTTTTGTTGTGATTTGACGCTGGTACTGGAGCTATGTCTTTGATATGTTTACGAAGGCGTTCGACATAGTGCGTTGGATCTAAGGTAAGTTCTGATGATGGCACTAAGAATTCACCTGGAAGTCTGATTGGCTCACCATAGACGAGTTCAGCTGACGATGCGTTGAGGTCTTCCTTCCAAGCTGCACGCATGCCCAGAAGAACTAGTGGTAGTGCCTCCGTCCACTGTGATGTGTTGTAGCAAGAGATGGCTGCTTTCAGTTGACGGTGTAGCCTTTCCACCATTCCATTGCATTGCGGATGGTATGAGGTGGTAGGGCGGTGTTCCGACCCAATAAGTTTCGCGATGCTTTGGAAAAGATGCGATTGGAATTGCTGACCTCTGTCCGTTGTAATTGCTTCTGGGCACCCGTAGCGTGACACCCAGCCAGAAACGAAAGCCTTTGCACAAGACTCAGCAGTTATGTCTGACAAGGGGTAAACCTCGGGCCAGCGTGTGAAGCGGTCGATCGCAGTCAAACAGTATCTGAAACCATTCGAATAAGGCAAAGGGCCAATTAAGTCGACGTGGACTTGGGAGAATCGTTGTGACGGAATAGGGAAGGTAGACAGAGGAGAAGAAGTGTGACGGGTAATTTTTGATTTCTGGCAATCTGTGCATTGTTTCGTCCAATTTTTGCAATCTCGTCTTATTCCAGGCCAAACAAATCTTTTTGTAATGAGTTTTACAGTTGCTGCGCCGCCTGGGTGACTTAATTCATGCATTTTCTGGAACACCTGTTTGCGAAATTTAGGTGTTATGTAGGGTCGGATTTTTTCGGTTGAAAAATCACAGTAAAGATTGTTATTTGGCAATTTCTTTAGTTTCAGCGCAGTTTCTTTTTTAAGCAAGACTTGCAGTTCAGAATCGTTTTCCTGATCTCGTGCAAGTTCTTCAAAATCTACGGATTGCGTTACCTCTTCAATTCTTGAAAGGGTATCGGCGACAACGTTTTCCTTTCCAGGTATATGTCTTATTTCAGTTGTGTACTGTGAAATATAATCTAAGTACCGGAATTGCCGTGGTGAACATTTGTCTCTTTTTGTGGTGAATGCGTACGTGATGGGTTTGTGATCAGTGTACACAATAAAATTTCTGGCTTCAAGCATATATTTGAAGTGTTTTATTCCCTCGTATATGGCAAGTAGTTCCCTATCGTACGGGCTGTATTTTTTTTGTGGTGGTAACAGTTTGCGAGAGAAGAATCCTAATGGTTGCCACGCGTTTTCCTTCTTTTGCTGTAAAACTGCCCCTATTGCTTCATCAGATGCGTCCGTAAACAATGCTAGTTCTGCATTCACGTCAGGGTGCGACAGAAGTGTAGCTTGAGAAAGACTTTCTTTACATCTAAGAAAGGCAGTTAACATGTTGTCCGTCAAATTTATGGGTGTAGCTCCTTTAATATTCCCAACGAGTGCGTCGTTTAAAGGACTTTGGAGTTCTGCGGCGTGAGGTATGAATCTTCGGTAATAGTTCACCATCCCTAGGAATCTTCTAAGTTGCTTTGCAGTTGTAGGTGGGTCTAGTTTCTTTATGGCGTCCACCTTTTCTAGAAGCGGTTTTGTGCCCTCGGCTGATACGTGATAACCGAGGAATGTGATCTCTGGCACTCCGAAGATGCACTTAGAGGTATTGATAAGAATACCATATTTCTTCAATCTGTCGAACAGTTCCTGTAGGTGACATAGGTGTTCTTTTTTTGTTTTTGAAAACACAAGAATGTCATCTAAATATCCGTATACGTAGTCCATGCCCTGTGTAACCTCGTCGATGAACCTTTGAAACGTTTGAGCTGCGTTCCTTAACCCAAAGTTCATGAATGGGAACTCATACAGACCAAACGGCGTGGTGATGGCTGTTTTGGGTATGTCGTTCTTCTCAACGGGAATTTGGTTATAAGCCTTAATTAAATCCACTTTTGAAAATATTTTTGCTCCCGCCAGCTGGTAAGCAAAGTCATTGATGTGCCGGATTGGGTAACGGTCAGGAATTGTTCTCGCGTTAAGAGCTCGATAGTCGCCACAAGGACGCCAACCATCATCTTTCTTTCGCGCTAGGTGTAGCGGGGACGACCATGGGCTTTCCGATCTGCGCGCTGTTCCATTAAATAACATTTCCTCAAATTCCTTCTTTGCAATGTTTAGACGATCAGGAGCTAAACGGCGTGGACGTGCATTTACAGGTGGTCCGGGAGTTGTGCGGATATGGTGCTTTGTATTGTGTTTTGGTTCAATGGGAGCACCGGCTGGTCTTGTTATCTCCGGATATTGTTTCAGCAAGGTGTGGTATGGGGAGTTCCCATACACTGCTTTAATAGTGACGATTTCTTCTTTAAGGTTGTTTCGGTGGGCTATGGAGACAGAAAGGCTTGTAAGTCCGTCTATGAGGCGATGGTGTCGACAGTCTACTAGTAAATTGTAGTGGCTCAAGAAATCTACTCCAATTATTGGTTTCGTCACATCAGCCACGACAAACCTCCAGTTCAAGTCCCTTCGCAGGCCGAAATCTGGATGAAGGTGAATGTAACCGTAAGTTGGTATAGTGGTGTTGTTTGCCGCAAATAACTCGAATTTTGTTTTCGTGCGGTGCCCTGCGGTCGCGGTCTTTGGAAAAACGCAGAGGTCGGAACCGGTGTCGACGAGAAATTCCATCTTCGTTTTCCGTTCTACGATAAAGAGGCGGCCGTTGCACTCATTAAGGCAGTCCTTATCCGCCACTAGTGACTGCCGTTGACATTTCCCTGCTGGAAACTACATGGCTTTGTGCATTTATATGCATTGCTTCCGAATTTATTGTGGTAGTAGCACAGACCATTCCTGTTTTGAGATTTGGAACGAGATCGTGACCTTCTTCCATAAAAACGTCTCCCCTGTGGACGAGATTGTCTGGCGCTCAATGCTGCTACTTGTTTAGTGAGCTCAGATATTTGTTTCGCCATGGCCTCCATTGCTATCCAAGTTTGATTTACAGAGCCTGATGTAGAAGGGGCTACCTCTGAGATTTGGGGTGTTGGTGCTGCTACTGCTAAAATCTTATCAGCTAGTTCGGCCAATTTGTCAATAGGCATGTCGGAATGTGACGCAATAATCGGCTGTATGTTTAGTGGTAGCCTGTTATACCATGTCGTGCGAACAAATTCTTCCGGGATATTCCGCCCAGCAAGATGCTGAAGATGCCGTAAAAACTGTGACGGTTTTCTGCTGCCCATCTCTTCGCTGCTAAGGAACTGTTTTATTTCCTCCTCACGAGGTGCCGAAAGTCTGCGGATCAGTTCTCCCTTAAGGGTTTCGTATTTGTTCTCCTTGGGTGGATTTTCAATTATGTCACCCACCTCAACCGCATATTGGTGTTCTAAATTGCTGCATGCAAAATAAAATTTCGTGGTGTCCGAATTTATCCCTGACAACACGAATTGGCCCTCTAGTTGGGCAAACCATAATGCGGGGCGATCCGGCCAAAATGGTGGCACTTTAACACCGACACGAAATAATTCCATAACTGGTTGCAAATTTTCAGTTTCGTCCTTTTTGGTCGGGGCCGTATCCTTAGTTGGATTAGTTTCTCGTGCCCTTGACATCTCTTTAAGGTTAAAGTAAATAAGTTTATGTAAACGTAATTGGTACCTTTAGATCTTCTTTGCGTAGTCGGGGTCACCAGTATATAGGTATCCTATATATATAATTAAGGTCCTTTAACCGTAAATAATAGTTCCGTAACCAATTTGACGATTCTGTTTATTACAGACACACAATTGTTTATAAATTAGCTAATAAAATCTAACACATAATAAGTTCGACACGATTTTACGAAGGCAATTACTGTTAGCGAGCGACACAGGTGTAACGTAGGGATGTTGACGCGTTACTGGTGTACGGCTCGCCTGTTGCTATGCTCCGGCGCACCACGGGATACTTCTCGTGAAGAGATAGGTAAGTGAACTTTTATATAATATTAATAAATAATAAAAATGTAAATTATAATATGTGTTGAGTGTATTTGTGTGAATTGAAATTGTGTTTGTGTGTATTAACATGTTATTTAATTGTGTTTATTAATTATTTCTTTTAGTGTTATTTGCAGGTGGTGCGCCACAACATCATGAGGAAACTTGCATGTCCGAGGAATAGAAATATTTCGAGGATATGTGAAGTCCGCCAACCCGCATTGGAGCAGCGTGGCGGACTATTCCTGGCTCCAAAAAAACCCTCTCAGAAATGAGAGGAGGCCTGTGCTCAGCAGTGGGACATTTATAGGCTGTTCCTTTTTTTTGACAAGCCGCCTGCCAAGCGTGGCAACTATGGCAAAGTTCCCCCAAAATTAGAGCTACTAACTTTTGTGGCAATCCATGGGGGACGCCTATATTCAGCAGTGGACTAGTGATTGGCTGAAATGATGATGGTGATGATGAAAAGAAACAAACGTTATCCTCTTGATTTAACACTATAAACCTAAAACATAAACACTATCTTAAGTTTTATCCGTATTTTAATTTAACTTTATTACATTTCAATATCAACAAAAAATTACTGGAGGTAGGATTTCAAGGCAGGAATTTGTCTAGGTAGGTGCCAACACAGGAAAGTTATTCTGCCGTGAAGCAGTAGTATGCAAACATTAGTGTGTTTCGGTCTGAAATACACCAAGAGCTAGTGTAATCACTGGGCATATGAGACTCAAACACTGATGTCACAGGGTAACGGGCGCACATTATCCTTTAAAAAAAATACGTAAGTATTTATAGTTTATACAATCAGGCATTACTTTGCGGAAATGCGTTATAGTAAATGAAAGAAAGTTAATTTGCTAAGATTCGCATGCAAAATAGTTTTTGAACAGCAAAGTCCGCCCGCCCTGAACAGAGTGCACAAGCAAACTAATATCGCCGCCGAGATCTCGTGACTCCACGGCTGACTGTCGTAGAGTCAATGTCACTTGATAATGCCTCGTTTTGAGGTGAAGCACATGTCGTGTTCTCGACTTCTGTTGTGTGTGTTGCCTAGTAGTAGGGCTGTAGTAGTGAATGGTATCTGGTGGCGGCACCCGGTGGCGGTATTAGTTTGCTTATGCAATCTATTGAGGTAGGGCGGGCGGTGCTCTTCAAAAACTGGAAAATACATACCATTTTAAATATTTCATCCGGGTCTTAGCAAATTAACTTTCTTTCCTTTAATACATGTTTAAGCATAAAATGTCATTTTCTTTTAAAATTACTTTTAGTACATTTTTTTTTTTAATAAAAATATATGCTTGATAAATTGTCTGATTGTGCTTTTACTATTACTAAACAAAGTTCAAGGACCTATACAACGACGATTTCATTTCTAAAGGAAAAGATAAAGCGACAAAAAAATATATTTCTTTAGGGAAGCCAGTTTTACGCGGACTATGGAACTGACGGCTTGAAGATAAAATACAACGACTGGGCGTAATTATGAAAACGACTTCAGTGGATTTAGTAATCCACCGCTAAGTAATTTCCTTTACAGTGAGATTCATCGCTCAAGAAAATTAAATAAGATAGACGAATTTTCTCACCAGTGTTATTTTTCTATTTATTAGATATTAAATATTGTTCTGCATGATTTAATTCCACGTAAATAAATTTACATTTGCATTAATTTCGTTTCAGCCTATCACAAGTCCACCGCTGAGCATAGGCCTCTCCCATAGATAGCCACAAAAGTTTGTAGCTCTCATTTTGGAGGGATTTTGCCATAGTTGCCACGCTTGGCAGGCGCGTTGGCAACCGCAGTTATTGCATTCAGATGTTCCAGGAAAATGCTGCTGCCCATCTCCTGGTTTTCGTTTCATTTCGTTCCCTCTGTCGACTTTTACGACACCCTTGGGATGAGATGGGGTGGTAAATTCTCTTTGTCCGCCAAAACACGGCATCTGTATTACATTAAATAAGTAAATAAAATAAATAAATGGAAAAACACGTTTCAGAGAACTTAGCTAATATAAAGTTCTGGTGCTCCATGTTCTAGACTCTAGGGAATGAACAGTCTGTGCTTTAATTTTGGAACATCCCAAGCATTATACCACGGATTGACTGAAGCACAAATTAATAATGCCAGTTACTCGATTTCACAGAGTCGTAACTCTTTCATGGGGCAATGTATACGTTTCTACAAAAAAATCCCAGAAAGTTAACAAATTCTTTCAATCAAGAAGTTCAAACAATATATAAAACACAGACTTCTTAAGTACGGTTATTATAATATTAAGGAATACGTGGATGATATTTATAATACTGCTTAATTGTAAATTATTATTAAAATAACTGAAATAAAATATCCCGCTGGGTTTCTTGCTGGTTTTTCCCAGTACGTTTCTTTACGAACCAGTGTAGCTTACAAAAATGACATTCAATGAGTAATAAGTAAATTATCTATATTGAATAAAAATATTTTATTCTATTCTATTGACCGCAAACTCTTGCAAAAGAACACCGTTTCCTACCAAGGATGATTAGTGTGATTGTTGGAAAGAAAAAAACCTAATTTCAACAGTAAGACAGTTGTTTACTTCCACCGGCATGGGATCCGATAACTAATAAAATCAAATTAAAAACAAGCACACTATTGCAAGACTTCAAGATACTGTAAGATCAATATAAAATGTAAAACTAATAATTGAAAGCTGAAGGTAGCTTGGATTAACTATGACATTAGGATAGACGTCCTCAGTCCCCCCGTATCCCTTGATGCTGCAAAGCGTTCGAAACGTCGGGATTATAGTTTAAAATGGAACGCGATAAAATCCGTAAAATATTAGTTTTATTCAATGGAAATTACAAATGTATTCTTTAATAAAATGTAGATGAAGTAGCGGCCTCACAAAGTGCGCCAGAAAGCGGAATGCTCAGGAATGCCATTTTTGTAAACTTTGGGAGAAATAAAGTTAATTTGCTTAGATCCTCTTGCCAAATGAGTCAATGAAAATTTAGTAATATTGTGTGTATTACTAAATTTTCATTGGCTGCTTGACGATTTTATGTGTCTTTGTAATAAAGTCAACACAATTAAAATAAGGAAAGACGTAACAACTTAATAAATTATATTAACAAATTACAAACATTTATTGTTTTAATAAAGGTATATATAATCACAAACAATTTCACGAAAGCCTAGACTTTAAATTATGTTGGCTTAGGCATAGGCGGGAAGCCGATAAATTTCGAAACAATTTTCACTAAACCTGTTTAACCTGTGATGAATATTTCATTTAATTCGTATAAAACATTCTTAAACAAATCGCTGTTAATCTACAGGATGCTTTCATTTTCTTTTTGTCCATCAGACCACAGGTGTTAGAATTCCTATGAAAGAATTCATTTAATTCTTTGCCTGTCAAATTCTATGGACTTTTCAATTTTTGCACCATTTTGTTTTTAGGAGGAAGTGACAAAATGAGCAAATCTTTCACCTGATAGTAAGTGCAACGTCTGCCCATAACAAATGCTGTGTCACTCAGAGCCTTTCTGTGTGGCACTGCTCTGCGCTAATATCCCTGACACAACAGTTTTGAACTCTCACGTGCCCAGCAATTACACTACGTCTCAGTGCCCTTCAGACCGAAACACGGTAAGGTTTGCACACTTTGACTGGTGGTAGGATTCCTATGCAGGAATCCGTATAGGTAGGTACCACCCCAGGGCCAGTTATTCTGCAGTGAAGCAGTAGTGTGCAAGCATTACTGTGTTTCGGTTTGAAGGGCACTGAGAGCTAGCGTAATCACTGGGCATATGAGACTTAAAAACTCTCATATGTCTTAGGGTGACAGTCGTAGTGTGGTGTCACACAGAAATGTTCTGGGTGACACAGCATTTGTTACGGGCCAACGTTGCATTTACCATCAGGTGATCGTTTTGCTCGTTCCGTCACTTTCGTCAAATAAAAAAAAACAAAAAAAAAACTGCAGAGTAACTGGGACTGCGATGGTATCTACCTAGACTGATCCCTCCATAGCAATCCTGCCACCAGATAGAGTGGGTAAATTCGTTTGCACCGTAAAGATATACTTCCGTCTCCATTGTTATGAACAAATATAAGTAAAGAACTACATTAAAGATTGCCATGACATTGTATAGACTTTATAAATCTTCAAACTATAGGAATTTTAAACAGAAATTACTAAGAAATAGGCTAAAATCTCGAGACTAGCTAGTTAGGACAAATGATTGCCGTCATGATATCTAATAATTGTAATATTACAGAAGACTGAATCTGCATAACAAAAGCGTTTGCATGAGGGAGAATAATTTACTCGAAACATTGTCATTGACGCGTAGGTAGTTTTAATGATACTATTATAGCTTTTAAATGAAACTAATTTTACGGATTTTATCGCGTTTATAAATAAGGTAGGGTTATAAATAATAAAATAAAACGCGATAAAATCCGTAAAATTAGTTTCATTTAAATGTGTAGTGTTCGCGTAAATATAAGAAATCATTATATTATAGCTTGTTTGAGAATTTCACAAACTTTTTTTCTCTAGTGTAAATGTGTTAATAATGCATTATTTTTAAAAGAAAAATATTAATAATTAATGAGTAATTTCAACAGAAGGCTTTTTTGTAGGATAAAGGAACTTGCCGGGCAAAACGTCACTTGATGGCAAGTGCAACGTCTGCCCATAACGGATGCTGTGTCACTCAGAATCAGTTCGTGACATCAGTTCTCGACTCTCGTATATGTACTGGCTGTAAGTGCCCTTCAGAACGAAACACATGCTTGTGCACTACTCATTCACGGCACAATAACCGACCTTGCTGTGGTGTCTACCTAGAAAGATTATTTCATACGAATCCTACCACCATAAGTTCAGTGACCACATTTCAAGTGCTGTGCCAGAAAAAGTGCGCACTCAGAAAATTTCTGTGTGACACCACACTGTGCCCATCACCCATATGCCCAGTGATTACGCTAGCTCACACTGCCCTTCAAACCCAAACACAGTAATGTTTGCACACTACTGCTTCACGGCAGAATAACTGGCCCTGGTGTGGTATCTACCTAGACGGATTCCTGGATAGGAAACTCACATAATATCAGGTGAGCCGTTTGCTCAAAGCTTTCTTATCATATCCTCCTGGATTTCAATGGTTGTAAGTTTCTAATAGCGCCGAGGAGTAGGAGATATTATAGATACACAAGCGTACGAGCCTACCTAGACGGATTCCTGCATAGGATTCCTACCACCAGTAATAATATTATATTAATATTATTAAGGAATGAAATGAAGGCTGGTGAGTTATGGGGATATTAAAGCACGGTCTAGTGGCGCCCTTTTTATTCCAGTTTTAATTTAAGTTTAATGCAGGCAGCATAAGCAGCTGTCAATATAAGTCGTAAGTAGAAATCCAGGTTAGCCATTATAAGTTCTGCCAACTATTTCGAATGGCATTTGATCGGAATTGGTTAGAAATAATTAGTCATGCTCAGTGAAGTTGCACGGAGCACAAGAATTTAACACCGTCACCTGGGTTTCCCGTAACGCAGTTGGGATTCTTTACATATTAATTATTTAATAACTTTTGGTTAAAACTACGTAGTTTTGAGTTTGCTTATTTAATTAGTTTGTTTGCAGTAACGTTGACTAGCTGATAAGATAGATATACCTTATCATCATCATCATCATTTAAGCCTATCGCTAGTCCACTGCTGAACATCATTTTGGAGGGATTTTACCATAGTTGCCACGCTTGGCAGCGGGTTGGCAACCGCAGTTTATTTATTCAGATGTTCCAGGAAGATGCTGCTGCCCATCTTCTGGTTTTAATATTTCCTCCGTCGACTTTTACGACACCCACGGGATGAGATGGGGTGGTTGATTCTTTTAGGCCGCTACCACCTTTTCAGGCTTCTTTTAATTTGTTATTGCATTTTTCTTGTATAACTGGGTGGTGCTATATGGGTGCCTCTATAGGTCCCACAGCGGTAATACCGAAACTGACCGACTCATCGACCACATCCAAATGGCTGCAGAATCTGTGGTACAGCAGATTCCACCCGCAGAGATCGTGATACTCGGCGACTTCAACGCCCACCACGCCGAATGGCTTGGATCGCGAACCACCGATCATGCGGGGAGATCTGTCTGTGACTTTGCCCTGGCATATGATCTGACACAACTGGTTACATCGCCGACGCGGGTACCAGATGTTGAGGATCATACACCTTCCCTGCTGGATCTTCTGCTGACCTCTCATCCGGACGGCTATGTGATCTCTGTCGATGCCCCTCTGGGATCTTCGGACCACTGTCTGATCCGGAGTACAGTGCCTATCATGTACCCAATGCGATCGCGATCTGCAGGTTCGCGCCGTGTATGGCACTATAGGTCGGCGGATTGGGATGGGATGCGGTCTTTCTTTGCATCCTACCCATGGGGGCGGATTTGCTTCTCGCTGGATGATCCCGACGTCGTTGCCGGGTCTGTCGCCGATGTGGTGCTTCAGGGAATGGAACTCTTCGTTCCATCCTCTGTGGTACCCGTCGGCGGTAGGTCCCAACCTTGGTTTGGTGGCACCTGCAGAATGGCATCTCGCCAAAAGCAGCAGTGTTACCGGGCCTTGGCTTATGCATCGGCGTCTCGGGATTTAAAAACCAGCGACTTAAAAAAGAAGTACAACTCTGCTTCCAGGTCCTTCAAAAGAGTAATTGCTAAAGCAAAGTCGGAGCACATTGGCAGAATTGGCGAGAGACTAGGTCGCCTTCCTTCGGGAACCCGTGCGTTCTGGTCTCTCGCCAAGGCTGTCCAAGGGAATTTCTGTCAGCCATCACTACCATCTCTGCACAGGGAGGACGATTCACTGGCCCATGACGCAAAGGAGAAAGCCGATCTTCTGGGCTCTCTTTTTGCGTCCAACTCGACTCTTGACGACAGGGGTAGCTCACCGCCGACCATCCCGCGGTGTGGGTGCTCTATGCCCGACATCAGGTTCTGGCAAAGCTCAGTGCGCAAAGCACTACTCTCCCTAGATATCAACAAGTCGAGTGGGCCTGATGGCATCCCACCTATTGTGCTGAGGATGTGTGCTCCAGAGTTGGCACCGGTTTTAACGCGTCTTTTCCGGTACTCCTACTCTCTAGGCGTCGTCCCGAAGTCATGGAAGACAGCTTTGGTGCACCCGATCCCTAAAAAAGGCGACCGCTCAGATCCGTCCAACTACAGGCCGATTGCCATCACCTCCTTGCTCTCCAAAATTATGGAGTCCATTATGAACTGCCAGCTCTTGAGGTATTTAGAGGAGCACCAGCTGATTAGCGACCGCCAGTACGGTTTCCGTCGGGGTCGCTCGGCTGGTGATCTCCTAGTGTACCTCACTCATCGATGGGCGGAGGCAGTCGAGAGTAAGGGGGAGGCCCTGGCAGTTAGCTTGGACATAGCGAAGGCCTTTGATCGGGTCTGGCACAAAGCGCTTCTTTCGAAGGTGCCTTCTTACGGGCTTCCCGAGAAATTTTGTAATTGGGTCACCAGTTTTCTCACAGACCGGAGCATCAAGATCGTAGTTGACGGTGCATGCTCGGACTCTAAGTC
Source organism: Luehdorfia chinensis (assembly GCA_019845155.1). NCBI lineage: Eukaryota > Metazoa > Arthropoda > Insecta > Lepidoptera > Papilionidae > Luehdorfia > Luehdorfia chinensis. The sequence continues at coordinate 821,673 of JAHVAK010000056.1, read as the reverse complement.
TGTGAATGCTGGTGTCCCACAAGGCTGTGTGCTATCACCAACCCTGTTTCTTCTGCATATCAATGATATGTTGCAAATTAGTAACATTCATTGCTATGCGGATGACAGCACTGGTGATGCCGTATACACCGGCCGTGCTAATATTTCTCGGGAACACGTTGACGAGTACCGGAACAAACTTGTGTCTGAAGTCGAGTTTTTGTTAGACAAAATCTCGAATTGGGGCCGACTAAATCTAGTCCAGTTCAACCCCAAGAAGACACAGGTTTGCGCGTTTACCGCTAAAAAGAAACCCTTTGTCGTATCACCTAATTTTGAGAGCACTCCTCTCGTTGCCTCAGCCAGTATCGGTATTCTTGGCGTCGACATATCAAGTGACGTTCAGTTTCGCGGTCACCTGGAAGGGAAGGCCAAATTGGCTTCCAAAAAGCTTAGCGTCCTCAGTAGAGCGCGACAGTACTTCATGCCGACCCAACGCTTGCATCTTTATAAGGCGCAGGTTCGGCCGCACATGGAGTACTGTTCTCATCTCTGGGCGGAGGCGCCCCATTGTCAGCTACTTCCATTTGACCGCATTCAACGGAGAGCGGCTCGAATCGTCGACGACCATGTTCTATCTGATCGGCTTGATCCACTGGCTTTGCGAAGAGATGTTGCATCCCTTTGCATTTTTTATAAGATCTACTATGGGGAGTGTTCCGAAGAATTGTTCGGATTAATTCCAGCCGCTGATTTTCAACATCGCACATTGCGGCATAGCGCGAAATTCCATCGTCACCACCTTGATGGTTGGCATTCCAGCACAGTGCGTTTTTCGCGCAATTTTCTGCCCCGCACAAGCACCATATGGAATCTGCTGCCGCCAGCGGTATTTCCGGACCGATACGACTTAGGGACCTTCAAGAAAAGAGCCTATTCCTTCCTCAAAGGCCGGCAACGCATCTGCTATTCCTCGGGTATTGTAGATGTTTATGGGCGGCGGTGATCACTTACCATCAGGTGAGCCGCTTGCTCGTTTGCCTCATCTAAAATAAAAAAAAAAAAAAAACACTTTTTCGAGCTCTTATTCATTTTAATAAATTAGGGACGATTTCACATGTTTTATTTTCAATATAAAAACTATGCAGGATCTGAAGTCTATAGTGTGATTATAAAAACTCGGTCGACACTAATGCGATTCAGAACCCGGTGCCTAAGCACGATTACGATTTGAATTAATGTAAGTCACAGGGAAGATTTTCAATAAAAAAAAAATTGAAAAAAAAACTGTACTGTGTACTTTAATATCAAAACGTATAATGTGGTGGATTCTAAGAATTCGTGTCGTTAAATATAACATAATATTATTATTATTTCTAGATTGATTTGAATGACAAGTCGCTGTATACGTAGGGACCATCGATATGTTTGGGTCAAACGAAACCGAGCTCAGCTATCCGACGAAGCTGTAAAAGCCAAAACGGCTAACAGCACAAACATTACCGAAAACATACATATACGTACGTATCGACATGCGCGTATATGTGTGCACTTTAACCGTATCTGATCTCTACACTAGTGAGAGCAATAAACAAATTTTCACTTATATAAATCCGTAAACAGATTAACATTTGAATTAAAAGCCCATCTCATCCCAGTCGACAGAAGTAAAATAAAAACCAGGATATGGGCAGCAGCATGTTCCTGGAACGTCTGAATAAATAAACTTCGGTTGCCAACCCGCCTGTCAAGGGCGGCAATTATGGCAAAATCCCCCCAAATTGAGTGCTACAAACTTTTGTGATAATCTATGGGGGATACCTATATTCAGCAGTGGACTGGTGATAGGCTGAAATCATCATAAACTGAATTTAAGATCTAAGAAAAAGTGGATCTCATCTAATGTAAGCCACAATCATGATTTACGTTATTCTCCAAAATATTTTGAAAGAGAAAAAAATCTGTACAACTAAAAATTAGACGGATAGAAAAACACTATTGGATATAATATACTTTTAAAACATACCTAAAGAGGTATATTTTAAAAGTAATAAGTTACTAAACACAAAGACAAACTTAAAACAAAGAATAGATGACGGCATTTCTGGCTCTGCCGTTATTAACCTGTTAAAATACGGGAAATATAATATCCTCAAATAAAAACCATTAACCTATCATATATTTCCGATAACGAATTGAGTAATGGCCTGCGCAATATTCAATTACGGAACTGAGGAAAGGTATGAAGGATGTAATTTCTTCTTCTAAATTATATAAATTTATATGGTTTTCTTAATCCAAGACATTAAGTAGATGAACTTGAGCTTATTGCATTCAATGGTGTAATTTAACTCAATCAAATCCTATATTGAAAAACTGTCTTTCTGGGGGTCCAAGAAAAGCCACTGATTTTTCACTGTCTGAAAAATTTTGGAGTTGGAAAGAAAGAAAGAAAAAATATTTTTTCACATCACAACATACAGAAAACTGTCGCGTGAACTGTGTGTGTGTGTGTGACGAATAAATATTTCTTTCTTTTTTTTCTTCCAAATAATTGTACTTCGTATCAGAGTGTATTTTTTAGAGTCAAACAAAGTAAATCAGCACCAAACATTTTAATAAATAGTTTTGCTATGAAATTTAAAGAGAACGCCAACAGCTATCTCGGGTTTTAATTAATATTTAACAATATATTTTATTTGAGTAACGCAAGTAACGTAGTCATAACTTGAGAAGCGAGAGAAGAAGTTAAGCCTTAACTTCTGGTAGACTTTAGGACATTCAAAAGGGAAAACTTTAAGAAGACGGTAATTAAACTGAAGAATGGTTCTTGTCATCAAAAACTTCACTTTAGAGTTTACGAAACTATTTAACAAAGCATATATATAAAAAAGCAAAGAAAGTTAAAAAGCTTAAACTTTATACCAGCGAAGGCATTTTGCACCTCCTTTGAGCGCGAAGCGGCGTGGGATAGTGCTTTATACCCGACATGTGAAAGTCAAGCGATTCGGCTGTCTTCAAATGCCTCTATCTCAATTATATTGCACTTATAAGCTAATTTGAATAGACTCATATCAAGAAAACACTTAAATTAATTCATTAAAATTACTTTTGAAAATCATCTAATATAGCCACTTTGAAAAAAAAACAGTTTAAAAAATATTGACGTGGACTTTTTCTACGATTACTCCCGAAAAAATTGACGTATCAAGACCGTTTTTTTATCGTGTGCAGAATTTTATTTACTGGTTTCCTATTTCTTTTCTTTTCCTATTTATTGTTTTCATCTGAAATGGAAATGACTCGAAGTATTTGAACCTCAATACGAATTTATTTCATTAGACTTAATTGAGCGTCACTTTTGCATTTTCGCAACTTTCTAATATTTATTCTTTGTTTAATCGCCGATAGGTGTCCGGCAGATGATGTCTCATGTCGTCGAAATATTTTTAATGTGAAACATCTATTAGCGTGCCTTGAGGGTGAGACCGCCTCGTATGCCGTGTCGGCGAACGGCATGACGCTCTCTTAAGCCGTCATGTTCCCTCTACGCTGCCGCTCTCTACTCCTTTGTGTATGCGTGGCGCGTATAATATATGAAAATATTTATCGATATTTTATGTGTAGAATACACATTATTATAAAAAAACATATAGTTAATAGAATCAGGCGTTACTTTGCGGAATTTCATAATAATAAAGGAAAGTAAGTTAAGTTGGTAAGATCCGCATGCAAAATATAAAATGGTGTATATTACCTAGTTTTTTTGAAGAAACTATCTTCGTAATCTATATCTATTATCTCTCTACTATATTTATCTTACTAAAGAAAATCATGAAATTAAATAAGAATATAATTATTTAAAAATCAACGCGATAAAATAAGTTTTAATAAATGTGTATGTTAATATATTAGCGTGAATATAAGAAATGATAAAGTGAACCGTCGTTTTTGCCCGTTAATGGGGTGACTTTAATACGAGTATATAACTGTTTATTAATATAATGCATAGTTTCCGTTGCCGGTACCACCGAACAGATTAAACAAAGCACAATGTAAATCGGGAGATAATGTCGCTATTGTAGAGTTCATAAAAGTGTAAATATTTAATATTTCAAAATAAATTAGTAGATGACTGTGTGGCATAGAAAAAGAATCCCTGTAATCAAACTATGAAACGGCGTATTACGTAAAATGAAGATAAGTTTATTTAATGATTTCTTATTTAAATGAAACTAATTTTACGGATTTTATCGCGTTTAATTTTTTTTACTATTATTATTATATATATATTTATTTTATAACCCGACGTTTCCGTCTGCAGTCTGTGACCATGTTCTGGATCATCCCAACCATTACATCAGATTTGATAAACCACAGATCCTTGCAAAAGAACACCGATTCCTACCAAGGATGATTCGCGAGGCTATTGAAATCAAAAAACATCCTAATTTCAATAGAGAAGATGGTTGGGTATTACCACCAGCTTGGGATCCAATAATAAATAAAATTAAATCAAAAACCAAGCATACCACTGCAAGACTTCAAGACACAGTTAGCTCTTTCTGCTTAGATCGGACCAAAAATAATAATTAAAAGCTGAAGGTACCCCAGGTTAACTATGACATCAGGACATCTGTCACCTCAGTCCTCCCGTGACCATGGGTGTTGTAAAGCACTCGAAACGTCGGGTTATAAATAGTAAAAAAATAAATTTATTGTTAAGTGACAAGACGAGTAAGCTGTTAAACGGTGTGTACCATGTTCACCAGTTGCAGTATCATCCAGTACTCTTTTTATTTTATTTTATAAAGTAACGAAACGAGCAAAACGTTCACCTGATGGTAAGTGCAACGTCCGCCCACAACAAATGCTGTGTCACCCAGAATACTTCTGTGTGGCACTACACTGCGCCCGTCACCCTGAGACATCAGTTCTTAAGTCTCAAATGCCCAGTGATTACGCTAGCTCATAGTGCCCTTCAAATCGAAACACAGTAATGCTTGCACACTACTGCTTAACGGCAGAATAAATGGCCCAGTAGTGGTACCTTCCTAGACGGATTCCTGCGTAGGAATCCTACCACCAGTATCTTATGCGACTATCCTGCTCTCATTACCCTGAGACGTCAGAAAATTATTCGGAAATAATGCACTACTGGTGTATTGCTATCACGCAAACTAAAAGTTGACGTCCTGTTATAGCCTGTTAATCTTGTATCTCATCCCTACAAAAGCGAATGGTTCTACTTTGGAATGCTACGTAAAATCTTACTTAAACATATATACTGCGCTAAAATATTGTTTTCGAATAGTTTACAATTGTTTTGTTTGTGAAACAACAAACTATAAAATTTTAATAAATTGTAAATATTGGATGAGCCGTGATAGCTTAGAGGCCGGACGCTCGCTTTAAATTGAACAGTACGAGATCCCCTGTGCTAAAATCTCTAAAATTGTGCATCATCGTGAGGAAACTTGCATCTCTAAGGAATAGAAATACTTCGCTTTGGAGAATCGTAGCGGACTCTTTCCGGCTTAAAAACTCTCTCAGGAATGCGAAGAGGCTTGTGCTCAGCAGTGAAATATTAATTGACAATGATAGGAAAGACACAAAGAAAACTACATTATATACAAACTACATTATATACAATCTCATAGTGTCATCATCATTACAGCCCATCACAAGTCTAGTGCTGAACATAGAACTCTTCCATAGATTGTCACTAACTACTGTCATGAGCAGAAGGCCGTCGCACTTCTGAAGTAGAAGTTCTTTACACTTTCTTTCTTTTTATTTTCCATCTAGTGAAGGGTCGCTCTATGCGCTTGCCGGTACTTGATTGCCACTCGAAAACTTTTTGTTCTCAGCTTTTCAGCAGCGTTCTACACGTTTTTCTGGATCCTAAAGGATACTATTTTCTATATTCCTCCCTTCCGTGTCTTTTTTAAGAAACTTGACTATTGGGCGGCAGGTTCTGCGTGGAAATCCAAGCCGGATGTGTAAAATCACAAATGGTTGGTTTACGAGTCCGGTTGTGTTGTGCTTGTTCCCATGTCTCTGACATTTCATTCCACCTTATCGAATGAGCATTATATTGGGCGCTGGTGGGTTAGGACTTCTGAGTGCCTCTTTGAATGCTCGTACGCTTCTGTATCTATAATTTCTCCTACTCCACGACGCTATTAGAAACTCACAACCGTTGAAATCAGCCAGCAGGATATGACGTGATATGAGAAGAAAGCTTTGACCAAACGGCTCACCTGATGTTAAGTGATCACCAGAGGAATAGCGGATGCGTTGCCGGCCCTTTGGAAAGAATCAGCAGGTCCGGATAACAGATGTTCCACAAAGTAGGTCGTGCGTGGCAGAAAATAATGTTAATTATTTTAGTAAAATCCCAACATTGTCAACCGAATATTTCACACAAGCAAAAACCTTATGGGTCGCCAGTTGGTCCGCAACAGATATTGTTAATTTAGTTAGCATCCATTACTCATTTAATCTCTTGTTAATAAAACCAGTCCGTTGGCGGCCGACGTAATCTGACGTGGGGCAAAATGAAACAATCGCTTTCGTTTTAATGCAATAAAGAGGTGACCGCTTAGTCATTTTTTTTATTTTTGTGCTAAAATACGAAAGCAAAATTTCGGGTCTGGTTTTGTCTTATGGTACACCGAATCGAGAAAAAAAACTATTGGATTATTTCCAGGACGCAAAGGCACACAAAACACTATAACAAATACATACACATCGTAGCGCCATCTAGTTTACGTTTTTTAGAAATTTTACTAAATAATATAAAGTAATGGTTTTGTTATGACAGTCCTCGTGTCTTTTACTTTGTGCCCATCTATCTCTGATCTTATCGTTTTTTTTACTGAAGTAAGAGACGAGACGAGTAAAACGTTAATCTGATGGAAAGTGCAACGTCCGCCTAAAACAAATGCTAAGTTACCCAGAACATTTCTGTGTGGCATCACACTGCGCTCGTCCTTCTGAGACATCCGTTTTTAAGTCTCATATGTGCCAGTGATGACATTCTCAACCGATACGTCATCTTCACGGCAGGTCGCATCTGGAAGCTCAAACTCACACAGCGAGCTACAAAAAAGACTCGTCTAGAACTATGCTCGGAGTTTCTCTGCGAGGTAAAATCCGTAATGATGATATCCGTAACAGGACTATAGTAACTGACACAGCTCTAAGGATAAGCACGCTGAAGAGGCAATGGATCGGCCATATAGCTCGTAGAACCGATAACCGTCGAGGTTCTGGAGTGGTACAGGCAAGCCCCCACCAGATGGGACGACGACCTGCACGATTTCGTCGACGGATGTGGACTATGATAGTTTCTCTCTATAGTTTATAGTGTTTCTGTTCTGTATTCTGTGATTATAGTGATGATTATGATTTCTGAAAACGTGAGACATAAATAAAGCTATTGTATTGTGAATAAGCTGATCTGGAGACCTATTAATTCAGCCGTAAGACACGCACATGGCACGCCTGTTATTTTATAGTATTTTCTTTTACTTTTATTTTGTTTTTTTTTATTGTTTATGTTTGATTTATTTAATTTTAATTTTTTTTTATTATTATGTGTTATGTTGTAACTAAGTGTGTTATCCTTTTGTGCTGTACCAATAAATGCTTTTTCTTTCTTTATTTCTTTCTTTCTTTCATTATAAATGGATTTTGTTGTCAACCTTTTAAGAAGTAATGATAAAACAAAACTACTAAGCTTCAAATCCGCTATAAGCAACTTTGTGTGATCCAAACTTCGATTAAATTATCCTGATAAAATTAAAATTGAAATTTTTTATTTATGAGATCTCAGATGTCCCAGGAAGATGCTGCTGCCAATCTCCTGTTTTTTATTTTCTGTCGGGGGGGGGGGGGGGTGATTATCTTTAGCAACCACGAACCTTATCCAACTTATATTAAATATAATTTAGTTCTAATATAAAGTGCCTTTTCTCTCCTTCTCATTGCTCTATTAAAATGTACCGTCATAATTCAAATGAAATCTGATTATGCAAAGTTGAGTTCGAAAGTTTCGTGTACGAAGTCGCAAGGAGAAAATTAAATTTGCAAATTGATTTAAAGTTTAAGGTGGAAAGGTAAAAAAAAAACTGATTCGAATAAATTCTAAAAATTTAGCAAACGAATCGTGTTTGAAGTTCCCGTTTGGTTTTTTCAAGGAATATCACTGGTACATGAAACGTCGCGATCGTTACCTGGTCTTAACTTAAATGTCTCAGTTTTGTCATTCGTAATGTCTCTGTCTCGGCGTTATCATTCTTAATGAAAAAAGACAAATATAAATTTCGTTTGTCAAACGTCCATATTTCGTGTTGAGGTTTCTCTGACGGAGCAGAAACCGGCGAAAGAAACTCTGCAGGTATCCTCTTTTTTTATTATCCTTGTATTTCTACTTGTCATAAAATATTACGTATTATAAAGTATAGTCCCAATCAATCGAAGCACGCTCCATGACAAAAATTTAAACAGATTTATATAATAATAATTCAGATGGCTCCACAAACAGCACCTGTTCACAAGTATGACGCGTGTGGCAGCCTTCGACCTCCTCAACCATTTTTTTTTACTTACAGATTGTATTTACTTAATGACGACCTATCAGCAGTTTTGATTGATATAGTAAAATATGTATTAAAGTCATTAGCTACTTCTTTATTTAAATTTCAATTCAATCAGTCCGCGGGCTGACTTTTCATACTGTCATCATTTTACTATCGTCAGACTGAATTTTTCGCCTTAAAAATTAGACTTAATTATATGGCATACCTTTTTAAAGATTCTTAATTTTTTACATATTCTTTAAATTGTGTCTTATGAAAGTATCTCTTTTTCTGCAAATACCTGCGGAATCTTAACAACGATGATCGTTCCTACCACACTGGATTATGGCGATGTCCATCAAAGTGATATTATTAGGTAAAGTAAAATAAAGTGAATTTAAATGAAGATAATTCATTACCAATTCCGGTTTCATAGTAATTGGACTTATAGTTAGTTTGTTATTTTGTTCCTAGTATTTTTTTTTGTCTTATTATGTGGATAAGTATCCGGTAGAGTAGAATAGCATCTACCTCTTTCCTAACGAGGTGTCGTAAGAGCAGAACACAATAATATGTAATGCTGTCACTATACTGCAAGTGGGAACGCAATGGGAGAAAGAATTTTTTGCCTCGTACCAAAACGGCGGTGACGTGTTTCGCCACCCGTCAGGTCCCGTTTTCCTGTTAGTGGCCTCTGTCTACCCCTTATATGGAAAAAAGGCGTGGCTGTATGTATGGACGTATATTCTTTGTGGAGGACGAAAGAAATCATCACGTTGATAGTGTGTACAAATGGAACAAGATATACGAAGAATTATAATTGGCCTGCGTTCCTGGGCCCTGTGATAGAGAGAGAGTTTTGCTTAACATGTGTTATAATATGGTGTTATACTTAGTTTCCAAATTATTAAGATGAATTTTGAACTGTCGGGAAAAGAAGAGTTCGCTGTAGTTGTCGTGATGACGACAATAGTTCGGTATTTGAGAATCGAGAAATATGATACAGTCATGACTCACAGCCTCTTTGGTGACAATATTTATTTTAAATAGATGGATAAAACATATATATTTTTATACCTTTATTTTTTATAATAATAAAGCTTTTTATTTTGAAAACTATCTCTTTATTAATAAAAACCTTTTTTATGGAAGAATGTAAAATAAAAAAAGGATTTAATATAATTGTTCAAAAAGAAAAAAAGTTAATTTGTTAAGATCCACTTGCAAAATACAAAATGGTCATCATCATATCTTTATGATGGCATCAGATCTATACATATTGTAAGCTACATTTCTGACTTTAGCACTTATAAGGTATGATAGATACCACCGCTGGGCCAGATATTCTTTCGTGAAGCAGTAGTGTGCATTACTGTCTTTCGGTCTGAAGTGCACTGATATGTAGTGTAACCACTGGGCATATGAAATTTAAGAGCAGATGCCTCAAGGGAACGGGTGCAGTGTAGTGATACACAGTAATGTTCTGAAAAGGTAACCGCATTTCATATCCAGTAATTCGTATCCACGCAAATGCTTTCTTGTTCTAATCCAAATGCATGCCAAAAAGGATTTCGTTTTCTGTGCTTTAAAAATTATATAGAAATGTTCATGATTTGTAATAAAATGAACATTGATAACAACAAATGAACATTTTTAGAATTGATTTGGTGAATATTAAATATGAATAAAGAATTTTATTAATATAATTTTTCTTTAGAAGATCTTACAATGTGAAGTGATATACTCGTAGTATAGCTTTTCCATTAACTTACATATAGTCATCATCATCATCATCATTTCAGTCTATCACGATACCATTACTGGATTTTTTATCTGTCTGTCTCTCTGTGCACGCATTACGTAAAAATTACTGAACAGATTTTTATGCAATTTGGTGTAGTTATATGATATCTCATATTGCATAAAAGATCAATATTTATGGTACTTTTTATTTGCAGTTTTTATGGGATTCGTAACAAACCTGTTCATTTAACAAGGCAATTAAATGTGATTTCCATTATTATATAGTCGCCGCCATTTTGGCACTAGTTGAAAATTCGTACAACTTATTGCGTTCCCTTGAGCAGCAACGGCTTTGCATCATCACCATTTGAGCCTATTTCAGTCCACTGTTATCTGTTCTATGCATCGTTGCATATTATTGTATTATTCTGCAGGAATAAAAACTGTTCGCACAATACCTTAGTCGACTCTTACGACACCTCGTCAGGAAAGAGACAGGTGCTTGTCTTCTGGACACCCATCGGTAACATATTTCAAGAGATATTAATCCGTGTGGTGGCGGCTCGTTAAAAGAATACTACGACTCCATCTCCTCCAATGGATCTCGTAAAAGGCGAGTAAGGAATTAAACTGCACTGTGCACCCAACAGCGCATGGTGGCGATGGGCTCACCACCTATCACACCAAGTGCATTATATTGTTTCGGTGAAACGTGGATTGTGGCAGTCATCTGTTTTTGCAGTGAGTGCCCAGTCTCTGACTACCCCTTACGGGATACAGTCGTGATCTTATGTATGTATGTATGTATTAATCTACAATTGAAGTGGATGATCGTACATACTCATAAATACAGGCGCATTAGGTGCTGATCTAAGTCACATGCTTAATTTAGAATGGCAAAATTAAAACTGAATAGGAAACTATGAGTGATTAGTAGCTCGTTCTGATGGTAGTAGGATTGCTGGTGGTAGGATTCCTATGCAGGAATCCGTCTAGGTAGGTACCACCCCAGGGCCAGTTATTCTGCCGTGAAGCAGTAGTGTGCAAACAATACTGTTTCGGTTTGAAGGGCACTGTGAGCTAGCGTAATCACTGGGCATTTGAGAGTTAAGAACTGATGTCTCAGGGTGACGGCCGCAGTGGGGTGTCATACAGAAATATTCTGGGAGACACGGCATTTGTTGTGGGCGGACGTTGCACTTACCATCAGGTAAACGTTTTGCTCGTTTCGTCACTCTATACATTAAAAAAAAATGTGTCAGGGTGATAGGGATTGTGAGGTGTCAGTGTCAGGTGACACAGAAATGTTATCGGTGACACAGCATTTGTTGTGGGCAGACGTTGCACTTAACATCAGGTGAACGTTTTGCTAGTTTTATGACTTTATCTAATAAAAAAAATACATCTCATTCAGGCACAATATTCGGTTCACAAAATATTCAATAAAATATAACTCAATATTTGACTTCATTTCTTGAGAGGTACGAATTCCATTTCAGCGGAGCCAAATGAATTGTACATAATACCATCAAAGTACCTTTTTTTATATATTATACGTAACATTTTTTGTCATAGACTTCTGGATTTAATTTAGTTATTATACCTGTTTTAAGTTATATTCATTTAGTTTTTATACTACGCCGCCGGTCCTGAGTTCGAATCCCAGCCGGAACATTCGTGCAAAAACTGAAATTTTAGTTTCTCTTTTTTTTCTTTTTTATTGTATAAAGTGACGAAACGAGCAAAACGTTCACCTGATGGTAAGTGCAACGTTTGCCCATAACAAATGCTGTGTCACATAGATAATTTCGTTGTGACACCACACTGTGTCCATCACCCTGAGACATAAGTTCTTAAGTCTCATATGCCCAGTGATTACGGTAGCTCTCAGTGCCCTTCAAACCGAAACACAGTAATGTTTGCACACTACTGCTACACGGCAGAATAACTGGCCCTGTAGTGGTGCCTTCCTAGACGGATTCCTGCATGGGAATCCTTCCACCAGTTCTATAATTAATATTAGCTAATCGCCTCGTACCAAAATTGCAGCGACGTGGATGTGTCTTACCCCTTATATGGGAAAAAAGCGTGACTGTATGTAGGTATGTAATTTTTAATTTAATTTTCAATAAGCCTCATCGTGTAGTCTTAAAATTTCATAGTACGCGAGTGACCTAAGTTTTATCCACGGTGCCGGCCACCTTTAAAACGAGCGTGACGAGCGTTTTGCTCGTCTCGTCACTTTATCAAATAAAAAAAAAAAAAAAAAAAATTGCACCCGCTGCGTTCTTACGAGAAGCTAACCATACGTATGTGATATGAATATGGATATTATATTTTTAAATGTGTTTTCTCATCAAAAACCCAATACCAATCGTATATAAAAGTTAAAAATATTTACCGAGAGAGAATTCAATACCCTGAAATTACGCTCAAATTTTCAGCCAAAGAAAACAATGCTCACAATTTCTCTCCGACCCATTTCCGATTGCGGATAACACTGTTCCAGTATCTGCAACGCGTAATATGTTAGCTCCAAACATTTGTAGACGGTAAATAGGTTTTCGCAGCGTCTGTACTGCAGCGTAAATCAAGTATTCCCTGGAGTAACGGGCTGAAAATATTAGGTTTTAATGTAATGAAACTCTGATATGTGATAAGGCGGTATTGTGTAAATTCAATTGGAAACTTCGTTGCGTTGCCGAAATGTAATATGAACTAACGTTTAGCTTTTCTAAACGTATAAATAAAATTGAAGTGTCGGTTTCTTATAACAAAATAACAGCTTTTTACTGAATGCTTATGAAAGTATGTACGGTACTTATGAGAAAAAACAATTTTTAAATTTTTTGTCTGTCTGTCTGTGTTTGTTCCGGCTAATCTTCGAATAGGTTTGACCGATTTTGACGGGACTTTCATTGACAGATAGCTGATATTATAGCGGGTAACTTAGGCTACCTTAATCTTAAAAAAATAATTAGGGTTCTGCGCGAAAAAATTTAAACCCCAAGAGTCGATTCAAATAGGGAAGTAACCGCGGTGCGCAGCTAGTTTTTTTTTAACTACGATCCCACGTGACAGTAAGTGACGATGTAGCTTGGATGGTAATCGATGTAGCTAAGAAAAATCCTATTCACGCTGTTCTCGATAGAACAATAAAAAGATGAAATTTTAGGAAATTATATTTTATTACATTATGTACTTTATAAATTATTAGGTGTGTGCAGTAGGCAGTTTGTGTTGCGAGTGTGGCTATGTGTAAGTAAGCGAGTCTGCGACAAGCTTTCTAATTATTAATAAGTTTGGTGGGTTTTGATTGGCTGGTATGTCCTATGTGAAGCGATGTATGGAAGTGGATACAAAATGCAATTTGAAGTGTTGGACTTTATATAAACAATTATAATATGAGTTAAATAAGCGTTAAGCATGGCGTGGACACACGTTTGTCTTGAAGACACCCACATTGTAATCGGACGGAAAGAGTGATTTATGCAAATTATTCCCGTCACTTACTCCACGAATTCTGAACGACGAAGCAAAACGCTTCGTCCAAATGTACACCTTTCATTTGGACGAAGCGTACGTATATCTACAGCAAAATGATGTAAACCTGCCACGCGTCTTGTTGACCGATGATGGAAAGGGGGAGGGGTGTACAGAATGTATGTATGTAATGTAAAAACTGTTTCCGTTTCTAAACAAAATATAACACTAGCCAATAGGTATCTGGCAGAGTAGAATAACCTCTTTCTTACCTAGGTGTCGTAAGAGGCGACTTATTGTACGGACAGCCTTATACTTATGCCTAATACGCTATGTGATCACTATACTGCTCGTGGGAACGCAACGGAGAGTCAGACATTTTTTTGACTCGTACCAAAGTGGCGGCGACGTGGTTCGCTATCCGAAATTGTATAACTCTTGCCTACCCCTTATGTGGGTAAACGGCGTAACTATATTTAATTATGTAATATAAGAAAAAATATTTATTAACATATATTTGCAACCAAGAAGACACGCAGCGAGAAACAAATATATTTTTTAGTTAACGAAAATAATAAAAAAAAGATGTATAAATTACATTAAATATCAGAAGAAAGAAACTACATTTTGTTTGATCTAATGACCTAAATTAGAATTTCTCCCGTTTTGTGACTGCTTCACAAACATTAATTTCCCATGCACAACACAACCAGACCCGCAAATCAGCAATTTGTATTTTCGCACAAAAATGTTGGCTCCGGCTGGGATTCGAACCCAGTACTCTGATTATTAAGCCACGCGGTGGTCAAGCAATGTATAATAATGAAATAATACTTATATATAATTTTGAATAACAGTAATAACTTAATCGAAAAACCGACTTCAACGCAGCAGCTCTAAACAGTTTCACGACTTTCTCATGGATCCTATCATCACAACTTGACTAAAATTATACAGGACCACCTTACGATATTAGCTTTATAATGAAAAAAAAAAATTAAATCGGTTCTTAAACAAATAAGTGGTGCCTATACATACAGACGAATTGAGAACAGAATGGTTCCCGAGTGGCAACTACGTACTTAGATGGAGCGACCAACTGCACGGTTGCGCGGGATATCGATGGATGCAGGTGGGTCAGGACCGTGTTTTGTGGCAATCTGTGGTTGAGGTTTATGTTCAACAGTGGACTCAGATAAGATGAAATAATAAAATAAGATGAAATGATGATGATGAATTGAGAGCCTCCTCCTTTTTAACTATATCCTGTGGGTGTCGCAAAAGTCGACAGAAGGAAAATTAAAACTAGGGCAGCAGGTCTTCTCCTGGTTTTTATTTTCTGGCATCTTCCTGGAACATCTGAATAAATAAACTGCGGTTGCTAACTCGCTTGCCATGCGTGGCAACAATGACAACATGCCCAAAGTGAGTGCTACAAAATTAGTCGGGTAGTCGGGAGGCTCTTCTTGAGACTAGTTATTGTCTGAAATGATGATGATGCAAACATTGGTTGAATTTTGAGATAACATTTAAAAAAGATAACATATAAAAAATTAAAATTCGTTTGTCTTCTAGACTTACTTCTGGTATTAACTTTAAATAAGGGAATAACTGACACGTTAACGAAACTTGTTTCTCTGTTTTTGTACGAAACAAGAGTCACATCAATCTCAGCGAAACTTCTTAGCAGTAAGTAACCTTAAGAGCGACCGTGAAATTGCTTACTCGAAGTTTTTTTAAGTAGTTTGTATTCGCTACTTAAACATCTACATCCAACCTAAATAAAAATATCGGAAAAAGCTTAGTCATGAGATTTTTAAGAAAATCATTTTTAAGTTTTCTATTTATTTGGCAACAAATTTTGTACATTCTCTTTAAAAATAAAACTTTTTTCCTCTTTTCCTTTTAAATTATGTATTATCTTCTTAAAAATGTTTTGCCTTTTTAAAGTTCATTAAGTGGTCTTTAATTTTTTTAGTTTATTTTTACCTAAGTAAGAATATTTTTTCAAGGTTATGTATAAATTACTTTACTGGTAGGATTCCTATGCAGGAATCCGTCTAGGTAGGTATCACCGCAGAGCCAGTTATTCTGCCGTGAAGAAGTAGTGTGCAAACATTGGTATATTTCGATTTGAAAGGTACTGTATTTATTAAACTTAAGAACTAAAGTCCCAGGGTGGCAAATGCAATGAGGTGCAACACAGAAAAACGAACGTTGACTTACCAAAGTTTTGCTCGTCTAGTCACTTTCTTCCATAAAAAAAATCTTCTGGTCTGATCTGTGGAGGACGTCTCCTCCTGCTAATAATATTAAGATGTTGTATATAAAGTTCGCAACTCAGAAACTTTCATAACGCGATTATGGAATGTATTAGATTTTTCTTGAGCTTCTCATTTCACGTCCTAGATGTCACTACAAATCAAAGGTTTCGTTATAGTGATTCAATCAGAATAACGAAAACATTGATTTTTTCTTTATTATATAGTCACTTACATTATAATCTAAATGAATAGACATATTATAGGATAAGATGTTGAACAATACATTTTTTTAATTATTAAAACGTCGCCCTACTCTACAATTCCAATTATATCTGGAGTGCGTTTTGCAGACTTGATAGATGTTACGTGCGGGAATCTAAACCGCGACCCGTAGTGCAATAATCGTGGGTTTTGTTTTCGGGTGCATTTTAATAATAAACGCTTTTAATAAAACGTTTGAAATACACACTGCGCTCGTCACTCTAAAACATCTGTTCTTAAGTCTCATATGCACAGACATAACAAATGCTGTGTCACCAAGAATATTTCCGTGTGGCATTGCACAGCTCCTGTCACCTGCCTGCTACAGTAGATGGATTCCTACATCGTAATCCTATCACCAATAAAATCTTACTACCACTGCGGTCCATTCCTGAATACAGCCCTCATAGATGTAATTATGTTGAAACCGTAGAGGTTATGACTGTTTTGATAGCCGCAGTTCGGTTTTCATTCTATGGCTGATTTCGACCCCTACCACTTTCACGGTTCAAAATTGGTTGACGAATTTTTTGACTTAATTCCGGAAAATACTATGAAAAGTATATAAATATCTAATTAGTGCCTATAAAAATGATAATGATTTCTTATATCTCGCGAACACTACACAGTGCCCCGTGACCATAGGTGCTCTAAAGCACTCGAAACGTCGGGTTATAAATAATAAAATTGAACGCGATAAAATCCGTAAAATTAGTTTAATTTAAATATAAAAATGATGTTACGAAGTCGTGACAAAGATATAGAAAGTGATGATGCTTAGATGGTTTGAACACGAAGAGAGGATGGATAAAAGAAGATTGACGAAACAGATTTATGAGTAGAGTGTGAACAGGCAAGCCGGTAAGGGTCGAGGTATGCGAACGTATCACGTTGTATCAAATCGAATTCAGTTTAAGGAAAGGCCACGTCAAAAGTACCCGCAACTGACGTTCTTGTAGGAAAACACTAATGAAAGTAGAAGCGAAAAATGTATGTTAGGTTCGTAGCAAGGGGAAAGATGTGGTCGCTGCCTACCCCAATGGGAAAAGAGGCGTGACTCCATCTATATAAAAATGAAGTTCATATTTAGACAGTCATATTATAAAGTATGTTATTTATAATGAAGTATGTATATGCACGGTAAATTTGCCTCTGTTAAAAACACACTATCGAATAAGTTATCATGGAATTAGCCCATCCTTTCTTTCGTCGTAATACAATAACTTTTTTTTGGACTTACACAATCACTAAAAGAAATGATTTTTTTTATGTTTAAGGTGACGAAACGAGCAAAACGTTCACTATTACAATGCTGTGTCACCCAGAAAATTTCTGTGTAACACCACAATGCGCCCGTCACCCTGAGACGTCAGTTCTTAAGCCCGGTGAGTGCGCTCGCTCTCAGTGCCCTTCAAACCGAAACACAGTAATGTTTAAATAAAACTACTTTTTTACGGATTTTATCGCGTTTAATTTTGAACTATTTTTACCCGACGTTTACGACGACATACAAATAGGTATTTAAATGGTGAATCTCACCACCATCCTTCACAGTTAGCTACCGTGGGTAAATCTTTGTTTCAGAGAGCACAAGGGATCTGTGACAGTAAACACCTGGCCGCCGAGCTTCAGCATGTCAAGCAAGTTTTGCAAGACAACAAGCTTCGGGTTCCGCGCCTTCGTCGCAGTGACCGAGTGAAGCCGGCCACAGTCGAGCGTGTACCTGCTGTTCTTCCATATGTTAGAGGAGTCACGGACAAGATTGGCTATATCTTGAAGCGAGCTTCTATAAGAACATTTTTCAAGCCGCCGAAGAAGATAAGTCAGTTTTTACCATCTGTCAAGTGTAACATCCCTCTACAAGATGCAGGAGTATACAAGCTGGATTGTGAATGTGGTCTCTCTTACATAGGGCAAACTAAAAGATCCATTAAAACCCGCGTTAAAGAACACATAGCTAATGTGAAGCATCGACGCTCTAGGAAGTCTGCAGTCTGCGACCATGTTCTGGATCATCCCAACCATTACATCAGATTTGATAGACCACAAATCCTTGCAAAAGAACACCAATTCCTACCAAGGATGATTCGCGAGGCTATTGAAATTAAAAAACATCCTAATTTCAATAGGGAAGATGGTTTGGTATTACCATCGGCTTGGGATCCTATTATTAATAAAATTAAATCAAAAACCAAGCATACCACTGCAAGGCTTCAAGACACAGTAAGCTCTTTCTGCGTAGATCGGACTACAAATAATAATTAAAATCTGAAGGTACTCCGGGTTAACTATGACATCGGGACAACTGTCACCTCAGTCCTCCCGTGACCATGGGTGCTGTAAAGCGTCCGAAACGTCGGGTAAAAATAGTTCAAAATTAAACGCGATAAAATCCGTAAAAAAGTAGTTTTATTTAAATGTGTAATATTCGCGTAAATAAAAGAAAACAGTAATGTTTGCACATTCTGCTTCACGGCAGAATAACTGGCCCTGGGGTGGTACCTACCTAGACGGATTCCTGCATAGAAATCCTACCACCACTTCCCCTTCGTCGCTCTAAAAAGATTAAAAAAAATCGAAACGCTTTTCACTGTTAATTTTTTTATTTTCATGTAAAATACTTGCAATTTTATACAACATCTACAAATACTCCATGCTAAAAGGGGGATACGTACTGACGGAAGGAGCTTGCATTAAACTAGAATTTACGGGCGATAAAAATCTAAATGTTCAGCTTAACACGTTGGTACTCGAAGCGAGCGGTCAATAAAAATTCCTCACTAGAATTTATAATAGAATTTTTGATTTATTTTGCAAGAGGCCTCCGGGGAGTTGCGAATCAAAATCTTGTATAAAACGCGCTTCACGAGAGAACGTATTATAATATTTGATACGCTATTTACGGTGTCCATATTACATACATACATATATACAGTCACGTCTTTTTCCCATATAGGGAGGAAAATCATGTAGCGCACTTCACAATGATAAGTCCAATATCGAAATTTTGATTTGTACTTCATTTGTTGTTTTGGTTATTTGTTATTGTAAACAATAATTATTATCATTTTAGCTCATCTCAAGTCCACTGCTGATAATCCTCCTCCGTAGACTGCCACAAATCACGGTCCCTTAAGTGAGGGTCGCCTTACACTGCGTTTGCAAGTTTGAGGTTGCCACTTTTGAACTTTTCTAGCCCAACGGTTATCGTTTGTACGAGGACTATAGCTGGCCTATTGCCACTTCAGCTTGATTTCGGTTCTACTGTTATCAACAATACTATTTGGTAATTCAAAACCTTTGGTTTCAGTTGATAATTTAAAATAAATGTATTTTTAAACGTTTTTCATAAAATTATTAATTGTATCCGTTGCAATATTTTGTACATTTAAAAATGAAGTTATTATTTAATTTTCTCCGACATTCGTTGCTCGCGCTTACTTTTTGATTGAGCCCAACTACACAGAAGCTCTATGAAATACCTGAAGTATTCAGAGATTAGTGGAATTTCACGCTGTGAAGATCTGAATTGCCCTGGAACCACCGGCCTCTGGTACCTTTGCGCAATCGGTTTTGGATTATTTCTAGTGTAGCGAAATTGACGCTTGCATAGGCCATGACGGGTCTAATCGAAGTCTTATAGAGGCGAAGTTTGTATATTAAGCACATTTTGATAGAAGAGCATATTAGTGGGCGTGGGCGGTCTGAGATACATGCTGCTCAATTTCGGACATTGTTGGTGTGCGTGAAGTTAGAAGAGCCCTGTATTTTAGGCGTTGATTTTTGGGGCACGGGCCGTGAAGACCGGGTTCGGGTCGCCCGGTCCCAGGGCAGAACGGTACGCTAACGTATGGGCTCTCCCCTAGCCATTAATATTGGCATTAATTTTCATCCCTTAGATTTTTAGAGCACCATGCGTAATATTTAACCATCGCCTGCAACTCTACCTCCGATGATGCTAATATAAGGTTGGGGAAAAATTTCTTCGCATTTTATATGAAAATTCAAGACTTTTTTTTCAAAGTTTATTTACATTTAATTGCAGTATATATGTACCATTTTCTTCGATGAATTTTTGCCATCTTGAAAGTAGTGACATGATCCCTTTGCTGTAGAAATTGAGGGACTTCTTAGCGAAAAAACGCGACTAGTAGTTTTTGCAGTCCTCACTTGATATTAACCTGACACTACCTAAAGAAGTCTGAAGAGGCCAAAACAGGTAGAAATTTGAAGGTGCAAGGTCAAGGCTATATGCCGGATATATTAACACCTTCCAGCCAAACTCTCGTAATTTTTGCTGAGTGGCTAAAGATGTGTATGGTCTAGCGTTGACGTGATGAATAACCACACCCATTCTATTGATCAATTCCGGCCGCTTTCTCTCAACTTCGTGCTTTATTCTCATCAGTTGTTGGCGGTAGAGATCCGAATCGATGTTTCTACTTGGCGGTAAAAGCTCATAATGAACAACGCCCTTCCAATCCCACCATAAAGCCAGCCTCATCTTATTGCGAGTTTACTCGGGTTTTGGCACAGTCTGTGAAGCCTGTCTGACCTTTGACTATGACCTTTTTCTCACGTTCTTGTCGCGATCCACTTTTCATCACCATGTTTTAATCTCTTCAAAAATGTTTCGGTTTCATTACGTCTCAATAAAGAATCGCAAATGTGTACACGGTTCATTAGGCTTCTTTCAGTCAGCTCGTGTGGCACCCAAATATCGAGCTTTTTTGTGTACCCAGCTTTTTTTAAATGAGTCAATACTGTTATGTGGTCAATTCTCAGTTCTTTATCTATGCCTTTATTACCAATATGCCGATCTTGCTCCACTCCACTTAAACCAACTCTGTGCTACACTTACTGACGCTGCGTTAGGCCCATAAACGACACATTTTTTTTTCTGTTTGCGTTGCTTTTTTTGATTTTTTGTTTCACAATTTTAAAATGTATCGAATTTCTTCATTAGATTCACTCATTTTGACAGAAAGAAAAACAAATTAAAAATAGCTGGAAACAACATTTTTCTAATTTGTTTATTTTTTTGAAATGGAACCTTTTTCATGTCATCAAAACCAACCAGATACAAATAGTACAGCCAAAGAGATTTTATTACAAGTTTATACATACTATATGCGAAGACTTTTTCCCCGACCTATTACGAGTATAAATTGACCATAATCGTATAGAAGGCATTTGATGATCAGATCATTTATTCTTAATCCTAACGCACTCTCTTTCCAATACATAAGCAACTGACTACAAATAGGTTAAACAGCCTTGGCGAAGCTCTTTCTAGATTAACATGTATGTTAAGTAACATGTGTGTAAAGAAAAGTTATTTTATTTGATATTACAAAAGAAATACACAATAAAGTAACAAACACAAAGATGAAATGTGATAAATATGAAACCTAAAACAAAATTGCGGCAGCTAAGTCTAGTGAGGTATGGTCTGTGTAAGCCTCGTTTACCCTAACACAAGCACTGGTATCCTTATAGAATGTCAATTCTTATCCTTTAGAAATCATGTAACTTACCACACGATGTAACAGTTTTCTGTAAGCAGCTACGTGACATGTATTTTTATGCAGAGATAATAAAAAAATTGTAAATGGTATTATGGAAGATTATAGGTGTGCTCTGGAGAATGAAAGGCGGATTCTTTTACTTCCAACTTGCTTGCGGCGGCATCGTGTCGCGGGTCGTCCACTTCCCTTTCCCTCTCCGATGGCTGCTACATGCGTCATACTTGTAAACAGGTACTGTTGGTGGAAGCTAGTCTGCTCGAGTTTGCAATGCATTTATTCATTTGTTATTAAATCTTGTATAACAGTTTGCCATGGAGCTTGTTGTGAACGAAATTTATAATTCTTACATTAAATAATAAATAATTTGCATTTAATTTCAATGATTTCAGAGTTGCTGTAATTCACCCCATGCATAGACAATGTCAAACACACCGAGTTTTCAAGGTCTAATGTACAATAGAACTTCTGATTTTGACTCAAGAATTCTTCAGCTTAGGCTTCGTAAAGAAAATACCTGATCTATGCATCCGATTTCTCTCCTGAATGCCGCATATGTACATACCATATCTTCTCTTCATTTATCACTCTCTCAATCATAAGTTTTGCATACAGTTTTCCGACGATACTGAGCAAGCTTATGCCTCCGTAGTTTTGCAGTCTTGCTGCGACCCTTTTCCTTTGTGAAGAGGTACGAGATTCTATTAATAATGTATTTTTTTTTCTCACTAGTAATGTAAATTAAAAATTAAATAATTAATTACAGTGCTTATCATGAAACAGATTTAGTTACCATCTGCCATATTTTTCTCACACCACACCCACCACATCAGCCACGGTTAAGTGGCATGGAAAGCCAAGGTTAAAGGTAAATAAAGGATTAATAAATAAATAATGTTGTGTAAACATGAACCTAATCCTTAAACAAAAGTTCATATTTTTATAACATTGATGACAAGGATAAGATTGAGCTACTGCTTAGCATAATTGGTTTATTTTACCATCACCGTGTAACAATAAAAAGCAAACATAGCGTTTGATATATACTAGATTTGCCGCTTGAAAACATAGAAATTCTTTTATCAATTTAACCACGGGAACATTGCCAGGGGTGGTTCGTGTTGGCAACGGTGCTTGTTTTGATTTTTAACTTATTTATTTTTTATATTTCCACGTTCTGTTCCGTGCTAAAAGTAAATCTCGTATTGAATTACATTGTTCAATTTCAGTCACACATAATTTTAAAATAACTTACTATTAGGTATTTAATAACTTGTTTTTTTTTTTATTGTTCAAAGTAACGAAACGAGCAAAACGTTCACGTGATGGTAAGTGCAACGTCCGCCCACAACAAATGCCGTGCCACCCAGAATATTTCTGCGTGACACCACACTGCGCCCGTCACCCTGAGACATCAGTTCTTAAGTCTCAAATGGCCAGTGATTACGCTAGCTCACAGTGATCTTCAAACCGAAACACGTAATGTGCAAGACACTACTGCTTCATGGCAGAATAACTGGCCTAGGGGTGGTACCTACCTAGACGGACTCCTGCATAGGAATCCTACCACCATATAATTAGTATTTACGGTATAAGGAATATTACTGAAATCATGAAAATTAACACACAAATTCTGGTATACA
Source organism: Luehdorfia chinensis (assembly GCA_019845155.1). Classification (NCBI taxonomy): domain Eukaryota; kingdom Metazoa; phylum Arthropoda; class Insecta; order Lepidoptera; family Papilionidae; genus Luehdorfia; species Luehdorfia chinensis. Next base: position 798,190 of record JAHVAK010000056.1, on the reverse strand, counting down.
AAAGCGTAGATTTTTCATTGTGTTTTATAACCAGTTCGTAACTAAAGTCGATCATTAACTTTACAACTAATACTACTTTATAACTAACTCTTTATGTCATTAGAAAGAAAATAATAAGAAAGAATATATTTCATTTAGAAAACATGAAGCCAATAAAAAGCTTACTTAAATTAGAATTTTAACACACCACTCTTGGAATGATAAATAGTAATTTCTGGCTTTGTTGTGTTCTTCTGGGTGATATATTTATTAACGTTCTCATTGTGGTTGCGAACACGAGTATCCTTCCCTTCGCAGTGACTTCAGAGCGTTGAATTAACAATTTTTAATGATTTCTTATATTTACGCGAACACTACACATTTAAATGAAACTAAGTTTTACGGATTTTATCGCGTTTAATTTTTACTTTTTTACTATTTATAACCCGACGTTTCGAGTGCTTTACAGCACCCATGGTCACGGGAGGACTGAGGTGACAGATGTCCTGATGTCATAGTTAACCTGGGGTACCTTCAGCTTTTAATTATTATTTTTGGGTCCGATCTACGCAGAAAGAGCTAACTGTGTCTTGAAGTCTTGCAGTGGTATGCTTGGTTTTTGATTTAATTTTATTTATTATTGGATCCCAAGCTGGTGGTAATACCCAACCATCTTCCCTATTGAAATTAGGATGTTTTTTGATTTCAATAGCCTCGCGAATCATCCTTGGTAGGAATCGGTGTTCTTTTGCAAGGATCTGTGGTTTATCAAATCTGATGTAATGGTTGGGATGATCCAGAACATGGTCACAGACTGCAGACTTCCTAGAACGACGATGCTTCACGTCAGCTATGTGTTCTTTTACGCGGGTTTTAATTGATCTTTTTGTTTGGCCTATGTAAGAGAGACCACATTCACAATCTAGCTTGTATACTCCTGCGTCCTGTAGAGGGATGTTACACTTGACAGATGGTAAAAACTGACTTATCTTCTTCGGCGGCTTGAAGAATGTTTTTATGGAAGCCCGCTTCAAGATATAGCCAATCTTGTCCGTGACTCCTCTGACATAAGGTAGAACAGCAGGCACACGCTCGACTGTGGCCGGTTTCACTCGGTCACTGCGACGTAGGCGCGGAACCCGAAGCTTGTTGTCGTGCAAAACTTGCTTGACATGTTGAAGCTCGGCGGCCAGGTGTTTCCTGTCACAGATTCCTCGTGCTCTCTGAAACAAGGATTTACCCACGGTAGCTAACTGTGATGGATGATGGTGAGATTCACCGTTTAAATATCTGTTAGTATGGGTCTTTTTTCTATACACAGTGTGACACAAGGTGTTATTAGGATTTCGAATTACTAATACATCTAGAAAAGCTAAAGAGTTATTTGCCTCTAACTCCATTGTAAATTGAATTTTAGAGTTTAGGGAGTTAAGGTGGTTTAGAAATGCATTTACTTTATCTGATGGTAAAATTGTGAAAGTATCATCTACATACCGCTTGTAGAATCTTGGATTTACTGGAGAAGTACGGAGGGCTCTCTCCTCAAAGTCTTCCATGAAGATGTCGGCGACAATGGGAGATACTGGGGAGCCCATCGCCACACCATCTACTTGCTTGTAGTAGTGTTCCTTCCACAATAGATAGCCAGATGTAAGGCAATGTCTTAGTAGTTCTGCATATTCCGCTGGCATGTTGTTCTCAGCTAGCTTCCTAGATACAATTGAGATGCAGTCATCTACTGGTAGGCATGTGAATAGAGACTGGACATCAAAACTGACCATAGTTTCATTGTCAGTCAGTTGTAGGTCTTTAATCTCACTGACAAAATGGTATGAATCCTTTGTGTGTGCTCTAGTGTGTCCTCTGAGTGGTGAGAGTACTTTAGCCACATGCTGAGCCAATCTGTAGGTTGGTGAATCGATCTGGCTCACTATTGGACGTAGTGGAGCATTTGGTTTGTGTATCTTTGGTAACCCATACAACTTCGGTGATTTGGCACAAGATGGTATTATCGAACTAACGTCCAGATTCAATTTTTCGGAGTGTTTCTTAATAAGATCGCTAGTCGTTTTAAGCGTATTAGTAGTTGGGTCTGATTTGACCTTTTTATATGTACTTTCGTCCGACAAAAGTTCTTGTATTTTAAAATTGTAATCCGACGTATCCATGACTACCGTAGCATTACCTTTATCTGCGCGAAGTATCGTGAGTTCAGGTCTGTTCCGTAGGTTGTTCAACGCCTTTAATTCGTCTTTAGGAAGATTTAGTTTCGGCACCGAACTTCGACGTAACATAGACGAAATGTCTTGACGTATGGCCTCCAAATCTTCTTTATTGATATTGTTTTTAAACAGACAATCCTCGACACTACAGATAATTTCCTCGTACGGTATTCTTCGCGGTGTTACTGCGAAATTCATGCCCTTCGATAATACTTTTAATGTAGATTCATCCAGTGTTTGTTTTGACAGATTATAGACCGCGCGTAATCTATGATCATTGTCCGTAGTCAACGGTCGCGTTCCGTTCATGCGTTGAGATTGATGTTTGACATTTAATTTGGTCGTTAATTTTTGATATTTTTCTATGTGTTTATTTTTGCAATCATTATATCTAGCTGTTTCACGCTTATTTAATGTTTCAATGCAATTATTAAAATCAAATGTCGTTAAAACTGTTTTTAAAACACTGGATAAATTGTCTATGGACGTATTTATGACATGTAGATCGGTACGTTTTTGCTGAATACCCGTTCTTAACAACTTTTTACTTGCCTGTTTTAAGATCTTAGCGCTTCCTCGAATGTCCTTTTTAGCTGATATTTTGACACACGTAGGAATGAGGTCATGGTCTCTGCATCTCTTCAAGAAATTCAAAGATGTTATGAATCTTGCGCGCTTGGTCTTGAGATCTTCTAACCGGCGTATTTTATTTGCGATTTCCAGTCCGTACTGGTTCACATAATGATTTCTTATATTTACGCGAACACTACACATTTAAATGAAACTAAGTTTTACGGATTTTATCGCGTTTAATTTTTACTTTTTTACTATTTATAACCCGACGTTTCGAGTGCTTTACAGCACCCATGGTCACGGGAGGACTGAGGTGACAGATGTCCTGATGTCATAGTTAACCTGGGGTACCTTCAGCTTTTAATTATTATTTTTGGGTCCGATCTACGCAGAAAGAGCTAACTGTGTCTTGAAGTCTTGCAGTGGTATGCTTGGATTTTGATTTAATTTTATTTATTATTGGATCCCAAGCTGGTGGTAATACCCAACCATCTTCCCTATTGAAATTAGGATGTTTTTTGATTTCAATAGCCTCGCGAATCATCCTTGGTAGGAATCGGTGTTCTTTTGCAAGGATCTGTGGTTTATCAAATCTGATGTAATGGTTGGGATGATCCAGAACATGGTCACAGACTGCAGACTTCCTAGAACGACGATGCTTCACGTCAGCTATGTGTTCTTTTACGCGGGTTTTAATTGATCTTTTTGTTTGGCCTATGTAAGAGAGACCACATTCACAATCTAGCTTGTATACTCCTGCGTCCTGTAGAGGGATGTTACACTTGACAGATGGTAAAAACTGACTTATCTTCTTCGGCGGCTTGAAGAATGTTTTTATGGAAGCCCGCTTCAAGATATAGCCAATCTTGTCCGTGACTCCTCTGACATAAGGTAGAACAGCAGGCACACGCTCGACTGTGGCCGGTTTCACTCGGTCACTGCGACGTAGGCGCGGAACCCGAAGCTTGTTGTCGTGCAAAACTTGCTTGACATGTTGAAGCTCGGCGGCCAGGTGTTTCCTGTCACAGATTCCTCGTGCTCTCTGAAACAAGGATTTACCCACGGTAGCTAACTGTGATGGATGATGGTGAGATTCACCGTTTAAATATCTGTTAGTATGGGTCTTTTTTCTATACACAGTGTGACACAAGGTGTTATTAGGATTTCGAATTACTAATACATCTAGAAAAGCTAAAGAGTTATTTGCCTCTAACTCCATTGTAAATTGAATTTTAGAGTTTAGGGAGTTAAGGTGGTTTAGAAATGCATTTACTTTATCTGATGGTAAAATTGTGAAAGTATCATCTACATACCGCTTGTAGAATCTTGGATTTACTGGAGAAGTACGGAGGGCTCTCTCCTCAAAGTCTTCCATGAAGATGTCGGCGACAATGGGAGATACTGGGGAGCCCATCGCCACACCATCTACTTGCTTGTAGTAGTGTTCCTTCCACAATAGATAGCCAGATGTAAGGCAATGTCTTAGTAGTTCTGCATATTCTGCATATTTCAATAGGGAAGATGGTTGGGTATTACCACCAGCTTGGGATCCAATAATAAATAAAATTAAATCAAAAACCAAGCATACCACTGCAAGACTTCAAGACACAGTTAGCTCTTTCTGCGTAGATCGGACCCAAAAATAATAATTAAAAGCTGAAGGTACCCCAGGTTAACTATGACATCAGGACATCTGTCACCTCAGTCCTCCCGTGACCATGGGTGCTGTAAAGCACTCGAAACGTCGGGTTATAAATAGTAAAAAAGTAAAAATTAAACGCGATAAAATCCGTAAAACTTAGTTTCATTTAAATGTGTAGTGTTCGCGTAAATATAAGAAATCATTATGTGAACCAGTACGGACTGGAAATCGCAAAATAAAATACGCCGGTTAGAAGATCTCAAGACCAAGCGCGCAAGATTCATAACATCTTTGAATTTCTTGAAGAGATGCAGAGACCATGACCTCATTCCTACGTGTGTCAAAATATCAGCTAAAAAGGACATTCGAGGAAGCGCTAAGATCTTAAAACAGGCAAGTAAAAAGTTGTTAAGAACGGGTATTCAGCAAAAACGTACCGATCTACATGTCATAAATACGTCCATAGACAATTTATCCAGTGTTTTAAAAACAGTTTTAACGACATTTGATTTTAATAATTGCATTGAAACATTAAATAAGCGTGAAACAGCTAGATATAATGATTGCAAAAATAAACACATAGAAAAATATCAAAAATTAACGACCAAATTAAATGTCAAACATCAATCTCAACGCATGAACGGAACGCGACCGTTGACTACGGACAATGATCATAGATTACGCGCGGTCTATAATCTGTCAAAACAAACACTGGATGAATCTACATTAAAAGTATTATCGAAGGGCATGAATTTCGCAGTAACACCGCGAAGAATACCGTACGAGGAAATTATCTGTAGTGTCGAGGATTGTCTGTTTAAAAACAATATCAATAAAGAAGATTTGGAGGCCATACGTCAAGACATTTCGTCTATGTTACGTCGAAGTTCGGTGCCGAAACTAAATCTTCCTAAAGACGAATTAAAGGCGTTGAACAACCTACGGAACAGACCTGAACTCACGATACTTCGCGCAGATAAAGGTAATGCTACGGTAGTCATGGATACGTCGGATTACAATTTTAAAATACAAGAACTTTTGTCGGACGAAAGTACATATAAAAAGGTCAAATCAGACCCAACTACTAATACGCTTAAAACGACTAGCGATCTTATTAAGAAACACTCCGAAAAATTGAATCTGGACGTTAGTTCGATAATACCATCTTGTGCCAAATCACCGAAGTTGTATGGGTTACCAAAGATACACAAACCAAATGCTCCACTACGTCCAATAGTGAGCCAGATCGATTCACCAACCTACAGATTGGCTCAGCATGTGGCTAAAGTACTCTCACCACTCAGAGGACACACTAGAGCACACACAAAGGATTCATACCATTTTGTCAGTGAGATTAAAGACCTACAACTGACTGACAATGAAACTATGGTCAGTTTTGATGTCCAGTCTCTATTCACATGCCTACCAGTAGATGACTGCATCTCAATTGTATCTAGGAAGCTAGCTGAGAACAACATGCCAGCGGAATATGCAGAACTACTAAGACATTGCCTTACATCTGGCTATCTATTGTGGAAGGAACACTACTACAAGCAAGTAGATGGTGTGGCGATGGGCTCCCCAGTATCTCCCATTGTCGCCGACATCTTCATGGAAGACTTTGAGGAGAGAGCCCTCCGTACTTCTCCAGTAAATCCAAGATTCTACAAGCGGTATTTAGATGATACTTTCACAATTTTACCATCAGATAAAGTAAATGCATTTCTAAACCACCTTAACTCCCTAAACTCTAAAATTCAATTTACAATGGAGTTAGAGGCAAATAACTCTTTAGCTTTTCTAGATGTATTAGTAATTCGAAATCCTAATAACACCTTGTGTCACACTGTGTATAGAAAAAAGACCCATACTAACAGATATTTAAACGGTGAATCTCACCATCATCCATCACAGTTAGCTACCGTGGGTAAATCCTTGTTTCAGAGAGCACGAGGAATCTGTGACAGGAAACACCTGGCCGCCGAGCTTCAACATGTCAAGCAAGTTTTGCACGACAACAAGCTTCGGGTTCCGCGCCTACGTCGCAGTGACCGAGTGAAACCGGCCACAGTCGAGCGTGTGCCTGCTGTTCTACCTTATGTCAGAGGAGTCACGGACAAGATTGGCTATATCTTGAAGCGGGCTTCCATAAAAACATTCTTCAAGCCGCCGAAGAAGATAAGTCAGTTTTTACCATCTGTCAAGTGTAACATCCCTCTACAGGACGCAGGAGTATACAAGCTAGATTGTGAATGTGGTCTCTCTTACATAGGCCAAACAAAAAGATCAATTAAAACCCGCGTAAAAGAACACATAGCTGACGTGAAGCATCGTCGTTCTAGGAAGTCTGCAGTCTGTGACCATGTTCTGGATCATCCCAACCATTACATCAGATTTGATAAACCACAGATCCTTGCAAAAGAACACCGATTCCTACCAAGGATGATTCGCGAGGCTATTGAAATCAAAAAACATCCTAATTTCAATAGGGAAGATGGTTGGGTATTACCACCAGCTTGGGATCCAATAATAAATAAAATTAAATCAAAAACCAAGCATACCACTGCAAGACTTCAAGACACAGTTAGCTCTTTCTGCGTAGATCGGACCCAAAAATAATAATTAAAAGCTGAAGGTACCCCAGGTTAACTATGACATCAGGACATCTGTCACCTCAGTCCTCCCGTGACCATGGGTGCTGTAAAGCACTCGAAACGTCGGGTTATAAATAGTAAAAAAGTAAAAATTAAACGCGATAAAATCCGTAAAACTTAGTTTCATTTAACAATTTTTAATAGAATTTTAAATTTCCGTTCTAATTCCTGATGGTCACATTTGTTAATTAAAAAATTAATTAAGTTATTTTACTAGGATCCACTTGCAATATTAAAATGTTGTGTATTACCCAGTCTTTTAAGAGCAACACTTCTCAACTTGAAGAAGTTGAGAAGTGAAAGTGAATATCATCGGTGCTAGCGATGACTAGGCGCTGGCCGACGCAATGACGCAGTTTTTTTTATGTAAGAGGGGGCAAACGAGCAAGCGGCTCACCTGATGTTAAGTGATCACCGCCGCCCATGAACATCTACAATACCAGAGGAATAGCAGATGCGTTGCCGGCCTTTGAGAAAGGAATAGGCTCTTTTCTTGAAGGTCCCTAAGTTGCTTCAATGCGGCGTCACGATGCTAATTCCTCTGGCGAAAGTAAACGAAAACGGTTGGCGCAGTGGCTAAGCCTTTTGCTTCTGCGCCGCGGGTCGCGGGTTCGATTCCCGCACGGGACAGATATTTGTATGGCCTACATATAATTGTTCCGGGTCTGGGTGTTTGTGCATGTGGAATTTCTGTCTGTAAAACGCACCCACGACACATGAGAAAGCCTACTGTGGAGCTTCGTTTTTTAGAACAAAAAAAAATAAAAATAAAAAATAATAATTTATAAAATCTTTCATCGTAAATACTCTAAAGATAATCTGAATTTTCGCTCATAATCGTTTAACGGTGACCAAAAGTAATTAAAAGCAGTAAACGCTTTGCTCCTTACCAATGCATAATGAAATGCGTAATGTCGTGTTAACTACCACGCAAAATGGTTAACATTTACGTTATTATGGAGACTTACACTTTGGATTACAAGTTTAATTTTATGCCAAAGGACTGCTTAGAGCACAGTGATAAAGTTGAAGAAACGTTCAGTGTGCGCTGTGTTATTTTTTTTTTTTGAACTGGTGGTAGGATTCCTGATTCAGATGGATTGCAGGAATCCGTCTAGGTAGGTGCCACCCCAGGGCCAGTTATTCTGCCGTGAAGCAGTAGTGTGTAAGCATTACTGTGTTTCGATTTGAAGGGAACTGTGAGCTAGCGTAATCACTGGGCATTTGAGACTTAAAAACTGATGTCTGAAATGTTCTGGGTGACACAGCATTTGTCGTGGGCGGACGTTTACCATCAGGTGGTTTACTGGTGGTAGGATTCCTATGCAGGAATCCATCTAGGTAGGTACCACCCCAGGGTCAGTAATTCTGCCGTGAAGTAGTAGTGTGCAAACATTTCTGTGGTTCGGTTTAAAGGGCACTGTGAGCTAGCGTAATCACTGGGCATATGAGACTTAAGAACTGATGTCTCAGGGTGACTGGCACAGTGTGGTGTCACACAGTAATTTTCTGGGTGACACAGCTTTTGTTATGGGCAGACGTTGCACTTACCATCAGGTGAACGTTTTGCTCGTTCCGTCACTTTTATGAAATAAAAAAAAGGTGAACATTTTGCTCGTTTCGTCACTTTATACGATAAAGAAAGCTATCAGTCCCTTTCATACTTCTGCTTGTCGGTATAGGATACCCTGCATAAGAATTCTACCACTTTTTACAATAGCTAAGCGGTGATAGAATTTTCTTACACCGTCATTACAAGACTATTCAATCTTAAATGACTTTTGAATACAGCTCATCTTGAGTAATGCTCCATGGAATTCTTATTTCAAACGGAACACAGTAAAACGTTTAATGTCGTGTTAACTGCCGCACATAAACTCCCGAATATACCCCCGCAGTGAAGGAGGCGATGCTTATTGCCACAACCTTTTGTTAATCATTCCTCTCTACACTATTCTACCAAGCAAATAAATCACAAAATTACATCATCGAACACAAAACTCGTAAACAGAACAATACGAAAGCTTGACGGTCGTCAGAGGCACACCATCACTGTGTTACTTTGCGGAAATCCATTGTGATAAACGAAATAAATTTATTTTTAATCATAAACTAAATAAATTCACGTATTTTATCACGGCTAAAACCCCCCAAAATGAGAGCTACAAACTTGTGGCAAACGTTCAGCAGTGAACTACCGATAGGCCGAAAGCTGAAAGCTTTGAGCGCTTTACGGCACCTATGGTAACGATAGGTCTATGGAGTCAGATGTCCTGATGTCATAGTTAATCTGGAGTACATTCAGCTTTTTTACTTATTTTTTGATCCAATCTTCGCAAAATGAGCTTACAGTGTCTTGAAGCCTTGCAGTGGTACACTTGGTCTTCAATTTAACTAAATTAGGATTCCAAGCCGGCGGTAGTACCAAACCATCTTCTCTATTGAAATTAAAGCACTGTGGTGGAATGCTAAGTTCTGCCACAACGTGCGATGGTGAAAATCAGCGGCTGGAATTAATCGTAACAATTCCTTATAACACTCCCCGTGGTCAATCCTATAAAAATGCAAATAGATGCAATATCTCTTCGCAGACCAGTGGATCAGGCGATTATGATTGTGATTTTAAAAGTGTTTCGTTCAATAAATAGTTATTTTTATCTTCTTGACTGGCGACTGGCGACAATTAACCATCGAAAAGTTCTAGGCTACGCAGTTGTCAAAACTAAAACACAGGATAGTACATTACACAATAGTATACTGATTGACGCCAGAATAACAGTAATGAGGTGGTATTTATTTAGGTGGGTTCCCACGAAAGAGTCCTCTGACTTGACTAGTCATTTTTAGAAGCTGAACGTACTACGCCTTTTTCCTATTAGGTTAGGCAGACACTACATCCGTAGCCTACTTTTCGCTCTCTCGGGAAACGAGACGTGACAGGTGGCAAGCCACGCCGCCGCCATTTTGGCTACACTGCTATCTGACGAAGAGTCAATACTCACTGAAAACCAGCGCTGTAGTGTTGACTGCGGCAATAAGCTGAGTGAGACCCGCTTGCTCAATGCGCCACGATACACAAATTATTGATGACAATATTTTTGTACACGAATTTTGTTAAATGTTCAGTTTTGTGATGTTGTTTAATGTTTCTTTCGGTTTGTCTGTAAATACATTGTTTAATTGTATGTGTAGTGCCTAATTTTATATATTTGTGTCTGTGGCGTATTTCCGCAACAAATGTTCTCTTTCTTTCTTTCTTTCAATAACTCGTTTTGAGATGAAACACATGTGTTGCAACTATTCCGCTATTGTGGGAGGGCGGGCGGTGAACAAAAATTAGGTAATATACTCCATTTTACATTTTGAATGTGGATTTCAGCAAATGAACTATTGTCCTTATTATTTTATAACGAGTTAATATTCTCTCCCCCCCTCCCCCCCACCCCCATTGCGTTCCCACGACTAAAAACTAGTATCAGACAATTACATAATCGAATACAAATCGCGTTAGCAGAACAAAATGTAAGCTCAATCACCTTCAATTGTTACGAAAATGGCCATGGAAAATGAATTGCGGTTAAAGACCGCGTCATCATTTCTGCTGGTTGTTCAAACAACTGCAATGCATTCGCACGTCGTAGGATCGATGACCGTTGGAAGGCACTCGCTCGACAAGCGGACATACCTGTAACGCACATTTTGACCCCGCGGGAACCGAAATGCGACGGGTGGCAAACCAAGTCGCCGCCATTTTGGTGCTAGTCAAATAATTTTACTCCCCATTGAGATATAATGGCAGTGCGGTCACTATCCGCATTGCAGGAAATAAGTAGGTGCTATTCTACTCTGCCGGACGCCAAACGACAGATGACTTAACAATTGTGGCGGGTATCAGCTGGATACGGAAGACCACGAGTGCTGGCGCTCTTCTGAAAAGACTTATGCATAGCATTGCAATAGGAAATGCTTAATCATGATTGTGCTGACGTTGATGATTCTCTATTTAAATATATTCTAATAATAACACGCTTATTTTCTTGATCTTCCGTGGTATGATACTGTCAGTCAGATTTATGTGCGATAACATCCTTACTAATATTACAAATGCGAAAGTAATTGCCCTCCCGATTGAAATAACTGACCGAGCCGAGGCCGGCCCCCTTGGGCACCCTCGAGTCAGTAACTCTCGCGTACAGGTTGACGGTCCAAGCCAAGGTGCCCTCTCGGGGGCCCTTGTGCCAGTCATCCATAAATAAAGTTTTTGGCTAGAGCCTTAGCGCTCTGCCGCCTTTCAATCTGCCGAAACTGTGAAAGCCTTTAAGCCACCAGTGCTAAAAAAAAGAAAAAAAAACGCGAAAGTATGTAGTAACTCTCTCTCTCACTCTGTCTGTATGGCACCACACTTCGCCCGCCTCCTGAGACTAAGAGGATATGCCCTTCCTACCGAAACACAGTAACGTTTGCACACTACTGAAGAAATGAAACACATTGTTAATTTATATGAAAAACCAATAAAGTTTTATTCCATTACAGCTTCAAAATTAATAAAAGTGTAAATTGCTATCCAATATCGAATTTCGTTGTGAATTATTAAATAATTACGACGACTCTGCGCTCGAAATTACGCAAGAGTATTTTTTACAAATTAAATGGATTTCAATCTTCTTTAATTGCAAAGCTGTCGTATCAAAGCAATTTTACGGGCGCAGTGTGCTATAACATAGAAGTGTTCTGGGTGACACAGCATTTGTTATGTTTTTTTTTTGAGAGTGCGGTCAAATCTTTTACCTGATGGTAAATGCAGTCTGCTTATAACAAATGCTGTTTCACCCAGAACATTTCTGTTTGACACCTCACTGCGCCAGTCACCCTGTGACATGAGTTCTTTAGTCTCATATGTCCAGTGATTACGTGGACGACCGCGTGGCCTAGTGGTTAGAGTACCTGACTTCTACGCCGCGGGTCCTAGGTTCGATTCCCAGCCGGAACCAACAATTGTGCTAAAACACAAATTGTTGGTTTTCGGGTCTGGTTGTGTTGTGATTGTCCCCGTGTGTCTGACACTGCATCATAGCCTACCTCCGATCTTACCGCATCAGCGTTAAATCGGGCGCGGGTAGTTTAGGACGAGTGAGTGCCTCTGTGTTTGCGCGCACACTTGTGGCACCATAATATCTCCTGCCCAGTTGATGGCTCTCGACAGTATTTGGAAGTTGTCGCCGTGCTCGAAATCGGCTAGGAGGAGAACATCCAGTGATTACACTAGCTCTCAGTGCCCTTCAAATCGAAACACAGTAATGTTTGCACACTACTGCTTCACGGTAGAATAACTGGCCCTGGGGTGGTACCTACCTAAACGGATTCAGACATAGAAATCCTACCCCCAGCAAATTAAACGTATCAGAGTAATAAGTAAATAAATCAAGATAATGTAGTCAACAATGATAAGTAATTTGCTATCGTAATGATTACTGTGAACTGAGCGACATCAATATTGTCGATTACACGTACCATGACATTACTTTGTCCAAATATTAAACGTTTCATAGTATGCACCTGAGTTTTACTTGATCATCTGACCAACTCCTGTAACATTTTTAATAAATGCACGTATACATTTAATGGATGACTGTCTGGAAGCTGCTCGTTATTTCTATATCTATACCTCACAGAATAACAGCGCTGCTGTCAATTTTTCCGTTGAATGCTGAGTCACGTCCTTTTTGTTGCTGCAATATCGGATTGCTAATTATTTTACAACAGCGTATTGTTATTATTTTTCTTTTCTTAATCTATATTTTGTACGGAGCATAGCAACGCACAAAGCGATTTTCTTTATTTTTGAAACATTTTATTATACTGATCGTAAATATCGAAAATACACGCTATGTTGTTGTCTTTATTCGATATTTATAATGCTTAACTGAAACGATCGGAGTTTTTATAGTGCTACCGTAGATCAATTTCATATTTGAAATCGTTAATAATAAGTGTTGTTTGGTGAAACATGCAATTTGTCTTTCGTAGATTATACGTTATTCTATATCTACAAAGAAAGGTTTAGAAGAAAATATGACATTAAATTCCTTGCTCATACACAATACTGCATGAAAAGGTCAGTACTATTATTATAAAAAAGTAATGAACGTTTTATCTACATCTTTATATACATAATTCTTCTGTGCGTGGGTATGACACTGAACTCCCCTAAACGTCTGGACCGTTGTTGATGAACTTTTTTTGTGTTTGTGTGTATGTGTGGTTCACTGGATGGTTTAGATTCAGAATTGGCGCTGCGATAGAGTTCTAGGAAAATGACAAAAGTCACTCAGTATATAATTTATCGATAATTCGAATATGTTGTTCAATAATCATCAATCAATCAATTGTTGTATATGTTCAATAATCATTATCGGTCTTGTCATGGCCTAAGTTTACAAAATCTTACTTTGCGGAAATCATTTATAATAACAGAAAGAAACAAAATTGATTTGCAAAGATGCAAAGGCGAAATTTACAATTAAATGATATTTCTAAGCAGATCTAAGCAAATTAACTTTGTGTTTTTTTTATTATTGTACAAAGTGACGAAACGAGCAAAACGTTCACCTGATGGTAAGTGCAACCTCCGCCCACGACAAATGCTGTGTCTCCCAGAATATTTCTGTGTGACATCGCACTGCGCCCGTCATCCTGAGACATCAGTTCTTAAGTCTCAAATGCCCAGTGATTACGCTAGCTCACAGTGCCCTTCAAACCGAAACACAGTAGTGTTTGCACACTACTGCTTCACGGCAGAATAACTGGCCCTGGGGTGGTACCTACCTAGACGGATTCCTGCATAGGAATCCTACCACCAGTTGATTTGTTTTACTCAAATATAATTCTTATTTCTTCAAATATTTGCCTATACTGAGCAGGTTGGGTAAGCAGGTTAGTCAGTTAAACCAAAGCACGCTCCATGTTTAAATCTTAGACAAGATTAGAATTCAATCAATAATTGTAAGCTCGAGCAGACAAGCCTCCACCAACAGCACCTGTTCACAAGTATGACGCATGTGGCCGCCATCGCCCTCCTCAACGATTTCAAGGGGAAGTGGACGACCCGCTACACGATGCCGCCGCAAGCAGAGCCATTAAAGCGAGCATGACATACTAAAGTCTACCAAAAAAATTTACATTACTTAAATTATTGTCTTTTGCTTTACAGAGCGCACTTATAGTGTTCCACAACACAATTTACATTTTTTTGTTAATAAAAACGTTGCATTGTAATTACGAAGCTGCTTACAAAATAATAATTACTTTGTGTCATACATTATTTATTTATTTTTTTAAAAGAATACTAGCAATGCTATATTAACATTACTAATATTCCTGTTAACCACTCCAACTAAGCGTAAAAGCTTGTGCTAGGTGATGGTTCACGACAATTGTCGAATGGCGGGCTCGATCCTGCGACATCATGTTTCGGAGTCCGTACCCAAAACCATTAGGCTATTGCCGCTTAAGACATGTCTTGAATGTCTCCCTGGATGGATACTAATAAAACGATACCCCCGACTGAAGTTTCTTATGTGTCTCACGTGCATTTTACAGATATAAATGTCACTCGCACAAACGCTCCGTCATGAGACACATGTTTTTAGGCCCTATAAATATTCCTTCCGTATGAGATTTCAACTCGCCAGCCATATCGCAGAAGCCAATCCCTTAGTCACTGCTTCAGCCATGTCGACAAACTGTTAGAATCCAACTAATTCATATTTAAGCCGAATTACAAAATTTCGTAGATTTAATTTAACTTATTTTAAACGACCAACGCATGATGTTAAATTGAAGACTTTTTTATCTTAAAGGATTTATGGGTACGGATCATTTATAATTGCATATTTAAAAAGAACACACGTAATGCTGCGTCGAAAAGTCTAGTTTACGTGGGTTCCGCATAAAGTCCGATTTATAAGAATAAATACATCGTATGTAACGACCGGGTCGGCCCGTGCCCCTCATTTATTTGAATTTAGAGAGGTAACAGCGTACATGGCTAGTAGGATCGCGGTCCTTTCATTATTTTAAAGCACTATATTTTCTTGCTTTGAATTATAAGTATAAAAAAGCAATATTACAAAACAAGGATCGGAGGCATAACTTAGACTTAGTAAATCATATATAGCAATACACACTTTTTTTTAAATTAATGATCGAACGAAATTAATGAAAAACAAAAAAAAAATTAAATTTCTTTAGTTATAACAACTAATATATCTGTATAAAATTTTTGCACTTTGTGGATGTCTGTCGGAGAGTTAGTAATTACTTGATATGGCTTTGTTGTAAGGTGCAACGAGTGTCGCGTACTCGACTTTGATGGTACGCATTTCCTAGCAGTAGTATCGTATTTAAATAACTATATTTTATGGATTTTATCGCGTTTAATCTATTGTTTATAATCCCAAGTTTCCAGCGCGTTACAGTACCCGTGGTCGATGGACTTAGGTGACAGAATTCGTGATGTCACAGTTAATCTGGCGTTAAATAATAATTAAAAGCTGTAGATTTAATATTTTTTAATTTAACAATTAAAAGCTGTAGCTTTTAATTATTATTTTTGGTCCGATCTAGGCAGAATGAGCTTAATGTGTCTTGAAATCATACAGTGGTTTGCTTGGTTTTTGATTTAATTTTATTAATTATAGGATCCCAAGCCGGTGGTAGTACCCCATTGTCTCCGCTATTTAAATTAGGATGTTTTATAAATTCAATAGCCTCACGAATCCTTCTTGGTAGAAATCGGCGTTCTTTTGCAAGGATTTGTGGCCTAAATTTGATCTAAGGTCCATCAAATCTAGGGTGATCTAAAACATGATCACATACTAAAGACTTCCTAGAGCATCGATGCTTCATATCAGCTATATGTTCTTTTACACCGGTTGTTATTGATATTTTTATCTTCCCTATGTCAGAAAGATCACATTCAGAATCCAGCTTGTATACTCCTGCATCTTATAGAGAGATGTTACTATAGACAGATGGTATAACTAATTTATCTATAAGGGTTTTCTGGCTGAAATCTGATGTAATGGTTGGGGTGATCCAGAACGTGGTCACAGAATCAAACGCGATAAATTCCGGAAAATGTAGTTTTATTTAAATTTGTAGTATTCACGTAAAGAAATCAGTAGTGTTCTAGTAGTAGAAGGCATCTGGTGGTTGTCCTCGGCGGTGATATTAGTTTGCTTGTGCACCCTATTTAGCGCGCAGGCGATGCTAGTCAAAAACCAAGTAATTCCAACATTTTAAATTTTGCATGCGGATCTTAGCAAATTAACATTCTTTCCTTTATTAATACTTATCCGATTTGGAAAAAAGTTTCTGGTTTAGAAAACCCGTTTATTGAGGAAAGTTATATAGACTATAAAACATGTTGCTACGGACTTACGCTGACGCTGTAGCTGAAGCCGCACGCTAAGAACAGAACATTACCGAGAATGGCCGAAAGTATGACGCAGTTATGAGTTTCCTGGTGGTAGGATTCCTACGCAGGAATCCGTCTAATCTGTCTAGGTAGGTACCACCCCAGGGCCAGTTATTCTGCCGTGAAGCAGTAGTGTGCAAACGTTACTATGTTTCGGTTTGAATGGCACTGTGAGCTAGCTTAATCTCTGGGCATTTGAGACTTAAGAACTTATGTCTCAGGGTGATGCGAGCGGATTGGTGTATTCTGAGTTACACACCATTTGTTGTGGGCGGACGTTGCACTTACCATCAGGTGAACGTTGTGCTCGTTTCGTTACATTGTACAATAAAAAAGAAAGGGAGTAAAGGAGGACTTTAGGAAAGGGGTAGGTGCTATTCTACCCTGCCCGATATCTACCGGCTTTAATGTTTATATTATGAATGAATGAATGTATTCTTGGGTGGGCTGCGTGTACGGCCTCTGTCTACCTCCTATATGTGAAAAAGGCTCTATAGATCATATTTATTAAACACAATTACTACACTCAGCGTCACAAAAATCGCACCTCTCTGAGTTTGCGCGAAAAATGGCCGTAATGGCTAGAAACGAATTATATTTACTCGTATATAAATATTGGTATGTTTGAAATGGGTATTTGAATACCTTTACATTATTAATAAAAAAATCATGAAATCATTAAAACATTTATCATTATAGAGCGTCAAAAATAAACACTGTCAAATGCTCGTTAGTAAGGACGCTAGTTACACCACCTAAAAAGGGTATTAAAGGGTCGATCTGGATGAAATATGGGCCAGTCGTAATTTAGACTTTGCAGTGAACACACGTGAACAAGTAACGCAAGTAAGAACAAGTAAAGATGGACACCAGCTCTGAAGAAGCCGCTCAAGTGATTGCCCTATTGCAGTCGGGGATGCGGCAGTGTGACGTTGCTCGACAGTTGAACCTGTCCCGTTTTTCAGTTCGACGGGTGTTCTAACGTTTTCAGCAGACTAGTGGTTATGAATAATTATTTATGTTATAAAACCGGGATCTGGAAGAAAACGGTGCACATCAGAAAGAGATGACCATTTCATCTTTACGACATCTTTACGAAAACGTTTTACAAATGCTGTTGAGTTGCAACTACAGCTTCGATCAACTCGGAGAACATCTGTGAGTGTTTCTACGATAAGAAGAAGGTTACACGAAAAGAGTTTAACAGCCCATAGACCTTCTAAAGGTCCAAAACTTACTGCACAGCATCGCAGAGATCGCCTAGAGTTTGCTCGCAATCATTGCGAGTGGACTCTAGAACAGTGGCGGACCGTACTCTTCTCTGATGAGACGAGGGTCTGTCTCTTCTGCAATGATAGACGTAGAAGGGTCTACAGAAGACAGGGGGAGAGGTTCACACAACCCTCCTTCGAAGAATCCGTCGAATACGGGGGTGGCTCGTGTATGTTTTGGGGCGGCATTTCCGTCGACGGGAAAACGGAACTTGTGTGCGTTTCCCGGACTCGGAGTGGCCGTGGGCAAGGGTCATTAAATGCTGGTCGGTACATTACTGAAATCCTGGAGGAACATGTGGTCCCGTATGCTGGTTATGTCGGTGATGGATTCATGTTAATGCAAGATAATGCTCGTTGCCACACCGCGGCTATTGTACGGGATTATTTACAGGAGGTCGATATCCCTGTTATGCATTGGCCAGCACGAAGTCCAGACCTTAACCCAATAGAACATTTCTGGAATGACCTATAACGGCGCGTGCGAGCTCGAGATCCAGCTCCAGCCACTTTTCAAGAGCTCCAAGATGCGGTACTTGAAGAGTGGGAACAAATACCCCAAGAGGCTGTTGTGATCCTTGTAAGGTCCATGAAAGATCGCATGGAAGCCGTTATCAAGGCAAGGGGCACTTTTTTTGTATTTATTAAGTTTTTTTTTAAATTATTAATTTGCAAATTTGTACATACCCTGTCTTTTTCTTTAATTTCTCTTTCGTCTCGTTATAACAGTATAATTCAATTAAAATTCTTGAAAGCTAATGAAATTACCTTTCGAATGATAACCCTACAACCACAACATTGCCATTGGCTTGTTGTGCTAAAATAGTATTTAAATAATTTTTTTCGGTCGTGCGATTTTTTTGACGCCGAGTGTATTAAATTAAAAATGACGTTTAGAATTAAAGCAGGAATTGTGCTGGTTGTATTCACGGTGATAATGTTTAATGTAATTAAGCTATGTAATTGGTCTACCGATACAAAATGGTCGTTTGATATAAATAATACCAATTAAAACGTACGCAGTATTAATAATAATTCGAATTCGGTCATGATCATTAAGCGTTGGAAATAGTGAAAAATTCCTTTTATATTCAGTAGTTGATCAATTTGAAAAGGGTTTTGAATCGATTTTATTATAACTCGGGTATAAATTATACATTTAACGTTCTATGTGAATGTCACGCACATATTTTTTAAATTGGAATATGAAGAAGCACGTGGTCGTACATACATAAGATCACGACTGTATCCCATAAGGGGTAGTCAGAGACTGGGCACTCACTGCAAAAGTAGATGACTGCCACAATCCACGTTTCACCAAAACAATATAATGCACTAGGTGTGATAATTAACAAATTCATTAAAAAAACTCAAAAATTAATTAAAAACAGAATGAATACTAAAAACTATGTTAATTTATGTAAAGATAGGCAGGATTTAATTGGAAAAGTAAAACAATATTCAATTGAGGTGGATAACATTAAAACATGTTATGAGGCTGACATAGAATGTCTGAATATTGAAATACAATCACTACATAGTTCGCTTGATGTTATGACTAGTAAATATAAATCTACACAAAAAGAGATTAAGGAGTACATGCTGGCCATGGATGAGCTGGTTAGCATAAGTAAATATAACGAAGACCGTTTTGAGTCATTGACAAAAACTCAATATGAGTGTCCGCAATCAATGCCAGTTCTTTCAGGGACAGTGTGTGTTAACAATGTAACAAATGATAAATACTCTTTATTTACAGCTGAACTCTGTGACAGTCCCATAACAAACAAGATTGAAAAAAAAAAGTAATAATAGTAAGAACAATGTTATTGTTTTTAGTGATGAATTGGGAAAAAATATAGGAACATTATTAAATAATTTTTTAAAAGGACAACAAGTTACCAATTATTGCATGCCAGGAGCATCATTTAATGACATATTAAATAAAATTTTAGTAGGTACTTATTGTCCTAATACTATATTAGTGTTATTAATAGGGAGAAGGGGCAATGTTAACAGGAAACAATTATTGCAGTACTATGAATATTTAAACAATTTAAATGTAAGCAAAATTATCTTGTTTACATTGCCTTACATTCGGGGTATGCCACATGAAAATAATACAAGATATGAATTAAATTTATTATGGAATAATATAATATGTAACAATAATTTAAATTTGACATGTAATTCTAATAATGACAAATTCCATTTTATTGACATAAATAATTTATTCAGAAATATTTTAACTAATGATAGGTATTACCTATCCAAATATATATTAAGACTGGTAGCAAATGCGCTATATTATTGTTTATTTTTGAATACAGCCAAGAATTTGGCTATAAATACATCTTCTTTTATTGAGCAGTCTCATTGTTTGACATTAAATTTGGAATCAGTTCTAAATAATTTAAATTAAGTAAGAAGACAATAGAGGAAATTTCTAGCAATAATTTTGACATTAATAAATTAAGACAGTCATATGTAAATAATTGTACCACTTTAGAAAGTCTTAATAATAAAGATTGTATACACCTGGTGCATCAAAATATACAGGGAATTTTAGGCAAAGAATTAGAAATTGAATTATTTTTAAATAGCAATCATATTCATATTATGTGTATAACTGAACATTGGCTAAAAGATTATAATGTAATGTTTAATTTTAGTAACCACCAGGTGGTTAGTTCTTTCAATAGAGAAAAAGTTTTACGTGGTGGCTCTTTAATACTAGTAAATAAATCATTGCGATTCAAAGAACGTAAAGATATCGTGAGCCTCTCTGTTGAGAGAACTATAGAAATGGCCTGTGTTGAGCTTGAGCACCTCATAGTTGTCAGCGTTTACAGACCCCCATGTGCTTTATATGATGATTTTGAAAAAAATATGGAAGAAGTTTTAATTAAACTTAATAAACAGAACAAACCTGTTGTCATATGCGGAGACTTTAACATCAACCTCCTAGAAGCTTCTTCCATCACTGTTAAATTTATTTCTTTGTTGCAATCATTCAATTTAGTTAACATGTATTTAGAACCAACGCGTATTACTGGATCTAGTGCAACTTGTATAGACAATATTTTTACAGATGTTAAGCCTTTGCACCGATCCATAATTCACAAAATAAGTTCTGATCATTCCGGACAGTTAATATCGTTACCTTACATATTATGTAAAAAAACAAATAATAAAAAAATTGTGTTTGTCCCTGTAAATAAGTATCGTTTGGAGAAGTTTAGAAGTAACGTTAATAAAAAACTACTATTACTTCCTTATAATAATAATACTGACTATTTATATGAAGTATTGTTTAACCTGCTGAGCCAGGAATTTAATTCTATTTTTACTTCTAAAACTATCTCCTTGAATAGTCGCAAGACGTTTAATGAATGGGCGACAGTAGGAATCCACAGAAGTAGGCAAAGATTGTATGAACTTTACAATGAAAGATCATACAATCATAGTAACATATTCCTTAAATGTTATTCAAAATTATTTAAAAAAGTATGCTCTGAAGCCAAGTCATTACACTTGAGCAATCAAATAAAGAAAGCATCAGATAAAATCAAAATGACTTCTTCTTCTTCTTCTTCTTCTTTTCAGCCTATCACTAGTCCACTGTTGAACACAGGCCTCCCCCACAGATTGCCACAAAAGTTTGTAGCTCTCATTTTGGGGGGGATTTGCCATAGTTGCCACGCTTGGCAGGCGGGTTGGCAACCGCAGTTTATTTTTTCAGATGTTCCAGAATGATGCTGCTGCCCATCTTTTGGTTTTCATTTTCCCTCTGTCGACTTTTACGACACCCACGGGATGAGATGGGGTGGTAGATTCTCTTAAGCCGCCACCACACGGCGATGACTTGGATGATGGCTTGATGAAAATGACTTGGAGTATTATTAATAGTGAAACCGGGAAAGTCAAGGACCGAAACCATGATTACAAAATTAATTTTAACAATAAGCTAGTGACATCTGATCAAGATGTTGCTACAGCCTTTGAAAAGTTTTTTAGTGATATTCCAATTTCCATAACCAAGCCATTAAATTCTTCTCCTACTGCCGCTGAGACATTACTCAAACAAAATGTAACTTCTTGTACAAAAGATTTTAAATTCGATATGGTAGATGGAAATGACATTCTTAATACTTTTAAAAGTATTGATTGTAAGAGAACCGCGGATCTATGGGGTATGTCCGTGGAAGTTAGTGCGTCTATTATAGATATAATTGCACCTCAATTAGCCATAATTTTTAATTCCGGTATTGCATTTGGTGTGTTTCCTGATTTGATGAAACATAGTAAAATCGTACCTTTATTTAAATCTGGTAGTACATCGGACCCTGCTAACTTTAGACCTATTTCTGTACTACCAACATTAAGTAAAATTTTTGAAAAAATTATACTTAATCAAATGTTAAAACATTTTAATTTAAATAAATTGTTCCACAAAAACCAATTTGGCTTTACAAGGGGTCGTTCTACAACCGATGCAGGTGTTGAACTTATTAAGAATATATTCGAAGCCTGGGAGAGTTCACGGGATGCCTTGGGTGTTTTCTGTGATCTTTCTAAGGCCTTCGATTGCGTTGATCATGAAACACTTATCAGGAAACTACATCACTACGGTGTAAGAAATTCTGCACTTCAACTTCTAATTTCATATTTGAGTAATAGAACGCAGACAGTAGTTATCAATAGCAGGAGTTCTTCCGGATCAGCAGTATCTATGGGTGTCCCGCAGGGTTCGATTCTCGGCCCATTTCTATTTCTTATTTACATTAATGACTTACCTTACCTAGTAGGGGACAACCATGATATAGTGTTATTTGTTGATGATTCGTCTTTGATTGTTAAGATAAAACGTCAACTTTTATTATATGACGAGGTGAATAATGCTATTTCAAAATTAGTACATTGGTTTAACGTTAATAATTTGCTTTTAAACGGCAATAAAACAAAATGTATTAAATTCACAACACCAAATGTTAAACAATTAGATGTAAATGTGCTTGTGAATGGGGAAGAGTTGAGCCTTGTGGATACTGCTGTCTTTCTTGGAATAACTCTTGACGCAAAACTTCAATGGAGCCCCCATATATCTAAACTAGCAAGTAGACTTAGCTCTGCAGCTTATGCTGTAAAAAAATTAGGAATTTGACTAACGTTGAAACTACTAGATTGGTTTATTTTAGTTATTTTCATAGCATAATGTCTTATGGTATTTTGCTATGGGGAAATGCAGCTTATGTTGAAGTGATTTTTGTGTTGCAAAAGAGGGCCGTAAGAGCTATTTATAATCTTGGCTCTAAAGTGTCTCTTAGGGATAAATTTAAAGAAATTAATATCTTAACCTTGGCCTCTCAATATATATTTGAAAACGTTTTGTATGTACACAAGAACATAAACCAGTTCACTAAAAAAAGTGATGTTCATAATGTGAATACCAGGAACAAGCACAAATTAATTATGCCAGTTACCCGACTTCACAGAGTCAGTAACTCTTTTATGGGGCAATGTATACGTTTTTACAACAAAATTCCAGAAAGTGCTAAAAGTCTTTCAATCAAAAAGTTTAAATTTTATATTAAACAAAGACTTCATAAAAAGGGTTATTATACGAGTAATATTAAAGAATACATAGATGATGATAACCCCTGGGAATGAGGTGATCGCCGCCAAGCCATTTCTACATCTTTATAATACAGCTATTGTAATACAGTTATTGTACATAATTTTAAAAATGACTAAAAAAAGCCCGCTGGGTTTCTTACTGGTTCTTCCCAGGACAGAGGCATTTTTGCGAACCAGTGTAGTTTAAAAAAAGAAAAAAAATGACTTTCAATAAGTATTATGTAAATAATCTATATTGAATAAAAATGTATTCTATTCTATAGTTGGTGAGCCCATCGCCACCATGCGCTGTTGGGTGCGCAGTGCAGTTTTATTCCTTACTCGCCTTTTACGAGATCCATTGGATGAGATGGAGTGGTAGTATTCTTTTAACGAGCCGCCACCACACGGCACGTGGTCGATCAAAGTTAAATTGCTTTTAAAAGTATAAAAATAGGAAAGTAAGAACCTATTAATGTCCCATTGCTGAGCACATGCCACAGGCACAGTTTTTTTACTTCCTCGCTAAGCACATGGTAAAGCAGCACTTAAAATTGCAGAACAATTTTAGAGGTGCCAGCACCGGAGTTCGAACGCAGATCATTCACGTGCTATGGAATTTAAGGCGAGCGCCCGGCTAGAAGAAATGCATTGCAGTGCCATTTATTCTGCCTTGAAGGTGTAATGTGCAAACAACTTTCTTTCCGTTTGAAGGGTACTGATAGGTAATGTGATTGCTGGGCATATGGGACTGAAGAACCGATATCTCAGGGTCACGAGCGCAGTGCAGGGTTTAGTTATGGACAGACGTTGCTCTTCTAGTCTCGTCACTTTATCCAATAAAAAAAAAAGTAAAGTTTCAGCCTATAAATGTCCCACTACTGAGCACAGGCCTCCTCTCATATCTGAGAGGGTTTTGGAGCTAGTAAGAATCCGCCACGCTACTCCAACGCGGGTTGGCGGACTTCACATGTCTTCGAAATTTTTTTTATTCCTCAGACATGCAGGTTTCCTCACGATGTTTTCCTTCACCGCCGAGCACGTGGTAAATCAGCACTTAAAATTGCCATTAACAATCTTAGTGGTGCCGGCACCGGGAATCGAACCCAGGTCACTCGCGTACTATGAAATTTAAAGAAAGCGTCTAGCCCCTGAGCTACTACGGTTACATCACACATTATCCAATAAACTAAAAACAAAATAGAATATTTTCATACGAAATCAAAATCAAATAATTTCTGTACAGCCCTTCAAAAGCATGCATTCAGATTTATTTTTAAGCATCCATCCCCTGTAACGGTAACATAACGAAGCAATTAAGCTTAACTGTGGAAATGCCCGTGATATTTGCCTAGAGGCCTTGGGGATTACATCTGTCTAATCTTTGTTACGATAACTCATATAAATAAAAGATGTTTATTTACAGAATTAAGCTCAGGTGTTCTTATTATAATTTTAGTGACTTGTTGGAAATAAACAAAAACTTTAGAAAATCCATAAGAGCACGTCTTATAATTTTTTTATAAAACATGTAAGAATATAAGGCCGTGTGGTGGCGGCTCATTAAAAGAATTCTACCACTCCATCTCATCCAATGGATCTCGTAAAAGGCGAGTAAGGAATTAAACTGCACTGTGCACCCAACAGCACATACTGGCGATGGGCTCACCACCTATCACACCAAGTGCATTATATTGTTTTGGTGAAACGTGGATTGTGGCAGTCATCTGTTTTTGCAGTGAGTGCCCAGTCTCTGACTACCCCTTATGGGATACAGTCGTGATCTTATGTATGTATGTAAGAATATTACATGTTTCATAAAATTTCATAAGTATTGAAGAGCAAGCCGTGTAGTAGCGACTTAAGAGAATCTACCACCTCATTTCATCCCGGGGTGTCGTAAAAGTCGATAGAGGGAAAATTAAAACCAGAAGATGGGCAACAGCATCTTCCTGGTTATCTGAATAAATAAACTGCGGTTGCCAACTCGCCCGCCAAGCGTGGCAACTAGGGCAAAATTTCACTAAAATGAGAGCTACAAACTTTTGTGGCATGGGTTCGAATTACTACCGTTGCCAGTATTTTTATTCATTGTGCGCTCTGTATATTTATTTATCTTTTTTTTATTGGAGAAAGGGACAAGACGAGCAAAACGCAAACTAACGGTAAGTTCAGCGTCCGCCCGTAGGAAATGCTGTATCTCCCAGAATATATATGTGGCACCAAACTAAGCTCCCTGAGACATCATTTGTTAAGTCTCATATGCCCAGTGATTACTCCAAGTCTCCTTCAGACTGAAACGCAGCAATGTTGGCATACTCCTGCTTCACGGTAAATAACTGGGCCAGTGGTGGCTAGAGGTTCTCTGCATAGGTATCCTACCACCAGCGCTCCTTACAATTGTAAGTTATATTTCGCATCGTTGTTTTATAAAAAAAAATAAAAAAATCCTAAAACTCTTAGGCTTAAACTGACATTGGTTTCTAAGAATTTGTAAAGAAAGTATTATTAGACGAATAATTTTATACGAGCATTATATAGAGGACAAAGATGCGCGAAAATAACTTAGAACTCGTTAACATCATAGCTACGAAACATATGGCACTGAAAAAACAAACCCTGAGGTACTCTTGCTGGTACTTCTCCGAGTAGGTCTTATTTTTCGAACTAGTTTCGATTTTGATATTTATAAGAGTTTTATACAAGCCTAAACCGAATAAAGATATATGGAGTTCGACTTAGACCAAAGAACCGATGTCTCGTGGTGACAAGCGTAGTGGAGTACTACACAAAACTTTCTAAAAAGTATTTGTATCGTTACTGTCAGTTGTAGGAGTGACACTTACCATCATGTAAATGATCGTCACGTAACTTTATATATCTACTAAAACAGCTATGCATTGAGACCCGGATTCGAATTCCAAAGTGTGAGCGCATTAACACAATTTGTTGATTTTCGGGTCTGGTTGTATTCTGATTGTACCTGTGTTTCTTGCAATACATCCTAGCTCCCCTCCAATGTTATCGGATCTACAAAAGAGAGTTACTTCAGGCGCGGGAAGGTTAGGACGACTGAGTGCGTCTGTGATTACTTTTTACTTTTTTATTCGAGTAACTGATGAAAGAGCAAAACGTTCACCCGATGGTAAGTGCAACGTTTGCCCATAACAAATTCTGTGTCACCAGAACATTTCTGTGTGACACCTCATCCCCGCCCGTCACCCCGAAACATCAGTTCTTAATCTAAATCGGGTCTAACTGCCGCTATGTACAAAATCCAGATGCAATTTGAAGTTCTTGAGTAAATTTAAACGACCTGAACTTTAAATACGAAAACGTTACACAAAGTTTTTCAAGTAAGTCCGTTTTATATTGCACTCATTTCTCTTTAGTTTTCTCATTAACCTATTGCGCGCTGTATTTCAATTTTATTTTCCGTATCTCGAAAATTAAACATTCTAAGATTTGGATTAAATTTATGACACTCAATGTAATCTATATATTAATAAGTAAAGAGAAAACTTTGTACCTTTTTGTGTGGAGTGTTAGATTTGGTATTGTTAAAAACTGCACTGTTAAAGTTTATATAGAGAAGTAATGCAAAAGGCTAATATTTATATAATATGTGTAGGAAATACATCAAATTTAATAAAATAGTTAAAGAATTACGTTCCAATTACGACCATGTGGTAGCCGGCTTAAGAGAATCTACCACCCCATCTCATCCCGTGGGTGTCGTAAAATTCGACAGAGGGAAAAATATAAACCAGGAGATGGGCAGCAGCATCTTTTTGGAACATCTGAATAAATGAACTGCCAACCCGCCTGCCAAGCGTGGCAACTATGGCAAATTCCCCCCAAAATGAGAGCTACAAACTTTTGTTGCATTCTAAAGGGGAGGCCTATGTTCAACAGTGGACTAATGATAGGCTGAATCGACGACGACCATTTGGCGACCAATAGTTAGAATTATTCCTTGATCAATATATAATGTCTTCTACATACCGTATTTTATAACTAAAATATCGTATATTATATATACGACATAATATATGTAGCTGTAAACCAGCTATTGCATTATATATATATATATATATATATACATATATATATATATATATATATATATATATATATATATATATATAGCTGCATTTAGGCCTAACCAGCTTGTTTGTACAGCTTGTATTCAGCGCCGTAATGCTTTTATTCACTATTATGTTGTATTGTGCTCATTTTACGCCTTGTGGTGGTGGCTTAAGAGAATCTACCACCCCATCTCATTCCGTGGGTGGTAAAAGTCGACAGAGGGTAAATGAAAACCGGGAGCTGGATAGCAGCAACATCCTGGAACATCTCAATAAATAAACTGCGATTGCCAACCCGCCTGCCAAGTGTTGCAACTACGACAAAATCCATCAAATGACAGCTGCACACTTTTGTGACAAAATAATGGTGGAGGCCTATGTTCTGTTATATATAAACGGTATATATAAAGCCGTGATAGCTCACGGGCCTGGTGCTCGCCTTTAATTTAATAGTAAGCCAGTAACCTGGGTTCGATCCCCGGTGCCAGCACCTATAAAATTGTTCTACATATTTTAAGTGCTGACTTACCACGTGCTTAGCGGTGAAGTAAAACATCGTGAGGAAACCTGCATGTCCGAGGAATAGAAATATTTCGAAGACATGTGAAGTCCGCCAACCCGCATTGGAGCAGCGTGGCGGATTCTTCCTAACTCCAAAAACCCTCTCAGAAATGAAAGGAGGCCTGTGCTCAGCAGTGGGACATTTATAGGCTGAAACTTTACTTTTATTTATACTGAAGGAAAGTAAGTTACTTTGCTAAGATCCGCATGCAAAATATCGAGTCGAGTCAAACCGCTGGGTCGGCGGTTTGACTCGACTCGACTCGGAGGCTGTCTGTCGTAGAGTCTATGACGCTTGATAATGCCTCGTTTTGGGGCGAAACACGTGTCGTGTTCTCGACTTCAGTGGTGTATATTATCTAATGGTAGTATTGTAGTGGCTGGTGGCGGTTCCTGGTGGCGGTGTTAGTTTGCTTGTGCACGCTACTGAGGGAGGGCGGGCGGTGCTCTTCAAAAAACTAGTTAATATACACCATTTTTATATTTTGCAAGCGGATCTTAGCAAAGTAACTTACTTTCCTACATTTTAATGGATTTCCGCAAGGTAACGCCTGATTCTATTAACTATTAATTTTATTTATATGTATATTTGTTTTGGTGAAACGTGGATTGTGGCAGTCATCTGTTTTTACAGTGAGTGCCCAGTCTCTGACTACCCCTTACGGGATACAGTCGTGATCTTATGTATGTATGTATGTATTTCTGAAATTTTGTATATTGTTTCAAATTGTTTAATATAATTAACAAGACATCTAAAAGGGATTAATTTAGCATTTCAACGACTGTAGATTTTAGGAAATGAGTCTTTATATTTCATAAAGCGAAACAAACATCCTACTTTTTTTACTACCAAAAAAAATACTAACATATTTTAACTGAATTCCCTTTGTTAGTACTAATGAGATTGAGACAAAGACAGTTTACATTAGTGCTAGAGTGCATATAATTAATGCATTCCTGATATACTGTGATTGTATTTACAGTCTTAGCGGAAGGGAAAATATCAATGAAATTTATGTTATTGCTCAAATTGTTTATTAGCCTTGTAAAATCGAGGCCTTTTTTTGCTGTTTCAATTGTATCGTGACGTTGCAAAAATGTTAAAAATACATAATGAATATTTTTGATACTTTGTAAAAAAATACGTTTAATTTCTTTTTTTTTATTTAATTGTCGCAACATTAACACGCATAACAAAAAATAGTGTAAAAAAAGACAATTTTTTTAGTGTGATGTCAAATAGGATCTCGCCTCGATGATAATATGTGGTACCGCACAGCACTGTTTTTCAGTCGGATCCATCATTGACCTCACAAACAACCGGACATGAAAACGGTACCACCATCTCTAAAACCACCATCTATCACAGAAACCGGCCACAGTCGAGCGTGTATCTGCTGTTCTACCATATGTCAGAGGAGTCACGGACAAGATTGGCTATATCTTGAAGCGGGCTTCCATAAAAACATTGTTCAAGCCGCCGAAGAAGATAAGTCAGTTTTTACCATCTGTCAAGTGTAATATCTCTCTACAAGATGCAGGACAGCTAGATTGTGACTGTGGTCTCTCTTATACAGGCCAAACAAAAAGATCGATAAAAACCCGCGTAAAAGAACACATAGCTGACGTGAAGCATCGTCGTTCTAGGAAGTCTGCAGTCTGTGACCATGTTCTGGATCATCCCAACCTTTGGATTACATCAGATTTGATAAACCACAAATCCTCGCAAAAGAACACCGATTCCTACCAAGGATGATTCGCGAGGCTATTGAAATCAAAAAACATCCTAATTTCAATAGAGAAGATGGTTGGGTATTACCACCAGCTTGGGATCCAATAATAAATAAAATTAAATCAAAAACCAAGCATACCACTGCAAGACTTCAAGACACAGTTAGCTCTTTCTGCGTAGATCGGACCCAAAATTAATAATTAAAAGCTGAAGGTACCCCGGGTTAACTATGACATCAGGACATCTGTCACCTCAGTCATCCCGTGACCATGGGTGCTGTAAAGCACTCGAAACGACGGGTTATAAATAGTAAACAATTAAACGCAATAAAATCCGTAAAATTACATAGTTTCATTTAAATGTGTAGTGTTCGCGTAAATATAAAAATCTAAATTAAAGTAGTTAGGCTACTAATTTAACCGCTATAAAATAAAAGTATAAAAATAAAAATGAAGTGTCTATTTGTAATAACAAAATAACAGCTTTTTACTCAATGCTTATGAAAGTATATACGGTACTTATAAGAAATAAACATTTTTTTAATTTTTTGTCTGTCTGTCTGTTTGTTCCTGCAAATTAAATTGGTAACTTCGTTGCGTTGCCGAAATGTAATATGAACGACTGAATACGAATATGAACTATACGTTTAGGTTTACTAAAGAAATAAAAAAAATTAAGTGTCTGTTTTTAATAACAAAATAACAGCTTTATACTCAATGCTTATAAAAGTATTTACGGTATTTAGAAGAAAAAACAGTGTTTTAATTTTTTGTCTGTCTGTCCGTCTGTTTCTTCCGGAAAACCGCCTAAACGGTTGGACTGATTTTGACGAGACTTTCACTGACAGATAGATGATATTATAGAGGGTGCTAAAGGGTACTTTAGTTTTAGAAAAATAATTAGGATTCCGCGCAAAAAAATTGAAACTCTAAAATTCAATTCAAATAGGGAAGTATATATGTATATCATCGATCGGGCTTGGCTTTTTTACGCGGGGCATAGCTAGTTTATTATAAATTTGTAAGTATTAAGTCGTCGTCGTTTCAGCGTATCACAAGTCCTCTGCTGAAAATAGGCCTCCCCCATAGATATCCACAAAAGTGTTTAAGCTCTTATATTGGAGGGATTTTTATCATAGTTGCCACGCTTGGCAGGCGGATTAGCAACCGCAGTTTATTTATTAAGCTGTTCCAGGAACATGCTGCTGCCCATCTCCTGGTTTTAATTTCCCTCTGTCGACTTTTACGAAACCCACGGGATAGGATGAGGTGGTAGATTTTCTTAGGTATTATGTTTATTTTATTATATAAATAAGTGCTGCATATGGCCGTGTGGTAGCGGCTTAAGAGAATCTACAACCCCATCTCATCCCGTGGGTGTCGTAAAAGTCGACAGAGGGAAAATGAAAACCAGGAGATGGGCACCGGCATCTTGCTGTAACATCTGAATAAATAAACTGCGGTTGCCAACCCGTCTGCCAAGCGTGGCAACTAGGGCAAAATCCTCCCAAAACGAGAGCTACAAACTTTTGTGGCAATCTATGGGGGAGGCCTATGTTCAGCAGTGGACTATTGATAGGCTGAAACGACGACGACGACGACGAAGTGCTGCATTTTCATTTGGTCGAAAGCGTAAATTATGAGATAAAAGTGATACCAACTTCAATCTTTTGTTCAGTAATTCTTTAACAATGAACGTCTATCATTAAAAGTGGTGCAATTAAGAATGAATAGTTACCCAATGCAAATTCTCCTAAACACTTGCTAAATTAGGTCAAATTAGAATCCCCTAGCGTCGACCTTTCGGTCATTTTAGGACGTTTTACCTATAAAACGGTTTCTGTGAGTTAGCGCGAAAACTGTTTCCCGGAACACTTCCGCCTCATTTAACAACTAAGTGTGAACAAAATGTTCATATCTTTAACTAGCTGATGCCCGCGGCTTGGTCCGCATGGTTTAGATTAACAAAATGTTTTGCTTACAGAAGGATAAAAATTATAGTAAAAAAGAAAATTAATAAATATTTCACTAGTATTTAAATGAAACTAATCTTACAGATTTTATCGCGTTTAATTTTACTAAAATCCGTAAAATTTGTTTCATTTAAATGTTAAGTGTTCGCGTAAATATAAGAAATCATTATTTCACTGGTAATTAAAAGTAAAATAAGAATTTTTACTTTAAATTAATAAAGGGTTACCATTCATTTAATTAAAAAATATTAGTAATAAATATAGAGAGCCGTGGTAGCTCAATTTTCATAGTACGTGAGTGACCTGGGTTCGATTCCCGGTGCTGCAAACACCAAAGTTGTTAATTGTCAGTGGTGATTAAACACGTGCTCGGCTTTGAATGAAAACATCGTGAGGAAACCTGCATGTCTAAGAAATAAAAATATTTCGATGACATGTGAAATCCGCCAACCCGCATTGGAGCAGCGTGTCGGATTCTTCCGAGCTCCGAAACCCTCTCGGAAATGAAAGTAGGCCTGTGCTAAGCAGTGAGCCATTTATAGGCTGTTACTTTACTTTTTTATTTTAATAACTATAACTAAGAATCCCCATCTCATCCCGTGGGTGTCGTAAAAGTCGACAGAGGGAAAATGAAAACCAAAAGATGGGCAGCAGCATCATTCTGGAACATCTGAAAAAATAAACTGCGGTTGCCAACCCGCCTGCCAAGCGTGGCAACTATGGCAAATCCCCTCCAAAATGAGAGCTAAAAACTTTTGTGGCAATCTATGGGGGAGGCCTATGTTCAGCAGTGGACTAGTGATAGGCTGAAAAGAAGAAGAAGAAGAACTAAGAATTAATATTATCATAAATTTCATCAAGAACGCTTTTCATTGTTACTTAGGCACACTTTAGTAAATAGTGGTGGTAGGATTCCTATGCAGGAATCCGTCTAGGTAGGTACCACCCCATGGCCATTTATTCTGTCGAGAAGCAGTAGTGTGCAAACATTAGTGTTTTTCGGTTTGGTGGGCACTGAGAGTTAGCGTAATCACTGGGCATATGAGACTTAAGAACTGATGTCTCAGGGTGACGACTGGGTGTAGTGTACTTCCCGATAGAATCGAGAT
Organism: Luehdorfia chinensis; assembly: GCA_019845155.1. Taxonomy (NCBI): domain Eukaryota; kingdom Metazoa; phylum Arthropoda; class Insecta; order Lepidoptera; family Papilionidae; genus Luehdorfia; species Luehdorfia chinensis. The sequence continues at coordinate 765,293 of JAHVAK010000056.1, read as the reverse complement.
CCGTTGAATTGTGCGGAGTTATTCTGATTAAACAACTACAATAAGATACGTGACCAGAACTCTGACCAAACCTTACATAGCAGTTTGTAACAGTGTGCTAAAATATAGCGTTGTGTAAAATGGTTATATAACTGCTCTGTAGATTACTCGTATTTAATAGTTAATTATTATGATAGAAAAGCGGATACCTACGGAGTTTCTTTCGCCTGTTTCTAACTGCATTAGATTTAATGTAACTCGCCTTTAAAAATAAAAATTCTCAAATTCAAAACATAATTAACATTTACGATTTTGAATATTTATGATATCAATTAATTCTTAATTATAAAGATTTTTAAAGTCCTTTCAAGTAAACATATTTAAACAGTTTGATGTGTAATTATATTATTTATTATACCCATTCTAACCCATTATGTAGTTATGTGTATCTAACACACGCAATTCCGAAAACATAGACAAATAAGAATCGTGATAAATTACTTGCTTTGGGGCACCACGTGTGATTTAAACGTGTTTCGTGTTATTTGTTTTTTAGTTTATACTCAATTTGAATCTGGTTTTGTAGTGATTATATTAAGTACGAAATGTATATACATTTAGCCTTAATTACTCCCCCGATTTTAATAACATTTCTCAGGCAGCCGTTCACTGAACGAAGCATAATTTAAAAAGTTTTCTTTCAAACTTAAATGTGAAACAAGATGTTTTAATTGCTGAAACTCAATAAAATGCCTACATAAATACGATAAATTACAATATTGATGAAAAAATAATAACACAGTCGGCTAAGTTTCGTCTCAAATAAAGATAGATCTTCTACTTCACCTTATATTTTAAAATTAATTGCCCTCAATAAATTCCTAAACTCCTCAATAAAATAATTAATGAATATGGCAAGCGGTAACCTATCATGGCATATGTAGCATTTTCTCCTATTTAGGGGAAGGTTACGTTCCGCTGCGGACTATAAGAGACAACATTTTGCTTGGATTCCTACGAATTCGCCTAGGTACATGTATACTGTGGTGCCAGATATTCTGCTATCAAAACAGTAGTATGTAAACATTAGTGTATTTAGGTCTGAGAGCCACTGATAGCTAGTAGAATTACCTGGAAAAAATTAAGAAATGATGACTCAGGTGACGAGTCACATGAGTCATCATTTCTTTGATTATTTTCTTTGATGATTTCTTTGCGCTCGCGCCGTATGGGGCCGCACAGAAAAATTCTAGGTGACACAGCTTTTGAAATGAGCAGACCAACGTCTACTTACCATCAGGTAAATTATTTGCACTTCTCGTGTCTTTCTTCCAAAAAAGGAAATAATGAAGATTAATGGCGTTAAGAAGAGTTTAATCTGACACCCTTGCGTAAAAAACCGTATGTCTAGATGAAATAAGTGATGATTAAAACCATACTAATGTGGTGCTACACATAATGTGTGGTGGCGGTTTAATAGAATCTACCATCCCATCTCATTCCGTGGGTGTCGTAAAAGTCAACAGAGGGAAAATAAAAACCAGGAGATGGGCAGCAGCATCTTCCTGCAATATCTGAATAAACTTCGGTTACCAACCCGCCTGCTAGGCGTGGCAACTATTGCAAAATCTCCCCAAAATGAGAGCCACAGACTATTGTGGCAATCTGTGGGGGAGGCCTATGTTCAGCAGTGAACTAGTGATAGGCTGAAATGATGTTGATGATTAATGTAATACTTTAACATGAGGTCATTAAAGTTTCAGCCTATAAATGTCCCACTACTGAGCACAGGCCTCCTCTCATTTCTGAGAGGGTTATGGAGCTAGGAAGAATCCGCCACGCTGCTCCAATGCGAGTTGGCGGACTTCACATGTCTTCGAAATATTTTTTATTTCTCAGACATGTAGGTTTCCTCACGATGTTTTCCTTCACCGCCGAGCACGTGGTAAGTCAGCACTTAAAATTGCAATTAACAATTTTACTGGTGCCGGCACCGGGAATCGAGCTCAGGTCACTCGCGCACTATGAAATTAAAAGCGAGCGCCTAGCCCCTGAGCTACCACGGCTCTATCCATGAGGTCATTAGAAAAACTATAAAATAAATAATTTGAGTGTGCCATTTGCTTCTACTGATATTTAAACCGAATACTCACTAAGCAGATAGGTATTCTGAGTTATTCGGTCTTTAGCTATAATAATTTTAACTAATGAAGGAAGGTAAGTTACTTTGCTAAGATCCGCATGCAAAATGTAAAAATGGTGTACATTACCTAGTTTTTTGAAGAGCACCGCCCGCCCTCCCTCAGTAGCGTGCACAAGCAAACTAACACCGCCACCAGGAACCGTCATTAGGTGCCCTCCACCAACCACTACAATACCACCACTAGATAATATACACCACTGAAGTCGAGAACACGACACGTGTATCGCCCCAAAACGAGGCATTATCAAGCGTCATAGACTCTACGACATTTTGCATGCGGATCTTAGCAAAGTAACTTACCTTCCTTTATTATAATGGATTTCCACAAAGTAACGCCTGATTCTATTAACAATTTTAACTAAATTACCGAGACGTAGACTGAATAAAATGTGTAAAAATAGAATTCCGTATTGGAGCTTGAGCTCACATTATTCATGATGAGGACGCGTACAACCGTGTATGAATTGAAACGTGCCACGCGTTGCCCTTTTATGACCCTCAATGTAAATAACATTCCGGTCGGGTCGCGTCCATATTTTCGATAACCGCCATTCTGTAAAATGATTACATACATAAGATCACGACTGTATCCCATAAGGGGTAGTCAGAGACTGGGCACTCACTGCAAAAACAGAAAAAAGGAAAAAAGGAAAGAAAACGGAAGGAATTAAACTGCACTGTGCGCCCAACAGCGCAAGGTGGCGATGGGCTCACCACCTATCACACCAAGTGCATTATATTGTTTTGGTGAAACGTGGATTGTGGAGTCATCTGTAAAATTATTACGATCTATATATTTAATAAGTCAGCGTTTTATCATCTAATTAAAGTCGACCGTGATATAGCGGGCTAAGAGAATCTACAACCCCATCTCATCCCGTAGGTGCACGGTTTTGCGGGTAGTCGATGGATGCAAGTGGCACAAGACCGTGATTTGAGGCAATCTATGGGGGAGGCCTATGTTCAGCAGTGGACAGGTGATGGGCCGAAATGATGACATGACATAATTTAATAAAATTATTTTTATGTGCATATTGTTTTCATAAATACTTTGATATGTCGGTAAATTATCTGACAACTAATTATAATGCAATTAAACAATCAAACAATCAAACGCCTACTCCGGGAGCATTACTTAACTATTAAATAGTAATTTCTAATATTTCTGCGTACTGCTTCTTCCATTAAATTTTATATTACTTCTATTATATATGATCCTTATACATTTTTTTTTTTATAGAATAGGAGGCAAACGAGCAGGTGGCTCACGTGATGGTAAGTGATCACCGCCGCCCATGAACACCTACAATACCAGAGGAATAGCAGATGCGTTGCCGGCCTTTGAGAAAGGAATAGGCTCTTTTCTTGAAGGTCCCTAAGTCGTATCGGTCCGGAAAAACCGCTGACGGCAGAACATTCCATAAAGTGCAAGTGCGTGGCAGAAAATTCCGCGAAAAACGCACTGTGGTGGAATGCCAACCATCAAGGTGGTGACGATGGAATTTGAGGTTATGCCGTAAGGTGCGATGGTGAAATTCAGCGGCTGGAATTAATCCGAACAATTCCTCGGAACACTCCCCATGGTAGATCTTGTAAAAAATGCAAAGTTACTAAAATTAATAGTTTAATTTCAGAACCTGTCAATATTATGTGTGTATATTTATGTATGTATGTGTATATATGTGTATATATATGTATATATATATGTATGTATATGTATGTGTATATGTATGGATATGTATCTATTTAGTTACTGTGAATTGATTGTTTCAGATTGTTGTTTTACTGTGCACCCCTATATGTTCTCTGCTCAACCCAAAGGTAGACTGGTAGAGAATGCCTCTAGGCATTAAGTCCGCCTTTTTGTACACTTTTGTGCAAATAAAGTTTAAATAAATAAATGCAGTTAAAATGAAAGATAATTTATGTACTTCACTGAAATTTCATTTTATCTTTGTATACTATCGTATTAGTTTTAATAATAGAAAGGAAAATTATTAAATAATGATGATGTTCTCCTAGGCTATTTCGACCACGGTGACAACTGACGACTATTGTCGAGAGCCATCAACTGCGCAGGAGATATTATAGTGCCACAAGTGTACGCGCAAACACAGAGGCACTCACTCGTCCCAACCTACCCGCGCCCGATGTAACGCATCGATAAGATCGGAGGTAGGCTAAGATGCAGTGTCAGAAACACGGGGACAATCACAACACAACCAGACCCGAAAACCAACAATTTATGTTTTAGCACAAATGTTGGCTCCGGCTGGGATTCGAACCCAGGACCCGCGGCTTAAGAAGTCAGGTACTATGACCACTAGGCCACGCGGTCGTCCGCGTATTAAATAATACAGTCTATTATTGCTATAGCATTTTATACGAAACACAGTAGGTAGTAAATTAACATTTAACGTTCATATAATATGCCCCAACTGTTTGCTGATAGCGGGTATACGATAAAAAAACTTTGATGCCTTTTGAAGAAATCTCTTTCGGAGTTTATATTCACCGCTTTCTTGTTTGACTTTGATGTTGTATATTTTATTTTTGCTCAGCTTTTCAATTCTTCGTACGGATATAAATTTTACTGCAAATATATTCTGTTTTTATGACTAGGTCGGAAGTAGTGTACATAAATAAATTTATTTCAGAACAAACTACAATTTTTAATGGTCAAATTAATTGAACGTAAAAAGTAATAGGTTCTTACTCTTTTGTAGTTGGTCAACAAGTTTTTTATACACTGAACAGTACACTGTTTTTGTGCCTATGATGATTTTTGTATTATTTATTATAGGGTTTGAAAAATGTACACAAACTACGGATTCGTAATTTTAGTTATAATAAATGACTGACGACCGCATTGCCTAGTTGTCAGAGTACTATGCCCCGGGTCCCGGTTCAAATCCCAGTCGAAGGCATTTGTGCTAAAATATAAATTATTGATATTCAGGTCTGGTTGTATTGTGTTTGTCCCGGTAGTTCTGATACTGATCTTAGCCTACCTGCGATCTAATCTTATGTTTTTTTTGTTTTTGATAAATGTTACGGAACGAGCAGAACGTTCATCTGATGGTAAGTGCAACGTCTGCCCATAACAAATGCTGTGTCACCCAGAACATTTCTATGTGACACCAAACTGCGCCCGTCACCCTGAAACATTAGTGCTTAAGTCTCATATGCCCAGTGATTACGCTAGCTCTCAGTGCCCTTCAAATCGAAACACAGTAATGTTCCACATTACTGCTTCGCGACAGAATAACTGGCCCTGGGGTGGTACCTACCTAGACGGATTCCTGCATAGGAATCCTACCACCAGAGTAAATGTTAAGCGTATAGATCGGGATGAACGTGTGTCCCTTCTCATGTGCAGTTGATCCTTGATTTCCGACAGTATTAGGAAGTTGTCGGCATGGTCGAAAATCGGTCAGCAACATATCGTAAATAAGTACTTATAAAAAAAAACAAAAACTAAACAAATTACTTAACAAAGACGAAGAAGAGCGGCCGTTTAAAGCCACCGACAAAAAATATTCGTGATACAAGTCCTTGAGTACCAGATACGGAAGCAAAATCTTTCTTCTCTATAACGTTAGGCGAAATTAATATATTGTAACATAACAGCTGCGAAGGAGGTGGCGTGGCCTACGGTGATGTCACCATCATGCCACTTAGTTATGCGAGGCGTCTGGAGGGGAGCTGTTCACCGGGTTGGACCACTATACGGTCAGTCACGATCCAGGCTACGCACCACGACGCGCGACTGCCGTAGAGAGCGCCGCGCAGCAGTCGACAATCACACCGCGTACACACAATACACCCGTGTTCCAGGGCGGTTCTCACCGCCCAGAGTTACCGACACACAAGTCGATAGTCCGAATGGAGGCCCGCAGCCTCCCTCGGACGGTCATTAGACGACTTAAAATCATTTGAGATATTCGTATTCAAAGTCGCGCAAGCACGCAGCGAACGCGACACAGTCCGAATTTCGATTTGTTTGTAGGAGTTTATTTAAGTATTTATGTTTGGGTCAAACCAAACCTGGCACGCGGACCCCTGGCCCGTGAGCACAGTATCCGATGAAGCTGTAAAAGCCAAAAAGGCACTTTTGCTTGGACGGTCGGAGCATACGGACACGCTAGGGCTAGCTTACGAGTTTTACTTAATTAATTGATTATGTTAACTTGTAAAAATTATATGTGTTGTGTTATTTTTTATTTAAATTCACTTCTGGTCGCTAATAATATTATATCGTTTTATTTATATTTGGAAATGACCACAAAATATATCTGAAGGCGCATTCAGTACTTCAACTTTTACCCAAACTCAACCTTAATTAAAATAAACTAAATACAAGTTACAGAAAAGACTAAACTTTAAACTTCTAGATCTCTATTTATGTCTTAAATCGTAACAATGTTAACAAAGAGGTATTGTCGTGTTCGTTCGTTGCTTGTTTTATGACGCCGCATATGTGTTTAATGTGTTTCGCGATCCAACATCTCAGATTTTATGAAAACGTAAATTTTCAAAGTGTTTTAGTTAAGAATACGCAGATAGTTTTCGTTTCGAAGCACACACACAGATATGCACCTAGCTTTCATATCAAGGGTAAATACGGTGGTAAATATGAGCTTCGCTTGTTTTATGGAGTTGCTAGCTAGAACCCATATTAACTAACTATAAACGCATTAGATACCGATACCTATTTATTTAATATTTATTGACCATAAAAGTTTAGGTACAATAGTTGCCCTTAATGATATATGCAGTCTATACTAGCCAACATTTGGGATAGCAGAAACACTCAATGGCGGTACAAAAATTCACAAAGAATGAAATAAACAAATTCCATTCGAGAAAAAAATAGACATTATACACATAGATAAGAGAATCCACCACCACATCTCATCCCGTGGGTGTCGTAAAAGTCGACAGTGGGAAAATTAAAAGCAGAAGATGGGCGGCAGCATCTCCCTGGAACATCATACTCGTAATAAATAAACTGCGGTTGACAACCCGCCTGCCAAGCGTGGCAACTATGGCAAAATCCCCCCAAAATGAGATCTACAAACTTTTGTGGCACTCTATGGGGGAGGCCTATGTTCAGCAGTGGACTAATAGTAGGCTGAAATGGTGGTGGTGGTGGATACACGTAGTCACATGCACATTTACAAATACTTAAAATTAATAAATAAATACATAAAACACACACACACATACATACGTATATATTCACACATGCACAAACACGTAGCTATGATATTACAATGTGTTTAAAATGAGTGTTTGTCTAATGATTTCTTATATTTGAAGTAAAAAAAAAAGTAGTTTTTTTTTTATTGTATACAGTGACGAAACGAGCAAAACGTTCATCTGATGGAAAGTGCAACGTCCGCCCACAACAAATGCTGTGTCACCCAGAATATTTCTGTGTGACACCACACTGCGCCCGTCACCCTGAGACATCAGTTCTTAAGTCTCAAATGCTTAGTGATTACGCTAACTCACAGTGCCCTTCAAACTGAAATACAGTAATGCTTAGTAAACTGAAATACACTACTGCTTCACGGAAGAATAACTGGCCCTGGGGTGGTACCTACCTAGACGGATTCCTGCATAGGAATCCTACCACCAGTAATTAACTGGATTAACTGAAATACCAAAGTTATCAGTCCAGGACTTAATGTCAGCAAGATTTTTATTAACATTTGCAACTGCAGAGTTAATATTTGAGACAAAGGAAGGAACATAGATCTGCAAGACATCAGCATTTAAGTAGAAAGAACAGCTAAGAGACACTTACCGGCTTACCCGTTTACTCTCGTCGCATAAATCTGTTAAGTCCTAAAACTCCACTGAGATACACCGCTACATGCAGCTCCTCAGGGGCCTCTGCTACCGGTCCTTTTTACCCACCTTACGAAACAGTAGCGTTATGTTGACACTGCATGATATTATTCTTCCATCATAAGTCCACCGCTGAACATAGGCCTCCCAAAAAGCTGCTTCACGAGGTCTGGAAACAGTGCATACATCGAATAACCGGCCCTGGGGTTTTACCTACGCAGTAGGTAACTGCAGTGCCAGTTATTTTGTCGGCGCAGTGTCGTGTCACGCACATATCACAGAAATGTTCTGTGACACAGCATTTGTTATGCTGGTTTCGCCACTTTGTCTAATAAAAAAAATTCTAACAGTAAACCAGTAATGATTAATTAGGGCACAGTTCGCCACGATGCAGAACTGCGGGTTTGAAGTTAACTTTTAAATATTAGTAGTAATACAAAATTTTGATTTTTTTATTTAATTAAAAAACCGAATTTATTTCAACAGCTCCAGACGTGTATCCGAATTTAAGAATTTTATGATTTTTTTGAACCTCGAGTATAAACAGTTCAACTAAAAAAAGAATAATTTAAATCGGGTGATATCGCGCAACATGCCGTGTGGTGGCGCCCTAAGAGAATCTACTACCCCATCTTATCCCGTGGGTGTCGTAAAAGTCGACAGAGCGAAAATGAAAACCAGGAGATGGGTAGCAGCATTTTCCTGGAACATCTGAATAAATAAACTGCGGTTACCAACGCGCCTGCCAAGCGTGGCAACTAAGGCAAAATCCTTCCAAAATGAGAGCTACAAACTTCTGGGGGAGGCCCATGTTCAGCAGTGGACTTGTGATAGGCTACAACGATGACAATTCAACAATGACACAAAAAAAATTCAGTCAAATTGAGAACCTTCTCCATTTTTAAAGTCTGATTAAAACCGATGCAATCGCGTTTATACCGCAAAAAAAGAAACCATTTGCTTCTGAATCACTGCCACTGTATGTTACTAAATACTAAAAGTGTAAGTCGACTCTATTAAAATTTAAATACTGACTATAATAAGTTCTAAACATGACACGGAAAGTCCGTAATAACTTTGACTGCGGGAGTGGACACCGTAAACAGGACATCCGTTCTGAAAACAATTCGAAAGTTTGAGTTGGTAATAAAAACAACATTATTTTTTGACATCCAGTCGTTACTTCATGTTTTACTAAAACGTATTTCACTTTAAAAATAAATAAAATCTTATTTTAGATCTATAATTACTAGTGTTTTTGTGAAAAACTTATTATATGTGACAGATAAAGAAAGAAATAATCTCAAATGAAATGATATTCCATTTATTCAGAGCTCGGGGGCTTTTGCAGCATCCGTCGCATGTCCGTATTGTAAGGTGGCCCAGCGCTGAGGGTGCTTGCGTTAACCTTTATTTGTGGATGATCAGCGCAAGTGTCCCCGAGAAGGGACTTCGGCTTAGACCGCATAGGAGAGCGCGAGAGCAGCTGACACGCCCAAGGGGCCTCGGCTTTGTCAGTTACTTCATTCGGAGGGATATTTACAGTAAACCAATTCGTAATGAGCTTCTATTAATGATATTAGGGTAAAGCAGGCCTGAGTGCATCTCGGTATTGCGTATAAGTTAGTTTAGTACGCCTTTAAAGGTGGAGGCGGTATGGTTGTGTGAACGATTTGGGTTGTGCTGAGTTGAGTGCTTGGGCCCTAGTGGTCGCGTCGTCTGGATCACAGAGGACCTGCCTCAGTCTTCTTTTCCCTTATCCCTCCAAAAAAAAAAAGCTACAAAGATTTGTGGCCATCGATGGGGGAGGCCTATATTCAGCAGTGGACTAGTGAAAGGCTGATATTATGATGATGATGAAAATGTTTAAGGCAAAGGGAAGAACCCTCTATTAAAATACGTGTGTATTAAAAACGTGCTAATCTTTCCTGGTGCGTACTTTAACGTTAAGTCAACACCTACATATAAACCGCTGGAAATTTTTAATCTCTTTGACGCGCTCAACAGTTACAAAGCCCTCGTCTCCGCCCTCGTATAAGTTGAAAACAGCCTCTGTTTTTCCATAAAGTTTTTTTTTTTATTGCATAAAGTGTTGAAACGAGCAAAACGTTCACCTGATGGTAAGTGCAACGTCTGCCCATAACAAATGCTGTATCACACAGAATATTTCTGTGTGACACCACACTGCGCCCGTCACCCCGAGACATCAGTTCTGAAGTCTCATATGCCCAGTGATTACGCTAGCTCACAGTGCCCTTCAAACCGAAACACAGTAATGCTTGCACACTACTGCTTCACGGTAGAATAACTGGCCCTGGGGTGGTACCTACCTAGATGGACTCCTGCACAGGAATCCTACCACCAAGTCAAAAACCGAGCAGTTAAGGCTAAAAATATTTAAGTGAAACGGATCACGGTCATATTTTTTTAATAGTTTCGTGACATTCTAAATTGATTAAACTTTCTCTACCATAGATGCTAAAGTTTCTAAAGATATTTAGCTGCCCGGACTTTTTTGTGAGAAATAATGATTACTATGAAAATGTATTACATTATTTTATTTATCATCAATAGTTTTTGCAGCGCACGCCAAATAATGACTTTTATTAGAACATTTTTGATACCTTGACTTACATCATTGCAATTTTCTTAGAGATCACAGTTTTCCGAATAAATATAACTCATGTTAAACGTTGTTAATGTAATGTTTAAAATCGGTCCAGTAGTTTTTGAGTTTATTCATTACAACCAAACTTACAAAAAATCCAATCTTTCCTCTTTGTAATATTAGTTTAGATAGTTTAGATGACCAGCGCAAGGGCCCCCAAGAGGAGACCTCGGCTTGGACCGTGGATCTATTAATGTGACGCAGTTTCCCGGACGCTGCCCAGCCGAGTTGGATCCGTCTACTAACCTCTTGGTCGAAGTTGGACTTATCTAGTCGGACAATCAGTCCTAGATAATACATATTCGTCGACAACTTCGATCGTAGCGTTTACAAAAACAACCGGTATAGGTATGACGTGGATGTTAGACATGATCTTTGTCTCGTCCAATATATGGGCAATATTGTCTATGTGCAACAGTGGACTATGATTGGCTGAAATAATAATCATGATGACGATATGTATTTTAATTAATAATTAAATAATTTTCATATTTAATTAATTTATTATTAACCCCTTAAACTGAGAGTTATAATGGACGGATTAAAGCCTTTTGGTAGTCTGTGGAGACGGTCCTCTAAATGGGACGAAGCATTGAAAATGTTAGTTAGGCGTGGATTGTAGAAAACTCTACATTTTGTTTGCATTGGTAATGGGATCAGAGTTCACTGAGATTTTAAGTAAAAAGCAAATAATTTTAAGTAAGACTTTGATGGCTGTCTGCCTGAACACCGCTTTTTTACTCAGCAATGAAAGAAGTTTAACATAATTTTTGTATAAATATTTTCTTACGCACCTGGCCACTTTAGAACGTTTTTTGAATTCTCTTAAATAATTAATCTTATACAATTAAGTTACTTGTGAAAATATTTTTAAATTCACGTAACATTTTTCACAAAAGAACACTAAAATCGTTTTTGCGACACTTAGACGCCTTATATAAAATGTTTCCTACAAAGCTACAGTGGGCACCTCTCGTCAGGGCACTATACCAGACCGCCCTTTGCTTTATGAGGATTAAAACTGTTTTTAATTTTATACTACATTTAGTTATATCTGAACTTTCTTCTTTCTTACTCTTCTATACTTGTGGTAGGATTCCTGTGCAGGAATCCATATAGGTAGGTATCATCCCAGGGCCAGTAATTATACCGTGAAGCAGAAGCGTTGAAACATTACTGTGTTTCAGTACTGTGTACAGAAAAGACTAAACTTTAAACTTCTAGATGTCTATTTATGTCTTAAATCTTAACAATGTAAACAAAGAGGTATTGTCGTGTTCGTTCGTTGCTTGTTTTATGACGCCGCATATGTGTTTAATGTGTTTCGCGATCCAACATCTCAGATTTTATGAAAACGTAAATTTTCAAAGTGTTTTAGTTAAGAATACGCAGATAGTTTTTGTTTCGAAGCACAAACACAGATATGCACCTAGCTTTCATATCAAGGGTAAATACGGTGGTAAATATGAGCTTCGCTTGTTTTATGGAGTTGCTAGCTAGAACCCATATTAAGTAACTATAAACGCATTAGATACCGATACCTATTTATTTAATATTCATTGACCATAAAATTTTAGGTACAATAGTTGGCCTTAATGATATATGCAGTCTATACTAGCCAACATTTGGGATAGCAGAAACACTCAATAGCGGTACAAAAATTCACAAAGAATGAAATAAACAAATTCCATTCGAGAAAAAAATAGACATTATACACATAGATAAGAGAATCCACCACCCCATCTCATCCCGTGGGTGTCGTAAAAGTCGACAGTGGGAAAATTAAAAGCAGAAGATGGGCGGCAGCATCTCCCTGGAACATCATAATAAATAAACTGCGGTTGACAACCCGCCTGCCAAGCGTGGCAACTATGGCAAAATCCCCCCAAAATGAGATCTACAAACTTTTGTGGCACTCTATGGGGGAGGCCTGTGTTCAGCAGTGGACTAATAGTAGGCTGAAATGGTGGTGGTGGTGGATGCACGTAGTCACATGCACATTTACAAATACTTAAAATTAATAAATAAATACATAAAACACACACACACATACATACATTATATTCAAACATGCACAAACACGTAGCTATGATATTACAATGTGTTAAAAATGAGTGTTTGTCTAATGATTTCTTATATTTGAAGAAAAAAAAAAAATAAAAGTAATTTTTTTTATTGTATAAAGTGACGAAACGAGCAAAACGTTCACCTGATGGAAAGTGCAACGTCCGCCCACAACAAATGCTGTGTCACCCAGAATATTTCTGTGTGACACCACACTGCGCCCGTCACCCTGAGACATCAGTTCTTAAGTCTCAAATGCTCAATGCTAGCTCACAGTGCCCTTCATACTGAAATACAGTAATGCTTGCACACTACTGCTTCACAGCAGAATAACTGGCCCTGGGGTGGTACTCGTACCTACCTAGACGGATTCCTGCATAGGAATCCTACCACCAGTAATTAACTGGATTAACTGAAATACCAAAGTTATCAGTCCAGGACTTAATGTCACCAAGATTTTTATTAACATTTGCAACTGCAGAGTTAATATTTGAGACAAAGGAAGGAACATAGATCTGCAAGACATCAGCATTTAAGTAGAAAGAACAGCTAAGAGACACTTACCGGCTTACCCGTTTACTCTCGTCGCATAAATCTGTTAAGTCCTAAAACTCCACTGAGATACACCGCTACATGCAGCTCCTCAAGGGCCTCTGCTACCGGTCCTTTTTACCCACTTTACGAAACAGTAGCGTTATGTTGACACTGCATGATATTATTCTTCCATCATAAGTCCACCGCTGAACATAGGCCTCCCAAAAAGCTGCTTCACGAGGTCTGGAAACAGTGCATACATCGAATAACCGGCCCTGGGGTTTTACCTACGTAGTAGGTAACTGCAGTGCCAGTTATTTTGTCGGCGCAGTGTCGTGTCACGCACATATCACAGAAATGTTCTGTGACACAGCATTTGTTATGCTGGTTTCGCCACTTTGTCTAATAAAAAAAAATCTAACCCAGTAATGATTAATTAGGGCACAGTTCGCCACGATGCAGAACTGCGGGTTTGAAGTTAACTTTTAAATATTAGTAGTAATACAAAATTTTGATTTTTTTATTTAATTAAAAAACCGAATTTATTTCAACAGCTCCAGACGTGTATCCGAATTTAAGAATTTTATGATTTTTTTGAACCTCGAGTATAAACAGTTCAACTAAAAAAAGAATAATTTAAATCGGGTGATATCGCGCAACATGCCGTGTGGTGGCGCCCTAAGAGAATCTACTACCCCATCTTATCCCGTGGGTGTCGTAAAAGTTGACAGAGGGAAAAAGAAAACCTGGAGATGGGCAGCAGCATTTTCCTGGAACATCTGTATAAATGAACTGCGGTTACCAACCCGCCTGTCAAGCGTGGCAACTAAGGCAAAATCCTTCCAAAATGAGAGCTACAAACTTCTGGAGGAGGCCCATGTTCAGCAGTGGACTTGTAATAGGCTACAACGATGACAATTCAACGATGACACAAAAAAAATTCAGTCAAATTGAGAACCTTCTCCATTTTTAAAGTCTGATTAAAACCGATGCAATCGCGTTTATACCGCAAAAAAAGAAATCATTTGCTTCTGAATCACTGCCACTGTATGTTACTAAATACTAAAAGTGTAAGTCGACTCTATTAAAATTTAAATACTGACTATAATAAGTTCTAAACATGACACGGAAAGTCCGTAATAACTTTGACTGCGCGAGTGGACACTGTAAACAGGACATCCGTTCTGAAAACAATTCGAAAGTTTGAGTTGGTAATAAAAACAACATTATTTTTTGACATCCAGTCGTTACTTCATGTTTTACTAAAACGTATTTCACTTTAAAAATAAATAAAATCTTATTTTAGATCTATAATTACTAGTGTTTTTGTGAAAAACTTATTATATGTGACAGATAAAGAAAGAAATAATCTCAAATGAAATGATATTCCATTTATTCAGAGCTCGGGGGCTTTTGCAGCATCCGCCGCATGTCCGTATTGTAAGGTGGCCCAGCGCTGAGGGTGCTTGCGTTAACCTTTATTTGTGGATGATCAGCGCAAGTGTCCCCGAGAAGGGACCTCGGCTTAGACCGCATAGGAGAGCGCGAGAGCAGCTGACACGCCCAAGGGGCCTCGGCTTTGTCAGTTACTTCATTCAGAGGGAAATTAACAGTAAACCAATTCGTAATGAGCTTCTATTAATGATATTAGGGTAAAGCAGGCCTGAGTGCATCTCGGTATTGCGTATAAGTTAGTTTAGTACGCCTTTAAAGGTGGAGGCGGTATGGTTGTGTGAACGATTTGGGTTGTGCTGAGTTGAGTGCTTGGGCCCTAGTGGTCGCGTCGTCTGGATCACAGAGGACCTGCCTCAGTCTTCTTTTCCCTTATCCCTCCAAAAAAAAAAGCTACAAAGATTTGTGGCCATCGATGGGGGAGGCCTATATTCAGCAGTGGACTAGTGAAAGGCTGATATTATGATGATGATGAAAATGTTTAAGGCAAAGGAATGAACCCTCTATTAAAATATGTGTGTATTAAAAACGTGCTAATCTTTCCTGGTGCGTACTTTAACGTTAAGTCAACACCTACATATAAACCGCTGGAAATTTTTAATCTCTTTGACGCGCTCAACAGTTACAAAGCCCTCGTCTCCGCCCTCGTATAAGTTGAAAACAGCCTCTGTTTTTCCATAAAGTTTTTTTTTTATTGCATAAAGTGTTGAAACGAGCAAAACGTTCACCTGATGGTAAGTGCAACGTCTGCCCATAACAAATGCTGTATCACACAGAATATTTCTGTGTGACACCACACTGCGCCCGTCACCCCGAGACATCAGTTCTGAAGTCTCATATGCCCAGTGATTACGCTAGCTCACAGTGCCCTTCAAACCGAAACACAGTAATGCTTGCACACTACTGCTTCACGGTAGAATAACTGGCCCTGGGGTGGTACCTACCTAGATGGACTCCTGCACAGGAATCCTACCACCAAGTCAAAAACCGAGCAGTTAAGGCTGAAAATATTTAAGTGAAACGGATCACGGTCATATTTTTTTAATAGTTTCGTGACATTCTAAATTGATTAAACTTTCTCTACCATAGATGCTAAAGTTTCTAAAGAGATTTAGCTGCCCGGACTTTTTTGTGAGAAATAATGATTACTATGAAAATGTATTACATTATTTTATTTATCATCAATAGTTTTTGCAGCGCACGCCAAATAATGACTTTTATTAGAACATTTTTGATACCTTGACTTACATCATTGCAATTTTCTTAGAGATCACAGTTTTCCGAATAAATATAACTCATGTTAAACGTTGTTAATGTAATGTTTAAAATCGGTACAGTAGTTTTTGAGTTTATTCATTACAACCAAACTTACAAAAAATCCAATCTTTCCTCTTTGTAATATTAGTTAAGATAGTTTAGATGACCAGCGCAAGGGCCCCCAAGAGGAGACCTCGGCTTGGACCGTGGATCTATTAATGTGATGCAGTTTCCCGAACGCTGCCCAGCCGAGATGGATCCGTCTATTTACCTCTTGGTCGAAATTGGACTTATCTAGTCGGACAATCTGTCCTAGATATACATATTCGTCGACAACTTCGATCGTAGCGTTTACAAAAACAACCGGTATAGGTATGACGTGGACGTTAGACATGATCTTTGTCTCGTCTAATTTATGGGCAATATTGTCTATGTGCAACAGTGGACTATGATTGGCCGAAATAATAATAATGATGACGATATGTATTTTAATTAATTAATAAATAATTTTCATATTTAATTAATTTATTGTTAACCCCTTAAACTGAGAGTTACAATGGACGGATTAATTCCTTTTGGTAGTCTGTGGAGACGGTCCTCTAAATGGGACGAAGCATTGAAAATGTTAGTTAGGCGTGGATTGTAGAAAACTCTACATTTTGTTTGCATCGGTAATGGGATCAGAGTTCACTGAGATTTTAAGTAAAAAGCAAATAATTTTAAGTAAGACTTTGATGGCTGTCTGCCTGAACCCCGCTTTTTTACTCAGCAATGAAAGAAGTTTAACATAATTTTTGTATAAATATTTTCTTACGCACCTGTCCACTTTAGAACGTTTTTTGAATTCTCTTAAATAATTAATCGTATACAATTAAGTTACTTGTGAAAATATTTTTAAATTCACGTAACATTTTTCACATAAGAACACTAAAATCGTTTTTGCGACACTTACACGCCGTTTATAAAATGTTTCCTACAAAGCTACAGTGGGCACCTCTCGTCAGGGCACTATACCAGACCGCCCTTTGCTTTATGAGGATTAAAACTGTTTTTAATTTTATACTACATTTAGTTATATCTGAACTTTCTTCTTTCTTACTCTTCTTTACTTGTGGTAGGATTCCTGTGCAGGAATCCATATAGGTAGGTATCATTCCAGGACCAGTTATTATGCCGTGAAGCAGAAGCGTTAAAACATTACTGTGTTTCTGTTTGAAGGGCACTGGGAGCTAGTATAATCTGGGCATATGAGATTTAAGAACTGATGTCTCAGGGTGATGGGCGCAATGTATCACACAGAAAAGTTCTGGATGACACAGCATTTGTTCCAGGCACACGTTGCACTTACCGTCAGGTGAACCTTTTTGTTCGATTCGTCACTTTATGAAAAAAAAAAAACTCTTTAGTAAATCATATTTCAACTAGGCCACCGTTTGTTTTAAAGAAAAACAATTCCTGATAAAGATAAGCTGACCGACATCATCAAAATAGAAAGTGCATTAGAGGAAGAGATATTTAATAAAAACTATTCATACATTTTTCATAAGGCACATTTTGTCTACACTTCTTTTCAACTTAATTCGACATTTTCCTTGAATGCTCACTTAACATTAGTTGAATTAGATTTTTATCTTTTTTTTTATTGGATAAAGTGACGGAACGAGCAAAACGTTCATGGTAAGTGCAACGTCTGCCCATAACAAATGCTGTGTCACCCAGAACAGTGTGACACCACAATGCACCCGTCAACCTGTGACATCAGTTCTTAAGTCTCATATGACCAGTGATTACGCTAGCTCACAGTGCCCTTCAAACCGAAACCCAGTAATGTTTGCACACTACTAGTTCCCCTACAGATTTCCACAAGTAGACAACACATTATAAAGGTGAAATTATGTTAACTAATAATTCTAAGTCAAACGTGAGCCATTTAATATCAGGTGCTAGGCTCGCTCGCTCGTATTAAATTTGATAGTACGCGAGTGACTTGAGTTCGGTCCCCGGTGGTGGCACCTATAAAAATGTTTTGCAGTTTTAAGTGCTGATTTACCACGTTTTCAGCGACGAAGGAAAACATACAGAGCAAATCTGAATGTCTCAGGAAGAAATATATTTAGAGGAAATGTGCAAACCCGTAGTGAAGCAGTGTGGCGAAATCATTTTAACTTCAATACCCTGTCGGTAATAAGGGGAGGCCTGAGCTCTACAGTGTTAAATATATAGGCTGTTAGGTCATCCTATGCAGGAATCTGTCTGGTAGAGTCTGTACAGGGCCTGTTATTCTGCCGTGAAGCAGTAGTGTTTTCACCTGTTTTCACCTTGTAACATTACTGTGTTTCAGTATGAAAGGCACTGTGAGCTAGCGTAATCACTGGGCATATGAGACTTAAGAACTGATGTCTCAGGGTGATGGGCACAGTGAGGTGTCACACAGAAATGTTCTGGGTGACACAGCATTTGTTATGGGCAGATGTTGCACTTACCATCAGGTGAACGTTTTGCACGTTTCATCTCTTTATACAATAAAAAAAGAAAAAAATCATAATATTTGGTTTGTTGTAACTCTACGCATGAGGAAGCTCAGAGTCGCTAAGCGAGCTGTGGAAAGCGGAGTTTCTCTGTGAGATAAGATTTGCATCGATGAGATCCGCAGCAAACCTAGAGTAACCGACATAGCCCTAAGGATTAGCAAGCTGAAGTGGCAATGGGCCGGCCATATAGCTCATAGACCCGATAACCGTTGGGGAAGAAAGGTTCTCGAGTGGCAACCTCGTACCGAAAAACGCAGTGTTCGGCGATCCCCATTTATGGAGCAATGTCCTGCATGGTTTTGCGGGAAGTCGATATACTCGTATGCAGGTGGTTCAGGACCGCGTTTTGTGGCAATCTATGGGGGAGGTCTATGTTCAACAGTGGACTATTATAGGCTAAAATTTTGATGATAATGATGGGTTTGTTTTTTAAAGAGCTCAATACTTTGAGCTCGATTTTTATTTTCGATCCCAATATTTATTACATCGACAAAACATTTGCATGTAGTTGCACATACGTTGCCGTCTGTTATATTTTTGATTTTTTTTTATCTAATGAAAGTGATGGAATGAGCAAAACGTTCACCTGATGGTAAGTGCCACGTCTGCCCATAACAAATGCTGTGTCACCCAGAAGAGTGTGACACCACAATGCGCTCGTCACCCTGAGACATCAGTTCTTAAGTCTTATAAGCCCAGTGATTACGCTAGCTCACAGTGCCTTTCATACTGAAACACAGTAATGTTTGCACACTACTGCTTCACGGCAGAATAACTGGCCCTGGGGTGGTACCTACCTAGATGGATTCCTGCAAAGGAATCCTACCACCAGTAATATGTAAAATGTTTATCAAACACTTTTAATATGCTGTTTTTTTTTTAATTATAAACACTTTAATAATCACACGAATTCGGCTTACTCGATAATTGATCAGAGCAGACAAATCCAGTAGTTTTTTCCTGTATACGCTACGGTATTAAAGGTATGGTGGGTGTCTCAGTACAGAATGAGAAACTTGCACAAACGTGTATTTGTATAATTAAAATCGTTGTTATATTAAGGCGCCTTAAAATTCCGTGTGGCGGCTCGTTAAAAGAATACTACCACTCCATCTCAACCAATGGATCTCGTGAAAGGCGAGTAAGGAATTAAACTGCACTGTGCACCCAACAGCGCATGGTGGCGATGGGCTCACCACCTATCACACCAAACAAGTGCATTATATTGTTTTGGTGAAACGTGGATTGTGGCAGTCATCTGTTTTTGCAGTGAGTGCCCAGTCTCTGACTACCCCTTATGGGATACAGTCGTGATCTTATGTATGTATGTATGTAAATTTCATAGTATGCGAGTCCCTGTGCCGGTATATCTAATGTTGTTAAGCAATTTATGGTGCTGATTTACCACGTGCTCAGCAGAGAAGAAAAAGATAGTGCGGAAACCGGCATGTCTGAGAAATAAAAATAACAGACATGTTAAGTCCGCCAATCCGCATTGGAGCAGCGTGGCGGATCCATACCGGCTCCAAAACCCTCGCAAAAATTAGAAGATGCCTGTCCTCAACAGTGGGACATTTATAGGGTGTTACTTTTTATAGTATAAATACTAAATAATTCTATATATTCTTCTATTTTGTCTGTCGGTTCGTCTGTCTGTTTGTTACGGCTGATCTCCGAAACGGCTGACCGATTTCGATGGGATTTTCACTAACAGATATTATAGCGGGTAATTTAGGCTTCTTTCGTTTTAGAAAAACAGTTAGGGTTCCACGTAAAAAATTAAAACCCCAAAATCCGATTCAAATAGTAAGTATATATGTATGAGGACCGCGTGGCCTGGTGGTCAGAGTAACTGACTTCTAAGCCGCGGGTCCTGGGTTCGATTCCCAGCCGGAGCCAACATTTGTGGTAAAAAACAAATTGTTGGTTTTCGGGTCTGGTTGTGTTGTGATTGTCCCCGTGTTTCTGACACTGCATCCTAGCCTTCCTCCGATCTTAACGCATCAGCGTTACATCGGGCGCGGGTAGGGTGGGACGAGTGAGTGCCTCTGTGTTTGCGCATACACTTGTGGCATTATAATATCTCCTGCGCAGTTGATGGCTCTCGACAGTATTCGTAAGTTGTCGCCGTGGTCGAAATCGGCTAGGAGAACATCATCATCATCATCATATATGTATATCAAAGATCGGGGTTCGCTTTTTTCGGGTGAAATCGCGGTGTACAGCTAGTATAATATGAAATAGGAATGATAACTAAATTAAATTCCGAAGTCTATGAGATAAAACGCTACGTATAAGTTCAAGTTACTTTGATGGATACGTACAAGATACTTTGATGGTATTATGTACAATTCATTTGGCTCCGCTGAAATGAAATTCGTACCTCACATGAAATGAAGTAAAACATCGAGTTATATTTTGTGAACCGAATATTGTTTGTATTATATTCGTTTGCTTTTACAACTTAATTCATATTTTTTTTCTGATGAAGAAAAGTAAGTTACTTTGCTAAGATCCGCATGCAAAATATAAAAATGGTGTATATTACCTAGTTTTTTGAAGTGCACCACCCGCCCTCCCTCAGTAGCGTGCACAAGCAAACTAACACCGCCACCAGGAACCGCCACCAGGTACCCTCCACCAACCACTACAATACCACCACTAGATAATATACACCACCGAAGCCGAGAACACGACACGTGTTTCGCCCCAAAACGAGGCATTATCAAGCGTAATAGACTCTACGACAGACGGCCGCCGAGTGCACTTCAAAAAACTAGGTAATATACACCATTTTTATATTTTGCATGCGGATCTTAGCAAAGTAACTTACTTTTCTTCATTATAATGGATTTCCGCAAAGTAACGCCTGATTCTATTAATCATATTTTTTTTCTTTTGGTATAATTTTATTTTACATAAATAAATTTATTTTTAGATCACCACAAAGCAGGAAAACAATATACCACGATTATATAAATAAGTTGATGAAAGAGTAGAACCAGTTGAAATGCCAATGATGTGACTTACATACTAACGTGAAGTATGGCTTACATAATTATAAATGAGTAACTTACAACAGTTCTATAAATTAAATTGTATTGTATATTAAAAAGCGTATGTACTGTGCAGGAATCCGTCTAGGTAGGTACCACCCCAGGGCCAGTTATTCTGCCGTGAAGCAGTTGTGTGCAAGCATTACTGTGTTTCAGGTTTGAAGGGCACTGTGAGCTAGCGTAATCACTGGGCATATGAGACTTATGAACTTATGTCTCAGGGTGATGGACACAGTGTGGTGTCACACAGAAATTTTCTGGGCGACACAGCATTTGATAGGGGCAGACGTTGCACTTACCATCAGGTGAACGTTTTGCTCGATTGATCACTTATCCAATAAAAAAAAATTAAACCTGGCCGATAGGTGTCCGGCAGAGTAGAATAGGACCAATCTTTTTACTATCGAGGCATAGTAAGAGGGGATTACGGTATTCTATGGTTAGCTTTTATTCGTGCAGAATAACACCATAATATGCAATGCTGTCACTATACTGCTCGTGGGAACGCATGGGGATGTAAGACTTTTTTAACTCATGTCAAAATAGAGGCGGCGTGGTTCGCCACCCGTCACGTATCCCGCGCGAAGAGTGCAGATCGGACCCAAAAATAACAATAAAAAGAATAGAATAGAATAGAATAGAATGGATTTATTTGGCAACACATATACAACAATAACAATGAGAAAAAAAAAATGAGCACACAAGAAAAACATAAGCAAATTTAAAAAAGCGAAATTCCAAATAAATATGTAAAGCAAAACAAAATTCAAATAAAAAAATAAATAAATAACTAATTACAATTTTGGTATTACTTGACACATCAACTTCCTTCTAATAGCGGGGTCGCAATGTGCATCAAAGAATGAACTGCGTGATGCCAAAATGGTCCCACTCAGCAAAAAACTGAAGCATTCGCTCCAGCACTGATTTTCAGTGAAACCGGATTTCGGAGCAAAAAATGTAACCCGAAAGCAGAAGAGCAGCAGTGCTTCACTCGCCTCTAGTGTAACATTATTTCAGGACAATTACATGACATAGCAAAAGATTGACATAAAATAACCTAATAAACAAACAAATACAATGCTGAAGGTACCCCAGGTTAACTATGACATCAGGACATCTGTCACCTCAGTCCTCCTGTGACCATGGGTGCTGTAAAGCACTCGAAACGTCGGGTTATAAATAGTAAAAAAGTAAAAATTAAACGCGATAAAATCCGTAAACTTAGTTTCAATTAAAAATACTCCTTATAGCGTAAAAAAGGCGTGATTTTTTGTAAAGTATGTATGCAAGGATTCTGAAATGTAATGTAATCAAGTTAGCTTACGAACGTTGTTGTAATAAGCTGTAAAGGGATCGTCTTTAATGAGACAAAGCTTATCTCAATGAAGATAAATGCACACCGGTCATTTGGCGAAATCATCCAAATAGCTCTTCAGGGAGTAGGGTCCAAGGTAGCCTTTCACTTCGATTGTTATTTTTTTCCCAGCGTGACATTATGGGTTTAAATTACGTATGATGGTGTTATGTGGCACGGTCACTTAATGCGTTTTTTTATAGTAAAGGTGGCAAACGAGCAAACGGCTTACCTGGTGGTAGAAGATTATCACAGCCTATAATCGTTGCCGGCTGTCTTATTATATTATTTAACACATTATAATTGTTTATATAAATCCCATTACTCCACATTGCAATTTGTATCCACTTCTATACATCGCTACACACAGGACAGCCAATCAAAACCCACCAAACTTACTAATAATAAGAACGCTTACCGCCGACTCGCTTACTTATACATGCCACACTCGCAACTCAAACTGAATCCTGCACACACCTAATAATTTAGAAAGTGTATAATGTAAAAAAAAAATATTTTCTTCAAATTCATCTTTTTATTGTTCTATCGAGAACACCGGCATTTGAGGAAGGCCTAGCCTAATTTGAACATCCGTAATTCATATCAAGGCGTAAAATAGGATAAGAAGGTCTATGGTATTTAAAATTCAACTTAAGAAACTTTCTAAGTGCGAGTTTAATTCGCGTGGAGGGAGCCCGTATATTACTACAAATGTAACCCACAAATATCGAGTATATGTAATTATATATTTTAGGACAATATATTTGAGACGACAAGCTCTATAATTATATATGTCACACGGTACAGTTCAGAATTTTTAATAAATTTGGTGTAAATTGGAAAATTTAAAAAAAGGAAATCTAAAAGCATCTGGTCCTTGGCATTCCTATGCAGGAATCCGATTAGGTAGGTACCAACCCAAGGCCAGATGCTCTGGCGTCCATCAGGGGACTTCAAAAATTAGTGTGCTTCGGTTTGAAAGGCACTGAGAGCTATCGTATATACTGGGCATATGAGATATAAGAACTGATGTATCAGGGTAACGGACGCATCGTGGTATCACACAGAAATTTTCTGGTGACATAGCATTTCTTATGAGTGGACGTTGCACTTAGCATCAAGTGAACGTTTTGCTCGTCACGTCGCCTTATCCAATTAAACAAAAAAAAGTCCATCGAAGTAGATTCAGAACGAATTGGCTGTGACAAGACGGACTGACAGACTATCGAGTGAAGCTGTAAGGGTTCCGTTTTTCATTCCAAGGTACGAAACCCTACAAGCGGAGCACACTTCTGCCTCACGGTAGAATGACTGGCCCTGCGGTACTTAGCTACCTACATGGATTCCTGCACAGGAATCCTACCACCAGCAACCTCCCACAGTAACGTGTACAAAAGTAAACTTACACTGCCACCGGGAACCGCCACCACATACCCTCCACCACTTCAACACTACCACTAGGCAATATACACCACTGAAAGTTGAGACCACGGCATGTGTTTCACTTCAAAACGAGGCATTATCAAGTGATATTGACTCTACGATAGACAGCCGCTAATACTCAGAATTGAATGATTTTATATTTTGCATGCGGATCTTAGCAAATTAACTTCCTTTCCTTCACAAGCAAATAAGACATGTGATACTTAAGAACCGATGTCTCCCTGGTGTCCTCGCACGCAATGCTCCTGAAATAGCTATTGGATTGGGGGTGTAGCGACTATCTATGTCGCCACATGAGAAGCTTAAGAAATATTTCATACATTCCATAGCCGCGCTATGAAAGTTTTCTGTGAAGCGAACTATATATACAACATCTAAATATTACTAGTTGGAGGAGACGTCCTCCCCAGATCAGAACATCCGATCTGGCGGGTAGCTACCCTTTTCATTGGCAATGTTTTCCGCCAAAATGGTGACCCCGGTACCGCAGCCAGCTTCTCCGAACCACAGCAACAACGTCATCGGCAGCCATCGCAGTCCCAGCACCAGACTACTGTCGCCACAACGCGTGCTTCCTTGACTCTCTAGCGACTGAAGATCAACGGCGGTCACTTCTGCTTAGGCTGACTGTTGTGGCATCAACACTTGTCTCCATATGACGCACTGAAGACCTAGACACAGGTTCACCGCAACGCGAGACTGCACGTCAGCGCCTGACGACACAAGTTCTCCACGCTAACTACGACTTCCAGTCTCAGCGGGGGAGTGACGTAGCGACATCTATGTCGCCACATGAGAAGCTTAAGAAATATTTCATATATTCCATATTCGCGCTGTAAAAGTTTTCTGTGATGCGAACTATATAAGCAACATCTAATTATTACTAGTTGGAGGAGACGTCCTCCCCAGATCAGACCACTCTATCTGGCGGGTAGCTACCCTTTTCCTTGGCAATATCATCCGCCAAAGAGGTATTACGAATGTCCATGGGCGGCGGAAATAACTAACCGTTAGGTGTGCCGCTTGCTCGTTGCGCCCGCCTATAGAAACCATTCTAAACGGCAGACGCATACTTATCTAACGCTGTGGTAAAGGTTTAAAATCCCTTTTTTAGTATCAATTTCTTTCTGAAATTATCTACAAATAAACAAACATTTAACAAAATTAAATGTTTGCAAATAGCATTTGATACCTCGATTTAAAAAAAAGTCTTCAAAACTGTTTTCTAATAACATTTCAAATAACTATCTACACAAAAATCAAATATAAATAAATAAGTAACTCAGCTCACGAATAAAATATAATAAACTCAAGCGATCCCTCTCTTGGTAAATGTGTAATTCGATTGATAATATTATTTGAGACTGCTCCATTATCGTTTATTTAAGTAAAACTTTATTTACTTACTGCCTCACGCGTTTAAGATACCTCAAGTTCAGTAAAATAAGGCGTATTAAAAATTTACATTACTTGAAATTAATTTCTATTTTTCATATAATAACGAGAGAAATGTTCTGGATGACGTAGCATTTGTTATGGGCAGACCTTGCACCTTACATCAGGTTGACGTCTTTCTCTTCTTGTCAAGAAACTTTGTTTAGACGCTGGTGGAGAGGTTGTTTTATTTTTTATATTGTGTTATAACACACGTTCTATCCAGGAAAAACTTAATGATTAGTACGCGAAAAACTAACATCATTTAATAAATGGTCCTCCTTCATGGTCCTCCAGTTCCGGTCAAATTAATAAAAATTTGTAAAAAACACAAATTGTTGATATTGCTGTCTGCTCGTGTTGTGATTGCTCCCGAGTTTCCTAGCCTATCTCCGATCTCATCGAACTAACGTGACCTCGGGAGCGGGACGGTTAGGGCGAGTGAGTGCTGGTGGTAGGATTCCTATGCAGGAATCTATCTAGGTAGGTACCACCCCGGGGCCAGTTATTCTGCTGTGAATTAGTAATGTTCAAACATTACTGTGTTTCGGTTTGACGGGCACTGAGAGCTAGCGTAATCACTGCGCATATGAGACTAAGGAACTGATGTCTCTGGGTGGCGGGCGCAGTGTAGTGTCAGACAGATGTTCTGGGTGACACAGCATTTGTTATGGGCAAACGTTGCACTTACCATCAGGTAAACGTTTTGCTCGTCTCGTCACTTTTTCGAATAAAAAAAAAGTTCGGGCACAATTATAACTTCTGCGCAGTTGATGTTTCCCGACAGTATCCATAGATCATCGTCACGATCGGACTAAAAAAACCCAAAATAGTTTCCTTTATTTGATAAAACTAGGTTTACGGATTTTATCGCGTTTCTATTTATAACCTCACGTTTCGAGTGCTTTACCCATATTCACGGGAGTGCTGAGGTGTCAGACGTCCTTCAGCTTTTCATTATTATTATTGCTGTAAAGCGCTCGAAACGTCAAATTATAAGCAGTGAAATAAAACGCGTGTCGTAAAATTCGACAGAGGGAAAACGAAAACCAAGGAATGGGCAGCAGCAACGCCTTGAAACATCTGAATAAATAAACTGCGGCTGCCAACACGCCTGTAAAGCGTGGCAATTATGGCAAAATCTTCCCAAAATAAGAGCTACAAACTTTAGCGGCAATCTATGGGGGAGGCTTATGTTCAGCAGTGGACTTGTGATAAGCTGAAACGAAGACGACGAAAGACTTGCATCAACTACCCACAGGCCATACAAATATTGTGCCCGTGCGGGAATCGACCCCGCGATCCTTAGCGCAGACGTCATAATTTTGTAATCTGTTATAAACAACTCGACACAGAAACAAAATTTCATCTAAACGGATGAATTCAAATTACTCTGTAAGTGAGCGTAACGCAAAAATAAAGAACGCATCTTTCAAGCATTGTTGGCGGTCGCAAAATAAAAAGCCATGTAAACGTTACTCCAAAATACATAAAATGGCAACATCAAAATTCACTTTCCTAGCAGTAGGGGCAATAAAGCCCACGACACAGGCACACACTGCGACGGCAATAAATAAAATGTATGCGTATCGATTTACTAGCTTCCCAGACTTCAAGTTCTATATACTTAGTTTAAACAATAAAAATAGTTTTTGAAATCAAAACATGCTCAACTCAATAAAACGAAAAACGAAACAGAACAGAAACAAACACAGCGAGACTGCGATAGAATACAGTTTAACGCGTGTGAGAAGAACAAATCTATTTTTTTGTCATGAACAGCATTCATATACATAAAAATTACAATTTTATTGTCATGGGTTTATCCCAAGTTCATTGAAACTGTTTGATCCATAATTCGTATCACACAAGCGTGACAATGCTTACGGGAAAGTGAAATAGTAGAGTAGAACAGCACATACCTCTTTTCTACTGAGGTGTTGTAAGAAAGGACTAAGGTTTAACTATTGTACGGACAGCCTGTGTTCCTGGAGAAATAAATATGCAATGCTGTCACTGTACTGTAAGTGGGAACGCAATGGGGGAAAGAATTTTTTTACTCGTACCAAAATATAGGGCGGCGTGGTTTGCCACCCGTCGCGTACGTTTTCCACGGGGGCGAAAATTGGGCTGCGGGTGTGGTCTACCACTTCAATGGGAAAAAGGAGTGTGAGTTTGACATATATGAACAAAGGTCTCCTATGTTCAGCAGTGGTCGTTCAGCTGACGACCGCAGGGCTTAGTGGTCAGGGTAACTGACTTCTACGCCCCGGGTCCTGGACCGGAGCCACCATTTGTGCAAAGACACAAATTGTTGGTTTTCGGGTCTAGTTGTGTTGCGCATGTGAAATGTATGTGTGTAAAACGCATCCACGATACTGGAGAAATCTTACCGTGGGTCTTCGTTTTTTTAACAAAGTTTTAACGAAATACGTTCAATCTAGATAGCCATAAAAACCGTGTAGATGGTCTTAATACTGGCGTTTGTCGGCACGAGATTGCCACTAAACATCATCATCATTTCAGCCTATCATTAGTCCACTGCTGAACAAAGGCCTCCCCTAAAGATTGCTATAAAAGTTTGAAGCTCTCATTGGGGGGGGGGGGGGGGGGTTCCCACTTGACAACTTCCACATAATATTACGAAATTATTATGACCCTTGCAAATCAAATCTAAAGTCAATATTATACGAGTACCGACGAAATTTCTTGTAAAATGTATGCTGCGAAATAGCAAGATACTTTAGTTTCTGAAAGCGAGACGAACCGCAAACTTCACTGAGGCAGAATTTAAATTTCTCAACTTCAAATTAAGCAAAGTGAATATGTGGTATATTCAGAAGTTGTCCGGGATGTCTGAGTCCTGAATATATTCTAATACTCGTACTTTCTGGTTGGCGGTTGCCAATCCGCCTGTTAAGCGTGACAACTATGGAAAAATCCCCCAAAATGAGAGCTACAAACTTTTGTGGCTATCTAGGTAGGTACCACCGCAGGGCCAGCCATTCTGCCGTGAAGTAGAAGAGTGCAAACATTACTGTTTCGGTCTGAAGGGCACTTACAGTTAATGTAATTACTGGGCATACTAGACGTAAGTACCGTAACCGACGTAACCGTTGTCTCAGGGAGACGATCGCAGTGTGGTGCCACACAGACTCTGGGTGGTTTTGCAAAGTCGTTCTACAACTTATGCAGGTTTTGAAATTAATAAGAATATATTCGATGCCTGGAAGAATCCATGGCCTTCGATCGCGTTCATCATTAAACGCTCATCAGAAAACTTCATGAATACGGTATAAGAAATTCTGCACTAAAACTTAACACGCCGCCTACATCGTCCTTAACAGCGTCCGTAATTGCTGGTCCGTCGAAAACCAGACGTGCAGCGACTTCTCGAAAGTAGTATAGGCCATATACAGCCCGGTAAATTGTTTATACTTATATGATTTTAATTTGTTAGTCTCTGATATATACTTAAATTTTACTTTCTATTTCACTTTTAAAATATCTTGTTTACCTATAATGTTTTAGCGGTACCTTGCTTATTGTTTTTAATTTACTTCACACTTTTAATAACTTCAAGCTGACATTGACAATTTGACACGTTAAGTCAGTTGTCAAAACAATAATATTGCCCGTGTATTCTTTTACGTTCCGTTTCTATTTGAGGAAAGATTTGTAGTGCCCAAGATTAGTAGATAAAATAGCCCGGCTTGTAATATGTAGTAGAGTTTGTTTAATATAGTTAACTGTTACTTTTTTAGATTAATTTTACTGAATTTATGTAACCTATGTTTTATGTAGCTGGCATCATTGAGAAGTAAATCTTTATATTTTTAAGTTATTATAAAATACATATTTATTGTTTATATTTTATATACATATTTTGTGTATTTTATACATATTTATACAGTCACGACGTATTATGAGTGATAGTGATATTGATGGTTTCGTGTCTTGTTCCTCATCAGTTGGAAATAGCTCTGATGATAGTTTCAGCAGAATCCCTACTCTTCATGATACCCTGTACACCACTTTCAGTGACGTTCCAAAAACTTTAATGTGGTACATATTAATGCACAAAGCGTTTCGGCTCACTTTACAAATATGCTCGCATCATTTACTTTAAAAAGCATTCATGCTATTCTTGTCTCAGAGTCCTGGTTGAAACCCTGTTTGTTCTCTACTACTTACACGCTTCCAGGCTTTCAACTTATACGTAATGATCGCACTGGAACGGGTGGAGGTGGTATTGCCATATATCTTCGTTCAAATATTCCTTTCACCATTATCAATATATCAGCACAGCCTCCCCCTTCAGATGCCGGTGAACATCTATTTATACAAGTATCCCTCTCTAGTCGCAAAGTCCTTCTAGGTGTTTACTACTCCCCGTCATTGCGTCTTTTTATTATTTAGTAACGGATGTAATCGGCCGAGGACGAACGCCGCTCGGTTCCTTACTCGGTTAATATGTGGACCGAAGTTGAGTCTCGAGTCTAATAGGACGCCTAAGCATTTGATTGTCTTTTCCCAGGGAATTGGACGATCGAATAACTCTATGGTGGGAAATGCGGCGTTATGCGCCGCGAGAAGTACATGGCTGCACTTTTGATAGGGTTGACCTCGATCCTCCATTTCCGAAACCAGTTCCCGAGGGTTCGGGCTGCGGATTGGAGGCGTTTAGAGATAGTGTCTGGATTACGTCTACCTTTGTGTTTGGGCCTCTTTAACCGCAGGCCTTTTATGTTTTGGCGCCTTCGGGCAACCGAGGTAGTTGACCGTGTGACCTTCTGCGTAACATAGTACGCAGGCAGGCGGGCCGAAGGAGGCTAACAGAGCTTTGTCCTTTGGACGAGGACAGTCTGCTGTGGCGTGATCGCCTAGGCACTTGACGCACCTGGGGCGGGCGTAGCAATTTCTTGCTGAGTGGCCGTACAATTGGCACTTATGACATTGGCTGGGAGGGCCGTTTTCATGTGGGGCCTCAACTGAGAGCCCCAAAAGGTTGCAGCAGGTCCGCAGATTAAATATCTGCTTCCGTGCCGGGGAGCGGTCAAGTACGACTAGCACCATGTTATATGGAGCCTTAGTGCGCCCGCTGTACAGCGACGACGGGGAGGTTTTGCGCGATGAGGTCTTTTTGACCTCTTCCGCGCTAATTTCCTTGTGTAGGTTCTTGTGAACCACCCTTATTTGCCGCTCATCGGCTAGAGTGTAGGTGTGGAAGTACACACCTTTTTCCGACAGGTAACGTGTTACCTGGCGGTAGACCTCAGTGGTCCTCCACCTGTAGTTTGATGCCGTTTAAGGTAGAAACGGCAGTATATTATATCCTGGACATGGCAAATGTGAGCTCTTGCCATCTGTCCAGATCCCGAATAAAGATTGGCGGTGGCCGCCGAGAGTGTGCAGCGAACTGCGAAGGATTGCGCGGGGCAGCGGGGGCCTGCTGTGAAGCAGCGGGGGTCTGCTGTGAAGACGTGGGGGCCTGCTGTGAAGCAGCGGGGGCCTGCCTAATTTCATAATACTTTTTAACTCCATAAATATACAAACCCAAAAAAAAACGCAGTTTACACTGATACATACATATATTTACAGAATACACGCCTCTTTCCCATTACGGTAGTCAGAGACCATATCTTTCCAATTGCCACGATCCTAACACACCTCGTTCGCTTTTTCTACTTTCATTAGTATTTTCATAAAAACTCGTCTTTTGCGGGTACTTTTGACGTGATATTTCCTAAAAACAACTACGATCTGATCGTGATACGTCTTGCTACGCTACCGGCTTGCCCGTTCACACTAGCCTCATAAATCTGTTTCCTTAATCTCCTTTTATCCATCCTCTCTACGATAATGATAAAGGCGGTTTAAACAAAAGCACTGTACACGTTTCGCTAAGACATAAAAGTTCCACATTAAAATTCACTCTCCTTGCAGTAGAAATAAAGCTCGCGACACAAGTTTTAGTTTGCGACGACGTTGATATATGAAATATATTCGTGCCGACCCGAACCCACCCGGGCTCAAGGTGCTGAATACTAAACCTAAAAGGGCAATTCAAACGGAATTCTGTTCCACTTTTCCATATGAATGCTATACCTAGTCGGGTCATAATTTCTGACACAAACTCTTAATTAAATTGATTGTTCGGCTTTTGTTATTTGTATAAAATATATATATGGAAACAAAAGAATACTGGCCCTCAACCTTCGAGGTCAGTCGTCGACCGCAGCACACTCAATGTTCATGTCCATTGCTTTAAATAGGGATGCTTGGAGAGACTCCAAATTCTGGTGAGGCTTTTTTCTTCAAATGTTGCCATATTTTGCATTTTCATTTTGGAGGGATTTTGCCATAGTTGCCAAGCTTGGCAAGCGGGTTGGCAACCGCAGTTTATTTTATTAAGATGTTCCAAGAAGGTGCTGCAGCCCATCCTTTGGTTTTAATTTTCCACCAGGTTTAAGTCTAGCTGTGTTAGTGAAGACTTAAAGACTATGTTAGTATACAACTTAAAAACTAAATGCTACAGGCTTTTTGATACATGAACCTTCAACCAGTATTTCATCATAGGAATGTCCAGTTTGTCCACCAACACGTTTAGGACGCTGCCGGTACTACGACGGATACGGTGCATCAGTGAAGCTATTTTCTTGCACACGATGGCAGGAAAGCCATCTGTACGTGCCTCCGCGAACATTCCTGATGCACTGCAATGCCTCGGCAAGCCCAGCAGCATCTTAAATGCGTTGTTGTACTGGACACGGAGGGTGTTAAGTGTTTTAGGCCATAATTGACCCATAGATTACCGTGTAAAAGGATTGGCAGTACGCCTAAAATAGGGTCACTTTTATTTCTCGCGAGCTGCGAACAAGTGGGCCAACATGCCAACTGCCACTGCCACTGCCAACGCCCTCCGCTCCCTCTCAATGTCAGCGTTGTTAGAGAGGTCCTCTGAGACCCAGTGACCCAGATACAAGTATTGCGGAACCTTTTTCAGATGCACAACGTTTAAATCTACAGGTGGAACAGTATTAATTTTGTTTCCGCGAGATTGGAAAACCAGTATTTCGCTTCATTTCGCATTGTATCTGAGCCCATGAGCCGCACAAAACTCCTCGCGCTTTTTCACTAGCTTCCTGATTGCACTGATTGAGGGAGCTAGATCGTCGGCGTAACTAAAATTATTGATAAATTTACCATCAATAGAATGTATAATGCCCACGCTGGATTCTCTGGATACACCTCCTCGCTTCTTTACTGTTGTGGGCAAATATTTTATGATTTTGGGTTTGCACCCTCACTGTTTCGATGGTGTCCTAACCGTACGAGCTCGGCCGCTCCTTTTACGGTCATCAAAAGTCGAATCTTCACTAAATCGTTTGATAGTACGATATACGAACCTCTACATTATTTCCAAACTTTTCAGAAGTTTAAAAATCTCAGCTGGGGCGTACCGCAGCGGTGCAGCGCAAAAACCACGACACTGTATTCCATTTGCGTCCACTTAACTGTTTTAAATTGAACAAAATCAATTTCTTGTTTATTTTGAGATGAAGCAAAAGTTCCTTATTCAAAATCAGTTCAAACATTTCTGGTCAGTATTCGAAATTTACCGTGTGGTGACGGTTATAACCTACCACCCCACCCCATCCCGTCGGTGTCGTAAAGAAGGAAAATTAAAACACAGAGGTTGACAGCAGCATTTTCCTGGAACATCTGAATAAATAAACTGCGGTTGCCAACCCGCCAGCCATACGTGGCTACTATGGTAAAATTCTTCCTCGATGAGAGCTACACAGGCAATCTATGGGGGAGGCTTATGTTCAGCAGTGGACTAGTGATAGGCTGAAATAATGATGAGGATGATTCGAAATTTAAATTCAATAAGGACATGACAGAGCTTTAGAGGTTTTTCTAAGAATGGTACATAAAAACAACATCATCATACGGGTGATAGGATTCCTATAGTTTTCCATTGAAATCCTTTTAGATCCTAGTAGATTTTTACTGATACTGCAATGCCATGGAGCATTAGCGTGCAAACATGACTGTCTCAGTTTGAAGGGAACTAACTGTGTAATTACTGGGCATATGATCCTTAAGAACTGATATCTCATGGTGTTGAGTGTAGTGTGGAAATGTTCTAGGTTACACAGCGCTTGTTAATGGCAGATGTCGCACTTACCATTAGGTATCCCAGAAGGTAAGGTATATTTACAAATTTCAAATCTGATTTCATCGTCGCCATTTTTCAGTGCTGCGCGTAAGCTTTTGTAACCTTACACTTCAGATTTTACTGCCAAACACTAGTCTGGGTATAATTAACATCATGCATATTAACATGGCTATCATCCTATTTATTTATGAGATATCAGAGATTCTTTGGGTTTTTCTTAATACGCTTCTACCACACCCACGCGTTCAGATAGGGCAATTGATTATTTTTTATTGCCAGGCCTGATTTTTTTAGTTGAATTTGAAATGTTTCAGTACTTAATTATTTGAAGTGAAACTTCGAAGGGCGCGATGGGAGTTAAATTTAACTCTAACGTCACTGTATGCAGTATCTGTAACATGAAATGCTTCTGACTCAAAAAAGACGAAAGACAGAGAGACAAAAAATGGGACCAATGCTACAATTAATAATTTTTCTTATACTGGTCAGTTGATTTCACAGTGAGTATTTTTTTTGCCAATACATGTTTATATGTATATTTTAATCATTTCTAAACTAATATTATAAATGCGAATGTAACTCTCTCTTTCCGTGTCTGTTTGTTACCTTTTCACCGCTGAAACGATCTTGACGAAATTTCGCACACAGCTTGCATTCTAGAGACGAACATAAAATACTTTTGATCCCGCAAAAGCAAATAGTTTCTACCAGATAATTAAACATTTTTTACTGGTGGTAGGATTCCTATGCAGGAATCCGTCTAGGTAGGTACCACCCCAGGGCCAGTTATTCTGCCGTGAAGCAGTAGTGTGCAAACATTACTGTGTTTCGGTTTGAAGGGCACTGAGAGCTAGCGTAGTCACTGGGCATATGAGACTTAAGAACTGATGTCTCAGGGTGACGGGCGCATTAGTGATGTAACACTGTTCTGGTTGACACAGCATTTGTTATGGGCAGACGTTGCACTTACCTTCAGGTGAACGTTTTGTTCGTTGCGTCACTTTATCACATTAAAAAAAAAATATCCACGCGGACGATATTACGGGTATCAGCTAGTTTCTAATAAATCTGAGAAGTTTCACTTCTGTCATTGTATACGAGTATTAAGCCGCACGCGATCTTTTTACCCACGTCGGAACGAAGAAAGTCTATACATTTAGGGCGAGAAGTTGTTTGTTTGTTTGTTTTTCATTTCGTAAACACCCTTTCTTTATCTCTACGTAATTTCGTTTTAGTAGGAGAAAGCAAAACGTTCACGTGATTATGAGTTCAACGTCTGCTCATAAAAAGCTACATCACCCAGAACATATCTTTGTGGCTCACTGCGCCTGTCTCCCTGAGACATCAGATCTCAATTCTGATTATGCTCAGTAACTCTCTAGCTCTCACTAGCTCTCAGTACCCTTCAGACCGAAACACAGTAATGTTGGCACACTACTGCTTGACCGCAGAATACCTGGCCCTGCGATACAAAGACATTCCTGCTTAGGAGGATTCCTATGTACTAGTAAAATCTGATAATACTCCTAAAATTATAAAATGAGTTGAGGTATGAACAGTTTCTTGTACTGTATATGTAGCTAACGGGACAATATTTTGAAGTCGGGTTCAGTTTATATAGGAATTATTTACATTTAAAGCAATAATTATATAAACTTTGACCTTTACATTTATTACGAAAATGTTATTTTTATAAATAATCATACTCCAGTTATTTATATAATTCCAGTTACTCGATTCGAAATAGATGATAACTTATATCGTAATACACTTGATATGCGCGTGGCCTACTGGTCTGAGTAACTGACTACTGTCCCGCGGGCTCTGGGTTCGAACCCAAGCCGGTTAAAACATTTGCGCGAAACAAAAATAGTTTAATGATTTCTTATATTTACGCGAACACTACACATTTAAATGAAACTTATTTAACAGATTTTCCCAATTCTTTGTACCCAGCGTCTCCCCGTAACCATGGATGCTGTAAGTGAACGCGATAAAATCCGTAAAATTAGTTTTACAAAAATGGTTGGTATTCGGGTCTGGTTGTGTTGGGATTCACGTGTCTCTAACACTGCATCGTAACCTACCTCCGATGAGCGCTAGATTGGGCGCGGGTAGATCAGGATTGATTTGATCTTTTTGCTGTATAATATAGCTCAGTTGATAGAATAGATTAGAATAGCATACATTTTTTTTATTCATTTTAGATAGATTATTTACATAATACTCATTAAACATCATTTTGTTAACTACACTAGTTCACAAAAAATGTCACTGTCCTGGGAGAGCCAGCAAGAAACACATCGTTCAATTTCTTTTTATTTTCGGTTACTTTTAAAATAGTCTACAATAACAATAGCATCGTAAAGACGAAGAAACAGGGCAGCGATCAACTCATTTCCGTGGGATATCTTAATCCATGTATTCTCGCCGTGTGGTAGCGGCTCAAGAGAATTCTACTACCACATCTCATCCCGTGGGTGTCGTAAAAGTCGACAGAGGATCAAAACCAGGAGATGTGCAGCAGCATCTTCCTAGAACATATGAATAAAGAAACTGCGGTTGCCCACCCGCCTGCCAATCGTGGCAACTATACTGTTACTAACTTTTGTGGCAATCTATGAGGGAAGCCTATGTTCAGCAGTGGTGTAGTGATTGGTAGAAATAATGATGTTGATGATGTATTCTATAATATTATAATAAACCTTTTCAAATTCTTTGTGTAATAAACAGTTTGGACTTTTTGACTGAAACACTTTCTGAGATTTTGTTGTAAAAACGTGATACGTTGCAACATAAAAGTGTTAGATACTTTGTGAAGTCGACTTACTGGCATTATTAGTGACTGCTCGTCCCTGGTATCTGCGTTATGAACATTTTTATTACATTGTTCTATGTTCCTGTGTACTTATAGAACGTTTTCAAGCACATTTGCATCCAGTCGTTTAACATTTGGTGTTGCGAATTTATTACATTGCATCACTGGTCATATGAGATTTAAGAACTGATGTCTCTGGGTGATAGGTGAAACGGAAATGTTCTGGGCGACACAGCATTTGTTATGGGCAGACGTTACACTTACCACCAGAACGTTTTTCTCGTCTCATCAGTTAAAACGCTAAAAAAATTAAAAAATAATAGTTTTGTTGCCATTTAAAGCGTGTTATGGCGGCTCATTAAAAGAATACTACCACTCCATCTCATCCAATGGATCACGTAAAAGGCGAGTAAGGAATTAAACTGCAATGTGCACCCAACAGCGCATGGTGGCGATGGGCTCACCACCTATCACTCCAAGTGCATTATATTGTTTTGGTGAAACGTGGATTGTGGCAGTCATCTGTTTTTGCAGTGAGTGCTCAGTCTCTGACTACCCCTTATGGGATACAGTCGTGATCTTATGTGTATGTATGTTAAAAGCAAATTGTTGACGCTAAACCAATGTTCAACTTTTGGAATAGCATTATTCACATCGTCGTGTAGTAAAAGTTTATAAAAGTTTATAAAATATTAGCCCTTCCCCTCGGTTTCACCCGCGTAAAAAAGCCGACCCCAATTTTTTTTTGCGCCAAACCCTTTTTTTAAATTAAGTAGCCTAAGTTACTTGCTATAATATCAGCTATCTGTCAGTGCAAGTCTCGTCATCGGTCCAGCCCTCTCAAAGATAAGTCCAAACAAAAAGACAGACAATCAGACACAATTTTTCAAAATTGTTATTTTCTAATAAGTAACGTATATACTTTCATAAGCATCGAGTAAAAAGATGTTATTTTGTTATTACAAACAGACACGTCAATTTTATTTATTTGTATAGATAGATTTCGACAGCACTCACTATGTCAGTAAAATTGTTCTTCGCGTTTCTTCACACCCACGGTGTCATAATTATTGGTTCCATTCGGGAAGAAAACCCGCAACCTCGCCCTGTCCTGCGACGCAGGAGCCAATCGCTTAGTCGCTGCATAAACCGAGCTCACGCATTATTAATTTTAAATGAGACTATTTCAACACGCGATAATGCACAATACTAATTTTCTTAACAATCAAAAGGTAACCTGGAAATTGCCCTATATTATGTTCGTATAGATTTCACCTACCACCTCCGATTCCTTATTGACTTTCTCAAAGCGCTTTGAGCTCGTGAATATATAGCCAGCCAATTTCTAAATAGAAATGCTTGGCCAATGGAGCGATCGTCTCAATTACGGATCAATTTCAAATTCTCTCTTTTAGATATTCGGAAATCACTCAAAGAGAACATTTGATTGGGAAAATTTAATTTTAACTTTAATAATCTTACATATTTTTTTTTTTTAATACTACGTAGGTACTTATTAATAGTGACGACCGCGTGGCCTAGTGGTCAGATTACCTGACTTCTACGCCGCAGGTCCTGGGTTCGAATCCCAGCCGGAGCCAACATTTGTGCTAAAACACAAATTGTTGGTTTTCGGGTCTGGTTGTGTTGTGTTTGTCCCCGTGTTTATCGCACTGCATCCTAGCCTACCTCCGATCTTATCGCATCAGCGTTACATCGGGCGAGGGTAGGTTGGGACGAGTGAGTGCCTCTGTGTTTGCGCGTACACTAGTGACACTATAATTTTTACTTGCGCAGTTGATGGCTCTCGACATTCGGATTCGGAAGTTGTCGCCTTGGTCGAAATCGGCTAGGAGAACATCATCATTAATAGTGGTCGTCCGATGGTCAAAAATCATTGACTTGTTTTTTTTATTTAATATATTTCAGATTTCTGCATTCCTTCTCCATTAAAAATTTCAACAATGCCAAATCTCACAGTCCTCTTGTAACTACTACGATTAAACAGGGGCACAAAGTTTTCTCTTCGCATATTAATATATAGAAGATTCCACCACCACCACCATTTCAGCCTATTACTAGTCCACTGCTGAACATAGGCCTC
Source organism: Luehdorfia chinensis (assembly GCA_019845155.1). Taxonomy (NCBI): domain Eukaryota; kingdom Metazoa; phylum Arthropoda; class Insecta; order Lepidoptera; family Papilionidae; genus Luehdorfia; species Luehdorfia chinensis. Next base: position 726,352 of record JAHVAK010000056.1, on the reverse strand, counting down.
CCCCATAGATTGCTACAAAGTTTGTAGCTCTAATTTGGGGGAGGAATTTTGCCATAGTTGCCACGCTTGGCAGGCGGGTTGGCGACCGTAGTTTATATATTCTGATGTTCCAGGAAGATGCTGCTGCCCACCTTCTTGTTTTAATTTTCCCTCTGTCGGCTTTTACGACACCCACGGGATGAGATGGGGTGGTAGATTCTCTTAAGCCGCTACCACACTTTCCGAACCTAAACCCCATAACTTATTTCACAGATTTATTTACTTTCATCAAGTGCTGCAAGCCTTAAATGTAGAGCTGCAAAATAATAAACGGCGTTTTTCTTAGTTTGCGACTGCATCACTGCGAACATTCTACTTTTTTAACAAATCTTTTCGCTGCGGAGTTTAGAAATTTTAATCAAAAACCGTTGTTGTAAACTTTCTCATTTTCGTTTCCTTAGCTTTTTAAAATGGATTTCTGATCACTGGAAACTTTTTAACGAATCCATTCTAAAACCCTATGTAAATTTTTAAACATATTTGGTTTGTTTTAAAAGCTTTTCAAACAATTCTATTTCAGTTAAAAATAAAAGTTTCGTGTACTGTATTGCTAAATAATTCAAGTTTAAAAGATATAACATTTCCTGTTTTTTTTTTTAATTTCTTTGGACATACGAGTTCTTTTTAAGCCACTAAGGGCGGATTTCACCGTTGAAACTAAACGCGATCAGTTCAAGCTGAACGAAGTTTAAGCGTTTAACTGAGTTCAATGCTACTGTTTGCATTTCACCAACATCAACTGAACGCGATTAAAGCTAAACGCGGTTCAAATTCTGAACGCCTAATTTTCGACGTTCAGCTCTTTAAACGCGTTTAGAGAGCTGTCATTGTCAATCGCACAACTATATAAACACAATAAATATTTTTAATACGTTTTGTTTATTGTTTGCATACCTATGTGTCCTATACATAAAAACAGGCTGTTTGATGTCGCTAAATATCGAGTTTTTGTTTTAGATGTGACGATATTTCACGTAAACATCGTTGTTTTCGAGCCGGTGAAATCGGTTAGACGAAAACCGAGTTCAAATGATACATTTGAACTAAGTTCAGTAAAACGTGGTTTTATTAAACTTGGTTTCCAAAGCGATCGGTGAAATCGGGTCTAACTGCCGCTACGTAATTTAATAATTTTTACTACCACACAGGACAGGCTTTGTCTAGTGTGGACACACACTAGGCAAAGTTGTGTTTCTAATAGCTACAAATGTAGAAAAGGAAAAATAAATGATTGTTATAATTACACATCCAATTTATTTTAGTAATTTCACGTACATGTACAAGATTTTAAAGACGAAGAAATTATAAAAATGTGCCCAGTGTTTACGCTAGCTCTTAGTGCCCTTCAGACCGAAACACAGTATTTTTGCACACTACTGCTTCACGGTAGAATAACTGACCCTGGGGTAGTGCCTACCTAGACGGATTCCAGCATCCTTATTAGTGTATTAGTGGCACAGTTATAAAGACGATTCGGAAATTTGGAGAGGCTTTAATTTACAATATTGATCTCAGACAGAGTCCCTGAGTTCCACGCCGCAGGTGTTGCGAATCCCAACTGAAGACAACATTTTGTGTGAAAACACAAATCGGGTCTGGTTGTGTCGTCGTCGTCGTCGTTTCAGCCTATCACAAGTCTACTGCTGAACATAGGCCTCCCCCATAGATAGCCACAAAAGTTTGTAGCTCTCATATTGGAGGGATTTTGCCATAGTTGCCACGCTTGGCAGGAGGGTTGGCAACCGCAGTTTATTTATTAAGATGATCCAGGGAGATGCTGCTGCCCATTTCCTGGTTTTTATATCCCTCTGTCGACTTTTACGACACCGACGGGACGGGATGGGGTGGTAGATTCTCTTCGGCCACTACCACACGGTTCGTACATGTAAAGTGTATGTTTAGAAAACGCACTTCGAATCCTAGATTGCGACATAGTTTTTTGTTAAAAAAAAAACTGCGAGTACGTTGCTTGAGGCCGTGACATTTACAGATGTCCAAATGCAAGTGCCGATTTTTAGGATTACGTACTAAGTTAGAATCCTTTTATTTTTCGTCCTGCTTTCAATCCGTACGTCACAGCCATTTTACTTGGAGACTATTGGCACTGTGTCCATGACATTTTGAAGTAGGTTTTTTTTTTATTGGGGAAAGTGACGAGATGAGCAAAACGTTCACCTGACAGCAAGCGTAACATCTGCCCACAACAAATGCTGTTTCTCCCAAAATATTTTTGTGACCCTGAGACATCATTTCACCTGATCTGATTGCCAACCCGCCTGCCAAGCGTGGCCACTATGGCAAAATCCCTCCAATATGAGAGCTACAAACTTTTGTGGCTATCTATTGGGGAGGCCTCTGTTGCAGCAGTGGACTTGTGATAGGCTGAAATTACGACACATCATTCTTTAAGTCTCCCAAGTGCCCTTCAGACCGAAACACATTAATGTTTGCACACTCCTGATTTTGTTCATTTATTTTTTTGAGCCACTATACAGCGGTGCTGTGAAATTACGAAATCGTGGGTGTGTGGCAGTAAAAAATCTAATACGAGGCGACTTTTTTATAGCAACCGTAGAAGCCAGTGATTTCTTTGTACGTAATATGTCCTTTTTATTCCGTGTTATCCTATTCTCTTTACAAATTGATATTTCTTCTTTTGTTCTCAAGAGTACCTCGTCCGACAGAGGAAATTCAGAGAAAAACGATGTAATGAAAACTCGATTAATCTCGCTTGTTACAGCGTAATTGATACACAACGTTGTGCACTACTGCACGGTGTGTTGCAAATTATAATATAATAATAATTTTAATAACGGATAGTAATAAAATTGAATACACAATAATATTATGAATGCGAAAGTAACTCTATCTATCCCTCTGTCTGTTTGTTACCTGTGCACGCTTTAACCACTGATCCGATCTAGACGAAACCCGACCACCTGCAGCAGGTGGCCGCGGAACTCGAACGCAGGGCTGCAATACCACCAGTGGGGGAACCACTGCCTCCAGTGACTCTCGACGAAGTCACTAAGATAGTCCAAAATCTTAAAAACCGATCCGCGCCTAGGCCTCGACGGCATAAACAACAGGGTGATGAAATGTCTAACTACGCCGTTATTATGTCTGTTAGTCAGTATTTTTAACGCGCTCCTCTCCAGCTGCTCCTTCCCGGACGACTGGAAGGAAGCCGACGTTATAGGCATTCCGAAGCCTAATAAGCCTAGGAACATTCCGTCTAATTATCGCCCAATAAGTCTCTTCAACTCGATGGCTAAGATTTATGAGCGAATTATACTCAGTCGATTAAAAGACTATGTCCTTACAAATAATATTCTTCCAGACGAGCAGTTCGGCTTTCGCCCCGAACACTCGTGTACTCATCAAGTGCACCGCTTAACGGAGCACATCTTAGAGAATTTAAACGACCGCCCTAAGCCTGTAGGCACAGGGGCCTTATTTTTCGATGTCGCAAAGGCATTTGACAAAGTCTGGCACGACGGCTTGTATTACAAGTTGTATCACACTAAAGTGCCAGACAGACTCGTGAACATCATACGAGCCTTCTTGTCTAACCGCCTATTTCGCTTCCGGGTAGAGGGAACGCGCTCCTCAAGCCGCCGTCTCCGAGCGGGGGTCCCTCAGGGCTCCTGCCTCTCCCCACTCCTTTTCTCGCTATACATTAGCGATATTCCTAAAGACCCGAAAGTCAATCTTGCGCTTTTCGCAGATGACACGGCCTTGTACTACGAGTATTCCGACAAGCACAAGGGCCGCATAACGATTCAACTCCAAGCCGCAGCCGATCGCCTAGGCGAATGGTTCCGGAAATGGAGAATAGAGGTAAACCCCGAGAAAAGCGTAGCGATATACTTCTCGAGGGGCACACCAAAGCCCGCTAGACGATGTCACCCAATCGGCAACAATCAGCTAGGCACGATCACCCTGTTCGGAAGCCCTATTCCCTGGGAAAAGAGCGTCAAATACCTCGGGGTCACTTTAGACGCAGCGATGTCGTTCGCTGCACACATTAAAAACATACGCAATAGAGCGGCTTTTATCTCAGGCCGTCTATACCCATTAACTTGCTCCTCAAGCAAAATGTGCTTAAGACACAAACTTCGCCTCTATAAGACTTGCATAAGACCCGTAATGGACTATGTTTGCGTCGCTTTCGCTCACGCGACGGGCAATCAATTAAAGAAGTTACAGAGCGTTCAAAATTGATTCTTGCGAACTGCCACTGGAGCCGGTTGGTATCAACGCAATGTAGATCTTCACAGCGACTGTGAAATGCCTTTAATCTCTGAACACTTCAGAGAATTATCACGGCGGTTTTTCGAAAATGCCGCGGTTCATTCAAACCCGCTGGTGGTTAAAGCAGCAAATTACCGACCAAACAGAAACGCGACCGAACGCAAACGTCGCCCGCGAAACGTGCTAGACGACACGGACGTCTCAGCTCTTCCTGACCACGATACTGTCAGTCACGATCCAGGCCACACTGTACACACAGTCAATAGCTTTAATATAACACGCACCACGACGCGCGACCGCCGTAGAGAGCGGCGCGCAATAGTCAATAATCACATCGCGTACACAAGATTCACCCGTGTTCCAGGGCGGTTCTCACCGCCCAGAGTTACCGACACACAAGTCGACAGTCCGAATGGACGCGCGCAGCCTCCTTCGGACGGTCAGTAGACGACTTAAAATATTTAAGATTTTCGAAATCGCGAAAGCACGCAGCGAACGCGACACAGTCCGAACTTCGAGGTTTTTGTAGGAGTTTTTATTTATTCATTTATTTATGTTTGGGTCAAACCAAACCTGGCACGCGGGCCCCTTGCCCGTGAGCACAGTATCCGATGAAGCTGTAAAAGTCGAGAAGGCTAACAGCAATTACATCACCGAAAATATATATATCTAGACGAAATTTGGCACTGAAATAGAATGCATCCTCGAGACGGACGTAGGAGGCTACTTTTTATTTTGCACAATCAAATAATTCCCATGGGATATTTAATAAATCAGCTAAGGCATCAGCTAGTTCGTTATATATGCACTGATAACTGTTCTCTTGACATAGTTATTGTGTATCATAGACAGGCGATATGGTTTTATTAAACAAACTAAGTGGTAAAATTGCGTTGAACAATGTATTTAGTAAAAAAATCCATTTAGACATGTTTATTTTATTTAAAATTAATAACATATACATAAATAATTGATTAACAAAAAACAACCATATTGTGATGCCTAAAATGATCTATCACTGGGTTACGAATTTAATATTTATAACTGTGTCTTATATTTTTTTTTTTATGTTTAGCAAAGTCCGAACTTTTATCTGTTAAAAAAAGTAAATTCTTTCAAATATCAAATCGTCGTAAATCGTAAATCTTTTCACCTGAATTTAGAAAGTCACTGGTACTCGTAGGCAGATTAATAAGATCAGGTTCTATTGTATTTTCCAAGTCATAAGAAACGCTTAGAGGAGGCACTCTGGTAACAGAGATATTTGTAAAAGAATCACACAACTTCACATTTGTCTCGCTTCGTTTTGATACTTCAGCTCGGTCGATTTTTTTTAATGTTTTTCAGGTATTCCTCGGAAGAAAATGTTGTTGTAAAATTATCCACCACTGCCGGAATACAAGTGGCTATCTCTTCAGGAGAGTTCAAATTGACCGGTTTCCCCCATTTACGATCCAAGACACGAAATGCCACGGTGAGATGTAAATGTAGTTCCATTATTAAATGTACTTCCTGTTGTGGTAAATACTGAAGATAATGCGGTTTACTCAACGATCGTGTTATGACTGGAGCATTTAATTTCTTTAGTATTTATACGTATATATCTACTCCCATTCAAGCAAAAGGGGTTAATTAAAATAAACAATTAGTTAACTACCGTAGACTAACTAGACCAATTAAAATTTATTCAATTTATTGGTACATTAACATATAATTTAGTAATTAGATCGATTAATGAACAAATTAAATGATGATATGATCTATATTTTACTACCACAATAAAGCGTGTTTGTATGTTTGAGCGCGCAAATCTCTGGATATACTAATACGGTTTGAAAAATTATTTTTGTACATTAGATACTCCATTCTTAAGGAAGCTTCTAGGATATAAAACTTCATGACTTAAGACCCGAACATTACAGAGAATGATCGAAATGTGAATGCCCAGGTCAGTGAGGTACAATGCCGTACGGCGCAAGTCGTATGGTCGGCTTATGTTAAGCGCGAGAAACCGCGGGATACAGCTAGTCTTTAAGTATAACTATCACCGGCTCGTACAGACGTATTCCACAGTTAGGAGGATTTAATCGTCAGGCTTCGCAGGCCGATTGATTATCTATGAACGAGACACCTCTCATCGTCTATAAAATTAAGTCTGATAAATTTGAGATGGTGATTGCGGTTCTAAGCTACTGTACGGACAGTCTTTATTCGTGCAGAATAACACCATAATATGCAACGCTGTTGCTGTACTTCTCGTGGGACCGCTATGGGGAGTAAGAATTTTTTCACAAACAAAATGGCGGTGACGTGGTTCGACACGTCACGTCTTGTGGGGGCGAAAAGTAGGCCACGGCTGTGGTGTCTGCCTACCCCTTATATGGGAAAAAGCGTGACTGTATGTATTTATATACAACAAACATATGTATCAAACAAAAAAAATATATTAAACACATACATATTATACTTATAAATAAACGCTAGTCTAACAGAATGACATTGATTTGGTCTTTTGAAAAGTGGACTACGTGAGTGGCCTCTGTCTACACCTTTTATGGGAAAAGAGATGACTGTATGTATGTATGTATGTATGAGAGCTAGTGCATAGAATCTTTAAGAAGTCTCAGGTTGAAGGGCGCAGTTTGGTGACACAACATTTATTATGGTTACACGTTGCACTTATCGTCAAGTGAAATTTTGCACGTCACGTCAATTTTTTCGATAAAAAAGTATAGTCTAACAGAATGACATTGATTTGGTCTTTTCAACAGTTTTAAAATTGCAAAATATTTATATTGAAGCAAGTATTACTTAAATTTACAACATTTTTCCAGCGGATTATGTTCCGATTGTCCAACGAATTCAATTTTCATTCCATTCCGCAGCTTTTATTACGCAAAGGAATTCTTGTGACTGACATGGGGCGTATTTCCTGTAAATAGTATTATTTACTGGTCCTTTGCGATATTGCAAATGCCGTCCCAATATTGAATTATTTTTGTATATCAAATACACAGCGACATATTTATTTATAGAATCCGAGTATAATGTATTACCGTATACAATAGTAATAATAGCGCCTTTTCGTAATACAATTCGGTATTACGAAGCCGTGGTAGCTCAGGGGCTAGGCGCTCGCTTTTAATTTCATAGTACGCGAGTGACCTGGGTTCGATTCCCGGTGCCGGCACCACTAAAATTGTTAATTGCAATTTTAAGTGCTGATTTACCACGTGCTCGGCGGTGAAGGAAAACATCGTGAGGAAACCTGCATGTCTGAGGAATAAAATGAGGAATTCGAAGACATGTGAAGTCCGCCAACCCGCATTGGAGCAGCGTGGCGGATTCTTCCTAGCTCCAAAACCCTCTCAGAAATGAGAGGAGGCCTTGTGCTCAGTAGTGGGACATTTATAGGCTGAAACTTTACTTTACTTTACTTTACTATTACGAAGTAATTATTAATTAAAACAAATAACAGATTACCTCAAACTAGTTAACAGATATACAACAAGATGTTTATATATTAATATATAACTTAAAATCACTCACGTGCAGAATCGACTCAGCCCTTTATTTGATATACAAAGAAGTTTTAAAAAATGGGTTACTAATGTATGCTTAATGTACATTTTTTTTAAAACCATAGTATTTTAGCTATAGAGCTAAAATATTAAACAATGTTAATGTGTAGAATCAACTCACTTCTAATTTCATGTACAAAGTAGTTGAAAAATATTGGGTTAACTAATGTATGGCTAATGTACATTATTTTTTAAAGCATAATATTTTAGCTGTAGAGCTAAAATATTAACACCTTTAAGACAAGAATGAAGCATCCTCTAGACTAGCGTGCTTACTGAAATCGTACTTCTCTCGTATTATGTTATACAATATACTCAACAAGAACTCATGGACACTTTGTTATTAGGAGAAAGTGATACGAGACGAGCATAACGTTCACTGCTGTGTCACCCATAATATTTCTGCGGGTGCAGTATGGTGCAGTATACACTGTCACTGTCTCCCTGAGACATCAGTTCTTGTATCTCATATGCCCAGTAATTACGCTAGATCTGTGCCCTACAAACCGAAACACAAATATGTTTGCACACTACTGCTTCACGGCAGTATAACTGTGAAAAGCTGTGGAAATTTCCACAAAAATACTGGTATTCCAAAAATCAGTCGCGAAAGCCTACTATGTCATTCTAAAATATCTTAAATTATTTGTGCATATTCTTGTCGAGAAATTTAATGCTGAAATTTTCCTTCCATGTTAAAGATTGTTTGATTGCATGAACACATCAAGCAATAAAAAAACTAATGTATTGTTTTACGTTCAAAATTATAACAATAATTTCGTAATTAACTTTAATAATAAACGATTGAAATAACATATTCATGCACTAGCGTAATAAAGTCTCATTAAATTAGAATTTATTAATTAATAATTACTAACTGAAGCCCGCGACTCATCCGCGTGGATTTAGGAGATTTTCTGGGTTAAAAAGTATCCTATATCCGTCCACAAGATGCAAGCTGTCTCTATTACAAATTTGAAAAAAAAGAAGAAAAGAAAAGAAATAGAAGTAACAAACATACAGAGGAGGAGTTATTATACATTTATAAAATTAGTATGGGCTACACTAATTAAATAAATTAATAGCTTTGCTATTAATAGAATTTGAAGCCAGGCAGAGTAGAGTAGAGCTTGTTTCAGAGCAGATCGGAGATAACGACCAGGCTCGTCTCTAGCCGTGCAGCCGTCGAAACGGCAACCACTGGCTTGGCGGAAAGGAAGTGAGAAGGATTAGGTAGGAAATGGACATGCGGCAGGGAATGCGGAAGTTGGGAAAGGTACTAGGAACTATAAGGTATAGGATACTACTATCTCGGAGAAGCAGGAGGAGACAGCATTAGCTCGGTAGGCCGGTGTCGCTTTTTTATGGGATAAAGTGATGAAACGAGCAAAACTTTCACCTGATGGTAAGTGCATAACAAATGTCTGCCCATAACAAATGACGTGTCAACCAGAAATTTTCTGAGTGTCATCACACTGTGTCCAAGATCTTAAGTATCATATGCCCAGTGATTACGCTAGCTCACAGTGCCCAAGGTGGTACCTACGTAGACGGATTCCTGCATAGGTAGTCTACCGGTACTCCACCGTATTTGCCGGAGAAGGTAACTAGGTCAAGTATCCGTGGCGCGTTTATTAAAACGTTGGAGTTTTTGTTATACTGTTATTAAATAACCTTCGAAGTCTGGGAAAAGTGCATATTTAACAACACTGTCACGTTATTAGCAGCGGTCTTTGGTTGAACTATATTTTCCTGTGTCGTGGGTGCGTTTTACAGACATAAATTCCACATGCACAAACACCTAGACCCGGAACAACTATATGTAGGCCTTACTAATATTTGTCCCGTGCGGGAATCGAACCCGCGACCCGCGGCGCAGAAGCCAAGGGCTTAGCCACTGCGCCAACCGAGCCGATAAATATTATTATTATAGTTTAGATTTAGTATTGAAGCCGGAGAAGGAAATCGTGATGAAAGTCCGGTTCCAAAACCCTCTCAGAAACGAGACGAAGCCTGTGCTCAGCAGCTGGACTTTTAATATGCTGTTTTTTTTTTAACAGGAGAAAGTGACGATACGGGCAAAACTTTCACCTGATAGTAAGTGCAACGTCTGCCCCATAACAAATGCCGTGTCACTTAGAACATTTCTCTGTGGCACCACACCACTGACACCACTGCGCCCGTCACCCTGAGACAGTCAGTCACAAATGCCCAGAAATTAGGGTAGCTCTAAGTGCCCTTCAATCCGAAACACAGTGATGTTTGAACAATACTGCTTCAAGCAGAATAACTGGCCCTGGGGTGGTACCTACCTAGGTGAATTCCTACACAAAATATACAGAAATCCTCCCAGTAAATGGAAAATCTCCTTGGTTTTATTACAGTAAATAGACGATTGCACTTAATATATTATATTGTGCATTTGTCCGCAGTCACTTAGAGTATGCCTCGCAAGTTTGGAATCCTAATTATAATGTGTACATTAATTGAATTGAAAGTATCCAGAAAAAAATCCTTCGATATTTGCAGTTTCGTACTAGAAAATACGTACCTGATTACTTTAGTCGCTGCAAAAAATTCCACATACTTCCCCTACACGAGCGACGAAGACGAACAGCAGATTTAGTATATCTTCTTAATATTGTCAAATGTTCTGTGGATTGCCCAGAGCTGTTATCTAATATTGGATTACGCACACCGTTGGCATCATTAAGAAATCCAAATCTTTTGCATGTACCTTTAGTTAAATGTAAATATCGGCAAAATTCTTACTTGATAAGGGCATGCAGAAGTTTTAATGCTGTTTTACAAAATGTTAACATAGATTTATTCTCCACTGGTATCAGTGATCTAAAAAAATTGCTGTGTAACCACTATTTTATCTAACAAGTTTTTGTGTATGTGCTTTACTATTGATTTATGTTCTGAGCTAATTTTTATAGTGATTTTCTATCTTATTCAACTAATTTGTGAAAACTTTAAATTGGCCTTTTTTCTCTACTTAATTTATTGTAATTCGTGATGTATTAGCTGTAAGTAATTTTATTTTTGTTGTTTTGGAAAACAACAAAAATAAAATAAAAAATAAAAAAATATGACTGAAGTTGCTTAGCACTGCGCCTATACATTTCATTAAATTTATTTATTATTTATGTATATTGTTAACATCAAATGAAATGAAAAGTTTTTTTTTATGTAAGTAGGGGGCAAACGAGCAAGCGGCTCACCTGATGGTAAGTGATCACCGCCGCCCATGAACATCTACAATACCAGAGGAATAGCAGATGCGTTGCCGGCCTTTGAGAAAGGAATAGGCTCTTTTCTTGAAGGACCCTAAGTCGTATCGGATATAAATATCGTATTTATGTGCAAATGCGAACTTAACTCAAAAAGAGTTTTCTACCAGCAAACCTTGGAGTGAAGAGGATAGCAGATATGTGCGGTTAAACGTGTACATACAACAAACAAAGAAAATCTTTGTACTTAAACAATTATTGATTGGCAACATATTAATAGGTATACATAGACTAGATATACTAATACACTTACCTAAAAAATATTGGACAGATATAACGCTATATATTGAGCGGTTAATAAAAGTTATTTTTAAAAATTCCTTATCACGGACTTGTATGAAAATTTAAAAGGTAAAAGTAAAGTTTCAGCCTATAAATGTCCCACTGCTGAGCACAGGCCTCCTCTCATTTCGGAGAGGGTTTTGGAGCTAGGAAGAATCCGCCACGCTGCTCCAATGCGGGTTGGCGGACTGCACATGTCTTCAATTTTATTCATCATCATCATCATCATTTCAGCCTATCTTAGTCCACTGTTGAACATAGGCCTCCCCCATAGATTGCCACAAAGCACGGTCCTGAGCCACCTGCATCCATCGACTTCCCGCAAAATCGCGCAGGTCGTCGCTCCATCTAGTGGGGGGGCGCCCTACACTGCGTTTGCCGGTACGAGGTTGCCACTCTAGAACGTTTCTTCCCCATCGGTTATCGGTTCTACGGGCTATATGGCCGGCCCATTGCCACTTCAGCTTGCTAATCCTCAGGGCTATGTCGGTTACTTTAGTTCTGCTGCGGATATCATCGTTACGGATTTTATCACGCAGAGAAACTCCGAGCATAGCTCTTTCCATAGCTCGCTGAGCGACTCTGAGCTTCCTCAAGCGGCCCGCTGCTTATTATAAAAATTTTATTATATAAATATATATATTATATATTATTTTTTATTTCTCAAACATGCAGGTTCCCCCACGGTGTTTTCCTTCACCACCGAGCACGTGGTAAACAGCACTTAAAATTGCAATTAACAATTTCAGTGGTGCCGGCGCCGGGAATCGAACCCAAACCACTCGCGTACTATGAAATTTAAGGCGAGCGCCTATCCCCTGAGCTTTCTACTTATTTAATAAAATCTGTACCCTGTGGTTTAACCCGACTAAATAAACTGACTCCACAACTGCGCCGTACGGCATGGTGCCTCCCCGACCTAAGCATTCAGTTTGGCCGTTCTCGGTATTTTGTTCGTAGCGTGCTTAGGCGTCTTTAGGAAATCACTCTCAATAAACGGGTTGTACAATGCAAAAATCATTTTTAAAATCAATTGGCATTTCCCGAGCTTAGTACGTTTAAACATACTGGTGGTAGGATTCCTATGCAGGAATCCGTCTAGGTAGGTACCACCCCAGCGCCAGTTATTCTACCGTGAAGCAGTAGTGTGCAAACATTACTGTGTTTCGGTCTGAAGGGCTCTGTAAAAAGTAAAAGTAAAGTAACAGCCTGTTAATGTCCCACAGCTGAGAACAGGCCTCCTCTCATTTCTGAGAGGGTTTTGGAGCCGGGAATAGTCCGCCAGGCTGCTCCAATGCGGGTTGGCGGACATCAAATGTCCTCGAAATATTTCTATTTCTCGGATATGCAGGTTTCCTCGCAATGTTTTTCATAACCGCTAACCACTGGCCACATGAGACTTAAGAACTGATGTCTCAAGGTAAAATGTGCGCAGTGTGGTGCGACACAGACGTGTTCTGGATGACACATTTGTTATGGGCAGACGTCGCACTTACCATCACATGAACGTTTTGCTTGTCTCGTCACTTTATCCAATAAAAAAACTCTTCAGTTTTATTATTGTAGTAAGAAGTAAGATTATCTGTTGGTTTTTGTACTGTGTAAGCTTAATAATTTGAGGACCGCGTCTCATCGGGACTCGAATCCCAGATCGGAGGCAACATTTGTGCAAAAAAATGTTGGTTTTCAGGTCTGATTGTGTCGTGGATGTGTTTATGTCTGCAACCACCCACGATACAGAAAAAATCCCACTGTGTGGCTTCGTTTTTTGAAAAAAAGAATTTATTGAATTAATCTTTATTAAGATGTAATCTATGATGTAGTGCTATTATTAAAATAAAACATTGTACTTGTACAACGTGAAAACACGCAATCCAGCGATCTCTCATTCGTGCTGAAATTATCGCTTCGTTCACTTGACGGCCAACACTATGTGATTAGAAAATGCTCAAGGTGTAAGACATCTGTCATTATTTAAAGTGATAATTTATATCATTTGGGCCGTTTTCATACATAGCAACGTGGGTCACGCACGCCTTAAATGACCACGATACGGTCAGTCATGATCCAGGCTAGACTGTACACACAGTCAATAGCTTTAACATAACACGCACCACGACCGCCGCAAAGAGCGGCGCGCAGCAGTCGACAATCACACCGCGTACATAAGATACACCCGTGTTCCAGGGCGGTTCCCACCGCCCAGAGTTACCGACACACAAGTCGACAATCCGAATGGAGGCCCGCAGCCTCCCTCGGACGGTCATTAGACGACTTAAAATAATTTTAAAATATTCGAAATCGCGCAAGCAAGCAGCGAACGCGACAGTCCGAATTTCGAGGTTTTTGTAGGAGTATTATTTATGGATTTATGTTTGGGTCAAACCAAACCTGGCACACGGGCCCCTGGCCCCTGAGTACAGTATCCGACGAAACTGTAAAAGCCAAAAAGGCTAATAGCAATTACATCACCGAAATTATATACGCCTTACATTCCACAGTGTGCGAGTAACCTGAGTTCTATCCGGTGCTGGCACTTATAAAATTATTCTGCCGTAATGATTTCTTATATTTACGCAAAAAAATTGGTTACAAAAACTAGTTTTATGGATTTTATCGCGTTTAGTTTTTAACTGGGACGATAAGTGGGCTACGTGTGTACCCTCTGCCTACCCCTTATCATTGGGAAAAGGCGTGAATATATGTATATATGTTAATTATTAACTATTTATGCATTTCGAGCGCTCTGCGTCTTAATCCTCCGGCCAAATCGGTGAAATCGGTTGTGTTGTAATTGTCCCCGTGTCTCTGACACACTTACTCACTTCCATCGGTGCAGATAGTAAAGAATGTGTACAAGTTTGTGTGCATGTCATCATGTTATTGCATTTGGCCAAAAGTCGATATTTATCCTTGCTGAATTTATTTGAGACGCGTCGTTAGATTCTATTTTTGAAGTGAATCTTCTTTGGGCGCGGGTTAAACTTGCATGTTTGCAATTGCAACGTTATCGAGCAACGTTTCTGTTATTCTATATTAATTGTTTATATACTGAGCAGTTGCATACATACAGCCAGTATTTTCCCATATAAGGGGTCGGCAGAGGCCACTCAAGTAGCCCTCTTTTCGTCCTCGCGGACCACGTTTTTTTATTGCATAAAGTGACGAAACGAGCAAAACGATTCACCTTGTGGTAAGTGCAACGTCCGCCCACAACAAATGCTTGTGTCACCTAGAATTTTTCTGTGTGACACCACACTGCGCCCGTCACCCTGAGACATCAGTTCTTAAGTCTCAAATGCCTAGTGATTACGCTAGCTCACAGTGCCCTTCAAACCGAAACAGTAACGCTTGCACACTACTGCTTCACGGCAGAATAACTGGCCCTGGGGTGGTACCTACCTAGACGGATTCCTGCATAGGAATCCTACCACCAACGTCGCCGTTATTATACGAGCTAACTCAAAAAATTCGTTACGTTCCCACGAGTAGTATAGTGACAGCATTGCATACTATGGTGTTATTACACGAATAAAAGCTGCCTAACTCAATTTACAAATGGCCGACGAACGGAAATTTGATTTAAATGCGACTGTTACCTTAGCATCATTCCGTATTTCTAACTATGACATGAAAATTAACCCGTCTGTTCGTGACGCGCACAAAGCTCGCGGTTTGAGCTCAATTCCTGCTACAGATTCAGGATTGAGTTTGCTTTAGGTAAGTTAATTTGGAAGTTTCTAAGTAGTTGATCGACAGTAGCAGTTGATTGTTGATTGCCGTGTGGTGGCAACTTCAGAGAATCTACCACCCCATCTCATCCCGTGGGCGTCGTAAAACTCGACAGACGGGATAATGAAAACCAGGAGATTCAACATTTCAGCAAATAAACTGCGGTTGCCGACCCGCCTGCCAAGCGTGGTAACTATATAAAATCCATCTTTTGTGGCAACCTATTAGGGTGGCCTATGTTCAGCAGTGGACTAGTGAATGCTGAAATGAAGTAGTTGATTTGATATTTTAGATTAATGAACAATGAACTTGAAACCAATTAAAGAATACTGACATTGCAACGCTGCACTTCATTCGTTCATTTAAAAGGAATCCTATACGATATGTACATAAAAGTAAACAACAGAAATATTAAAATTAACTAATCTTTAGTGCATAGCATACTTAAAGGCTTTTTTTATTTAATAAAGTGACGTTTCGGACTAAATGTTCACCCGATGGCAAATGCAACGTTTACCCACAACAAATGCTGTGTCATCCACAACATTTCTGTGTGACACAACACTGCGCTTGTCACTCAGAGACATCAGTTCTTAAGTCTCATAGGCCCAGTGATTACACTAGCTCACAGTGCCCTTTGAACCCAAAACACAGTAGTGTTTGCACACTACTGCTTTTTGGCAGAATAACAGGCACTGGGGTGGTACCTACCTAGACGTTTTCCTGCATAGAAATCCTACCACCAGTAAACTACTCAGCGTTAAAAAAAAGTAACGAGTGAAATAGTGAACAAAATAAAAAGAAAAGTTGTGTTTTTATTTTGGTAAATGAAAACTCCATTTATTGAAGCATATACGTTTACAATTACGTATTATTTATTCTAAAATTGGGTCTGGAGATTACATACATATACTCGTATATTGGTAGGATTCATATGAAGAAATCCGTCTAGGCAGGTACCACCGCAGTGCTAGTTATTCTGACGCGAAGCAGTGTTGTAGTGTGTTCGAGGTAAAAGGGCTCTGATAGCTAGTGCAATACCCTGTAATTTAGATTACCCCGGCATTTCTCTCAATCGACCCTTACCGCACCCATGGGCCGAGAGGAGGCAGACTTTCTTTCTCATATATATGTCATACTTTTTTATAGTAGATAGTGATGAGACCCAAATTGTTTTTTAGTTATACAGATTATTTATTGCTTATCCATTACCGTTATTACTATTTATACGGCGGCGTAGTTAGCTAGCCGTCAAATCTCGTTTCCCGCGAAGACGAAAAGTGGGCTGCGGATGTGATCGCTGCCTGCCACTTACATGGAAAAATGGCGTCACTGTATATCGGCTAATCTCTGCATCTCACAACAAACATACATATGTGTCTACAAGGATGCAGAGATTAGCTAAAAATACAGTTTCTACGGAAAGTTCTCGTTAAACACGAACTAATAAAGTTGGACGAACCGTTAATGAGGAAAAATCTTGGAAAAAAATTATCAATTTAACTTTGTCAGTACGGCGTCTTGTTTATGCGGACCATCCTTTGATAACCTTTTCTATAGCTTTATTAATATTATCTAGCCCTGTGTTGGCGGCTTTAGAGAATCTACCACCCCATCTTATCCCATGGGCGTCGTAAGAGTCAATAGAGGGAAAATTTAAACCAGAAGATGGTGGAATAAATAAACTGCGGTAGCTAACCCGCCCGCCAATCTTGGCAACTATGGCATTATCCCTTCAAAATGAGAGCCACAACTTTTGTGGCAATCTATGGGCTAGTGATAGGCTTAAGTGATGAATATTATCTTATAGTGGTAACTCAGGGGTCGGGCGCTTTTGTGCTGTACCAATGAATGCTTTTTCTTTCTTTCTTTAGTGCCGGCACCTCTAAAATTGTTCTGCAATTTTAAGTGCTGATTTACCACGTGCTCAGCGGTGAAGGAAATCGTCGTGAGGAAACCTGCATGTCTGTGGAAAAAGTGTATTTCGAAGACATGTAAAGTCCGCCAACTCGCATTGAAACAGCGTGGCGGACTCTTCCCGGTTCTAAAACCTTGTCAGAAATGGGAGGAGGCCTGTGCTCAGAAATGGGAGGAGGCATGTGCTCAGCAGTGGAAACATTTGAAAGCTATTACTTTACTTTTACAATATAGGAAGGAACATTTCACGATCGCGTGTCCATTAAGGGTCAGTTTCCGTATTTTATGCCGTAGATCCTCGATTCGAATCCCAGTCGGACATACATTTTGTGCAAAAACACATATTGTTAGTTTTAGGGCCTCGTTTTGTTGTAATTGTCTTCGTGTCTCTGACATTGCATCCTAGCCTATCTCCGGTCTTTTTGTACTAGCGTTGCGTGGCGCGATTGGGTTAGAACGAGGAGGAACAATGTCAACTTGTAGCAAAATGGTGGCGACATGCCAAGGGCGAAAAGTGAGTTATGGAGGTAGTCGCTGCCTACCCCTTGTATGGAAAAACGGCGTGATTGTATTGTATGTATCATAAAGAATAATTCTCAGTTCATTACTCTGCTTAAAATTCGATGAATATTTTAACTTATCAATACAATGTTCACTACAATGCTTATGGGGAATAAAGCTCAAGATGTCGTCGCTGTCGTGGTCGATATCGATAACTCATAAATATTTAATGTTATTGTTTAATACTTTTAAGTGATGATAAAGATTTTAGACGTTGCGTACCTGGTATATTAATCTTTATGTTTTACGTATCAGGAGAATACGTCGTGTTATATTCACTTTAACGTTCAGAATGGAGTTTATTTTGGCGTGGAGGATATTTTATAGATTGTATGGATATATTATGAGTCTTCTAAGTATTAGACCGGAGAAGGAATAACGTCAAATTTCAATTTAATCTTAATCATCTTCAACGTCTTAACAGTCTTTCAAAACGTTTTCCTATTGTAAGTTGGGTGTATTTGCCGCGATAGTCATGCTCGCACCTTAGACGCTGTCTTCCGTCATCCGTTTAGATTATTTAGGTTTGGCTCAGGGGTTAGGCGATCGCTTTAAATTTCATAGTACGCGAGTGACCTGGGTTCGATTCCCGGTGCCGGCACCACTAAAATTGTTAAATGCAATTTTAAGTGCTGATTTACCACGTGCTCGGCGGTGAAGGAAAACATCGTGAGGAAACCTGCATGTCTGAGAAAAATAATATTTCGAAGACATGTGCAGTCCGCCAACCCGCATTGGAGCAGCGTGGCGGAGGTCTTTCTAGCTCCAAAATCCTCTCAGACATGAGAGGAGGCCTGTACTCAGCAGAGGGACATTCACAGACATGAAACTTTACTCTACTTTTTTACATTCTCCCCCGTCCCACCTTCGGGTACTCGCCTTGTCTTGGCAGGGATTAGTAACAGTGGCCGTGACCTTGGTCACCCACGATGAATCTAACGGGAGCCTACATGGTCTATCTAGAGCAGCAGGCCGGCCCGGGGGGCTCGCTTCGAGTTAGCTTACCCGACAAGCCTCTGATGGATGGCTACAGGTTGGAGAATTGGCGATGTTTCGGCGCCGCTTTCCATGCTTTCCATAGCCGAGGTGGAGTTGACGGAGAAGAAAAGGTTTGGTATGTGCTATTTAAGGCTAGCCGTTCACGTGGCAGTTGAGCCTCGGATGCAGAAGAGTGACGTAGGTCGTCTATGAAGGTACCACTCCAGGCCAGTTATTCTACCGTGAAGCAGTTGTATGCAAACATTACCGTGTTTTGGTCTGAAGGGTACTGCTACCGCTCACTGGACATATGAGACTTAAGAACTGATGTCTCAGGGTGACGGGCGCAGTGTGATGTAACACAGAAATGTTCTTGGTGACACAGCATTTGTTGTGGGCGAACGTTGCAAAAAAATAAGACTTCGATTTGCTTGAGAAGGTGCTGCATATAATTATATTATTATCAATTACAGTATCAATTCTGATATCTATGTGAAAGTTAATGACTTCTTATATTTACGCGTATATTACACATTTAATAACACCAATTTTACGGATTTTATGCACCATCCATGGTAGTCCCCCCGGAACCTAGGTGCTGTAAAGTGCTCGAAACGTCGGTTTTAAATAGTTTAAAAATTAAACTCGATAAAATCCGTAAAATTTGTTTTATTAAATAAGTAAAAGTTTTCAAAATAAAAGATTTTTGTTTTTTCAACGACTTTGCCAACTTGTCACTTTTCCGCAGCTTTAATTTAATAGGGTCTGCATATTTTCGCCGGACGGCAGAGAAGTATTGTGGCAGGCTGCGTAACATTCGACTTGAGCCCAGATTATCTCAATCGCATTATACTAGCAATGATATGGAAGAGTTCTGAGAAAGTGATGATTTTTTTTTTATTGGATAAAGTGACGAGACGAGCAAAACGTTCACCTGATGGTGAGTGCAACGTCTGCCCATAACAAATGCTGTGTCACATAGAACATTTCCGTATGGCAAATTGCGCCCGTCACCCTGAGACATAACTTCTTAAGTCTCGTATGCCCAGTGATTACGCTAACTCACAGTGCCCTTCAGACCAAAACACAGTAATGTTTCCAAACTACTGCTTCACGGCAGAATAACTGGCCCCGGGGTGGTACCTACCTAGACGGATTCCTGCATAGGAATCCTACCACCAGTAATTTTATCAGTATTTTTGGTAGTTTGATTAGTTTGATTTTTGCATCTGCATAATTGCGTCAATGCCTATTCTCTGTAGCTAAGCCAAGCGGCGACGTGGTTCGCTATCCGTCACGTCTCGTTTCTTGCGACGGCGAAAAGTGAGCTACGAGAGTGGCCTCTGCCTACCCTAATATGGGAAAAAGGCATGATTGTGTGTATATATTTATTTTCTTCATACTTTCATTCAAACAGACCTTTTTAATTGTATCGTTTCCGTAGAATAATCGTGTAATTATTAGCTCGTGTAACAAACTAAGTCGATTAACATTATACCAAAGTCTAAACGTTCGCTTCTCAGGCTAAACTACTATGAAAAGCGATGACAATGCACTCCTAATTCCCCATAGCAGCAGTTCCCCACACTTGCCAAGCCACGCATATAAACTATTCAGCGAATACTGCTGCGGTCTGTTCGTAAGTAATTTGCACGGGGCATTGGACTTACGCCAATGAGTACTTTGTTCTGCTGCTATGTGCTCGAGTTTATAGTAATTAGGAACTACTCTGGAACTCCTCGCCTGAAGATATCAGAAATGTATCAAATAGTAACACTTTCAAAAGGTTGATGCGGGAATACTTTCTGAACACAACTGTTTAGAAAGAATTCCTTACATTACATGGCAGCTGCTAAAAGAGAACGAAAATAAAAGAATGTCAATCGATTTTCTCTGTTCGACTTCACTGTGTCACAAAGAAAATGTAGTTGTAACGTTGCCATACAATTAAAAGTTTTTTCCAAAAAGTCTTCCATAAAAGAGGATACTTCTATGTCTATTCTTCACAATTAAGTGCCTTTTTTTTCGCTGATTAAAAATAAAAATGTAGACACGGAAAAGGTTTTATTTATTAATTAAATACACAACAGTGTAATGTAATAATCCAATATTGACAAAGGATTATTTGCTTCATGCACTGGCAGCACTCTGGCGTTAATCCGTCAAGTATCAATTCAAAATAAAGAAGACAGAAAGAAAGAAAGAGTATTTAGTGTCACAGAACTCGTTCTTGAGTTATAAATTGTGTAACTAAATATATTAACCTACATAGCGCATGCATTCATAAGTTTATGGAGAAAATTGAAAAATCATGATAAAACCGAGTCATAAAATAACTTTTTTAAACTTTTATTATTTGAATTCACTACTGCATAGCTATATGCAACTTTCTTATTCTTTATATAGGAAGATGTGTAGTATTAAATGACATAGATTTTATCACTGTACATTCTGAGGCACAGGTTTATACAATTTTTGGCAAACTCCTTATTATGTACCTTATCCTTATCTTATTATGTAAACAATATGTGTATGTTTAAATAAAACTAATTTTACGGATTTTATCGCGTTTAATTTTATTATTTATAACCCGACGTTTCGAGTGCTTTACAGTACCCATGGTTACGGGGGGACTGAGGCGACAGATGTCCCGATGCAGTCTGTGACCATGTTCTGGATCATCCTAACCATTAGATCAGATTTGATAAACCACAAATCCTTGCAAAAGAACACCGCTTCCTACAAAGGATGATTCGCGAGGCTATTGAAATTAAAAAACATCCTAATTTTAATAGAGAAGATGGTTGGGTATTACCACCAGCTTGGGATGCTGTAATTGATAGGATTGAATAAAAAACCAAGCATACCACTGCAAGACTTCAAGACACAGTAAGCTCTTTCTGCGTAGATCGGACCAATAATAGTAATTAAAAGCTGACGGTACTCCGGGTTAACTATGGCATCGGGACATCTGTCGCCTCAGTCCCCCCGTGACCATGGGTGCTGTAAAGCACTCGAAACGTCGGGTTATAAATAATAAAATTAAACGCGATAAAATCCGTAAAATTAGTTTCATTTAAATGTGTAGTGTTCGCGTAAATATAAGAAATCAATATGTGTATGGTTATTTTTATAAATTTTGACTCGTTATCTTAAGAATTTTTTTAATGCATCCTACAAAGTTTTCTCCACGATCTCGGCTTGACTGGGACAGAATGCATTAAGACCGTTCTTTGTGATACTTTTAATTAAAGTGTACAATAAAGAGTTTGAAGTAAAATAAATAAAAGAATAAGTCACTCGATTTAAAAAGTTGCATTTGCCTTGTCCTGATTATTATTTTATACGTACTGTTGTAGATTGCAACGGGCCAGTTTCCGCGACTCCTCGTCTAGTTTGAGTACATTGGCTAAAAAGCAAAATTAGTCCGCTCGACTAGTGAAATATCTCAGAAAACACCAACACAGCGGAGAACAGCAAAAGACCTTGCAGTTGCATGACTGGAAGCCCCCCCCCCCCAGCAAACATGGTAGCGGCACTAAACAATCTAGTCGTAGTACCAGTTCTGGAGAATTCCTCACTGAGCGTCCATGCTACCTTACTCAGGCTACCTTACTTTCCTACCCGGAGTCCGTCATAAAGTGCCAGCTCTTGAGACCTAGAGCAAAACCAAATGATTACTGACCGCAAGTACGGTTTCCGTCGGGGTCGCTCAGCTGGTGATCTTCTAGTGTATCTCACTCGTCGATGGGTGGAGGCAGTCCAGAGCAAGATAAGAGCCTAATCTTTTCTCAAAGGCCGGCAACGTATCTGCTATTTCTCATGTAAATGTTCATTGGCGGTGGTGGATCACTTACCATCAGGTGAGGCACTTTCTCGTTTGTCCCCTCTTGTATAAAAATAGAAGTAAAAAGAAGAGTAGTATGAGTGTTGTGGTTTTAGTACTATTTACTAAATATAATTTCAGTCTTTTTGAAACACTGACTGGTGGTAGGATTCCTATGCAGGAATCCGTCTAGGTAGGTACCACCCCAGGGCCAGTTATTCTGCCGTGAAGCAGTAGTGTGCAAGCATTACTGTGTTTCGGTTTGAAGGGCACTATGAGCTAGCGTAATCACTGGGCATTTGAGACTTCAGAACTGATGTCTCGGGGTGACGGGCGCAGTGTGGTTTCACACAGAAATATTCTGTGTGATACAGCATTTGTTGTGGGCGGAGGTTGCACTTACCATCAGGTGAATGTTTTGCTTGTTTCGTCACTTTATCCAAGTGGATAGATGGAGCGACGACCAGCACGGTTTTACGGGTAGTCTGTGGAAACAGGTGACTCAAGAACTATTTTGTTGATGTAGAAGATCTATATTAAGCAGTAGGCTTGTGATGAGTTAAAATGATAATTATTGCGATGATGAATGAAGCATGAAGATTAAATTTTAATGTAGTACTACCTACACCCTGAAGTAGATTGACGAGTTGCTTCGGCAATGGATATACCACACTCACCAAGAACAGCAGCAGTTATTAAATATTATAATTTGTGCTTTTGATCAACATTGAGTCATATCTCTTCTCTAGAAAGAAACAATAACTGACCGAAACCTGAATTTAAAGAAAAAGTATTAAAATGGTGGTAGGATAGGAGCTACTGTAATCACTTACCTCTTTCCTACTGAGGTTTCGTAAGAGGCGGCAAGAGATTATACGAACAGCCTTTATTCGTGCAGCATAACACCGTAATATGCAATGCCACCACTATACATATGCAATGCCACCACTATACATATGCAATGCCACCACTATACTGTTCGTGGAAACGCAATGGGGAGTAAGAATTTTTTTGCACACCAAAATGGCGACGACGTGGTTTGCCACTCAACACGTCTCGGTTTCCGCGGGGGAAAGAGTGGGCTACGGGTGTGGTCTCTGCCTACACCTTATATAAAATAAAATTTACAGGCGGTAGGACTCCTATACAGGAATCCATCTAGATAGGAACCACCCCAGGGCGATTTTGCCGTGAAGCAGTAGTGTGCAAACATTACTGTGTTTCGGTTTGAAGGGCACTGTGAGCTAGCGTAATCACTGGGCATATGAGACTTAAGAACTCATGTCTCAGCGTGATGGGGACAGTGTGGTGAAGTTTCCTGGGTGACACGGCGTCCGTTGTTGGCAAACGTTACACTTAACATCAGGTGAACGTTTTGCTCGTTTCATAACTTTATCCAATAAAAAAAATAAAAAAAATCATCATCATCATCATGATTTCAGCCTATCTTAGTCCACTGTTGAACATAAACCTCCTCCATAGATTGCCACAAAGCACGGTCCTGAGCCACCTGCATCCATCGACTTCCCACAAAATCGCGCAGGTCGTCGCTCCATCTAGTGGGGGGGGGGCGTTATCGGTTCTACGGGCTATATGGCCGGCCCATTGCCACTTCAGCTTGCTAATCCTTAGGGCTATGTCGGGTACTTTAGTTCTGCTGCGGATATCATCGTTACGGATTTTATCACGCAGAGAAACTCCGAGCATAGCTCTTTCCATAGCTCGCTGAGCGACTCTGAGCTTCCTCAAGCGGCCCGCAGTGAAGGACCACGTCTCGGTTCCGTATGTTATCACTGGTAGCAAGTGCGTGTTGCCCGTGATAAAAAAATGCGCAATATGAAATACAATGTAAGTGTGTCAACGAAGCAGTCAAATAATATAACATAAAACTGTTTTACTAGTCCCTAGTTGACATCAAAGTTAGCTCATTGCTACTGTCCGGGTAAATAGCTCATGAAGTCTGACGCGTTTAGTCAATAAAAAGTTTTATCCCCCTAATGGCTGGCGTGTCCCTATCTCAATCCACGAAATCGCTCATCGTTAAACGTGCCAGCTATAATATACTAAGATAAGTTGTTTGACACTATTGTAAATAAAAAAGACGTTTCTCGTAACTGTCGTTCTCGCAACAATTAAATCATTTTAGTCATTTTAGTGAGCCGTGGCTCAGCTCGCTCGCTATAAATTTCATAGTACGTGGGTTCGATTCCCGGTGCCGGCACCACTAAAATTGTTAATTTTAATAAGTGAATTACCACGTGCTCGGCGGTGAAGGAAAACATGTGTCTGAGAAAAATATTTCAATGACATGTGAAGTCTGCCAACCCGTATTGGAGCAGCGTGGCGAATTCTTCCTAGCTCCATAACCCTCTCGGAAATTGGAGGAGGCCTGTGCTCAGCAGTGGCACATTGAGAGGCTGTAACCTTACTTGACTTTTTTTAGTCGCCTTGGTTCACGCAGCTAAGCGATTGGTTTCTATTCTATTGATCGCTGGTTTCTTTTTATAGGAGTTGGGGGCAAACGTGCAAATATCTCACCTGATGTTAAGTGATCACCGCCGCCCATGATTGAATCGGCCCCAAAAAGTTTCACTATGCAGTCGTGCTAGCTAGAAAATTTCTGGCAGAACGTACAGTGGTGGATGTCAAAGTCAAGAATGGTGGTTGATGAAATTTTGTCTTTTGCCACGTTGTACGATGAGTTCGATGGATGGACTGGATGAATATTTGTATGGAAGAATCCGTCTGGGTAGGTACCATCCCAGGGCAAGTTATTCTGCCGTGAAGCAGTAGTATGCAAAACGTTACTGTGTTAAGGTTTGAAGGGCATTGGGCATATGAGACTCAAGAACTGATTGATGTCTCAGGGTGATGGGAACAGTGTGGTGCCACACAGAAATGTCCTGAGTGACACAGCGTTTGATATCGGCAGACTTTGTACTTACCATCATGCGAACGTTTTGCTCGTTTCATCACTTTATCCAAAAAAGATAGGGTTAATAATGGAGTGCCGTCGTTCTTTTAAAGTTTTTTTTAAACAAACACAAAATGTTGCCATCTTATCTCTTTGCCCATTATTTTCCTTAACTCTGCCTCTCGTGAAATTAATGAGAGGGGAAAGGAAATTTCGAGTAATTCGTACACGCCGCCATCATACAGCAAAATAATTTACCTTACAAACGATATTTTAATGTGTTACTTTTATTTATCATTTCTATCTGTTATTGTTTCTTGATAGAAAAGAGAATTGAACTCTGATTGATAATCAAAGACTTTTGTCACGAAGGAATCTATACTAATATTATTATAAGTACAATAATAATAAAATTATGAATAGAGAGTTCGAATTTTGTGAGATTGTGTATATCTGGAGGGTAATATCCGGAACCACCGCACTTATTTCAAAAATACCAGACAGCCTTTCACTTCAGGAGGATGCTGCTGCCCATCTTCTGGTATTCATTTTCCCTTTGTCGACTTTTACGACACCCACGGGATGAGACGGGGTGGTAGATTCTCTTAATAAAATCTCTCTCATTGATGCAAAAAAATACTAGAATATGTGGCAGCAATGCTGTTACTATACTGCTCGTGGAACGAATCATGGTTCGCCATCCGTCACGTCTCTTTTCCGCAGGGGCGAAAAGTTTGTTACGGTTGTGATCTTTGCCTACCCCTTATGGGAACAAAGCGTGACTGTTTGTAATTGTATCTTGTAATAAAATTTATATCGGTCTTATTATTATCAATTTGTTACCTAAATCTTAATTATTAAAAATAAATGTGCTAATTAAGCCCTCTCATTTGATATCTAACACGGCATTATTAAAAAAAAATCGTGACCTTATGTCCTCTAGAGGGCGCCATATTCAATTTAATGTGACGTCACATAGCCTGTGCCTGAACCAACAAACGATCAAGACGTACCAACAATACGCCGTTTCTAAAATAGTGATAATTAGTTAAGAAGTTAAGAGAATACAGATGAACATACATACATACCCACATACATACAACCGGTACCATTACCATAAACTTCTAGCCGTAGTCGGGTAAAATGCACCCACGATACAAAAGAAATCCTAGTTTACATATCACAAAAAAATCTCGTAGTGGCAAACTAGTAGCCTAAAATGCAGTGTAAGACGTCTCCATAACTAAAATTGATATTTTTCTTCTATGTCATGGTTCTGAAGAAGTTAAAGTTATAATTATTACATATACGACAATCGTTCATAACTTTAATAAAATGCGTAAACTAGAGCAACTCATTCGTAGGTATATGATGTAACTATAAAATATAAGAAAACATAGAAAGCTTTCTTAATGTAACAGTTTCCTGGTTTCCTGGTCCTATTATTACAGACTAGCTGTGCCCTGCGGTTTCACCCTCGTAAAAAGCCGACCCCGATCTATGATATACCTCCCTATTTTAATCGGATTTTTAGGTATTAATTTTTTTGCGCCGAACACTAATTATTTTCTTTTTATAATAGCTGACGGTCAAAATCGGTCCTGTCATGTTGGAGATTAGCCGGACAGACAGACAAAGAATATACTTTCATGAGCATTGAGTAAAACGCTGTTATTTTGTTATGACTAACAGGCACTTCAATTTGATTTATTTGTAAAGATATTACGTTTTTTCATAACTTTTAAGCGATCGGCTTTTTTTTATTGTATAAAGTGACGAAACGAGAAAAACGTTCACCTGATGGTAAGTGCAACGTCCGCCCACAACAAATGCCGTGTCACCAAGAATATTTCTGCGTGACACCACGCTGCGCCCGTCACCCTGAGACATCAGTTCTTAATTCTCAAATGCCCAGTAATTACGCTAGCTCACAGTGCCCTTCAAATCGAAACACAGTAATGCTTGCACACTACTGCTTCAAGGCCGAATAACTGGCCCTGGGGTGGTACCACCAGTAAACGTAAAAAAAGTAAACGGCTTCTGAGTTTCGGCTTCATCAGTATTTATATACCTACAAATTGTTGTTTTTGGTGTTTGTACATATGCGGTTTACGGCTGAAAAACATGACATTCAACAACACTCATTAAAAAAAATATTGCGTTGCGCTGTTCTCTACCAGTCAACTCTACGAATAAATAAAAACTTCCCGGGACTGAGATATTTTTAATTATTTTTGGCATTTATCTTAGTCGACTTGTACATCCATGGGATGAGATGGGTTGATGTAATCTTTAACGTCACCATCAATCGGTGGATTTATGTTCCGCCATTTAGTGCAGCATAAAGCGTTATAACTTGCAAAGAATTGCTCGCTAAAAATATTTGCAGGATTGAGCCAAATGTTGAAATAAATCTTATTATTATCATAATGAAGAAAAGTAAGTTACTTTGCTAAGATCCGCATGCAAAATATAAAAATGGTGTATATTACCTAGTTTTTTGAAGTGCACCACCCGCCCTCCCTCGGTAGCGTGCACAAGCAAACCAACACCGCCACCAGGAACCGCCACCAGGTACCCTCCACCAACCACTACAATACCACCACTAGATAATATACACCACCGAAGCCGAGAACACGACACGTGTTTCGTCCCAAAACGAGGCATTATCAAGCGTAATAGACTCTACGACAGACGGCCGCCGAGTGAGCGGCGCGGTCAAAGAGCTGCCTATTTATACTACAGGTGACGCAAACGGCCCCCACCTACGACATTGCGATTACAATATCGTGATAGCGACCGCTTGCTCACACAATCCACCACCCGAATTTTTTTGAATAACCGTTAGAGACCGCAATCATCTATCAGATTGCGGTCTCTAACGGTTATTCAAATAATATTATTAACACCATAATAAAAAATAAACAAATTCATATAGTTCGCAAAGATCTGTACGCGGCTACATCCCGAAGTGTTCGACGATATGTGAGCAGTTTGACCTACTTGGGTCCTGTATCTGAGAGAATAGCAAGGACTCTTAGGCGTAACGATATTTACGTTGCGTTCAGGACAAGCAATTCGCTGAGTGGGGCTTGTAACGTCAAAGACAAAATTGATGAACGCCAAAAATCCGGCGTTTATAGACTTGTTTGCAGTGAATGCAGCGCCGTTTACGTGGGTCAGACTGGTCGCAATTTCGGGACCCGATACAAGGAGCATTTGGCCGCGTACAGAGATTGCAATCCCGACAGATCACACTTCGCAAAACATCTTTTGGAAACTGGGCATAACCTAACTAGCGACCACACATTTAAAGTCCTACATATTTGCGACAAGGGGCTTCGGCTGTGTGTGCTGGAACAATTAGAAATAATAAAAAATAAAAATAATAACATTGCACTGCTGAATGAACAAACAAACGTCTCGAATTCACCACTTTTAAATATCTTTAAATCCAGTACTTAAAGTTTAAATATACTCGAAGTAGTCGTTTGCTATCAATTCGGTCGCAAACGGCTGCTTATGTAATTCGGGTGGTGGATTGTGTGAGCAAGCGGTCGCTATCACGATATTGTAATCGCAATGTCGTAGGTGGGGGCCGTTTGCGTCACCTGTAGTATAAATAGGCAGCTCTTTGACCGCGCCGCTCACTCGGCGGCCGTCTGTCGTAGAGTCTATTACGCTTGATAATGCCTCGTTTTGGGACGAAACACGTGTCGTGTTCTCGGCTTCGGTGGTGTATATTATCTAGTGGTGGTATTGTAGTGGTTGGTGGAGGGTACCTGGTGGCGGTTCCTGGTGGCGGTGTTGGTTTGCTTGTGCACGC
Organism: Luehdorfia chinensis; assembly: GCA_019845155.1. Taxonomy (NCBI): domain Eukaryota; kingdom Metazoa; phylum Arthropoda; class Insecta; order Lepidoptera; family Papilionidae; genus Luehdorfia; species Luehdorfia chinensis. The sequence goes on along the minus strand of JAHVAK010000056.1, from coordinate 697,146 downwards.
TACTGAGGGAGGGCGGGTGGTGCACTTCAAAAAACTAGGTAATATACACCATTTTTATATTTTGCATGCGGATCTTAGCAAAGTAACTTACTTTTCTTCAAATAAATCTTAAATGACTTTTGCTACTATTTTTGTTGTAAGATCATTCAATAAGATAATTGCTTGTCTGAGTGATTAACGTATCAGTCAGCTGAGTTTACTTGGAGGGTACTTGGTTTGAACAAATCTAAGATAATATGTATGCAATATACAAAATATTAATTCAAATGTCTGACTGATGCGTGGTTGTTCAGAGGCCGGACGCTTGCCTTACAGTAAGCGAGTGATCTGAGCTCGATCCTCGGTGCCAGCACCAGTAAACCACCACCACCACCATTTCAGCCTACCATTGGTCCACTGCTGAACATAGGCCTCCTCCATAGAGTGAAGAAACCTGCATGTCTAAGAAACAAAAATATTTCGATGATATGTGAAGTCTGCCAACCCTCATTGGAGCAGCGTGGCAGACTCTTCCCAGCTCCGTTTGGAATGCAACCGTGGCCCCTCCATCGCTTCGCGAAATTTTTAGGCTGGGGTAATACACACTGATCGAAGCACTCTTCCGGTGCTAACACGATGACTGACATTTGGGTTCCCTACCCGGAAACGAGGAGCGCCCCCACCTCGGCGGGGTTATCTCCAAGAGGTATCTTTTCTCTCTTGACCCCTCTCGGCAGCCTCTTTCTGAATCATTGCCGTTTCACAGAATTTGACTACGGACCTTATCGCTGTGTCCCTACTTAGCATATCCTACTAAACTACTGCTAGCAGGAAGAGGTCCCGTCGAATTAGGCTCAGCAGGATGCTCCGCTCCAATTAAGTAAGCACCAGTAAGACAAAAATTTAAAAACAATTGAACTTTTATAAGAGCAGCGCTTGAAATTTTAAACCGAAAATTGAGAAGAATAGTGCATCATTCAGACCTTTTTCCTTTGTGAAATGAGTAAAAATCAAGAAAATATTTACTGTAGAACATTTGTTGATAATACAAACGTAAGTCGACTTAAAGTATGTTCAAGAATTAACACGACAAAAAGTTACTTAGCGGATTACGCACGAAAATATGATTTTCGAGATTAGTATTTCAACAGAGAATGAAAAGGATTTGCAAGCGGGAATCGTTTTCGCTGTGTACGTAAACTGATTACGTAGAAGTCGAAATAACTTCGTTTGAACATTTCGAAACCGAAATGCGAATACGTCGACTTTTCTAATTTTGTTTACAAAAACGACGCGTTGCTTATTTATAAGGCTTTCATCAAAAAGGATTTCTTTAATAAATCTGCCTTTCTCTGCCACAAACTGAAATTTGTTTGTGATTTGTTGATTTTGATAACACGTAAACTTTTTTGACATAAAAACATTCTCATTTTGCTCAACAACATGTACGAAGTTATTTAGAAACGTTTTGCATGCGGTATTAAAAATTTAATAGAATCAGGCGTTACTTTTCAGAAATCCATTATAATAAGGGACAGAAAGTTAATTTGCTAAGATCCGCATGCAAAATTTAAAATGGTGCGTATTACCTAGTTTTGAAGAACAACGCCCGCCCTTTAATAATACCGCCACCGGGAGCCGCCACCAGATTCCATTTACTACTACAACACTACCACTGGGCAATACACACCACTGAAGTCGGGAACACGACACGACACCTCAAAACGAGGCAATATGAAGTGATATTGATTCAACGATAGTCAGCCGCCGAGACACACACTCAGCGGCAGTCAGTCGACAGGCACTCTAACTTTATATCCTTTAGTATTAATAAGTGTAATTAAGTCTTCCGTAGATCTCAAACAGTTCCTATCATCTCGATCGAAAAAGAATAAAATTAAAAAACAAAAGAAAATCAATAAATAAAAAAAAAGAGGGTATAACAACAATTCATGACCTTATAATCGTAGCAGATGAAGTGGCGGAAGGGACCGCCTCAGCATAAGCCGCGGGATAGCGGCGCTGATTTTCAGTCGGCCCCGAACGATCTTAAGAAGACCGTACCGTAAGAGTCGACATTAAGCGAGTTAATATATATTATTATACATTTATGGTAATAACAACTGATGAATGATATTAACAAAATGGAAGATTCGTATTGTATAGTTGTGCTGAACGCTACGTGGGACGTGACGTTAACATTTTTAAGTGTCATAATTTAACGGTTTATATTATAAAATTATAATACAATATACATATACATACACACATACATATACATTCTTATATATATATATATATATATATATACACATAGATATACATACACATTTATATTATATAGATTGCACCAACAATTTGTAACTCATTTTTTGAGGGATTGGCAACTTCAATTTATTTATTTAGATGTTCCAGGAAGATTCTGCTGCCCATCTTCTGGTTTTTATTTTTCCTCTGTCGACTTTTAGGACACTCACGGGATGAGATGGGGTGGTAGATTCTCTTAAGCCGCTACCACACGGTCGTTACTTTTTAGTAATTGACGATCATGTGACACGAGTAGTAACACAGGATCCGTGGTACTCCCATCCCAAAAGGAGTCAACATTTGTGAAAAAACACAATTTGGTGGATTTCAAGTTGCGTTGTATTGTGATTGCCCCTGTGTTTTTGAAACTAAATTTTCGCCTACCTACGATCTCATTACATGAGCATTACATCTGCAGTAAGGACGATTGAGTGCCTTTATTTTTTCGCGTACCCTTGTGGCACTATAATATCTCCTACGCAGTTGTTAGCTTTAAGAAGGACATTATTATAACATCAAACGAAATTACTTAGAATTAAAAACCAGGAAAGTCCACAGATTACACTTTAAAAATAAAATCACTGCAATTAATTAATGATTTCTCTGCCATTTCGTCCATAACTCTTTGCCTTGCAATATGAATAATTTAATTTAGACTCTAAACTAAAACCTTTTAAGGGTTTACAACAGAGTTCCCCAAACTTTTTTGTGTCGTAGACCCCTTGCCATGTTTTTCCGTGTTGGGTAGACCCCCTACTTACCTGATATTGATTTCCTGAAAATTTCTAACTGTAGTGAAGTTTAGTGTTAAAAACTTAAAGTAAAAACACATGTTAATTTAGACATTTATTAATTGAATTTAAATTAAAACTATTCAAAATAAAATTTTGTATCTTCAAATGTTCTTTTATAAATAATGTATATGTTTTGATATTATAAGATAGTATGATGTAAGTAAATAGGTACTATCAGTGTATGTGTTGAGATCCACTATCGTGGACCCCCATTTTCATTTCATGGACCCCCAAATTTTTTTTCGCTGACGTAGACCCCTTGCAGGTTGTCATAGACCCCTAGGGGTCGATATAGACCACTTTGGGAATCACTGGTTTACAAGATCATTATTATGAATGAAAGTCAATTTTAGTTTTGTAAAGTTTATTAATACTTCTTTCTCTCGTGTTACATTTATTTACAAAATACAAAAGAAAATTTGAATCCGTCGCCATTGAACGATTGATCGATAATCTGTTCGATTAAATTAGGTACGTACAAATAAGTTCAAGGAATTACATTTATAACATCATCCTACGTTATTTTAAGGAACATAGCTAGGTTTAATCCGACTAACTTACTATAGTAATCAGTATCGCCTACTTTACAAGTATACAAGGGAATTGAAAGATTCAACATTATGAGGCACTAGCTCCCAATCGCTTTCTGTACGTCCGCAGAAAATTCAAAAATACAAATGCTATATTATAACAGTGCGATCAGAGTCTCTGTTAAGTTTATGACGCCCTGGTACTTGAAAGATTTTCCTGATGATTGTAGGAATTAGTTATCATAATGACCATCACAGACAGCCTGTGGAAGTCCACTGCTGGACTTAGCGTCTTCTGTGGCTCTGTGTGGTACCACTATCACCACATAGCTTGGCGATTTGGGATTGCCAAAAACACAATTATAGTTAGTTGTGATTTATTTTTGAGCATCTGGCAGGGTAACTTTCACTCAGGATCCGATGTTTCTCACAAAAGGCGAACAGTTGAATAACTTAGATAACTGACGCGAACCCCATTATATTCCGCCTAGTCATAATGTGGTTGTGAATGAATACAAAGCCATTATTAAACAAATAAACTTAAAGCAAACACTAAAACTTTTTTCTATTCTCGCCTCATACTATTTATCACCGTTATCAGAACACCTGTAATGCTTCTATCAATAATAGCAGTTGAATAATGAAGATTCGCTTCTGAATAGAATTCGTCAAAGGTAAGACTTATATACATATTAAATTTTAATTTAAAACCGACTTAAAACTATTGTCGATTGATTTACGTTGCGCAAATTCAGTCAGTGAGAGCCAAGTATAACAGAGGAAACGGATTATTCAATTCAGTTTTTACAGTGACAACAGTCAATAGAGTTTATGAAATTACTAATTAAATTTATTTGTCGTTATTCCCTAATAGTACTGTTAATTTTACCACTTTTCATCAGAATATATTAGCTACAGTTTCTGCTGGTTTATCATCCTCTTAATGGTCCACTCCTGGGGGTCTACTGTGTAACTCGGGTTGGTTTCGTGATCGGTTTCATTCACCATTAACCAATGAATCAGCTTCATACGCCAAAATAAAACTCATTCATTGGTTAATGCGATCAAATGAATACGATCACGAAACCAACCTAAAATACACAGTACCCCTGGACATAGGCTTCTCCCAAGAAGGAAATATTTGTGGTAATCATCACGGTCGGTTTGTATATTTTGGTTCTGATATTATTCAGTAATTATTTCGCCACCTGTCGGAAACCATAAGCTTTCTCGGTAGTTCTTTTCTATCGCCTCTTACAACACCTACAGAATGAGCAGGGTGGCAAATTTCTTACGCCGCCACCACACGGTAAGACCATACAATCCTAATAGAATCGAAGGTAGGTTTGTTTTAGTTTTTAATACATTCCATCTATCTTTAAAGTACAATGTTTCCTATAGAGACAGATCTTTTCTAGTCTCATATGCCCATTAATTACACTAGCTATCAATGCCCTTCAAATCGAAATCCAGTCATGTTTGAACACTACTGCATAACTGGTACTACGACGGTACCTAAAAAGATAGATTCCTATATACAAATCCTACCACCCACCAGTAGTTTTTTATAGAAGAAGGGACAAACTAGCAAACGGCTTACCTGCTGTTAAGTATAATGACCACACTCTGAGGGGGTACTAGCTCAACACATAAAAGTAACCTAACTCCTGCGTTTCATACAGAGAGTGGCAAGACAACTGGAATTTACTGGAAACGTGGCATTCCACCACAGTCCTCGAATTCATCACAGCTTCTACCGACTCAGATCATAGTCCGGTGATGTACACGACCTGAGTGACCTCTTACTAGAAAATTGGCTATTTTTATTTTTATTGGCATGTTTGCGCTAGTTAACTCGTACAAAAATGGCGGCGACGTAGTTCGTTACCCGTCACGTCTCTTTTCCCGTAGGGGCGAAAAGTGTCTCTGCTTACTCCTTATATGAAAAAAGGCGTGACTGCATGCATGTATGTCGTTAGAGAGTCTACTATCTTTTGTTATCCCGTGGTCCCGTGGTCGTCGAAAGAGTTGACTAAGGCAGCGTAGAAAGTATCATGGCACTTTCCGATAGGTAGCTGGATAACAATCTCTAAAAGTGCAGACCGAAAATCTGGGCGAATCACCCAGAGTGCAGACAGGCAAAGACAGCTTTGCCCGTAATCAACAGTCACATCTCCAAGGCGCTACTTCGTCTAAATAAACCCCTAATCAGAACAATCAGTAGTGCTATAACTGGACATTTACTGGTGGTAGGAGTTTTATGCAGGATTTCGTCTAGGTAGGTACCACCCCAGGGCCAGTTATTCTGCCGTGAAGCAGTAGTGTGAAAACATTACTGTGTTTCGGTCTAATTGGCTCTGTGAGCTAGTGTAATCACTGGGCATATGAGTATATAAGTCTCATGACTTAAGAACTTAAGTCTCAGGGTGACAGGCGCAGTGTGGTGCTACGCAGTGTGTCTGAGTAACACAGCATCTGTTATGGACAGACGTTGCACTTACCATCAGGTGAACGTTTTGTTCGTCTTGTCACTTTATCCAAAAAAAAAATGGGTCATTAAACAAACATTTGTTTACTTTAGGTGTTACAGACAGCCCTCTGTGCAGAGCCTGTATAGAGACGGACGCAACGGCGGCGCATGTCCTGCTGAACTGCCCTGCGGTCGCCTTATACCGGGTCAAGCATCTCGGCTCGCCGAGATCGCTCCCTGAGATCGCGGGGAACATTAAGGGCCTGCTGCGATTCCTGGAGGAGCTTGGTTGTACGATAGTAGTACAATATTCCTGCCTACACGCAAAATACGCGCTAGACGTGGAGTTGCGGAAATCGGCCCGTTGCAATCTACAATCTTGCAATCTACAAGTACATACATACATACGAAAGATCACGACTGTATCCCATAAGGGGTAGGCAGAGACTGGGCACTCACTGCAAAAACAGATGACTGCCACAATCCACGTTTCACCAAAACAATATAATGCACTTGGTGTGATAGGTGGTGAGCCCATCGCCACCATGCGCTGTTGGGTGCACAGTGCAGTTTAATTCCTTACTCGCCTTTTACGAGATCCATTGGATGAGATGGAGTGGTAGTACTCTTTCAACGAGCCGCCACCACACGGCTAAGCCGCCACCACACGGCTATATAATGTACATATATGCAATCTGCAAGTGCAGACCGAAAATACAGGATCGAGTGACGGGCAGGAGAGTCTTAAGTGTACGGCCTTTGCTGAGCTTGCCAATTCGCCTGCAAATCGTGTCGATTATGGCAGATCGTGCAAACATTGAAGAAACCTATCTTCAGCAGTGGACTTTTAGAAGCTGATGAAGGTACACAAAATATGATCACGTTTTTGTATAAATCAAATGATAAATATCTTGTACTTCGCAAAGTGAGATCTATGTCAAAGATACACTTGTATTCTATTCAATGCGGCCTTTCATTTAACCCAATTTACCCTTGAAGACCATCAAGTTCTGTCAGTTTACGGGGAACAATTGCGTCGGCGGCGTAATTGTTGGCAACCCTAATTTAGACGGTGTAACTTTGATCGCGTTTTTATGCAAAGCGTTTGTGCAAAACGAGACATTCGTGAATTCAGCGCTCTTGCTTTGTATTAAGGCATTTTTATATTACGTTGGAATGAAGGACCTAAATAAACATTACGTTTTCATTACGTACAGAAAAAACGGGTTTGTTGTTTTAAATATTTGAAAAAATTCAAAATTTAATTTAATATATTTATTCACTGAAATAAAAAATAATCAACCTCAGGAATGTGCTACTTTAATTATTTTATAATGATTAATTTAAATACAAAAACGAAGACTTAATTGGTACCAAACCCACGCCAAATCATTTCTCACTCTGTTATGTATTAAGCCACTCGTAATACGAGTAGGGAACTATGACCATCTATCCCAAGATACTTCTGAATTAAACAAGAAGAACTTTATTAAAAATATCTTCAGATATATTTTAAGATTTCCGCACTAAGTTTAAATAAAATTCAGGGAAAGAAAAAGTTACGTCATACCATCGTATCACGATCTTTTTGATCAACTAATAAATGAAATACATGGAATGTACTTTGTCGAAATGCTTATATTATATATTATGTACATGTTTTACGAACTTTCAACAATCTTCAACAACGTTCAGAATTACTTTCCTTTCTTAAATAAATTAACACAGAAGTAGACGAAGTTTCAGTTTATGAATTTTATAATTAATATTAATTTTAAATTACACTTTACTCTGATGAAAAGAGATTTTCTTTTTCAATTACAACTAACATTTGTTCTAGGAACGAAACAAACAGTTTTATCACCGAATGCGGTGGAACAACTACAACTATTAATTTATTCAGACAACTCAAAACGTCAATATTTACAACAATTCAAAATATTTACAATGCGATTTGATATTAATTTTAATCTACTATTACGTATCAGTTAGTGTATTTACATAAACTGACAATGTACATTATTTGAAGTAAAAAAAAATAAAGATAGAAAAAAAATACATTCATTTATTAGAAAAAAAAATACATAACCTATGACCATTTCTTATTAAATAATATCAATAATGATAACTGTAACAGAATCATTGTTGGCATTATGTTCGTTAGAACGATATGCAGATGTTACATCGGAAAAATAAAAAAAGTGATAGTATCACAGTATTTAAAATTAGAATTATAGTACTATTTCAATTCTGCGCACCTTTTATGGATATAATGTACTTCGCCGAACAGGTGTTAAAAATGTCCAAATCTAATTTGTACATTTCTTACAACACTTTTGCACGTCTCATGGCGCGACGCGGCGTGGACGTCCGGATTGTTTAGGGATGTAGTCACGATAACTCCTGAAAAATTGACGTATCGAGACCGGCTTTTTTTATCGTGTCCAGAATTTTATCTACTGGTTTCCTATTTCATATCAAAAGTCTAGCACTTGTTAACTACAAGTGCTAGACTTAAGAAAAATACTTTTTTCTTATTGTTTTCAGCTATAATGGAAATGACTCGAATTATTTGTACCTCAATACGATTTTTTCTCAAGAGTTAAACGAGCGTCATGAGACGTGCACTTTTTGATTTTTCAAACTTCTTTTTTAACTTAATCTTAAAATGCACATGTACGTAGCGCTCCTTAAGCTTGACATAGTGCATGATTTGCAAACCATCGATTTTGTAACCGATTTAAGTCAATTAAGCTTACATCTAATTTTCACTCAATCACCACGTATTTTGTCATTTTCATTGTTAATTTAATTACCTATAACATGATTCTAACGACTCTTAACTTCTATTTTATCAATAATATAAACAGTTTTATGTCCGTAGAAGAAGTTGGAAGCTTTTGTTCTTTTATCGAAACTTAATATGTCTCCTAGAATAGACAAAATATCTTTACGAAGAAAAAACTAAAATCTTCAATTAACAAAAATTAAATTATTCAGGATAAATCTGTTAAGGTACTTTTCTGTTCATTGATTATTCAGTTCAATGTAATTAAGTTTTGACGGACAGAATGTAAAAATATTATTTGCATGATAAAGAGCGCAAAAGAACTCCCGCCTTTTTACAACAACTATGACGTAATTACATTGTGCAATTATGGATACCAATGAACCGAAATTTTATTTAATAATTATCGTACATCTGAATTTGTTCATTATCTAGAGCTTACTCGGCCTCATGTATAAAACTTTTGACTGTGTTTATCAAATTGTTGTTTCGCAAAAAGCTTAAACAAAAGCTTCTACTCTTAATCGCATGCGAATTCAATGCGATCATCTACAAGCCATGGAAGAGAGTAGGTAAGTCAGGACGGCGCAACTCAGCTGCGACGTCAGGTACGATGAGGCCCTGTTGCTGGTTTGCATTGCGGCTGGATGCTCGCCTGCACAATGGAATTATATTAATACATACATACATACATAAGATCACGACTGTATCCCATAAGGGTAGTCAGAGACTGGGCACTCACTGCAAAAACAGATGACTGACACAATCCACGTTTCACCAAAACAATTATATTAATGAAATACAATTATATTAGGAAAAATATGAGTATAAATATGTTTGAAGTTTTACAATAGATGTAAATTTTTTTTTGTAAAATTATAGTACTGAAAATATGCATTTGATAAGTTTTGCCAAAAACGATTAGTGACGACTCCAGGGACTTGCAGGTAAATGTCATCTAAAGAGACCTGGCGGAGTTACATGGGGCCGTGCGCCTATAATTTAGCAAAACACGGTTTTTATTGTGCTACCACTAACCTTTAATTGGTTCACTTGACAGTGCAGAATAACGACGTAAAGAAACCTAAATGTCGAAAAATTTTACATTTTCTTTATTTTAATTTTTAATATCTCGATGACATGTAAAGTTAACTTTTCTGTGTTGAGGCCTCCAAACTCTCAAAATATGGGGAGAATATGGGGAGGCTCTAAAACCCACAAAATATGGGGATATTTCGTGCTTAGTAGTGGTACTTAGAAGTTTATAGAAAGAATGTGGATAGAAAATAGACAACAAAATTTATTTGGAGCTACAGCAAAGAAAAATAAAATGGTAAAAACATAATACTAAACAAGGCACATAAAATCGTGCCAAATTTATTAAAATATTTTATAAAAACTAAACTGCCTAAAATAGTTCAGTTGTTACGAATAAATCATACGGTAAGTTTATTGACGAAAGTTCAAACTTGCGTAACACCTACTCACCGTTCAAAACGTGTACCGACACGGAAGCTGGGTGTGCGTTGTTTGGTACACACGTATAGTTGCCAGAGTCGGTGAGAGCAGCCTTCGTAACCAACAGCTTGCTGGTGGTCCCTCCCTCTGTCTTCTCTGTCTCCAAGCTGATACCACCGCGTGGAGAATCGAAGTCTACGACTGCGTTGCCGTGGTACCTGATGTAGTCAATGCACATATTTTATTAATATTATATTCGTCATACTTAATATTTACTGCAAACTGAGCTGACAATTACAATTAGAATTATTACAATTAGACGATAAGAGTACACCGTAAACATGATCAATCAGAACCTTTCCAGCCAAAAGTACAGGGTCAGTGTGGCCCCTAATTGCATTGTCCCGTGTTTTTCCCATTACAGTTCTTTATTGATAGTAAAATACGCTTTAAATTATAATTAGATTAGTAATAGTAAAAACTCACCAGAGAACAGATGCGCTAGATGGTGGAGATGAGTGAACATTAACAGAGCATGTTAAAGATATAGTGCTGCCTTTCTTAACATATACATCTTGAGATCCCCAGATAGTTGCCGCAGCCGCTGCAACAAATGAAATAAGACAAATGAAAACATTGATTTCGAAACTTCTAAAAACGTAGGTTGGTTAGTTTGAACAATTTACTGTAAAAATAAATTGTGAACAATACGAGACATTTAAAAAGCAATTTTACTTCTAGTGAAACTTCCTTAACACCCACACAATTCTTATTAATATGCTTATCCCTCTCCTATATGAAAAACAAGATGTAATATATTTTGTGGTTTCAATTAAGCTTTCCTTTTTTTCAAGCGATCAATTGTTCGAGCAAGCTTAATCAGTCACTAAATTCAGATAAAACGTATTAAGTCAATTTACTTCGATTAAATTGAATTTTGTCCGGATTACTTCTTAGTGGAAATTTTCAAATCTATGTTATTAATGTATAATTTTTTGTTAGTTTTTTTTTGTGGAGTGTTTTAACTTAATATATTAATTGAAAATAACATTTTCTCTACTGCAGGAAGAAATTAATTTGTCTTTTTTTACTTAGCTTATCGAAAAAGGGGAAAATTAGTTGTATATGACAATGTATTTCAATAATTACGTAATAGGTTATTTTATGATTTTAGAAATATTAGAATCGCACTTGATTGCTGTAATACATACAATTACTAACTTGAAATGAATAAAGCTTAAGACTTATTAAGGGACAAATAAACAAAACGAATTATAGGAATCTAAAGTACCTGAGGAACGGGGCGGAGCCGGGGTCGCGGGGGTGAGGGACTCATCTGGAATTCACAAGATAATAGCTTAGGAGAGGAGAAGGCGAGGAATACAAAATAGCACATGGCCCTAATAGTGATGCAGTTGACGAGTTAGAATTACACTGCTTTATGTAAGAGACGAATAAAATTGGGACAGACGGAATTCATACCGATTTATTTTATTTAAGACTAGCAGACTTCTTCGTCCGCGTGGATATAGGTTTATTAAAAATCCTGTGGGAACTATTTGATTTTCCGGATTAAATAGTATTCTATGTCCGTCTGCAGGATGCAAGCTATCTCCGTGTCAAATTTTGTCAAGATCGGTGCGGAGGTTGAATCGTGAAAATGTAACAAACAAACAGAGGGACAGAGAGATTTACTTTGGTATTTATAATATTGATCACAATGCGATAAATTAGAGATTCATTCAACTGTTTCCTTACATTCGAGTAAGAGGTGAGCACAGGCCTTCTATCATTTTCTTGAGAGGGAAAGTTTGGTTTTGTGTAGTAAAAACTAGTGCATATATACCATACTGTACACATAAGAAAAAAAACGTTTAAGTCATTTTTATACGAAATAACTTAATCTCAAAATATTATTTTTAAATCCAAATCTTTATGTATTAAACAGCACTCTTTTATTTTTCGTCAGTTGGGTATCAATACTAGGTGTATTTGCGAACACACCGGAGAAAGTTGGATTATTACACCAACTTTAATAAAGCAAATCCTTACTAATTGTTTCAAAACTGTCTAGACTAAAATATGGAAATTTCAAAAGCTGATGATCCAATACTTACTTGAACGTACTTGAAGTAAGAAACTATTTTCATTTACTATTTGAATTGCTATTTTATGCCCAGCCCTCGACTCTAAAGTTAGCCATTTGATATTTTTTTAAATTTTAGGCAGTGAACTAAAAGTTTTACTGGTGGTAGGATTTCTTTGCAGGAATCCGTCTAGGTAAGTATCACCCCAGGGCTAGTTATTCTGCCGTGAAGCAGTAGTGTGCGGTTTGAAGGGCGAGCGCAATCAATGGACATATGAGACTTAAAAAGTGATGTCTCAGGTTGACGGGCGCGGTGTGACGTCACGCAAAAATGTTCTGGGTGACACAGCAGTCGTTATGGGCAGACGTTGAACTTACCATGTGAACGTTTTGCTCGTTTCGTCACTTTATCCAATAAAAAATAACAAATTTTAAATAATAAAATAATAATTAAATACGTTTAATGATTGTTTTATTCTAAATAAATAAGATATAAATCATTTTATGCGGCGCGGCTCCGTGATTGATGTAAGGGCTAACTAATGGATTACTTGGACATAAATGAATGACAAAAAGGGAAAGCGGAATCCTCTATAATTAACAATATTACAGTTTTGCTAAATTGCCTAATAAGAGTGACAGCTTAGGCAATTCTTATCCTTTACAGGATAAAAGCATGTTTTTAGTAGCCTAATATGAGCTGAAGCGACAATGGGATAACAAAACTGAACGCGCAAGGGACACAAAACATGAGGTTTACATTTTTCATTTTAAAAAAGAGATAAAAACATATATTAATGAGTGACACTAGTACAGCATACTTTAAAAGAAAAACAGACGTTAAAATGAAACGGTTACAAATGCCGTATCATCAACAATCCGTACAGTCAAACGGGCGTATAAAATTTTCTACCCGAATGTGGATTTAATGAAAGAGATATAGTTGCCGAAAGATTTATTGCTTTCGTATGAAATATATGCACATTGAGCTTTTGTCGGACATTTTTCAGCGTAACAAGCTCTGTAATTGGCCGAGAGTAGAATTTGAGAGGATATATCAAGCAGTGAAGCATGTACTGACAAATTGCTTTGGTATTACTACAAACGAGCGGTATAAAGGTTGTGTTTTCTATTCTCCCCCTTTTCTTTCCTTTAACTTAAATTGACAATACTCGATAAAAGGAGCCTTAGAGAAACATGCGTAACATATGATTCATTCGGTTTATGTGTAGGCCTTTTTATATTGAAACACATACGAGTATTTAATTTAAGATACAACACACAACACAATTTGTGATGGTGGTGTAAGAAGATCTGCCACCCGTATTTGTCGTAAGAGTTGATTGAGGTGCCTGAATAGTCTCTTAGGTAGCCGGATAACCATCTCGAGTAATATCAGACCAGAAGTTCAGAGCCCGGTGAAGGTAAGCAGCCTCACAACCTTAGGTAAGCACCTAAGGTGAGAGGCGTCTGGTCCGCCTGCCGAGCGTAGTGATTGCGGAAAATTCTTTCTTTGCTACATATAACAATACTAGTTATATACGAAGAGGGCCCGCCAAAAAGTACTTGACAATAGAATCAGGCGTTACTGTGCGGAAATCATTATAATGTAGGAAGGTAAGTACTTGCTAAGATCGCACTGCCAATATTATAAAACGGTTAATAATTACCTATTGTTTTTTCAGAGCACCCCGCTCCCTCATAATCGTGCACGCAAACTCACCGCACTATAACCGTGGTATAGCTCCCAAGATTCAAAAACTAAAACACCCCACCCCTTCCAACTCGCTTCCTACCACCTAGTTTCCTTCGCCCCAACCGCCAGCAAGGTTGCGCCCTGGAAAAGCCTAGTAGTCGGGCGTCGATAGCTCGGACCGTGCAAACAGAATAAGGCTAGCTCTACACAGAGGCCTTCGGGGCTAACGTGCCATCGTCCAAAAAAAAAAACCGCGCCGCTCACTCTGTCGTCTGTCAGGCGGCATCTTCCTGGATCGTCTGAATAAATAAACTGCGGTTGCCAACCCGCCTGCCAAACGTGGCGACTATGGCAAAATCCTCCCTAAATGAGAGCTACGAACTTTTGTGACAATCTATGGAGGAGGCATATGTTCTGCAGTGGACTAGTGATAGGCTGAAATGATGACGATGATGATCGCCACCTCACGTCTCCTTTTCTAAGTAGGCGAAAAGTCCTATACTATACGTAAGGAAGACGCATTTTGAAAAAGATTCTTTATAGTACGAAATGAGTTTTCCGAATATATATTTATTAGTGACATTCCTAACTTGAACTCCTTTGAGAACTATGAAGAACATAACGCATTTCTCCAAAGCAAGACATTTCAGGTAAGTCGCCGTCTTACCCTGGAAATATAATCACAAATGAGAGGAAATAATACAAAAGGATGAGGCAGTTCACTGAAAGTTGGAAGTTTAATCCGTTATTTCGATTCAGTTATTAAGAGTTATAGCTTATTACTCAGCACCTTGATAGACGGGTTTGAAACTTTAATAATTTATTCGAATTGAGATGATGAATTCGATAAATTCGGCCTTGTACTAAATTCCCTTAACTCGTGTTTTGATTACAAGAGGGATTATAAAATCTTTAGAAAATGTTAGTTCCACCAATGTTTTTGGAAGCTCTTTTATTTTAAATATGGCTTTTAGGAAATTAACTTTGTTAACTAACTCCGACCAGAGTTGTAAAATCATAGACTAAATATTTGACTTACTTTATAACATTTTACGATACAGTTTAATATGACTAACTTCACAATAAGTAAGTCTTCATTATATACTAGCTGATGCCCGCGACTTCTTCCGAGTGGATGAAGGTTTAATGAAGGAAAGTATGTTAATTTGCTAAGATCCGCATACAAAATATAAAAATGGTGTATATTACCTAGTTTTTTGACGAGCACCGCTCGCCCTCCCTCAGTAGCGTGCACAAGCAAACTAACACCGCCACAAGATTCCCTCCACCAACCACAACAATACTACCACTAGTTGATATACACCACTGAAGTCGAGAACACGACACGTGTTTCGCCCCAAAACGGGGCCGTCTGTCGTAGAGTCTATGACACTTGATAATGCCTCGGTGTTAGTTTGCTTGTGCACGCTACTGAGGGAGGGCGGGCGGTGCTCTTTTAAAAACTAGGTAATATACACCATTTTTATATTTTGCATGCGGATCTTAGCAAATTAACATACTTTCCTTCATTATAATGGATTTCTGCAAAGTAACGCCTGATTCTATTAACTATGATAAAGGTTTACTAAAAATCCCGTATCCATCTACATGGTGCCAGCTATATTTGTGCCTAATTTCGTCAAGATCGGTTCAGTGGCTGAACAGTGAAAAGGTAACAAGCAGACAGAGGGACAGATTTCACATTTATAATATTAGTATGGATAAGATACGACCGCGTGGCCTAGTGGTCAGAGTACCTGACTTCTACGTCGCGGGTCCTGGGTTCAAATCCCAGCCGGAGCCAACATTTGTGCTAAAACACAAATTGTTGGTTTTCGGGTCTGGTTGTGTTGTGTTTGTCCCCGTGTTTCTGACACTGCATCCTAGCCTACCTCCGATCTTATTGCATCAGCGTTACATCGGGCGCGGGTGGGTTGGAACGAGTGAATGCCTCTGTATTTGCGCGTACACTTCTGGCACTATAATATCTCCTGCGCAGTTGATGGCTCTCGACATTCGGATTCGGAAGTTGTCGCTGTGGTCGAAATCGGCTAGGAGAACATCATCATGGATAAAATAGTAGAATTCCTGGGTAAAAACGCAATGCCAGTTTTACTGCAGTGTATTTCGGTTTCAATGGCAATTATGCACATGAGACTTAAGAACTGTTGTCTCAGGGTGTCGGGCTCAGCGTGGTGCCACACAGGAATATCCTGGGTGACAGCATTAATTATGGGTAGATATAGCACTTACCATCAGAAAAAGGACTAGATCGATCGATCACTTACATTAATTAAATAAACATATTCAAATCACAAAAGCTAACTCAAAATAAAGTTTCAGTTGCATACACTCTATATACGTGTATATATGTATCCTAAGCTTAGCGATAGGTTATTCCTTCGTATACTGGCGATTCTTCTACACTGGATTTTCATTGTACCTGGATTCCATTAGGAGTATTTTTTCTCACAAATGAACAAACCATTGTCACTTTAGTTGTTTATTATTCACAATCGTAATAATCTTTAAAATATCTTTGAGTGTCACCTAAAGACCAATGTAAAAGTATAATGATTTCTTTGAGAACATATTTCGACATTAAATTAAATGTCAAGATCTGAATCAAATATTTATCAATGTAGCCATAGACGCTATTGAAGCTTCTCATCTTATTTGCTTGGAAATATTTTCGTGTTAAATTATAATGTGAATCATGATTTTAAAAGACCTTATCTTGTGTAATACCCCTGAGACTGACAAGATTTGCCTCTAAGATGCTGTTTAATTATTCAGTTAATCGAGGACCTTAGTAGGGTTTCGGGAGGTCAAGTTTTGTTTATTAAATTTCAAAGCGTCAATTTCATTTCGACGTTAATATTCTAAGTAGCAATTTGCAACTTCAAAGTTAAGAGATGCCTGAATCAACTGTTGCTGTGTATTATTTATCATTAGCGATATCACGTTATAAATTTATTTTGTTATATATATGATCTTAATATATTTCTGATATTATTCTGCCGGGTTACCCCGTCTGGAATTCGACACCAAGACCGCCAGGTGACTATCTGGTCAGGTCAGGTACTCTAACCACCAGGTTCGTCATGTACGGAGGTATTATATATTCAGCAGCTAATACAATTCTTAGATTAAAATCTTGGAAACTATACGATGATTATATGATAGATATAAGAAATAGGAATAACAAATTTTACTAGAACTGGTGGTAAGATTTCTATGCAGGAATCCGTTTATGTAGTTATCACCCCAGTGCCAGTTATTCTGCCATGAAGCAGTAGTGTGCAAGCATTACTGTTTCGGTTTGAAGGGCACTGAGAGCTGGCGTAATCACTGGGAATATGAGACTTAAGAACGGATGTCTCAGGGTGACGGGCGCATTGTGGTGTCACACTGTACTGGGTGACACAGCATTTGTTATGGGCAGACGTTGCACTTAACATCAGGTGAACGTTTTGCTCGTTCCGAAACATTTATCAAATAAAAAAAAATTAAATATACAATCAAGTAAGTGGATCTCATTTCGAGCTTATCAGTTTATTTATTAAAATTTTGTAATTGTGAGTGTTGTTGATGTCCAGATAAGCGTCTGGCAGAGTAGAATAGCAACTTGTGCATGGTAACTAAGTTATGGCATCGGATAGCCTTCATTCGTGCTGAATTACACCATAATATCCAAAGGTGTGAGTATATTTTTACTTGTACCAAAATGGCGGCGACATGGTTCACCTACCCGTCACTGTCTCGTTTTCTGTGTGGGCGAAAAATTGGCTACATGAGTAACATATGTCTACACCTTATATGGTAAAAAGGCGTGAATATGTATTTTTTTTTTTTTTTTTAAAAACGAAGCCCTCACAGTAGGATTTTCTCGTGTATCGTGGGTGCGTTTTACAAACATATTTTCACATGCACAACACAACCAGACCCGAAAAGCAACAATTTATGATTTTGCACAAATGTCGCCTCCGGCTGGGAATCGAAACCCAGGACCGGTGGCGCAGAAGTCAGGTACGCTAACCACTACGCCACGCGGTCGTCTAAATATGTATGTATGTAATTGTAAAAGAAAATTACGCATATAATTTTAATGAATATCTTACTCTAGCTAACTATTTACAGTACCTAAGGAATGGTTAATGTACCAACGTATCCGTCATGGTAGTTTGATTTGTACGAATTGTTATATTTTTTTTAAATTTAATAAAGTGATTAAACGAGCAAAACGTTCACCTGGTGGTAAGTGCAACGTCTACCCATAACAAATGCTGTGTCATCCAGAACATTTCTGTGTGGCAGCACACTGCGCTTGTCAACCAGAGATATCAGTTCATAAGTCTCATTTGCCCAGAGATTACGTTAGTTCTCGGTTCCCTTCAAACCGAAACACAGTAATGTTTGCACACTACTGATTGACGGCAGAATAACTGGCCCTGGGATGGTACCTACCTAGACTCAAATAAAGTAAACTATTCAATAAAAAATCCGTCTCCGTGAGTTAGCGTAATGACGGGGCATATGAGACTTAAGAAGTTATGTCTCAGGGTGATGGGCGTAGTTGTGTCACACAAAAATGTTCTGTGTGTGTGTGTGTATGGGCAGGCGTTGCACTTACTAATCACTTTATACAAAAAAAAAATATTAAAAAGTTGAAAAAAAATCATTCTTGAATTTGAAACATTTCAAAAAATCTTCTTCAAAATCTTATATATACTCGTATAACCAAACAACAACAAAATACCTAATTTAAAAAAAAATGATTAATCGAATTAACTTATTTAAAGTAAAAAGGGGCAAGGGGCGTAAATTGATAGTATCATGTTCCTTGGTTCGTATATAATGCATATGGAATTTCGTCTCTTTTATGGCGTTACATTTGCAAAAATACGCGTGTTTATTAAATGGCAGAGACGCAATTTATTCAGATGCAGAGTCACTTACAAGAATTTCGCGTTCAAAGGAAAACTCATAATTTATTTAGTAATATTTTAACCGAAATATATTCCTTGCACGCGCTTTGGCATCAGCACCTAGCAAGCAACGACTGATACTAATGGCTACCGCTTTGTATCTAAGGCATTAGCCTTCTTCTAATATGACGAGAGACGAATGCGAGATTACGTAGTCACTTTTCATATGAGCCTACCTCTTAGAGTAACTTACATAAATTACATGTACTGGGTAAGAATACTCAACACATTTTAGCGATATAGATAAAAAAAATCAAAAAAATTCGGACTTGGCGGTGATGCTACACATTGAACTGTATTATAACTGTATATAAAAACTGGTGGTGGTAACTAGTTTTCTGATGGTAGGATTACTATGCAGAAATCAGTTAGGTAGGTACCACCCCAGGGACAGTTATTCTGCCGTGAAGCAGTAGTGTGCAAACATCCTTGTGTTTCGGTCTGAAGGGCAATAGCGAGCTAGTGTAATCATTGCGAATATGAGACTTAAGAAACTGATGTCTCAGGACGTCGGGCGCAGTGTGGGGTCACACAGAAATGCTGTGTGTGAAACAATATTTGTTATGGGCAGACGTTGCATTTACCATCAGGTAAAGTTTTAGCTCGGTTTTAGTTTTAACACTTTATTAAATAAAAAAACTAAGAATAGTTAGTCATCACTGGACACAATAGTGTCCAGGAAACGTGCTGTTTCTCAGTCATTAAGGATCAACGGCGTGCCCTCTCTTCTCAGGCTAACTCCTCAAGCTTCAATTCTATCTTTACACGTGTCAAATCACTGTAATTTGGACATATCATGACGTCTAATACCCATATGTATCCTGCTATGACTAAACGTCCAGTTTTAGTTAGGGAGTTAAATTGCTCAGAGACGCTCAGGGGCTGGGCGTTCGCCATAGAATGCATAGTGCCGGCGCCTTTAAAATTGTTCTGCAATTATAAATACTGATTTACCACGTATTTAGCGGTGAAGGAAAACATAGAGAGGAAACCAGCATGTCTGAGGATTAAAAATATTTCGAAGACTTGAAGTCCGCCAACGCGCACTGGAGCAACATCGCAGGCTCCTCCCGGCTCGGCTGGAGTACTTCCTAAATAGTAAACTAGTTTTATTATCCCTTATAAACTAGCAAACGCTGTTTTATGACAGTGTTTAAAAATCCTCATCTGCATCCTCATCTTTTCCCTTAGGTAAAAAAGCTAGAAGAATTATACAAGAGTGCTGTAGATAACGGAATAACATTGCAAAATTTCTTCTTTTTCCTCTTTCTCATCACCCCTTTTATAAGTCCACTGCTGGATGTAGGCCTCTCTCAAGAACGGAAGATTTGGCATTATTACTACGCTGGGCAGGCGGATTAGTGATTGCAGTACAAGACGTCTCTAAGCTCTGCCAGTCATGGATCTGTCTGTGTATTTTAAGTCAGGCAAATTTCTAAACAGTTACTCCGCCGCCTGTCGGAAGCCATGAGATTATCCCTGTATTTTCCTTAGTGGAATACGTACGACACCCATGACTTACTCCTATATTGTGGTGGCACGATTGCCTTATGCAGTCAACACACGGTTAAAATAACAAGATCGAAATTAAGCAAACTGATAATTGCGAGTGCCATGTAATTTGCATAGCATCTGTTATTGGGTTTGCTCGACTGTGTGACCAATACATTATGTATTAGAATATGGGATAGAATAGCACCGACCTCTTTCCTACCGAGGTGTCGGAAGAGGCGACTAAGGTTTTCCGTGAATAATAATACAATAATAGGCAATTCTGTCACTATACTGCTCGTGGGAAAGCAATGGGGTGTAAGAATTTTTTGACTCGTAGCAAAACGGCGGCGACATTGTTATATGTGTTTGTGTAGCAAATGCCTGTTTGTATCTATATATATCTATGTGTTCTTTCTGATGAACTACTACTACTGACAAGAACACAAAACTCGAGATAACTAATAAAAATAATACCTTCAACATTAAGAACAACAGCCATGTTGATTTTCGGTTCCGTGTTGATTTGACATTCGTAGACGCCGGCATCACGCGGCTGTACATAGTCAATCTTCAGATCCCAGTCATCGGACGGCTCCGGGTGGAGTACGCTGAACCTCGCGTCACCGGTGTATGTAAAGATGTGGGACGTAAGAATGTGTAGATCCCGTTTCCTCATCCACGATACCTGCATAGAAATGTTGCTGATTTAAAATCGTATTTGAAATTCAGTACACTTTTGAAAATAAAAAATGTAAAGAAAAAACATAATAAAATTTCACGACCGCGTAGCCACTCCCAAACATCCACCAGACCAGACCCAAAACCCCAGAAACTGCAGCAGATTTTCGAAATCAGTTTCTATTTATTTTATTGAATAAAGTGACGAAACGAGCAAAACGTTCACCTGATGGTAAGTGCAACACATACCCATAACAAATGCTGTGTTATTAATCCATTATAACACTGCGCTCGTCTCCCAGTGACATTTCTTAAGTCTCATATGTCCAGTGATTACGCTAGCTCTCAGTGCCCTTCGTACCAAAACACAGCAATGTTTGCACACTACTACTTCACGGCAGAATAACTGGCACTGGGGTGATAAATATCTAGACGGATTCCTGCACAGAAATCCTACCACCGGTTCTAGTAAAATTTGTCACATATTTCTTATACCTATCTATCATATAACCATCGTATAGTTTCCAAGATTATTATTAGCTGCTGAATATATAATACCTCCACACATGACGAACCTGGTGGTTAAAGTACCTGATTGCCTGGCGGTCTTGGTGTCGAATTCCAGACGGGGTAGCATCTGTGCAAAAACACAAATTGTCATTCATCGGGTCTGGTTGTGTTGAGATTGTCCCTGTGCCACTGACACTGTATCCTAGTTTACCTCCGATCTTATCGCATGAGAATTAAATCGGGCATGGGTAGGTTGTAACGAGTTAATGCCCCTGTCTTTGTACACATGTGGCACTATATATCTCCTTCACAGTTGATGATATCCGATAGTATTCGGTAGTTGTCGTCGTGGTCGAAGATCGGCCATGCGGAGGACATCATACAATGGAACAGCTACAATAGTAAACAATCATTACCCAACCAAAAAATTTTGTTTTGCTGTTTTTTCTAACGTTTCTCATTGTTTCCTTAATTTCGAAAAGTTCGCTGGCATAGGCGTTACTTAATTTTATTATTTTAAAGGCTGTAAAAAGGCTGTGGACGCTTCATCTTGCTTAATTACAGCGTAGGCTTACGCGGGATCAGAGCGAGCTCAGTGTAATTACGCCTAAAAACAAAAACCCAACAAGGGAAGAGAATTTATTCCCTAATTTCTCAGTCCCGAAGCCTTAGAATTAAAAAAATATTATTCCAACGTTCATTGTTGGCGGTATTTTAATCAAAATTCAACTTTCTTGAGATTTAGCTGAGATCTAAGAAGCTATTAAATTTCAAGTAGTTTAATTTACGTAATGATGTAGAAAAAAATGATTGTGTTTGTTCTGTACTAGGAAAAAAATATAAAATATTTAGTACGCAAGCCTCTGAAATTGTTGGATTTTTACATTCATAAGACTTTGTCTTTCACTTTCAGTTGTGCACTTATTCCGCCATCTTAAATATTTTAATTCTGCTGACGTCTCATCATTATCATCATTTTACCCAATAACTAGTCCACTGCTGAGCATATGCCTCCCCCACAGATTGCCACAAAGCAAGGTTCTTGGCCACCTACGCTCATTGACTGAAACCGTGCAGGTTGTCGCTCCATTTAATGGAGGTCACCCTACATTTCATTTGCCGGTTGGAGGTTGCCACTTGAGAATCTTTCTTCCCCAACGATTATTGGTTCCACGGACCTACATGACCGGTCTATTACTATATTAATATCACCTGAACATATAATAAAACCGCTCATGACGAACGGTTAGAGTACCTGACTACCACGGCGGTCCTGGTGTCGAATTCCAGCCGGGGTAACATCTGTGCAGTAACACAAATTGTTGGTTCACGGGTCTGGTTGTGTTGTGGTTATCCCTGTGTCATTGACACTGTATCCTAGCCTACCTCCGATCTTATCGCATGAAAATTACATCGGACATGGGTAGGTTGTGACAAGTGAATGTCCCTGTGTTTAAGGGTATACTTGTGGCACTATAATATCTCCTGCGCAGTTAATAACTTCCTACAATATGCAATAGTTGTCGCCGTGGTAAATAATCGACCAAGAGAAGGACATAATACAATGGAACGGCTACAATAGTAAACAATAATTACGCAAACAAATAAATTTAGTTTTGTTGTCTTTTCTAATTATCTCACTGTTTCCTTAATTCTTTAATATATGGCCGGCCCATTGCCCGATTTTATCTTGCAGAGAAACAACGAGCATAGCTCTTTCTATAGCTCGTCGAGCGACTAGGAGATTCCGCAAGCAGCCTGCAGTGAAGGACCACGTCTCCTACCTAGTCGGACAACACGCACTGATTGTACACTTTCGTTTTGAGGGATTGAGGTATACTCGACGAGAAGATGTGACGAGTTGGATCCGTCGATTGACATCACGGTCGAAGTTGGACCTACCTAGTCGGACAATCTGTCCTAGGAATACATATTCGTCGATAATTTTGATCGTAGTGTTCCCAACAATAACCGGTACAGGTGTGACATGGACGTTAGACATGATCTTCGTCTTGTCCATGTTCATATTAAGACCTACCAGTTGGGAGACACTATTAAGGTCATTGAGCGCTAAGGTCCTCCAGCGATTCTGCCATTATAACTATGTCGTCGGCAAATCGAAGGTGAGTGATGTATTCGCCATTAATGTTGATCCCGTATCCTTTCCAGTCCAGTAGCTTGAAAACATCTTCCAGTGCAGCGGTGAAGAGTTTCGGGGATATTACATCACCCTGTCTGCAATTGCACTTTCTGCAATTGGATCGGTTACGTACTCTGGTTCTGTACTCGGATAGCCATCGTAGCGTTGGTATATAAGCACTGCAAAACATCGATATTCCGACAGTCAATTCGGCACCGCTGAAGCGACTGTAGCACCGCTCAAATTTTGACGGAATCGAAGGCTTTCTCATAGTCCACATAAGCCAGACATAGAGGAACATTGTACGCATCGGTCTTTTAAACAATCTGGCGAAGGGGATGTGGTCTATGGTAATAAAACCTTTTCGGAATCCGGCTTGTTCGGGAGGCTGGAAGTCGTCAAGTCTGTTTGCGAGATGATTCATTATGACTCTCGAAAACAGCACGTTGACGCGGCTTAGAAGCGATATCGGTCTATAGTTCTTCAAGAGGGCATTATCGCCCTTCTTGAAGAACAAGACAACCACGTTTCTACTCCACACTTCCGGCGTAGCGCCGCCCCGGATGACGGAATTAAAGAGCTTCTGAAGGACAACTAGTATCGGTTTTCCACCCGCTTTCAGAAGCTCTGCTGTAATCCTCACCCGGCGCTTTGCCATTCTTAATTTGTTTGAGAGCCATACTAATTTCGCTCAAACTGACGTCCGGGGTATCATCGAAATAGTGACGGACGAGATTTGCTCTTGGGTCGTTACTCACACTAGTGTATGGCTCCAACGACGATGTGTACTAAGCTGTCCATAAAATCGCTCGATCTCACTCAAAATCTCTGCTCCAGCGGAAATGACCCCACCGTTTTCGATACTCAACTTAGTCAGTTGGCTTTTTCTGGCAGACAGATCCCTGGCAAAGACTGTGGAGCTTTGGTTTCGCTCTACCGCTTCCTCAATACGAGCTGTATTGAAGTTGCGAAGGTCTCGCCGCATACATTTGGAGATCTATCTGTTCAGTTGCCGATATGGTGACGCATCAGTTGAGAACTATAGCCTCATTTCTCGCCTACCCTCCATGAGATTAAGAGTGTGATCGGAGAGTTTCTAGATCTTTTTTGTGCTGTGGGTCTTTCAAAACTTTGCCCCCACCGCATGGACAGTTTCCATGAGCCTCTCGTTCATATCGTCCACTGTAACACAATCATCCAGGCACTGAAAACTATTTTGCAATTCGAGCTCGAAGCTTTCGGGGTTTTGGATTTTGGCACGATATGGACGGAGCGTGGACTTCATCAGACGCGACCTCTACAGTTTTACGTTAAGGTCAATGTGCCTCTTGCCATTCGGTGATCACTGCCGGTTTTCACCCTAGATATCACAGAGACATTATTGAACAGCTGCCGTTCGGTCGTCATGATGAAGTCGATCTCATTTTTGGTAGAACCGTCCGGGCTCATCCAGGTCCACTTTCTGTGGGGCCGCTTTTGAAATAAGGAGTTCATCATAAAGAGTCCCTCCGTCTCCATAAAGTCGGCCAGCTGTTGGCCACTTTGGTTCCGTTGCCCTATTCCGAATTGCCCCACTACTAGCTCATCACCTTTTTTATGCCCAACTTTGCGTTAAAGTCTCCCAGCAGCACCGTGTAGTGACTTTTGGAGGAATGTATGGCTCTTAATATGTCTTCATACATTATCAGGATATGCCGAGGTAGGTGCGTATACCTGTATGACCTTCAGCGAATACCGATTGGTTATTCTGAGTATAAGGTACGCAACCCTAGTCGACACACTCCGGATCTTGACAACGTTGTTAATGAGAGACTTATGGACGATGAACCCGACACCGCCTTTGGACAGATGGTCGCTCTCCCGGTGGTAGAACAAGTTACCGGATTAAAGGATTACCGTGTCCTCCCCCTGTCCCAACGTTACTTGCTCACTTCCTCTTCCAGCTCCATGATATTTTCGTCGGTCCTCAGCGTGCGTGCGTGCGTTGAATGTTGCCAGGTCCACTCGTCGGTGGTGGTAGCAATATGTCTCCTCCTCCGGAGATGCTTCGCACCCCCTATCCCGCCGTTACCATGACCGCTACCGTAGCCAGGACTGGCGGGGCCGTCGGACACGAGGGTGTGTCATTTTGGGGGGATTTGCCATAGTTGCCACGCTTGGCAGGCGGGTTGGCAACCGTAGTTTGATTATTTTGATGTTCCAGGAAGACGCTGCTGCCCATCTCCTGGTTTTCATTTCCCTCTGTCGACTTTTACGACACCCACGGGGTTACAGTAGACAGACTGAATGCTTTTTTATCGTAGACGAGCTAATCGTTTGTCTGATGTAAAATGCAACGTCCGCTCATAAGAAATGCAGTGTCACTAAGAAAAATTTTGTATGACTCCACACTGCGCTCTTCAGAGACATTAGTTGTAAAGTCTCATATGCCCAGTAATTACACTAGCTATCAGTGCACTTCAGACCACCGAAACACAGTAATGTTTGAACACTACTGATATACAACAGAATAACTAACACTGTGGTGGTACCCACATAGACAGATTCCTGCATAGGAAACCTATCAACAACAAACGGACCTAAATTAAACTTTTTATTTATTAAGTATTATAAAACTCTACAACTCTACAAACTCTTAAGGTTATGAGTTCCACGACGAGACATATTCCTGGGTATTTATTTTACTTAAAGTTTATTTACTAAGTGTACCATATATACGCATACAAATTCATGAGTGTTTCGAAAAGAAAGAAAAGCTTTTAATAGTGACAAGACGGGTATCCTTCGAAACGACGCCGCCGCGATAATGCAAAACGAATAATATATTATAATGCATCGCGGGACATGTCACGGGGCTATTTATTTTCTGGAATGGGTTGTGGATCCCTCAACCATTAATATGCCGGTCAGTGGAGCGTTACTGAGAAGGGATATTGAGCCCAATGAGGAGATCGACAGTGAAAAATGATATTCTAGAGAGGTCTGCAGGTGCGAGGCAGATAAGCGGCGGAGTGGACTGTATCGAACTACTCGAGACGTCTTGGCAAATAATTCTTTATTTGCGTCATCGACCGGAAACGTAATAAATGTGGAAATATATCATTCGAGTGATGTTGATTTCAGATGTGGTGATTGTTTGAGGTAATTTTTCGGTGGTATAAAAAAAGTAAAGTAAAGTAAGTGTTCGACTACTAAGCAAAGGCCTTCTCTCATTTCTAAGAGAGTTTTGGAGCCGGGTAGAATTTACTACGCTACTCCAATGCAATTTGTGACTTCACATGTCCTCGCAATTCTCGTACATGCAGGTTTCCTCGCAGTGTTATCCTTTACCGACGAATACGTTGATCCGGCACTGGGGATCGAACTAAGGTCAGTTGCGTACTATGAAACTACCGCGGCTTTCGTATACTGATTATAAATTAAAGTTTTGGCGCGGAGCTTCATAGTATATTTATGCCGAGGTGTGTAAGGGACGACTTAGGTATAGTTCGTGCAATATAATACCATAATATGCAATTGTGTCACTATGCTGCTCGAGGTAATGCAATAATAACTAAGAATTTTATGACCCGTACCAAAATGGCGGTATGTCGTTTGCCACCCGTCACCTCTCCTTTCCCTTGGGGGCGTAAGAAAGCTGCGTGTGTGGCTTCTGCCTACCTTATATGGGAAAAAGGCGTAAATACAGTAATGTTTGCACACTGTTGCATGTTTCATATTCCCATGTTTCATATTTAGGTCTGAAAATCACTAAGAGCTAGTGTTATAACTGGGCATCATATGCCCAGTAATTTTATTATGAGAGTTAAGAACTGATGTCTCAGGGTGACCGGCGGAGTATTGTACCACACATAAATGTTCTGGATGACACAGCATTTGTTATGTGTAAACGTTGCACTTAGCATCAGGTGAACGTTTTGCTCGTATCGTCATTTAAAAATCTGATGATGTGATGATGATGTTCTCCTAGCCGATTTCGACCACGGCGACAACTTCCGAATACTGTCGAGAGCCATCAACTGCGCAGGAGATATTTTAGTGCCCCAAGTGTACGCGCAAACACAGAGGCACTCACTCGTCCCAACCTACCCGCGACCGATGTAACGCTGATGCGATAAGATCGGAGGTAGGCTAGGATGTAGTGTCAGAAACACGGGGATAATCACAACACAACCAGATCCAAAAACCAACTATTTGTGTTTTAGCACAAATGTTGGCTCCGGCTGGGAATCGAACACAGGACCCGCGGCGTAGAAGTCAGGTACTCTGACCGCTAGGCCACGCGGTCGTCATCGTCGGTGATTTAAAAATCTAATATACTCGTATATGTGTTAGTTAATAACCATGAAAATTTTATTCTACAATATCATAACAAGAATACCGTTTCAGAATGAATTCACGAGCAGCATAGTTAAACATAAATTATTTAAGTACAATAAAGGAGGCCTCGCTTGTCCAGTTTGTTACAACTTTTCCGTCCCTTGTCCGTTAACGGCTAATTTATTCATAATATATAACAAAATATCATGTTCCTGACGACAAGGCCTACTTTTTATCCCGGTAACTCGGCACGGCGCCTCGGGGACAGCTAAAAATGTAAACTGGAGCCGAGTCTCGGGACCTAATGGCCAGTTAGTAAATAAATAATAAGTAACAGATGTAGACATCGGCTAGTTCCCCCGGTGTCGACTCGATCCTGTTTCCTTCGCAGGTCACGTTCTCGATTTGAATTTTATTTGAATAATTCCAAATTTAATCTTTCCGAGCTCATGGAAATGGTTATGAAGTTGCGATTATCAGGTGGACGGATATAGACCGGTGTAGATTCGCTGTAGCCTGAATACTTTCAGTTCGAGGATATGCCATGAATATGCTAATGTTCGCACTCAGAACCTATATTAGATAGCATGAAAGAGTTTAGGGTTATTTTAAGTTTATTGCTTGAATTTCTACATGATAAGGGTACTTTTTTGTTTTAACAATAAAACTTTTTCTTTTATGCTCTAGTTCGAAATCATTTTTCTGGAATGTTTAAACTTCATTATTATATTTGAATAACCTTCTCTGTTCATATATACTGTTATCCATACTAATATTATAAATGCGAAAGTAACTCACTCTGTCCCTCTGTCTGTTTGTTACGTTTTCACAGCTCAACCATTGCACCGAACTTAGCGAAATTGGGCACAGAAATAGCTTGAATCCTGGAGACGGACATAGGATACTTTTTATCCCGGAAAATACTATTCCACCACCACTCGTTGGCATTTCGTCTGACTGATCTTTAAACCTAAGGATACGACCGGCTGAAGTGAAGTAACCAGCTAAAATATTTTTTCATTCAGTGTATTTTGACCTGGATACAATTTTGTGATTATTTTAGGATGCCACTGAAAATCAGGGCGAGGTTGTGTTGGGTTAATACATCCTAGCATATCCTGAGTGGCATTCCTTTTTGGCCCATTCATGGCTAGATATTGGCCTTTTTTACCTATATTTTATTTTTTTTCGTTAATTTTCAGCATAGTGACATTTTATCGTGCATTACTTAGTTTCAGTTTTTAGTTTTAAGTTATTTTTTTCTTTTTTTTTATTATTTTTAATCGACTAAGAAAAGGAGGTTCTATTTTCGTTGTATGTTTTTTTATTATTTCTAATTTTTTTTATGTTCATGATATTTTCGTGATCAATCTTAAAACATTTTTTTTATTGTTTGAAAAGCGATACCGTAAGGGCGATCCTATATTTTGGTCAAGTTCTGATCTGATAGGATCGGTAATAAGACGTTGAAACTCTTTAATTCCCTTATGCATGAGCTGTAGAGATAAAGTTGCTTCTTTGATGAAAAAATTATGTTTTATTTGTAGTGTTTCATATGCCTGGATTGCTTACAAATCTGCCTGTAGATTTGTGTGGGTGCTTCAAAAAAACTTCTCTGTCTTTCTTTCTTAGATTTTTTTTAGCTTCGGGTTTTTTTTAAAAAAAAAAAGCCCCACAGTAGGATTTTCTTCTGTATCGTGGGTGCGTTTTACAAACATAAATTTCACATGCACAACACAACCAGACCCGAAAAGCAACAATTTGTGTTTTTGCACAAATGTTGTTTCCGGCTGGGAATCGAACCCAGGACCGGTGGCGCAGAAGTCAGGTACGCTAACCACTACGCCACGCGGTCGACAAAACACTACTTTGAACCACTTATGTTGTTTATTTTTCTAAAATATTAAACTCAAAATTTTGTTATAATCTTTATCATCGTCAGCCTTTTTTAAATGTTTCTGCACAATGGGTCACGGGATCAAATTCTGAACGGGACACATATTTGTATTGCCTACATAAAGAGGGGTAGGGAGTACTTGACTTGGTTGCTTTCTCTGGCGAATACGGTACAGTACCGGATAAGAAATCCCGACCTTCCAAGCTACTGCTGTCTCCTCCTGCTCTTTCCGAGATAACAGTATACTACAAATTGTAGTTAATTTCCCAACTTCCGCGTTGCCTATCCGAAGTCCATTTCCTACCTTATCGTTTTCCCTGCCTCTCCGCCAAGCAAGTGGTTGCCGTGCCGATGGCTACGTGGCTAGGGGCGAGTCTAGTCATTAGCGTGCCCGATCTACTCTCGGACCAGGGGACCCTATAAAAAGGCTAGCTTTACCCATGCCTGGGAGGTTCTGTTTAGGTGGACGTCATATTCCCTAGCTGCTCGTGGGAACGCAATGGGAAGTAAGAATCCTAACTCGATTCAAAAGGGTGGCCACGAGGATTGCCACGCGTCACGACTTGTTTCCCGTGTAGATAAAAAGTGTTGTGCATTGTGCAGTTTATATCTGATAACGCACCCATGACACATGAGAAATACTTGTATGGGGCATCATCATAAAAAATAAAGAGGTATAGTATACGTACGGTCCTATTGCCTATATGTTTGGCGCGGCACCGCAAGACGGCAGATTGACCGACGACAGCTGATACATTTCGTGGAGACACGTCGTCGAAGTATGGCCTTTCGGATCGGAGATCACCACTCCCATTTACACCAGGCAGAATACCCAATCCTGGAAAAAAAGTTGGTGATTAATAAAAATTAAGCATAGTTCCCAATTAGTCCACTGCTGGACATAAATCTTTCAAGAGTAATTTTTCAAGAATTTATGACAACTATATGTCCTACGCCTGCGCCCCGTGGTGGCGGCTTAAGAGAATTTACCACCCCATCTCATCCCGTGGGTGTGGTAAAAGTCGACAGAGAGAAAATAAAAGTCAGGATATGGTCAGCAGCATCTTCCTGGAAAATCTGAATATATAAACTGCGGTTGCCAACCCGCCTGCCAAGCGTGGCAACTATGGCAAAATCTCCCCAAAATGAGAGTTAAAAAACTTTTGTGGTAACCTATGGGGAAGGCATATGTTCAGCAGTGGACTAGTGATGGGCTGAAATGATGATGATGATATGTCCTAGTGGTCAGAGTACCTTATTGACGAGTGATCTGACGCCGCGGGTCCCGGGTTGAATCCCATTTACGAGTATACATAAATTCCTGCGTAGGTGATTGCTTACTGAAAAATCCCGTAATACTCTTACGGCACTGAAAGGAAGATACCACGTTTAGTTAAATGTGTTACTTTGCACACTTTTTTCTTTCAATATTCAGAAATATTTATATTAAAAAAAATGTTTCAGTAATAAGTAACATCAATGTGTTTAATTGATACAATATTACTTATTACGTCGCTTGTGCTAAATGATTATCAAAAGACAGGGACAAGGGATAACATTGACTATAAACTTTTTTCATTTCAAAATTTCGACGGTACAAAAACATCGTTATTAGAGTGCCTTGACACACTCCGTTCGTTTCCGGCGAGCTGACGTCATATTCGCCGTACCGGAAATAAGAACGAAGCCTTTACCCGCCCATTTATACAGAAGGCACGGGGTGGAATATAAACTTGCTGTTGAGCCAGTAAACCGGCGTACGGTAAATAAAAAAGGTCACATCACGCGCTTAAAAAAAATATTTGTAACTAACTTTTTTGCCATTTTCTATTATACTCGTATGTAAACATACATTACCATATGAGAAGCTCAAGAAATAGCTCAAACATTGCAGTATTAATATTCATCGTACATTGCAGTGAACTATTTGATCTACTCGTATCACTGGTCGAAAGAGACGTCCTCTAAAATTATATCACCCGATCTGGCTACCCTTTTTGTTTGGCATCTTCATCTGCCTATTGTATTTCTTGTAATATTTATGAATAAAGCGTGGCCATGAAAGAAACATATCGATTTCCGATTTGGCGTGATCGAAATTCTTTGCAAAAAGCAGTTATTCCAATAAAATTATATTAATTAAAACTTATGATTTTCGGTTGAAGTCATCAATTATTTATTAAACATATTAATTAAAGTTAAAAAATTATAATTAAATATTAATTAAAACGTTGCCTGTACAAAATATCCCATAACTACTACTACTACTACTACTACATATTGACTTTAAAATATTAATAGATTAAAGTAATATAAATCAATTTACATGAAAACGATTTTCAGTAAAAATATTTAATTCTAATAACAACCTTTTTTACATGGGGAAATGCCAAAAGCACTCCTCTTCCCCTGCGAGAAGAAAGACAAAAGAAAAGAAAGGGCAGAAAGAGCGGTGCCCTCAGCAGTCCTCCAGTTCACTCGGACCGACCTCCTCGGACCCGATGCCTCAGGCCGACCATGTGGGCTCCTAACTTCACCGTGGATGACCAAGCCATGGTTACTAAGACCCCCAACCCCTCGCCACGACAAGGCGAGAACCCTGTTCGGCGGGTAGCACTATTAACACCCACACTAAGCGAACAATGCCCTTTCTAATTAACAAAAGAAGTTTTACTTCTGCCACGTGCGCTATGTAAACGCATTTTTTAATTAATGCATATCAGCATTATAATAATTTGAAGACGATTATAGCACCCAAGCCATTGGCTAAAATTCACTAATAAGAGTTCTAAACGGTAATAATTAGAAAAGGCAAATTTTAATTTTATTACTCCGTTGGATGAATTATTACGCTGTTTTACTGACCACGCAAGGTTACAGTTTGCGGAGCACCGAGAAAATGGAAATGACAGCGATGAAGTTCTTTTGTGGCGCACTCTATACACGCGCCGGGGTTGCTTCTTTTGTCTTGTTTTAACACGTCTCCAATGTCCTCTTGCTCTCCATGTTTCTTTTCTTACAGTCGGAGATATCTGTTCCTTAACTAGAAATGATATACGTCGGACATTTTTTTGTGTATCGAAGAAACCTTTACCTGAAGAATTCGTTTTAAATTTTGTGAATTATGTGAAACATTGTAACGTATTTTGTTTCGAAAGATGACATTATCGTATGTTTATTTAGAATCAGCCAATACTATGTAAAATAGTAATAAGATGCATATATTTTGTATGTGTTGTAAAAACATTTCTTTCAATCTATCTGAGTAATGTACTGCAGCAAATTTTAAAAAATCAGCTCATAATAAAGACATATCGTGGCGGCTTAGAATCTACAACCCCATCTCCTCCATGCCGTGTCGTTAAAATCGACAGAAGGAAAATGAAAACCAGGAGCTGGACAGCAACATCTTCTTGGAACATCTAAATAAATAAACAGGGGTTGCCAACTCGCCTGCCAAGCGTGGCAACTATGGCAAAATCCACCAAAAATGAGACTTACAAACTTACGTGTTTTATGACAATGTGTGGTGGAGGCCTATGTTCAGCAGTGGACTAGTGATAGGTTGAAATGATAGCGATCTTAACAGCTCGATTATCGCAGTGGCTAATTGGCTTCTTTTCCGTGAGTTACGGATTCGATTCTCGTACAGAACCAAAATAGTTGGTTGGTTGGCTATTTAGTTATGTCTGTAAGATAAACTCACGTTGTTTGGGAAATCCTGCTGTAGGGCAGAGATTTTGTAAGCTTTTGTTTTCAACAAAAAAAAATGTTTACTGAACTAGAGAAAATGGCGTACAAAGCATAAAGATAAGAAAATAAAGTGATTTTGTCAAGAACCGCATGCAAAATATAAAATGGTGTATATTACCAAGTTTTTGAAGAGCACCGCCCGCCTTCTCACACCAGCGTGCACAAGCAATCTAATACTGCCACCGGGAACTGCCACCACATACCCTTCATCACTACAACACTGGCAGCCGTCGAGACTGTCTTGGAGTTAATAACACTTGATAATGCCTCGTTTTGAAGTGAAACACGTGTCGTGATCTCTACTTCGGTAGTGTGTATTGCCAATTGGTAGTTTTGTAGTGGTGAAACCTGGTGGCGGTTCCCGTTGGCAATATTAGTTTGCTTGTGCACGCTGGTGTGTAAGGGCGGGCGTTGCTATTTAATACTGGATAATATATAAAATTTTATACTTTGCATGCGGAAGATCTTAGCAAATTAACATTTTTCCTTCTTATAATGTATTTCCGCAAAGTAACGCCTAATTCTATTACTATATTACTAAACTACATAACTATTACTATATTATATCACTATATATAATATAGTAATGGAATATTTTACTGGTAGGTATGATTCATGTGCAGGAATCCGTCTAGGTAGGAACCACCCCAAGGCCAGTTATTCTGCCGTGAAAGAGTAGTGTGCAAGCATTACTGTGTTTCGGTTTGAAGGGCCCTATGATCTAGCGTAATCACTGGGCATTTGAGACTTAAGAACTGATGTCTCATGGGTGATGGGCGCATTGTGGTATCAGACAGAAATATTCTGGGTGACACAGCATTTGTTGTGGGCAAACGTTGCAGTTAACATCAGGTGAACGTTTTGCTCGTTTCGTCACTTTTTACAATAAAAAAAAAACATTAGCTTAGTGTTTTGCTTCTGCGATATAAATCGCGGATTCTATTATGGCACGGAACTAAAATGTATATCAACTACATATAGTTTTCAGAGGCATCAGCTTTTACGGTCGTTGCACTTACCATCAGGTGAACGTTTTGCTTGTTTCGTCACTTTATTCAATAAAAAAAAGGTAGGCGCCAAAGCAATAGTGTGCAAACTACTGCATTTCGGTCTGAAGGGCACTGAGGTGTAATCACTGGGCATATGAGACTTAAGAGCTCTTGTCACATGGTGACGGGCGCAGTGTGGTGTCACACAGAAATGTTCTGGGTGACACAGCATTTGTTATGGGTAGACGTTGCACTTATCATCAGGTGAATGTTTTACTCGTCTCGTCACTTTATCCAATAAATTAAAAAAAAAACAATGTCAATTTCTCTTTTAGCAAGTATAAAGCAAATTTTGCGAGACAACTCTAAAACTAAGGCTCACAGCTCTCCATTCTTGATTATATATAACGGCCTTTCATAAAACTTTATACCTATCCAATTAGGTACTATAAAAATAAAAGAAAACAAATACTGAAACTAAACTAGAGAAAAACGAACGTTACCAAAAAAAAAATGTTTTTATGGGCTGGTCGTTCGCTTTAAAGTTCATAGTACGCTATAAGTGGCCAGCGGTGAAATGCATCGTGGGGAAACCTTCATGTCTGAGGAAATACATATTTCGAGATCATGTGCTCACTATACCGCATTGGAGCAGCGTGATGAACGGTCTTCCCAGCACCAAAGCCAAAATGAAAGGTGTCCTGTGGTCAGCAAGGGGATATTTAAGGGCTTATATTAACGCGAATAGATTTAATAAAATAAATTTTAAGTAAAATGAGTTTTATTAAAAAAAGGAGTGACAGGCTATAAATGTACCATGCTGAGCACAGAACTCCTCTTATTATTAACTAAAATACGTTTTATTTTCCTCTAATTAAGGTTTCCTCAGATTTAATGACATTTGAATCTAGAATTGTATTTTAACTGTTTACCCAAATTTTTTTGACGGCTCTTTTCTGAGTAGGTCCTATTTTTCTAACCGGTGTAGATTTTGTCGTTCACGGTGTTTCTAACAAGACTAAAATGTACTAATAAAAGTTGACTTTGACTTCAATTATGGCCTCAATATTAAATGAGGCTTAGACTCAGCTTCGGGACATTGAAGAGCGTTATTAACTAATAATCCCAGTTGTTAAAATCTCGAGGTGTATTTTTTTTACAGTAGAAAGTAAAGAAACGAGCAAAACGTTCACCCGATGGTAAGTGCAACAACCGCCCGCAACAAATGCTCTGTCACCCTGAATATTTCTGTATGTCACCATACTACGCCCGTCACCCGGAGACATCAGTTCTTAAGTTTCATATGCCCAGTGATTACGCTAGCTCTCGTGCCCTTCAGACCGAAACACAGTAATTTTGCACACTACTGCTTCACGGCTAGAATAACCTGGGGTGGTACCTACCTTGATGGATTCCTGCATAGGAATCCTACCACCAGTAAAATAGGCTTCTCCCCATAGATTGTCCACAAACGTTTGTAGCCCTCATTTTGGGAAGACTTTGCAATAGTTGCAACTCTTGGCAGGCGGGTTACGCAACCGCAGTTTATTTATTCAGATGTTTCAGGAAGATGCTGCTCAAGGTTTTCATTTTCCCTCTGACGACTTTATCGACACCCACGGGATGAGGTGGGGTGGTAGATTCTCTTAAGCCACTAACACAATAAAAGTGCATCTTGTCTTATACTTAGCAAAACTGTTGGAATGAATCGACAATAGACTTTCGCTTAGATAGAAAATAAAAATGCAACGATGCTAGCGACTGCAGTGGCTCCTGTGTCAAGTTCTTTGTTCCAAACGGCTCTGGAGCTCTATAAAAGCGTTCAATATACTGAGTATCCCTTATCGGATCTCCGTTCTAAAGCTTTAATCGATATTAAAGTAGCCGATAGAATGAAAACGAAGTGAAATTTCTTTCCGTAATGACGCTTTGGTTTAAGAAGCTCAAGTACCATTTGAAAGGTAAAAGGTAGTATTGGAAAGCAACGTTCGCTGTTTTGTTCTTTTCTTTAACGCTATCGACGAAGTAAATACAATTCAATCTGTATTTAACAGTCGAGCTTTGTATTAACAAATTTTAATACATTACAAATCTTTTGATGAACATCAATTTAACAGGCAATAATAAATGTGACTAATAAGGATATACAAGGTGGTTCATAATGTCCATAAAATCGAGGCAGGACTGGGCTTAGGGACGATGTCTACATGCTCCAAAAATATAATGAGCCTCGTAGCGTGATACCTGTAGGAGATATAACGACTTAAAGATTTTGCTTAATACTCATAGGTCGCCTGCAGGTCGATCGAGGCAATAAACTAATAAATTTTATTGTAATTACTCGATATGAATCATTTTATAACTAATTTGCTTACCGTACGAACGTGTTGTACTCGTATAATTTTTGCCGATTTATCCATACAAAGTACTCGGCCCTGCTTAGTAGAGCCATCAACATTTAAAGTAGAAATAACGTTCACGTTTATTATATTTTTAAAATAAAACATGTACATCGAAAATATTGATAATTTCTAGCCCCAAACTAAATTTCTATCTAAATTTCCGAATGTTACAAAACATAAACTTCCGAACACGCATCTCGCCTCCGGTCAACCCAGCTCAAGATTTAAACAATGCCATAAATGTAGGCGCAAGCACAGAGACACTTGTCTACATGACCACAACCCATGGAACGCTTATGCGATAATATCGGAGGAAGGGATCTAACGTAGATATTTAATTATTTGAATTTTAATCCCAAAAATATAATGATAATATGACGGCAGCGTGGTTAGCGTACCTGAACTACTGCGCCACGGGTACAGGGTTCCAATCCCAGCCAGAGCGAACATTTGTGCAAAAACACAAATCGTTGGTTTTCGGGTATACTCGTGTTGTACATTTGAAATTCGTGTCTGTGAAATACACCCAACATGCAGAAGAAAATCCTACTATTGGACATGGTTTTTTAAATGCCTTAATGCTTAGCGGTGTGGTGGCGGCTCGTTAAAAGAATACTACCACTCCATCTCATCCGTTGGATCTCGTAAAAGGCGAGTAAGGAATTAAACTGCACTGTGTACCAAACAGCGCATGGTGGCGATGGGCTCACCACCTGTCACACCAAGTGCATTATATTGTTTTGGTGAAACGTTGATTGTGGCAGTCATCTGTTTTTGCAGTGAGTGCTCAGTCTCTGACTACCCCTTATGGGATACAGTCGTGATCATATATATGTATGTTTTTTTAAATGAAAAAAAAAAGGAAATGAATCATTTGTAAACTGCGTAAATAATTTATTTTCAATATCTTAAATTAGCATGAAACGTTTTACCAACTTTAACATCTAAATGCTGCTTACTTTTTTTTTGGTTAATAATAAAAATATCCGATTCAACATTTTTAAATATTTCTTCTTCTTCTCATCATTTCAGCCTATCATTAGTCCACTGCTGAACATAGGCCTCCACACATTGCCACAAAAGTTTGTACCACAAGATATAGCCAATCTTGTTGGTGAATCCTCTGACATAAGGTAACAACAGGTACACGCTCGACTGTGGCCAGTATCACTCGGTTACTGCGATGTGGGCGCGGAACCCGAAGCTTGTTGTCGTGCAAAACTTGCTTAACATGCTGAAGCTCGGCTCGGATGGTTTGGTATTTCCACCGGCTTTGGATCCAATAATTAATAAAATTATAAGCATACCACTGCAAGACTTCAAGGCACAGTAAGCCCCTACTGCGTAGATCGGACCAAAAATAATAATTAAAAGCTGAAAGCACCCCGAGTTAACTATGACATCAGGACATCTGTCACCTCCCGTGATCATGGGTGCTGTAAGACACTCGAAACGTCGGGTTAGAAATAGTACAAATTTAAACGCGATAAAATCCGTAAAAATTAGTTTTATTTAAAAAAGAAACGTTATTTACTAACTAGATCCTGGAAGTGACACAATCTTCGTCAGAATTAACAAACTAACTTCAATTTATAGCATGCATGAAAAACGATAACAGCGTTCCCGTCAGTTAACAAAGGCGTTGAAGCATAAACCTAAAGCAAGTTGGATCACGCGACGCCTGTTAAACTAAACTCCCTCATGTTGCACAGTTATAGAAATAGCAATCCAACACGGAACGGCGTGGACATGGAAATGCTGTTTCGGCGAATTTAAAATGGCTTCGGGCTATAAATCTTTCGTTGGCATACAACTTACTAGCCGTACAGTTTGCTACGGATAAAGTTATTTCGTGTTTTCGTCTATCGTATTCCTTATCTATTTATGCTAGCCTTTAATGTGTTTTTGTGTTATATACTCGTTTCAGCCTATCAGAAGTCCACTGCTGAACATAGGACTCCAACATAGATAGCCACAAAGGTTTGTAGATTTACATTTTGGAGGGATTTTGCCATAGTTGCCACACTAGCACAGCAGGCGTCTCCTGGTTTTCATTGTCACTTTTACGACATCTACTGAATGAGATCGAAAGTACATAATTCCGAAATTAAGTAATAAGTAACGCGATTTTTTTTAATATTAAAAATAAAATTAAAAGATTATGTGCTAGTGAAATATGGTAGCTTAGCTTCAGAAATACTACTTCTGTTATATATATAAAAATACTTGTTAAAACTTTATATTACCTTAAGTAAAACAGTATTAGATTTTCGATGTCAAACAAAAAAATGTTAATGAAGGAAAGTAAGTTACTTTGCTAAGATCCGCATGCAAAATATATAAAAATGGTGTTCGGCGGCCGTCTGTCGTAGAGTCTATGACGCTTGATAATGCCTCGTTTTGGGGCGAAACACGTGTCGTGATATCGACTTCAGTGGTGTATATTATCTAGTGGTAGTATTGTAGTGGTTGGTGGAGGGTACCTGGTGGCGGTTCCTGGTGGCGGTGTTAGTTTGTTTGTGCACGCTACTGAGGGAGGGCGGGCGGTGCTCTTCAAAAAACTAGGTAATTAAAATTATTTAATATTAATTATTAATTAAATACACCATTTTTATATTTTGCAAGCGGATCTTAGAAAAGTAACTTACTTTCCTTCATTATAATGGATTTCCGCAAAGTAACGCCTGATTCTATTAACTATAAAAAATGTTACGTTAGGGAAGTAAGAAGAGGAGAGTAACGCCTACAAACTATGATTATTGTTTTTCGACGACAAACTTTGTAATGTTTTTGTAACTACTTTGTTGGTATAAATAAAAAAAAAACATGGGATGGTAAATTAAGCCGCCACCACACGGAATGATGCAGAGTCATACACTGGGACAATAACAACACTTTCAGAGTCAAAAACCAGTAACTAAATATTACTTTAGGCGATGTCTGTTTCAGTTTAATTAAAGTGGCTATTGATTCAATAATAACAAGTCAAGTAATACTAATAGTTTATATTTAATGATTTCTTTTATTTACGCGAACACTACACATTAAAATGAAACTAAGTTTACGGATTTTATCTCGTTTAATTAAAAAAAAAAATAATAAACGCGATAAAATCCGTAAACTTAGTTTCATTTAAAAGTTTATATTTAATTTGGTAGAAATTTTTCAGTAATAAATTAATTTACTAATTACATAATATATAACAATATGTAGTCACCACTTCTGAGGAAATAAAACGTATGCCTTTTATTTATAACATAGCGATGCAGTTAATCATCATTTTCATCGTTTTAGCCTATCACTAGTCTACTGCTGAAAATACGCCTCACCCCCACAGATTGCCACAAAAAAATGAAACTCTAACTGATCTGTTATTTTGCCACGCTCGGCAGGCGGGTTGGCAACCGCAGTTTATCTGCCGCAGCCCATCTTCTGGTTTTCGTTTTCCCTCCGTCGACTTTTACGACACCCACGGGACGAGATGGGGTGGTAGATTCTCTTACGCCGCTACCACACGGCACCGATGACGCGATGCAGTTATCAAGCCCCAATGCTTGAGAATTTTTCAACTTCTCAATTTTATAACACAGTAATAACATTTAACACATTTACTTGTATTACTCTTACCAACAAAATAGAAAGGCAGAACGCAGCCATTTTTTTAAGTATGTGTAAATGCCCTGATTGACAATCCAGCTCGCCACCAGAGCGGCTCCCAGTGGCGGTATTGATTTGCTTGTGCACGCAGTTGAGGGAGGGCGAGCGGTGCTCTTCAAAAACTTTCTAATCCGCACCATTTTAAATTTTGCATGCGGATCTTAGCAAATTAACTTTCTTTCCTTTATTGTAATGGATTACCGCAAAGTAACGCCCATTTCTATTGATCTACCCATAAGCATGCGATTAATGCGGTTTTGCTCGCGGCTCGTCGTCTCTGATACAGAAGCGAGAGAACAGTCATTCTTTAGCGTTTGTTGAAAGTAACACGTCTGCGTAATTTGCAATCTGACATTAAAACATAAACTCTAAGAGAAATAAAACCATTTTGACTTGCGCACATACCATCTTTATGCCAAAAGTGGCGGCTCGGCTCGCCATTCGGTGATCGGCGCGCGATGTTATGTAGCGTCAATCATTGCTGACGAGCCGACGAACTATACTCTCGGTCGCGAAATACCGCGGCCTTACAATGAACCACAAGCAAGCGTTACCGTCGAGCCGTCAAGGTGGCGGTAAAGTCCGCCTGTCGATCAAGGCCATCAGTCATCTACTTCACTAATAAACGTGGTTGTATAGTTGCACTAATCCTTTGTCTTCTTCTTTCGAATGTAAAATTACTGATAACAGAAAGAGAAATCGGCGTGTTATTCACACGCTATACAACGTTTATTAAAGAGGACCGCTAGGTGCTGACTGATTTACTGTTATTTTTGCGCTGTCCCACGAATAAAGACATATTTATATGTCCACGGAACGACGTCTGTACCCTAACTAAGAGCGATGAGCATGGTTTATATAGCTTACCTTCGATATTATTTCATGAGCGTTACATAGAGCGCTTTTAGGGTAGGATCTTCGATGGCTTGACCAAGCGGTCGTCTCGCATTTGTTAATATAAAAACTGATGCCTCTGAAAACTATATGTAGTTGATATACATTTTAGTTCCGTGCCATAATAGAATCTGCGATTTATATCGCAGAAGCAAAACACTAAGCTAATGTTATTTTTTTATTGTAATAAGTGACGAAACGAGCAAATCGTTCACCTGATGGTAACTGCAACGTTTGCCCACAACAAATGCCGTGTCACCCAGAATATTTCTGTGTGACACCACACTGCGCCCATCACCCTGTGACATCAGTTCTTATTCTTAAGTCTCAAATGCCCAGTGATTACGCTAGCTCACACCCTTCAAAGCGAAACACAGCAATGCTTACACACACTACTGCTTCACGGCAGAATATCAGACACAGATTTTTTATTTCAAGATTTTATATTGACCCATTCGAGGCGGCCATTTTTTTCGAAGACGGTGACCCATTCGAGGCGGCCATTACGGTTCCTAGGAGCACTTTTTTTATTTACATTGTTTATTTTTGATAAAAACGAACAATGTCAATATTTGTCTACTATGGAAATCACTCAATTCGTAAGTGAATTCGCCTAAATAAAATGCACACCGTGTGTGAAACTCTTTTTATTGCGAGTAGCAGCTTAACACCACGTGTGCAATGTAAGGTAAAATAAAAATATGTTATTAAAATTGATAAATATATATTGCGAAAATAGATATTCAAATTTTGTTGCGCTTACGCAGACACAGAAAACAAAATATAATGTAAATATTTTTTTTTAAGAAATAGTATATATTAAAAATAATTAGTTGAATAATGACGAAACTAGTATAAACGCAACTAAAAAGTAAAAAAAGTAAAGTTTCAGCCTATAAATGTGCCACTACTGAGCACAGGCCTCCTCTCATTTCTGAGAGGGTTATGGAGCTAGCCCCTGAGCTACCACGGCTCGAACGCAACTAAACCTATGCCAAAATTTTGTATTTCTATACATTACATACATACATAACATCACGACTGCATCCCATAAGATAGGTAGGTAGTCAGAGACTGGGCACTCACTGCAAAAACAGATGACTGCCACAATACACGTTTCACCAAAACGTGGTGAGCCCATCGCCACCATGCGCTGTTGGGTGCACAGTGCAGTTTAATTCCGTACTCGCCTTTTACGAGATCCATTGGATGAGATGGAGTGGTAGTATTCTTTTAACGAGCCGCCACCACACGGTACAACAGATACTATTAATTTAAATAAAGACTTATCTCGACGACTACTTTACTCAGAATAACTGATAATGGCTCATTATTGTTGCACACACGGTGTGCAATCGGTCTCGATTTTTTTTTCGGTCACTGTTTGCCCGAAAGCTTTAACAGCTTCGCCGAATCGGAAATTAGCAGAGCGCTGATGGCGCTTGGCCGAAACCTTTATTAATGGATGACTGGCGCAACGGCCCCGACAGGGGACCTCAGCTTGGACCGTCATCTTGGTTTTTTTTATTTGATAAAGTGACGGAGCGAAACGTTCACCTGGTGGTAATTGCAACGTTCGCCCATAACAGACGTTGTGAACTCAGAATATTCCTGTGTAGCAACACTTTGCGCCTGTCACTTTGAGACATCAGTTCATAAGTCTTTCATGCCCACTGATTACGCTAGCTCTCAGTGCCCTTCAGATCGAAACACAGTAATATTTGCACACTACTGCTTCACGAAAGAAAAACTGGCCTTGGGGTGGTACCTAGTAGTTCCTATGCCGGAATTCTACCACCAGTAAATCTTGTTCGCGAGAGAAACTGATTCGAGGGTGCCCAAGGGGGCCGGCCTCGGCTCGGGAGGGCAATATTTCTAATACTATTAATATTATCGGAATTAAGTCGGCCTCGAATGGGCTAAGATTTGTACGAGTATCATACACCTGTTACATCAAATAACATCTGTATTTCAATAGGTATTCGTATCAAAATTGCAAATACTTAGGGTTAACAGCATATTTCATAAATAACGTGTAAACTACGTTCGGTTTGCGATATCGTGAATCGTGACTAAAGCTTTTAAGCTCAAGTCGATTTAACTGCGAACTAATTCAGAACTATGGAAAGCGGTTGCTTGGGTACGAAACTAGAGAGATTGGAATGGAGGATCGAAAAATATTGGCGGTTTTTAGACGCGAATAGTTTCCAAACGCGAAATCTACAAATAATACAGCAATTACAGATGCAAATTGTTGTTGCGATCGGTTTTATCTATTTTGTATGGTCGTGGGCAAAGCGTGTTGTTAAATTATTGTGCCCACGACTTTTTGTCATGTTCAGCATGTCTTTTTTCATTGATCCACTAGAACTACAAGACTTATTGACTTGACATTTTGCATAAGAACGGATTTTACGTTCATTTATTTCTACATTTGTAAGCAAACCAGCCAATTTACAAATTAGGAATAATACAGACTTTCACATAACAACTTCGGTGCGAAGCCGGCGCGGGTCAACTACGGGTTTTTTTTTCATTTTTTTTTTTCATTAATATTTTATTTATTTACAAAAGTGACGAAACGAGCAAAACGCTCACCTGATGGTAAGTGCAACGTCTACCTTTAACAAATGATGTGTCGTCCAGAACATTTCTGTGTGACA
This sequence comes from Luehdorfia chinensis, assembly GCA_019845155.1. NCBI lineage: Eukaryota > Metazoa > Arthropoda > Insecta > Lepidoptera > Papilionidae > Luehdorfia > Luehdorfia chinensis. Next base: position 652,653 of record JAHVAK010000056.1, on the reverse strand, counting down.
CCACACTGCGCCCGTCACCCAGAGACATCAGTTCTTAAGTCTCATTTGCCTCGTGATTACGCTATCTCTCAGTGTCCTTCGAACCGAAACACGGTCATGTTTGCACACTACTGCTTCACGGCAGAATAACTGGCGCTGGGGTGGTACCTACCTTGACGGATTCCTGCTTCGAAATCCTACCACCAGTATAAAGTACTCGTTTAAAAAGCAATCGACATGATTTGATTTAAATCTTTTTTTTGAACTCATTAATTGATGATGAATGTTATAAAAAAAAAACTAAAACATTAAACGTGCCTGCAATACGGGTGAATACGTAAAAAGAACGTCGCGGTCGCTGGCTGCGGACACGATGCGGCGACGTGACGTGGGCACTAACAACTTGTATAAAAATCTGGCGAGGACTGAACGTACGAATGCCGTTTGCGTTCCGTATAGTTTACGTATGTTTGCCAGTCACGCACCGATTTTACGTGAATTTTTAAAATTATATATCCCTAAACAGTTACAACGTTTTTTTTAATAAAATTTCAAATACATACATGCCTTTATCCCAAATAGGTCGAAGGCAGAGACCACACCGATAGCCCACTTTTAGCCGCCGCTGGACATGACGTCGCGGACTGGTGGTAGGATTCCTTTGCAGAAATCCGCCTAGGTAGGTACCACCCCAGGGTCAGTTATTCTAGTGAAGTAGTAGTGTGCAAACATTACTGTGTTTCGGTTAGAAGGGCACTGTGAGCTAGCGTAATCACTGGGCATATGTGACTTAAGAACTTATGTCTCAGGGCGCAGTGTGGTGTCACAGAAATTTTCTGGGTGACACAACATTTGTTAGGGGCAGACGTTGCACTTACAATCAGGTGAATGTTTATCGAAAAAAAAAAATAAAAAAAGTAACGTGACCGTTGACGAACCACGTCGCCGCCGTATCGGTAAGGGTAAAGAAATTTTCACACTCAATTGAGTTCCAACGAGCAGTATAGTGACGTCATTGCATATTGTCGTATTATTTTACACGAATAAAGGCTGTCCGTACAATACCTTAGTCGCCTGTTACGACACCTCGGTAGGAAAGAGATAGCTGCTAATCTTCTCTGCCGGATACCTGTCGGCCAAACTATCATCATCATTTCAGCCTACCATAATCCACTATTGAACATAGGCCTCCACTATAGATTGCCACAAAACACGGTCCTGAGCCACCTGTATCCATCGACTTCCTGCAAAACCGTGTTGGTCGTCGCTCCATCTAGTGGAGGGTCGCCCTACACTGCGTTTGCCGGTACGAGGTTGCCACTCGAGAACCTTTCTTCCCTAACGGTTATCGGTTCTCCGAGCTATATGACCGGCCCATTGCCACTTTACGTAGAAAGAAAGAAAAGAAAAGTTATTTTATTTGACATCACAAATACACAATAAAATATTAAAAAACAAAAAAAAAACGAAAATGAAGTGAGAGAAAAAAAAATGTGACAAAAAGAATAAAAAAAGAAAAAAATGTGAAGTCAAATAAGGTCTCTATTTCAGCAAATTGCAGCAGCACTAAGATGCGGCAGCGCTGACTTCACGGGCGGGAATAGGTTCAGTTACGAAGCGTGTATAAAAAAAATAAAAATACATTAATCTACCTCGCAACTACTGGCAAAGTCACACGCATCACGGTTTCACTCGTTCCGTCAAGTAAAATAAATATCCGTGATCATCTGTAGTCTGAGCCAAAGAGGGTGAATTGAAACCTCAAAATAAAAAAAAATAAAGAAATTGGTTATTAATTTTAACAACTAGTAATTAGAAACAGCATAGCAAAATTCTACATTGCCGTATATACAATGCATTCATCACCATGAAATATAGGACCATAAAATACAAAATAAATGAAAATAAATAAGTAAATGAAAATGAAACAAAACGCACAATTTTTTTTTTCAAAATAGTTATATAAACTAACGTTGTAGGTCATAAAACGTAGCTAATCCTTAGGGCTATTTTGCTTACTCTAGTTCTGCTGCGGATACTTTAATTTGAGGAAATCCATTATAACAAACGATAGAATGTTAATTTTCTAAGATCCGCATTCAAAATCAAAAATAGTGCGTATTACCTGGTTTTTGAAGAGCGCCGCCCTCAAAATATAACAATTTGTGATAATGCAAAAATATCGGTTCGGGCTGCGATTCGAACCCAGGACTTCGGCACCTACTGTGGAAACAAGGCCACTGGGTAAAATTAAAATAATATAAATAAAATTCTTATAAGACAATGTGGGCAGTGTAGCGTTTGTGATTCTTGAGAACTTTATTAATTATTGATGGATAATATTATAATAATAAGAAACTAGTACAATAGTTAGTAGAAAGACTTCTTAAATAGGCTTTTTCTCATCCACTACAGTCTTTTATTTTCTATGTAGGTAATTCACCTGACATACATACATACATACAGTCACGCCTCTTTCCTATAGGGGTAGGCAGAGACCACAGCTTTCTTCACCTGACAAGATTTCTTAATTCGTTGTGTTGAGCGAAAGGCAATATTTTTTGTTAAATATGTACAAACACCTAAAGCAACATATGTAGGTATGTAAATACTGATGAAGCCGAAGCTCAGAAGACGATCGCTTAAAAATTATAAAAAAGAACGTACTATAATTATTTCATAATTAAAGTTCACAAGCGAGTGCCTCAGACTAAGTAGTATTCCTGGCCTTTTCGACCACAGCGAAATCTTCTGAATACTGTCGTTAGTTAATTGCGCAGGAGATATTATAGTGCCAAAGTGTACGCGCAAACAAGGCGCTCCGGTCACTCATCCTGACCTTCGCCTGATGAAACGCTCAAGCGATAAGATCGAAGGTGATAGATCGCAGGGCTTAGTGGTTAGAGTGCCTGACTACTACGCCGCTGGTCCTGGGTTCGAATGCCAACCGGAGCCAAGTTTTGCGCAAAAACACAAATTGATGGTTTTCGAATCTGACTGTGTATATGCCAAACGTATTTCTGTAAAACGCACCCACGATAACGGAGGCTAGGATTCCTCCTGGGATATAGTTTTTTTTTTAAATAAAAACGCTATATAATGATTTCTTTTATTTACGCGAATACTACACATTTAAATAAAACTATTTTTTACCCACTTGCACTTTACTTTGCACATACAAGGCTTCAAGACACAGTAAGCTCTTTCTGCGTAGATCGGACTAAAAATAAAAATAATAATTAAAAGCTGAATTTACCCCGGATTAGCTATGACATCAGGACATCTGTCACCGCAGTCCTCCCGTGACCATGGGTGCTGTAAAGCACTCGAAACGTCGGGTTAGAAATAGTTAAGAATTAAACGCGATAAACTCCGCAAAAAAGTAGTTTTATTCAAAAAAAAACTGTATATATTACTCGAGGTATTTTAGTAAAATATAAAAGCGTTGCTCGATAGAGTAGGAAACCATTAATATTTCATTTCTATTTTGAAACAGGCAGAAAAGTTAATTGTCTCGTTAATATTACAAAAATAAAAAAGAAAACACGAGCGTTGCGATTCTCAACCGGGAGAGGAAACTCCTGAGGTAGGCAATTACCGTCTGGCCGTAGTAAATAATTTATATGCCGGGTAGGGTTTCACCGTGTCAGCTCCGGAACTCTAACAAAAACCCGAGCGCTACGGCGACGCCTCCGAGGACTCTGTTTGTTTTGATTTTATTACTCCCATTCGGTTCGGGGGCGGAGCTGCGGGGAATGTTCCATAGTTGAGAGCTTAACGTTTGTTTTGTGTTTGTTGTTGGTTATTAAGTAGTTTGTTAATTTGTAAATGTATCACGTGTTTTTACGTACTAACTGTTTAGTGTTTCAAATATGCTATTTTAAATAAGAAAAAAATTCGCCATAGCAAGCCGTGTGGTGGCTTAAGAGAATCTACCACCCCATCTCATCCCGTGGGTGCTATAGAGTCGACAGAAGGAAAGTTGAAACCAGGAGATGGGCAGCAGCATCTTCCTGGAACATCTGAATAAATAAACGGCGGACCAGCAACGGAGCATCGTGGCGGACACTTTCCAGCCAAAACCAACTCATAAATAAAACGCCCATGCTCAGAAGTGGGACATTTATAGGCTTTTACTTTACTAACTAACACAAGAATAAATCGTACGTATCAACATTATACTCATCATTTCAGCCTGTCACTAGTCCACTGCTCAACACCTCCCCTATAGATTGCCACATAAGTTTGTAGCTCGCATTTAGGGGGGACTCGCCATAGTTGCAACGCTTGGCAGGCGGGCTTGCAACCGCAGTTTATTTATTCAGATGTTCCAGGAAGATTGCGCTGCCCATCTCCTGGTTTTTACTTTCCCTCTGTCGACTTTTTCGACATCCACGAGACGAGATGGGGTGCTCGATTCTCTTAAGCCACACGGCGTTGTACGTATACTTCGTTATATTACGCAGAACCAATAAGGACATCAGCCAACGCGAATCAAAGGTGTTTAACTATGAAAGCTTTCATTGCATTCATCTCAATGAAAGCGCAAATATTCAAGCTAGGAAAAGGCAATATCGACTCATATGACCTTGTTATATTGACTTTGGGACGGGAGTGATAGAGCAGTTATATAAACCTCGGTATTCTCTGAAAAAAATTGAATGGAACCGTACAGTCATTCCAAGGCTTTGCGATTTCAGCATGAAATTTTATTCAACCCTATCATCACTGTTTGAACTTGTTTTTACAAAATTCTATTCAAACTTGTTAAATTACAATGATTTAGTTTAACAAATTTTACGGATTTCATCGCGTTTAATTTTAACTGGTTATAAACCGACGACAATTTAGGGTCAGGGGTTTTATTCCAACCTATCCTCCTACCTCTTGTAATGTGAGTGGTTTTGTTATGATAGGTCCCATATCATAACAATACCACTCACATTATAATGTACCGTTTGCGAGAAAATTAAGAAAAACAGTTTAATATCTCAATAGTTAAAACACAGAAAACGGAACGAAATGCCGCTGTGGGAGCAGTATAACGTACCCAAATATTTTATAAGTGCAAGAGGGATCTGGAGACACCGCTTCCAAGACCAGGCAATATACCGCTTAAAAGAACATAGCTGACGTGAAGCATAGACCATAGTTTGTGATCATGTTCTGGATCATCCCAACCATTATATCGGATTTGATAAACAACAAATCTTTGCAAAAGAACATCGACTCCTCATTCATTTAATTTATAAGTATATATGAATCTCCACTGCAAGACCTCAAAACAATGTACCTCAGTCCACCCGTGACCATAGGTGCTGTGAAGCGCTTGTAAAGGTGGGTAATAAATAGTTAAAAATTAAACTAATGAAACCAAAAAATTTTTTGTTAGGGAAAGCAAAACGTTAAGCTGATGGTAAGTGCACCGTTTGTTCACATAAAATACGTCACGCAGAACATTTCTGTGCGAAACCACACTGCGCCACTCATCCAGAGTCATCAGCTCTTAAGTCTGATATGCCTTTTACTGTTTACCCTAGCTCTCAGTGCCATTCGAACCGGAACACAGCAATGTTTGCACACTGCTTCACGACAGAACACTTTCGCGTGTGTTTATATCTGGCCCTGGGGTGGTACCTACCTAGACGGATTCCTGTATAGGAATCCTACCACCAGTAAAAGTTTTATTAAATGTATATCATTAGCGTAAATATAAGAAATAATATTAATTTAATTTTAAAAGTTTAAGTTATAATTACGCAGACTTGCGTCAAGTCGGTAAAACAGAGGCATATATACATTTATTATTTATATATGTTTACACTTTTCATCATCATCATCATCATCATCGTCATTTCAGCCTATCCCTAGTCCACTGCTGAACAAAGGCCTCCCCCATAGATAGTCACAAAAGTTTGTAGCTCTCATTTTGGGGGTGTTGCCGTAGTTGCCACGCTTGGGAGGCGGGTTGGCAACCGCAATTTAATTATTTAGACGTTTCAGGAAAATGCTGCTGCCCATCTCCTGCTTTTCATTTTCCCTCTGTCGACTTAACGTAATTGCCGTAATTGCTTCATCGGATACTGTGCTCGCGGGCCAGGGGCCCGCGTGCCAGGTTTGGTTTGACCCAAACATAAATAAATAAATAAACTCCTACAAAAACCTCGAAATTCGGACTGTATCGCGTTCGCTGCGTGCTTGCGCGATTTAGAATATCTCAATACGATTTTAAGTCGTCTAATGACCGTCCGAGGGAGGCTGCGGGCCTCCATTCGGACTGTCGACTTGTGTGTCGGTAACTCTGGGCGGTGAGAACCGCCCTGGAACACGGTGATATTGTGATAGAGGTATTTGAAGACCGCCGAATCGCTTGATCTTGACATGTCGGGTCTTCACCTGCAAAAAGCTGTATTCCGTACAGGTGCGATTTGTGTGTTTGTTTACTGCTCAGAAACGTGACTAGTTGAATTGTTTATAGTTCTCAGAAGAAAGACGTAAACACGTGCCGCACGTAAGCCGACAAGGACACACTTTTGTTCAATTTTAACCTTCGTGGTGTAAAAAATAAAATGAGATTTTTATCGTTACTTCTTATAATCTGTTGGAATATAAGCTATGAGACGATTTAGTTCCATTTTTACTGTGACACTTTTCTTATATTAAGCCAAGATTTTGTCCGTCATTATAATTTTCGCTTTAAAAATAATATATTTCTATATAGGGTTACATATTGAGATACCTACTATATGTACATCAGATTACGATTTTCTTAAATCTATTTATAACTGAGAAGTGTAGACTCCGCAGTCTTTCACCCAAAACATTGTGTTGCAGATACCTATCTTGGAAATTATTAATTTAGCTGTGACAATTGAGAGGTTAAGAAGATCCAGAAAAGTCTCGAAGCCGCCGACGGATGGCGGATTGGGCTTAGATACGCCAGACCTAAAATGCCAACGAATTTAGATTAAAATACCGACGACGCCAGACGACCCAGAGTACGGACACTCCTTCCAGCTGTAACCAGCCGGAGACTGTTTAAAGATGATAAATTTTCTAAACGCCCATGACAAAGAAACTTCACCCATAGTGCCACTATATTACACGTAAATTTAAGGCAAATTTAACCCGTGGTAGCTCTGGAGGCGCTCGCTTTAGATAGTACGCGAGTGACCTGGGTTCGATTTCCTGTGCGGGCACCACTAAAATTGTTAATTTCAATTTCAAGTGCGCTGACCACGTGCTTGGCGGTGAAGGAAAACATCGCAAGGAAACCTTGCATGTCTTAGAAATAAAAATATTTCGGAGACATGTGAGTCCGCCCACCCGCATTGGATCACCGCAGCGTGGCGGATTCTTTCATAGCTCCAAAACCCTCTTTTTTTTCTTTAAAAAAACGATGCCCCACAGTAGGATTTCTCCTGTGTCGTGGGTACGTTTTACAGACATAAATTCCACATGCACAAACCACCCAGACCCGGAACAACTATCTGTAGGCCATAGAATAGAATAGAATAAATTTTTATTCAATATAGATTATTTACATAATACTTATTGAAAGTCATTTTTTTTCTTTTTTTAAACTACACTGGTTCGCAAAAATGCCTCTGTCCTGGGAAGAACCAGTAAGAAACCCAGCGGGCTTTTTTTAGTCATTTTTAAAATTATGTACAATAACTGTATTACAATAGCTGTATTATAAAGATGTAGAAATGGCTTGGCGGCGATCACCTCATTCCCAGGGGTTATCATCATCTATGTATTCTTTAATATTATAATAACCCTTTTTATGAAGTCTTTGTTTAATATAAAATTTAAACTTTTTGATTGAAAGACTTTTAGCACTTTCTGGGATTTTATTGTAAAAACGTATACATTGCCCCATAAAAGAGTTACTGACTCTGTGAAGTCGGGTAACTGGCATAATTAATTTGTGCTTGTTCCTGGTATTCACATTATGAACATCACTTTTTTTAGTGAACTGGTTTATGTTCTTGTGTACATACAAAACGTTTTCAAATATATATTGAGAGGCCAAGGTTAAGATATTAATTTCTTTAAATTTATCCCTAAGAGACACTTTAGAGCCAAGATTATAAATAGCTCTTACGGCCCTCTTTTGCAAAACAAAAATCACTTCAACATCAGTTGCATTTCCCCATAGCAAAATACCATAAGACATTATGCTATGAAAATAACTAAAATAAACCAATCTAGCAGTTTCAACGTTAGTCAAATTCCTAATTTTTTTTACAGCATAAGCTGCAGAGCTAAGTCTACTTGCTAGTTTAGAAATTTAGGGGGCTCCATTGAAGTTTTGCGTCAAGAGTTATTCCAAGAAAGACAGCAGTATCCACAAGGCTCAACTCTTCCCCATTCACAAGCACATTTACATCTAATTGTTTAACATTTGGTGTTGTGAATTTAATACATTTTGTTTTATTGCCGTTTAAAAGCAAATTATTAATGTTAAACCAATGTACTAATTTTGAAATAGCATTATTCACCTCGTCATATAATAAAAGTTGACGTTTTATCTTAAAAATCAAAGATGTATCATCAGCAAATAACACTATATCATGGTTGTCCCCTACTAGGTAAGGTAAGTCATTAATGTAAATAAGAAATAGAAATGGGCCGAGAATCGAACCCTGCGGGACACCCATAGATACTGCTGATCCAATTAAGAATCATACAAATATTTGTCCCGTGCGGGAATCGAACTCGCGACCCGCGGCGCAGAAGCCAAGGGCTTAGCCACTGCGCCAACCGAGCCGACGAATCTTCGACTCTTGGATGAGAGGAGGCCTGTGCTCTGCAGTGGGGCATATGTAGACTGGTTCTTTAAGGCAAATGTATGGAATGCCTTCTATCATGTATAATTAAATGAGTACAGCAAAATCTTTGCTTATGAATAAGCATGTTCCCCTGACCAATCTACGACCAAGGCGACACCTTTCGATTACAGTCGGAAGCTAGGAATTGCGCAAATAATATTATAGTCTTACTCGTACTAACCTACACGCGTCCGACCTAAAGCGCATGCGATAAGATCGGAGGTGGAAAAGGAAGCGATGAGAGAGACACGGGGAAATCACAGCATAACCAGGAAGTCTATTGTATAACTCTGGTAGGTTTCGAGATCGATTTAATTTGATCACATTTATCAATAAGGTTCAAATACAACATTAACACCAATTTGTGTATCTCATTATCTTCACCAAGAACTCGGGGCGTAGTATTCTGGAACAATGAATACTAAGTCACCCGGCCGTCATGCATATTCGTAAGTAATAAATTTCTCTCACTCTCTCATCTCTCTCTCTCTCATTTCACAGTAAATTAGCTATGGAGAATTTACGTTTGACGAAGCACATCTGTTTCCATAAGTACCATTTAACATCTGGGATTATGAGTTGCTAGTTGAAAAATAATTTTGTCTATCAATCTATACAAATAAATAAAATTGAAGTGTCTGACAAAATAACAGTTTCTTACTCAATTCTTATGAAAGTATTTACAGTACTTAGAAGAAAAACGCAATTTAAAAAAAAAATCTGCCTGTCTGTCTATCTGTATGTTTGTTCCGGCTAATCTCCGAAACGGCTGGACCGATTTTGACGGAACTTTCACTGACAGATAGCTGATATTATAGCGGGTAACTTAAGCTCCTTTAATTTTAGAAAACTAATTAGGGTTCCGCGCAAAAAAATTAAAACTCCCAAATCCGATTCAAATAGGGAAGTATATATGTATATCATCGATCAGGGTCGACTTTTGTAAACGGGTGAAACCGAGGGTTTAATACAAATGAGACTGAGAGAGAGAGAGACTACTATGAGACTTAAGAACTGATGTCTTATGGTGACGTGCGCGAAATGTTCTGGGTGACACAGCATTTGTTATAGGCAGACGTTGTACTTACCATCACGTAAACGTTTTGCTCGTCTCGTTACTTCATCTAATAAAAGAAAAACTGAGTGAGTATCGTAAAAGGCAAAAGAGACAATAAGCAAATCAAAGAAAAACCTAAACTAAAAACTTTTCTTTTTTTTACTACCTTACTTAAAAGCTTGTGGTAAGAGATGGTTCAAGAAAATAGTCGAATGGCGGCCACGATCATGCGACGTCACGTAAACTTTCTTCCTTATATATATTGTTAGATAAAATTCAACGAAGAAACAAAAAAAAAGAAAAAAAAGGTCAGATACCTGCCAGTATATACTTTTTTCTTTACCACGAGGTTTTCTTCAAAGAAATATTTTTTTTAATACATTTTAAGAAAACCTTTTTTATTTGTTTGTACATTCAACCGTACACTTGAAAGTGCTGCCAACTCTTTTTTTTTGTAATTTTGCGCATGCATTTTATTATTCTATTTTATCTTATTTATATAATACAAATACATATGTGTGTGTTTGTATGTACATGTATGGATATTTGTTTCTTTTTTAAAATATTCTTCTTCGTTAATACGATGTCCGGTAACTGCTCGGTAAACCTGAGGCACCGACAGAATAACAGCGCTGTGGCAACCCCATCCGATCCCACCGCATATCGGCCTATAAGCCTCCTCAAGGCCTTAGGCAAGATATACGAACGCCTACTTCTCGCCCGCTTAAGAGACTTCATGCAGTCTCGAGGGATCCCCATCCACGAGCAGTTTGGATTCCGTGCCAAACACTCATGTACCCAGCAGGTGCACCGCATAACGGAGCACATTCAATCCCGCTTCATACGCGGGCTTCATACCGGAGCGCTCTTCTTCGACGTGGCGAAAGCGTTCGACAAGGTCTGGCACAACGGGCTCATATACAAGTTATATGGACTCGGTGTGCCGGATCGCCTCGTACTCATCATACGAGATTTCTTACGCAGTCGAACCTTCCGCTACCGCGTCGAGGGGGTGCGATCCGAATCACATCCCATCCTAGCCGGCGTACCACAAGGCTCAGTCCTAGGTCCCGTGCTCTACACCCTTTTCACGAACGACATACCGCACACCAGCGGCGTTGAACTCGCCCTCTTCGCAGATGATACCTGCCTATATGTGTCTGGACGTAATCCAGACACTATCTCTAAACGCCTCCAATCCGCAGCCCGAACCCTCGGGAACTGGTTTCGGAAATGGAGGATCGAGGTCAACCCAATCAAAAGTGCAGCCATGTACTTCTCGCGGCGCATAACGCAGCATCTCCCCACCATAGAGTTATTCGATCGTCCAATCCCCTGGGAAAAGACAGTCAAATACCTAGGCGTCCTATTAGACTCGAGACTCAGCTTCGGTCCACATATTAACCGAGTAAGGAACCGAGCGGCGTTCGTCCTCGGTCGATTACATCCGTTACTTAATAAAAATAGCAAATTGTCCCTACGTAATAAAATTACACTTTACAAAGCCTGTATTCGGCCAATTATGACATACGCAAGCCCCGTATTTGCGCATGCCTCCCCGCGTCAATTTCACCGACTTCAGGTAATACAAAATCGATTCATGCGTAAAGCCACGGGAGCACCGTGGTTCGTGCGTAATGCTAACCTTCATATCGATTTAGGGCTTCCTACCATAGCCCAATATCTAAAGTTGGCCTCTCGCCGATACTTCGACTCTGCCGCCACGCACCCCAACCCACTGGTTGTCAGTGCCACCACTTACAACCCCCTCGCGATACACCAAAACTCGACCCGCGGAAAAAGGAGACCGAGGCACGTCCTCGAGGACCCTGACGACGCGACCACTATTGCCCAAGCGCTCTACTCAACACTACACAAACACCCATTATCACCATCATACCGCCCCCGTCGTCGGCGTGGGCGTATCAGACAAAGTTATTCGCGATACCGCCGCATCTCAGGCCGGTTTTCCCCTAGCAGTAGTGTCATAAACAGAAGCGTCGCTGGAGTTTCTTGCGCCATTTCTTCTCCAGCGGAAACGCATTCCGAATTGGTGGTAAACTTATCTAATAATAATCATGGTATTAATAATTATAGTAGTAGTAATATTGCCCTCCCGATTGCAGTAACTGACCGAGCCGAGACCGGCCCCCTTGGGCACCCTCGAGTCTGTTACTCTCGCGAACAGGATGACGGTCCAAGCCGAGGTCCCCTCTCGGGGGCCCTTGCGCCAGTCATCCATAAATAAAGGTTTCGGCTAAGCGCCCTCAGCGCTATGCCACCTTTCAATCCGGCGAAGCTGTAAAAGCCTTCGGGCTAACAGTGACCATCAGTCCTAAAAAAAAAAAAAAAAAAAAAAAAAAGCTGTGGCAACACTGCCGTAGCATTATGCTGAGTCGACAGCCTTTTCGTTGCTACAGCCCAACGTACGTTTGCAATTGTATTACGTCATATCTAATTGCTTATTTATCTTTTGAACTTTTAATGTATGTTGTGTTGTAGTATTGAATAAAGTTTTTCTTTCTTTCTTTCTTTCTTTCTAATTACTTAAAGACGATCCCCCATATAATATTTCTGATTTTCCGCCTTTCTGTATGTCTGTAACCCAACGTATTAATGGCATGTTTTCAAGAAAAATACGAGATTTATGATCTGCAGCAAAATCTCATAAAACTGCTCGCTACTATATAAATGGGCCATTAAGTTAAACGTGTTATAACTACTCGGTCCCCGTGCGTACAATGCACGCTATTAATATGTAAATTATGCGGGGCGAGTCGAACGTCTCTTCCCGTACGTAGCGTTCCCTGACACATGCCAGTTCGGGTTTTTCATTTCCATCGAAGTATTTACGTGCTCTGCATTATATAAGTTATATTTTGCGCCTCTCGGAAATTTATTAATTTATATCGTTAAAAAATTCATTTGACGAGTAAATCGGACACCTGATGTCTGCCCGTAACAAATGGTGTGCCACCCAGAACATTTCTGTGTAGCACCAAAGTGCACTCGTCGACCAGAGACGTCATGGTCCCGTTTTGATGGATTCCCGTTGTTAAGTCTCATGTGGCCAGTAATTGCACTAGCTATCAGTGCTTTTCAGAGCGAAGTACAGTAATGATTGCATACTACTGCTTGACGGTCCCAACTGGGCGGATTCCTGCTAAATAATCCTACCATTAGTAGTTTTTTTATATAGAAGAGGTGGGCAAACGAGCAAGCGGCTCACCTCAAGTGATCGCCACCGCCCATGAACATCCGCAACACCAGGAGAGTCGCGGGTGCGTTGCCGGCCTTTGAGTAAGGAATAGGCTCTTTCTCGAAGGTCCCTAAGTCATATCCCTAAGTTATTAAATATCTAGTAATACATACTTACTTAATGTATCGGTGGAGGAAAATAATATATTCGGATACTCTTCCGCTATCTAGTCAACTAAGGCGAAAAACTTGTGACTTCCGAATAGCAGCGACACTCGGTTTTCGCACTGGCTAACTATTGCTTCAGGTTGCGGATTCGACTCCCGCACGCAGTTTTTCCGGGTCTCGGTGTTTGTGCACGTGAAACCTATGTCTATTACATGTCATTTAGTCGAGAAAGTAAAAATATATATATCATATAAGATCACGACTGTATCTCATAAGGGGTAGTCAGAGACTGGGCACTAACTGCAAAAACAGATGACCGCCACAATCCACGTTTCACCAAAACAATATAATGCACTTGGTGTGATAGGTGGTGAGCCCATCGCCACCATGCGCTGTTGGGTGCACAGTGCAGTTTAATTCCTTACTCGCCTTTTACGAGATCCATTGGATGAGATGGAGTGGTAGTACACTTACGAAACTTACCTGAACCTATCGGCTACAATTTATTAAAAGCATAAAATGCTGACCCACAGAACCGGCCCAAAAATCGAGTCCCGCAGTTAGTTATTGCAATCCAGAGGAAAACATTAGTTTTCCAGGACACATACTAACTAGTGTTAAACTATAAAGAGGCCAGTAATCATTTGTGAGGTTTAGCCCTTGATATACAAACAACCTTCGATACACAGTCATCATCATCATCATTTCAGCCTATCACTAATCCATTGCTGAACATGGCCTATGTGCCCCTATAGATTGCTACAAAAGTTTGTAGTTCTCATTTTGGGGGGTGCTGCCGTAGTTGCCGTAGTTGCCACGCTTGGCAGGCGGGTTGGCAACCGCAGCTTATTTATTTTAATGTTCCAGGAAAATGCTGCTGCCCATGTCTTGGTTTCCATTTTCCCTCTGTCGACTGTTACGACACCCACGGGATGAGATGGGTGGTACATTCTCTTAAGCCGCCACCACACGGCCGTAAGAGCTCATAATTACTGAAAATATGACATTTAAGAACTGATTTCTCAGGGGGACGGGTGCAGTGCGATGACACACAGAAATGTTCTGGGGTTTTCCTGGGCAAGCGTTGCACTTACCATCATGTGAACGTTTTGCTCGTCTCGTCCCTTAGTTCCTTTTAATGCGTGGTAGTCATTGCCGTGTAGATATTAGGACGGACGAGTAACAAAACAGTCCTGAATACTCCCGGTATTCAGTACTGTTTTTTGTACTTAAGTAACTTTCGATATTATGTAAATTCGTGCCAAAAAAATTTGAACGTTAATATACCAAAATGTCTATTAAGAAACGAGTGTGTGCGTAAAAATCCAATATCAACGTTGAACGAACTGTTCCACACAATAATTTTCGTCGTATTTTATCCAAGGAAGTACTTACAAAAGTCTCCGTTCAGACGGACAATGGGCTCTTGGGTCGGCGGTTCGAAACTGCGATAAATCCGGCATAATGGGCCCATTGGACGCGGCACTATAGAGAGCACTCCAAGCGGTTGCGTTGCTGAGTGATGCCCTATCTTTAATCTGTTTGAGTGTCTCCACTTAGATAGTTGTTTATTGATCAGCGGACTTTGATGCTACGTCAGTGAATATTCCAGTTTGATAACTATAATTATTTAAAAAAAATCTAAAAATAAAATGTTAAACTTATTTAATCAAATGTATACTGGCAGCGACGTAGAATAAAATATAAGCATCGTTATAAAGGTTATGTAATGATAACAATTATAGTATGCCTACTGCATTCATTACTGTGTATCGGTTTGAAGGCCACTGAGACCTAGCATAATCACTGGGCATATGAGACTTAAGAAAAAAAATAGAAAAAGAAGAAAAGAAAAAAAGAAAATAAAAAAGTAATTCCGCTGGGTTTCTTACTGGTTCTTCCCAGAACAGATGCATTTTTTGCGAACCAGTGTAGTTTAAAAAAGAAAAAAAAATTCTTTCAATAAGTATTATGTAAATAATCTATATTGAATAAAAATTAATTCTATTCTAAGAACTGATGTCTCACAGTGACGGGCGCAGTGTGGTGACACTATAATTTTGGTTGTCTTACAAAAATCAGTTACGTTAGTTACTTTACACATATTTTTTATAAATAAATATTTTGGTGTCATACCTCTACATTTTTTTTATTAGATGAAGTGACGAGACGTGCGAAACGTTCACCTGATGGTAAGTGCAACATCTGCCCATAAAAAACGCAGTGTTACGCAGAACATTTCTGTGTGGCACAACATTGCACCCATTATGGCCAGTGATTATGGTAGCTCTCAATGCCCTTCAGACCGAAACACAGTAATGTTTGCACATTGCTGCTTCACGGCAGAATAACTGGCCCTGGGGAGGTTCCTACCTAGACGGAATACTACCAGTAATAAATATTTTGATTAAATACTTATTCAATACTGAGTACAATATTATTAGTATTCAGCATTTACATAATTTTATTTATTTATTTATTTAAACCTTTATTGCATCCTTTACAAATAAAAGGATATAAAGGGCGGACTTAATGCCTGTAGACATTTTCTCCCAGTCAACCCATGGAGTGGTGAGATTTTGATGAGGTACAGCAATAAAGACAAACGGAAAGAAAAAAAAATAAGGATAATACATATATACTAATTATAAATATGAAATAGTAATAAACATATAGTTTTATTGTACACATATAATATAATATGACATATAATTATACATAAAACTTTCATATATATATATATATATACATATTAAACATACAAATATACATAAAATAAATGCACACTTGTAGCATTGAACAATCTACTAATAATTTATTTTGTCATGATTCTTTACTAAATAGTCACGAACCAACTTCCTAAAGGAGTATTTATTGGGCGTTTTCCTGACGTCATCGGGCAAGGAGTTCCAAAGAAGTGCAGCCCTAACAGTAAAGGAGTTCCTGAAGAACCCGGTAAAATGTGTAGGATTGCAAATCTTATTATTAGATGATGAACTATCATGTGAAGATACTGAAATTTTTCTTTGAGATATGAATGTGAAGATGGATCATTTAAATTAGAAAAAAGAACAAGCAGCATCCCGAAATTACGTCTTTGTCGAATGGTGAGCCAATTGAGCTGACACCTTAATTGAGAAATGTGGTCATACTTTCGCAGACCAAAAATAAATCTTATACAGTTATGCAGGCTAGTTAATAGAATCAGGCGTTACTTTGCGGAAATCCATTATAATGAAGAAAAGTAAGTTACTTTGCTAAGATCCGCATGCAAAATATAAAAATGGTGTATATTACCTAGTTTTTTGAAGTGCACCACCCGCCCTCCCTCAGTAGCGTGCACAAGCAAACTAACACCGCCACCAGGAACCGCCACCAGGTACCCTCGACCAACCACTACAATACCACCACTAGATAATATACACCACCGAAGCCGAGAACACGACACGTGTTTCGCCCCAAAACGAGGCATTATCAAGCGTAATAGACTCTACGACAGACGGCCGCCCATATATATTTTGCATGCGGATCTTAGCAAAGTAACTTACTTTTCTTCAGTTATGCAGGCGTTCCAGCTTGTTAAAAAGATCTTGGATTAGGTCTGGGTAACACACATCTGCGTAGTAAATAATGGGTAATATAAGCGTTTGGACAAGCAAGAGCTAAGATCTAATAGGGAGAAAATGTTTCAGACGATAAAGTGAACGTAAGGTAGCAATGACTTCACCTGAACTTTCCAGTTCAAAGTGTTGTCAATGATTAGACCAAGATTTTTCACAGATTTACTAAATGGGATAAGAGTATCATTATAGCGTAAAGAAGGTAAGCCTGAGTAGTCAACCTTATCAAACATCCTCGGACTACTGGGATAGCTTGGCATTTCAGTGGATTGACAGTCACTCCATAACGAGATGACCAATCTTTGAGAGCATTTAGATTCTTGTTTAAATGATTGATTCCGTTATGAAGATCGTCAATTTCAGACTGCACATATAGCTGTAAATCGTCCGCATACAGATGGTACAAGCAGTCGAAATTAGAGGTGATTAAGTTTATAAAAACAGAGAAAAATATGGGAGAGAGAATTCCGCCTTGCGGTACGCCAGTTATGATATCAACCCAAGCTGAGTTTTTTTGTCCCACATGAACTGATTGCTGGCGCCCGCGAAGATAAGATGCAAACCATTCTAAGACATTAGGTGCGCAATTAATATGGGATAGGATGGAAAGGAGGATGTCATGATCGACTGTGTTAAAAGCGTTAGAAAAGTCAACTAGCACTACCACTGTTATCTTTCTTTCCTCCATACCTTGTCGAATGTCATCATTAACTTTGATTAAGGCAGTGGCAGTGCTATGACCTGAGCGAAAACCAGACTGATAAGTGCTCAGTAAGTTATGTTTCGAGATAAACTTGGAAATTTGCTTGTGTACACAGGTTTCTAAAATTTTGGAAAGAAAGGGCAGAATTGATATTGGCCGATACTGATTAAGAAGGATGGGAACAGGAACTTTAAGAAGAGGCTTAACAAAAGCCTTTTTCCAATGGCTGGGATATTGGCCAGAAATTTAAAATGTAAGTAATTGCCGGGAGAAGATGATCTAATATATTGACCACCATATGTCTGCTGATGTCATCGCAACCCACAGCCTTTGATTTAATTGCCAATACGAACTTTTTAATTTCATCCTGGTCAACAGGAGAAAAATTGAATGCCGGAATGTTAAGAGATTGCATTGACGAAATAGAAGCCAGTATAAAGAATCAAAAGTTGAGCATTGTCTTAATACGATACAACTGCATTATTTCATTTGTTTATTTCATGTTTTTTTTTTATTATAAACTTTGCTATTTAATGAGTAACCATCCGTCCATCGCCTCAACGCTTTCTGCAGTACAAGTAATAGCTTTTCGAATCGCTAAGCTTCAGGTAATAGGTTTGCTGCGAATTGAATGGGTGCTCAACGGATTACAGACAAAGGGGCAACATCGAATAGTTAAATCAATAAGTTCCTGTTAGAAGCTATAAATAGAAACATGAAAACAAAGACGATGTAAGAATGGGAGCGTTGAACTTATAGCAGCTATTGATGTATTGGAAAACATATAAAGAAAACAAAAGTTTTTTTTTTTTATTTGATAAAGTGTCGAGTCAAGCAAAACGTTCACCTGATGGTAACTGCAACATTTGCCCATAACAGATGCTGAGTCACCCAGAACAGTGTGACACCACAATGCGCCCGTCACCTTGAGACATAAGTTCTTAAGTCTCATATGCCCAGTGATTACGCTACCTGTCAGTGCTCTTCAGACCGAAACACAGTAATGTTTGCACAATTATACTGCTTCACGGCAGAATAACTGGCCATGGGGTGGTACCTAACTAGACGGATTCCTGCATAGGAATCCTACCACCAGTAAGTTGCTTCCTTACGATAAATTAGTGCAGACAACTAACATGTCCGACTAATTAACAATTCTTTTCAGAATTTTAGTATAATTACTGAGATTTCGAGATTTTTAGCCGTGTGGTAGCGGCTTAAGAGAATCTAACACCCCATCTCATCCCGTGGGTGTCGTAAAAGTCGATAGAGGGAAATTATAACCAGGAGATGGGCAGCGGCATCTTCCTGGAACATCTGAATAAATGAACTGCGGTTGTCAACCCGTCTGCCAAGCGTGGCAACTATGGCAAAATCCCCCGAAAACGAGAGCTACAAACTTTGGTGGCAATTTGCGGGGGATCAGTAGTGGTCTATGTTCAGTAGTGGACTAGTGATAGGCTGAAACGACGAACGACTGAGATTTATTTAAAAAGGGGAAAGTAAAGTAACAGCCCATAAATATCTCACTGCTGAGAACAGGCGGAAGGCCTCATTTCTGAAAAGGTTTTGGAGCTGGGAAGAATCCACCACGCTGCTCCCATGCTGGTTGGTTGACTTCACAGGTCTCCGAAATATTTTTTAGTTCTCAGGCATGCAGATTTCCTCACGATGTTTTCCTTCACCGCCGATCACGTGATCAATCAGCACTTATAATTGCAAATTAACAATTTTAGTGGTGCCGGCACCGGGAATCGAACCCAGGTAACTCGCGTACTATAAAATTTAAAGCGAGCCGTGGTAACTTATGTACTTAATTCGCTGGATTCTACTGTTTCGCCTTATTATTAAGTCAATTTTTACTTTATTTCATCCTTTAAAGAAGCGGAACAGCCGAATCTTCGCCATTGTTTGAACCATTGAACTCTTGCCTGAAAAACTTTAACAAGCTAAAAGAAAGTCAACGGGAGAGTGAGTGAATGATGAAAGATCGCATGGAAAGGAAGCTAATATTGTAGTCGTTAAATTTACAATTTTATTTTATACTGGATTATCTGTCTGACTGGTGGTAGTGTTATTATGCAGGATACCGTCTAGTTAGGTACCACGGCAGGGCCACTTATTCTGCCGTGAAGCAGTAGCGTGCAAACAATACCGTGTTTCGGTTAGAAGGGCACTGAGAGCTATCGTAATCACTGGGCATATGAGACTAAA
The DNA here is from genome assembly GCA_019845155.1 of Luehdorfia chinensis. Lineage (NCBI taxonomy): Eukaryota > Metazoa > Arthropoda > Insecta > Lepidoptera > Papilionidae > Luehdorfia > Luehdorfia chinensis. The sequence continues at coordinate 632,877 of JAHVAK010000056.1, read as the reverse complement.
GAACTGATATCTTTTTTTCTGAGGGTAGGTGCAGAACTATTAACAGCTGATTTTGTTCTCTCGTAATTGTTATTTATTTTTAATTAAACCAAAACCGTTTTAATAAGTTTTTTTTAATGTTTTTAAGTTTATCAATTATCGTTTTTATTATTATGCTTATATAAATAAATGTTGAGCATTTACATATAACATCCCTCCATAACACCTGTTACACTATTATAATTAATAACCACTTCAAAGTTTTTAAAATATTTTTTGGTGTTGATACTCAAACTACAATAATGGCAAATGTTAAAGATGTCGAAAGCCTTTATAAGAAACTGGGAGGAAGCTTAAATAAGAAGATGACAGAATTTGAAAGTCGACTTAAGGCAGCATCCTCTCCAACTAACCCAACGGTTGCACACCTTCAAGATGAGTTTTCCACCTTGAAAGAGGTGGTAATTTCAATGCTCAGCCTTCTTCGGCAGCAGATTCGTGACTGTTCGATTAGTATTGATGCTGTCAATATGCAACGCACGGGAAAAGCTCTTCTTTTTCTTGGAATTTCTGAGACACCTAAGATAAATACACAACAAGAAATACTGCAGTTGTTGCACAAAACAATGGGTCTTTCTCATATTAGTGATACTTCCTTCAAACAGTGTCAGACTTGGTGTACAACACAGTAGTTGTGCTAGGCCCATTCTTGTGTATTTTCATGACCACAGTTTAAAGTCACAGGTCTGACATGCTAAATCAAAGCTGAAAGGGTCTTCTGTTTCATTGTGTGAATTTCTGACTAGAACACGACAGGCCATTCATAGCAACGCTCGCAAGCATTTTGGAATGAAGAATGTGTGGACTCTGGATGGTACTATTTATATAAAGCATCCTGGAGGCCAACAGAGGATCTTTACTGAAGAGGAGTTAGATGTTCTTGTTGCAAAATATCCCATTGCAAGCTCGCCTGAGGGCTCTGACAATGCTGCAAAAGGAGTGAATACTGCAAGGGATTGCATGCAGGTCATCCCAATACAGCATAGCTCTTCCTGTACCAGTCGTCCATCAGAGTGTGCTAGACTTAAATCTCATAAAGTGACTCAGGTAGATGACATCAAAAGATCAAAGCGACTGGCAGTCAAGAAATAGTTCTTTTTCTTAAGGTGATTTCTAATTGATTTCATTTGCACCAATATTTTTTTCTTTTTTTTTTGACCATACGGTTTTTATTTGTTTTACGTTCGTTTTCATAGTGATATCAATCTTCATTTCACTTCTGCTGTTGCAATGGACCCTACAATCCGTTCTTGTACCATAGCTTACATAGCTTCAATCCAACCCCCTCCCATTCCTGTCTTTAATTTTTCTCCTGTAGACAAAGTAGACGTTAGGAAGACTTTTTTGGCAATTAAGTCCGGGGCTGTGGGTTGCGATGAGGTTATTAGAGTCATGATAACCAATTTTATACAGTACCTTCTCCCTGCAGTCACTCACATTATTAATTTTTCTCTTGACTCCGGCCAATATCCGTTTCTGTGGAAAATGGCTTTTGTGAAACCTCTACCTAAAATTCCAAACCCTACACTTCCCCATCATTTCCGGCCCATATCGATTCTGCTTTTTCTGTCCAAAGTTTTGGAAGCCTGTGTCCATAAGCAAATCTCTAACTTCATATACAAACATAACCTACTGAGTCTTTATCAGTCTGGGTTTCGCTCTGGTCACAGCACCACAACTGCATTACTTAAAATCACTGAAGATGTCAGGAAAGGCATGGAACTGAAGAAAGTTACAGTTTTGGTGCTTGTTGACTTTTCTAATGCTTTTAACACAGTCGACCACAAAATCCTCCTTGCTATTTTTACCCATTTTAAATTCGCTCCCTCGGTCTAGGAGTGGTTGTATTCTTATCTTCGCGGACGTCAGCAATCTGTCTGCATGGGGCAAAATACCTCACAGTGGGCTGATAATGATACTGGCGTGCCGCAAGGCGGTATTCTTTCTCCTTTAATCTTTTCAGTTTTTATTAATTTCATCACTTCGAGTCTCAATTGTTCGTATCACCTGTATGCAAATGATCTTCAGATCTACGTGCAATCTGATATCTATACTCTACATAACGCGATTAATAATATTAATAACAATCTTAAGTCCATATACGATTGGTCATTACGCTTTGGAATTACTGTAAATACTACAAAATGCCAAGCTGTGCTGATAGGTAGCCCGAAAATGCTAGGTAAAATCGATTTCTCAAGTCTGCCTTCCGTGCATTACAACGATCGATCGACACTACTATGGACTGGAGGAAACACGTCACTGAAGTCTCCCGGAATGTGACCGGGCATTATGCTCACTCTACCGCCTTAAAAACTTTCTGCCCGTTAAGACTAAGGTCATGCTTTTGCAGTCACTCATACTTACATTTATTGACTATGCAGATGTGTATTACACAGACTTGAACAAAGATCTTCTTTTGATAAGCTAGAGCGCCTTCTAAACAATTGTATCAGGTATATTTTCGGCCTTCGAAAGTATGACCATATCTCTGAATATCGTTCTCGCCTTAAATGGCTTCCTATTCAACAAAGGCGTAACTCTAGAATTCTCCTTGTTCTCTTCACTATTTTAAACAATCCTTTCACTCCGTCATATCTTAAGGATAAATTCCAGTATATTTATTTAACTCATGAAAGGGTTCTTCGTTCCTCATCTAATCATAAGATTAGTGTGCCTCAACATTCCACCGGTTTCGTCGGTAACTCCTTTACTCTTCAGGCTACACTGCTCTGGAACACCCTGCCCGAAGATATTAGAAAAGTATCCAACAAAAATACTTTTAAAAGATTGATACGGGAATATTACCTGAAGGCATCTGTTGATACTTGAATTTGTATACATACGTCTTTCTTGATCATTGCATTTTTAAGTATATGTAACGTATATAGAAGTATGTATGAATATGTGTGTATGTTTATTTTGTATGTATATATATATGTGTGTATTTATGTTTTTGTATGTATGTATATTATATTATTATATTATATATATATATTATTATAATTATAATTTATTTATTTTTTCTAATTACTTCTATTTACTTCGGCTGGTTATTTATGGTATTTTTCACATATTTTTTTTATATTGCACCCTTCACAACTTTCTCCACGCCCACGGTTTGACTGGTAGAAAATGCCAATAGGCACGTTTTGCTCGTTTCGTCACTTTATAAAAAATTATGATTAACTTTTAATATATAAAATATATGACGTAAAATAGCACTAAAGGTTCAATTAGTAACAGGTTACATAGAGTTAAAAATCGAAAACTACTGAGAAAGGAATGTTCACAACTTATGAAGAAGCCATTGAAATTCGCAATGCAATCATCGAAAGGCCAAAGCGTGCTTTTGGATAAGGCATATTTGCAGCAGTGAACTATCTCAAGTTGGTGCTAATAAGAATATATTCATCTCAAATATACGTAACTAGAATTTTGATCACTTTTCTAAAAATTTCCAGTAAAAAAAGGAAATAGCAGCCTATAAATGTCGCATCGCTGAGCTACGAAGAGTCCGCCACGTTAATACAATGTGGGTAGGCGAACCTCACATGTCCTAGAAATATTTTTATTTCTCAGATATCTCGAATTGAACTCCGCCTGAGCATATGGAAAATCCTAAAATTGCAGAACAATTTGAAAGGTGTCAACATCGGGGATCGAACTAAGGTCTATGACATTTAAGGCGGGAATCCGGCCTCGGAGAGATTATCGCTCGAGTTTTCGAGTAAATGGATACCTATATTAATTAATCTGCATTTATTTACGTTCTTGTTATCTTATCGAACTTAAAATGCGAATGCGAGGGGAGCGATTTTCAAAAGAGAAACACAATGTTTACTTAGGATACTTTAATCGTTTAACGTAAATGGATGTTTAGTTCATAGATACAGATATACTTGAAACAGTGGGATCTGTGGTGAAAGTCTAAAGAGACCGCGAATACTAATCACCTTAAGTAATCCGTAATATTGTTAAATATATAAGTACACATCGTTAAATGAAATGAAATGAAAATCCTTTATTTTTCGATGTAATAAAAATAAATTTCGTTTGTAAAACGTCGTTTCCTTGCAATCTACCACCATTTCGTAATGAGATCTCTCTGGCGGGGAAGAAACAGGCGAAAGGAAGTCCATACGTATACCCCTTTTTTTTATCCTTTTTTTGTCTTAGTCAACAAATCAATATAAATAAATTTACAAAAAACAGTCTCAAAGAAGACGAAAGCACGCTCCATGTTCAAAATTTAGATAATATTAATTTAATTATTATATTTTAAACTCGAGCAGATCAGCCTCCACCAACATCACCTGTTCACAAGTATGACGCATGTGGCAGCCATCGCTTTCTATCATTTCAATAGGTGTAGTAAATTTTCTAGGTGACACAGCATTTGTTATGGGCAGACGTTGTACTTACCATCTGGTGAACGTTTTGCTCGTTTCATCACTTAACATACATAAGATCACGACTGTATCCCATAAGGGGTAGTTAGAGACTGGGCACTCACTGCAAAAACAGATGTCTGTAACAATCCACGTTTCACCAAAACAATATAATGCACTTGGTGTGATAGGTGGTGAGCCCATCGCCACCATGCGCTGTTGGGTGCACAGTGCAGTTTAATTCCTTACTCGCCTTTTGCGAGATCCATTGGATGAGATGGAGTGGTAGTATTCTTTTAACGAGCCGCCACCACACGGCAATTCATCACTTAATCCAATAAAAAAAATATATAATTGCATGATATTAAATGTGCATGTGGTGTTTACCTGCAATTGGTTGTGCTCTTACACGCATTTATCTATACCATTGGTTATGTATATCGTATCAGTGTAACAACTGTTGGGACACCTTAAATAAATAAATTATAATAACGTATTCACTGAATTCGTATTGTAATGGATTCCTCGTCACGTAAAGCATTAATTTGCTGCATTTATCATATCAAATAAGTTATTTGCTCACATTTGTCTGTTATTTAATAATAATTTTCTACTAATTTACCAACGTTAATTTAAAATGCTTGTAGTGTCTGGTTGTATTGTCACAGATACAAAATGTTTATGTTTGCCTTAATATTTACTTCCGAGATTTCATAATGTCGCATAACTTTCCAACATTTGGGTAATACTTATGACTTTTTGGCCTTGTATTAAGAAACGTAACATTAAGAAAAATCTTAAAACTAAGTTAATGTTCATATTGAAAGGAGGTAAAAAGATTCTGTAATATATCATAAAAATTAAAAATGATCTACTTTTTTTCTAAGTTTATTTTTACTGTTAATACCAAGTCTAAAACGAAATAGACTTTCCATTAAAGTTCATTTTCTTGATGAATCGAAATTTGTAAAAAAATATTATAAATCCATTGTAATATTTCCTTTAAAAAAATCTCTACAATTGATGAATCTTGTGTCTTAAATGTAATTTCGTACAATTAGCTTCTACTTAACAAGACTAATATACGACGTTAAAACTGAAGAAAGTTACGAATCCTCGAAGTGTACGCTCTTCTTCAGATTGTGAATAACTCCATTACTCTTCCATTAACATTTAATGGACAGGCACTTATCGCCTCATCTGAGCGTCGATTAGCTAATTATTTTATATCTAAAAGTAAGTTAAGACACGATAGTGTGCTGAATTCAGGGAAATTGGTCTTCGGAAAAAGGTCACACAGCTAATTAGGACAAGGACATGATTCCTAATACATTTAATAGTTAACCGCGTGGCCTAGTGGTCAGAGTACCTGACTTCTAAGCCGCGGGTCCTGGGTTCGAATCCCAGCCGAAGCCAACATTTGTGCTAAAACATTAATTGTTGGTTTTCGGGTCTGGTTGCGTTGTGATTGTCCCCGTGTTTATGACACTGCATCCTAGCCTACCTCCGATCTTAACGCGTCAGCGTTACATCGGGCGCGGGTAGGTTGGGACGAGTGAGTGCCTCTGTGTTTGCGCGTACACTTGTGGCACTATAATATCTCCTGCGCAGTTGATGGCTCTCGACAGTAGTCGGAAGTTGTCGCCGTGGTCGAAATCGGCTAGGAGAACATCATAATAGTTAATTTGCTAATTCGTTAGAAAATGCTTAGACAGTTTAGACACGTTGAGAGGATGGATAAAAGAAGATTGACGAAACAGATATATTAGGCTAGCGTGAATGGGCAAGCCTTTAAGGGTCGTTGTTCAACGTATAACGATCAGACCGAAGACGTTTTAAGGAAAGTTCACTTCGAAAGTACCCGAAACCGATGTGCTTGTATGAAAGCGCATATGAAAGTAGAAGAAGCGAAAGATATGTGTCAGGATCGTACCAAGAGGAATTATGTGGTCTATGTCACCCCAATGGGCATGACTCTGTGTATGTATGTATCTTTAAAGAACAAGTTAATCGAATCAGTCGTTACTTGGCGGGAATCCAGCCGTGTGTTATAGACTCTACGACAGTCAACCGATGTCGGCGACTTTGTGTCGTAAAGTTTATAACACTTGATGCATATTACCTAGTGGTAGTATTGTAGTGGTGCAGGGTATCTGGTGGCGGTTCTTGGTGGCGGTGTTAGTTTGCTTGTGCAGTCTACTGAGGGCGGTGGGTAGTGCTCTTCAAAATGTATGTAATACATAACATTTTACATTTTGTCTGCGATCTCGCATTTGCATTTTAAGTTCGATAAAGATAACAAGAATGTGTATGTTGCATTTATCTTATTTATATATATGCAGTTTAATGTTGATAAATAAATATAGGTATCCATTTACTCGAGAACCCGAGCGATAATCTCTCCGACGCCGGATTCTCGCCTTAAATTTCATAGTACGCGAGTGACCTGAGTTCGATCCCCGATGCTGACACCTTTCAAATTTTTAAAATTTTCCACATGCTCAGGCGAAGCTCAACCCGAGATGTCTGAGAAATAAAAAGATTTCTAGGACATGTGAATTGTGCCTGACCGCATTGTATTGACGTGGCGGACTCTTCGTAGCTCAGCGGGAGGATATTTATAGGCTGCATTTCCTTGTTTTTTATAGAAATTTTTAAAAAAGTAATGATAATTTGGGATAGTTCACTGCTGCAAATATGCCGTATTCAAAAGCACGCTTACGCCGTCCTTTGGTCTTCCGATGATTTTTTTTTAAAGAAACCGATAACGCTAAGGTTTTCTTCTGCATCGTGGATGCGTTTCACAGACATACATTTCACATGCACAACACAACCAGACCCGAAAAGCAACAGTTTGTGTTTTCGTACAAAATTTGGCTCTGACTGGGAATCGAATCCAGGACCGGCGGCACAGAAGAAGATTGCATTTCGAATTTCAATGGCTTCTTCATAAGTTGAGAATATTCCTTCCTCAGTGGTGTTCGATTCTTAACCCTGAGTAACCTGTAAGTAATTAAACCTTTAGTGTTTTTTACGTCATATATTTTAGGTAATAAAAGTTTAAACTAATATAAGATAATAAAAGTTAAATTGACGAAACGAGCAAAACGTTCACCTGAAGGTTAGTGCAACGTCTGCCCGTAACAAATGCTGTGTGACCCAGAACATTTGTGACACCCTACTGCGCCCGTCACCCTGAGATATCAGTTCTTAATCCCATATGCCAAGAGATTACGCTAGCTCTCAGTGCCCTTCAAACCGAAACACAGTGATGGTTGTACACTACTGCTTCGCGGTAGAATAAGTGGCCTTCGCGTGGTACTTAACTAGACGGATTCCTACATAAGAATCCTACCACCAGTCAGACAGACAATCCAGTATAAAATAAAATTGTAAATTTAACGGCTACAGTATTAGCTTTCTTTTCATGCGACCGTTCATCATTCAGTCACTCTCCCGTAGACTTTCTTTTAGCTTGTTAAACTTTTTCAGTCAAGAGTTAAACCATGGCGATGATTCGGCTGTTTCGCTTCTTTAACTAATTGGATAACTCGTTAATACTTTTTTTCAATGTAACTTCGACCAGCACTCTCTCCTACTTAGTTCCCTGGTTTAACATGATTCGGTAATCAGTTTTGCTTTGTTTAAATGAGAAATACTTTAAGGTAATTTGTAAATAGACAAATGTTGAAATGTTAATAACATACATACTTGTACGTAATGGCTTGTGTAATACATTTGACGGTATGAAATTTATTTGTAATGATCATTTAAATATATATATCGGCGCAACAATACGTTTTACTTAACTAAAATTAGTTAAATTATAATTGTTTCCTTAATGTTAAAATCATTAGTTAATTGTTTTAAGTATAACGCATGTAAAAACGGGTAGATGAGAATAAACAAGCTATCCCCACTCACGATTCTGTTATAAAAACGAGTGGACATTGTCGCAGACGTCAGTTGCACTCGACGCTCGACGCCAGACGGTCACACAAGAACGCACTAGGGCTACACACCCCGGCATCCCACCGGCGGCCACTTCCCAGTAGGAATAGAGAAAGGATTGGGTAAAAGAAATTAGGAAAGATGGAAAACTTTGCGTTAGCATACAAGCTGCGCACGATAGAGGAGACGCAGCCGGAATTATTTCACCAGCTTGCGACCCGTACGGGTTGCGACCCCTAGGGCCTCGTCTTCGGGCTCCGAAATGAAATTCGATTCTCCCTCGTCACCCGAGGACCCCCGCGACACCGGCTTTCTGCTAGTGCAGAAAACAAAAAAGAAGCGCTCAAGAACCTACCCAAGGAAATCAACGCGGAAGAGGTCAAAAAAGACCTCATCGCGGAAAAGGTCAAAAAAGACCTCATCGCGCAAAACCTCCCCGTCGTCGCTGTACACCGCATGTACAGCGGGCGCACTAAGGTGCCCTATAACATGGTGCTTGTCGCACTTGACCGCTCCCCGGCAGGGAAGCAGATATTTAATCTGCGGCCACACCGCCACTCAGGCATCTCGAAGCATCAGTCTGTCAGCTAGCCATGACCGGCCACTCTCACATTACTATCGCATCTGTCTACTTACGAGTACCATGTAGAAATGACGCTGAAATCACACGTAGCGACTTCGAAGCACTTCTCTCCCTCGGGAGCTCAACTATCCTTGCCGGCGACTTCAATAGCAAGCACACCCGGTGGAACTCAATAACAACCAACCCGCGTGGGCTGGCCCTAGACTCGCTAGTCGACCTCCTCGACTTTGACGTCCTGGCGCCTACAATACCGACCCACTTCACGCATACACTGCGACACACGCCGGATGTGCTTGACATAGCCATCCTTAGCAACATAAATCTCGCCATCCGCGATATAGAGGTGATCCACGAACTAACATCTGATCACCGCCCCGTTCTACTTCGGCTAGGACCTTCCGTCCAAGCCTCACCACCCACAAAAACAGTAGTCGACTGGCAAAAGCTAGCCGAAAAACTTGAACAGACTTCTCCGCACCTTGATGCGATTCCATCCACCATCAATTCAGTCGGTGACACGAACCTTGCGGCTCATGCACTCACTACGCACGCCCTTCGTCTCAAACGTCTTAAAAGTTCTCTCACGAAATCATCAGCCGCAGTTGTCCAAGCACTAAACATATGACTCCTATGGGTCCCGGTGGCGGTATTGGTTTGCTTGTGCACGCTGTTTAGGTAGGGCGGGCGGTGCTCTACAAAAAGTAGGTACTACACACCGTTTTAAATTTTGCACGCGGATCTTAGCAATTAACTTTCTTTCCTTTATCAAGCACTTAACGTCTAATAAGCACATTCAAATGAAATAATTGAAACCGAAATCGAATTATTTCTAGATTTGTTTGCAGTTTGCAGTTGCAGCTACCGACCTTTCTCACGAATGGTCTCGATAATATCTGATTCAGACACACAAATCACGTCCCTTTCCAAAGGGTGCTGAAGTAAGCCCGTCGGGTATTTTACTATATGTGTGTATGTGCGGATCAAACCGGGACATTTGGAGCGTATACGATACATTTACTGTTACAAGAGTACGTCGAACGTAACACGCAGAAAGCGTAATCTATACGAATAAATATAATTTAAGTGTCTGTTTATAATAACAAAATAACAGCTTTTTACTCAATTCTTATGAAGTACTTTGTGACCCTAGCGACTTCGTCCGCGTGGAGGTATTTTAAATATCCCGTGGGAACTATTCCACTTTCCTGGATAAAAAGTATCCTATGTCCGTTCTCAGTGTGCAAGCTATCTCTGTGCCAAATTTCGTCAAGATCGGTTCAGCGGTTTAACCGTGAAGAGGTAACAAACTGACACAGGGATAGAGAGAGTTACTTTTGCATTTATATATTAATATGGATATACGGTACTTACTAAAAAAAACGCTTTCAAATTTTTGTCTGTCGGTCTGTTTGTTCCGGCTAATCTCCGAAACGACTGGACCGATTTTGACAGAACTTTCACTGATAGATAGTTGATATGATGGCGGGTAACTAAAGCTACTTTAATTTTAGAAAAACAATTAGGGTTCTCAAAAAAATGAATTCCCCAAAATCCGATTCAAATAGGGAAATATATATGCATATCATCGATTGGGTCGGCTTTTTTACACGGGTGAAATCGCAGGGCACAGCTAGTGAATATTTCTTTACTAACATTTTGTTGTAGAAGGTAACAACAGCGTTATTCTTAGATCATGGATGAGTTTACAGGCGTAAACTGCACATATGAAAATATCCAGACTCGGAACAACTATACGTAGGCAATACAAATATTTTTGACAGGTGTTAGGATTCCTATGCAGGAATCCGTCTTGGTAGGTACCACCCCAGGGCCAGTTATTCTGCCGTGAAGCAGTAGTGTGCAAACATTACTGTGTTTCGGTTTGAAGGGCACTGTGAGCTAGCGTAATCACGGGGCATATGAGACTTAAGAACTTATGTCTCAGGGTGATGGGAACAGTGTTATGTCACATAGAATTTTTCTGGGTGATACAGCATTTGGTATGGGCAGACGTTGCACTTAACATCAGGTGAACGTTTTGCTCGTTTCATCACTTTATCCAATAAAAAAAAATCTCTTGTCGTCGTCGTCGTTTCAGCCTGACAAGTCCACTGCTGAACATAAGCCTACCCCATGGATTGCCACAAAAGTTTGTAGCTGTCATTTTGTAGGAATTTCGTCATAGTTGCCACGCTTGGCAGGCGGATTGGCAACCGCAGTTTATTTATTCAGATGTTTCAGGAAGATGCTGCCGACCATATGGATATTATCATCAGTCTGTCAGCAGGCAACTTCTCTTAACAAATAATGATTTCTTATATTTACGCGAACACTACACATTTAAATGAAACTAATTTTACGGATTTTATCGCGTTTAAGCCGGCGTCGTTGTGGCGTGAAAAAGGTACACGTACATATCGGTGAGGAGGGTCATTTCGACCGTCTATTGATATTCCATGTTTTTAAAAAAAATACCTATTTTATATGAAAAATCATTTATTATTTATAAAACTTATCTAATTGCCATTTAAATGGTTTCTAAACAAAAGAATATTATCTAAGTATAATCAGTTTCAATTAAATTCTTCTTAACAACTTATATTTATGGAAAAAAATTTTGGTCTTCTCTTTGACCTTAAAGAAAAACAAAACAATTATTTTTTTAAATAAAAAATACACTTAAATATAATCTACTGTATGGCTCTTTTGAAATTAAATCACAGAAACATTGGGAACTTTCTTATAATTAATGTTTTTTGTTTAGGTTTTCACTACAGTTATTACTGTAGGAAATCACATGTTCGCTACATATAAATTTATGACAAGTGTTACAAACATGACTAACTCAACGAAGCTCACGCTCCTATGGATCCATTTTATATATTGATTAAAAAATTTAAAGCATAAATATGTAAAAATACATAAAAGCTCTTAATGATTTGTCGCACAAAGTAGCAACGCCGCTGCTGAGCAGGAACATATTTACCCGGTCGCAGGTTTACGCACTTCTTACACCTTATACGATTACTACAGGACTGAAATGGGGGACGCGGTGAGAAGCGGTGGTCTTTATCGCCAGCTATTGAGATTCACGGTAGTGTACTGTAATTATTTCATAAAAATATTTCAAATGTTAAATATGCAGGATCATATTGACCCTGCCTCATTGACGCCGGGTAAATTTTACTCTTTATAATTTTTACCTATTACATCAGGACATCTGTCACCTCCCGTGGCCATGGGTGCTGTAAAGCACTCGAAACGTCGGGTATTTATAATAAAATTTAACGCGATAAAATCCGTAAAATTAGTTTCATTCTCTTAAGAAAGATAAATTTGTCACACTCAGTTCTCTCATGAAAGATAAATTTGTCATAATCACCTCGCTTCGCAGGCGAATAGGGGATCGTAGTAACAAACAACTCGCTGTAGATGCTGATTCGTTGGTGGTAAGATTCCTATGCACGAATCCGTCTAGTTAAGTACGAGTACCACCGCGGGGCCGTTATTCTGTCGTAAAGCAGTAGCATGCAAACGTTACTGTGTTTCGGTCTGAAGGGTGGCCCTTCACACGGCATTACTTAACATACTCGTACTAAATAAAACGTACTTCAACCTGTTCCGTTTCTGTTTATACGATACGATTTGAACCCGTAACTAATGGGGTCCAAATTTATTGCGCGTATTTCGAAGTTACGTTTGTCCGTCTTTCTTTCTATTAGCAACGCTCCCCTATCGTTTACTCCAAAAGTAGTTAAGTGTTGCCAACATCAACTGCTATTCTCGACGTTTTAGGAGGAAATATATATTCTTAACAGCATTATTTACGAACGGATTTATTTTATTCGCTTAGGGGCTGAATGTCGTTTTCATAGAGATTGTATTTTATGGCCCATTATTACGGGATCATCCGATATTTTATGTTACATTTTTTTTTAAGTTGGGGAAGTAAAAGTGTGGACAACCAATAACAAAATGTTACTAAAATATGTATATATATTACGATCATCTATTTAATCGAATCAGATATTTTTTTAAATCTCAATGAAGTATGAAATTCTATTTAAATTACATGAAATTACATGACTTTATTAATCTTTTTCTTGTTATTACCAGCTTTTATTTCACTTGCTTTCTCTGAGACTTTCCGGATCACATCTCGTAAGTCTATTTTGACCTACTTTCCGATGCCCGATTGAGCTAAAATTTGGCATACCTAGGTAGCTTCGGTGACAATGCATTCATATAGTACCATGGGGCTGGTTTGATCATGGAGTCGGAAGTTGTCTATAGAAACTTTTCAACTAAGCAAGACAGGTAAGCCGTGATAGAATGCACCATTTATAAATTTAGGAGTTAATTTTCGTATAATCCGTTATTAGTGAGTATATATGTTGAGAAAGGAATATGTATGCCAAATCTGATATCAACAGGATTTGTAATTTCGGAGTTATTGTGATGGGTTACTGGTCAATCGCCTTTATGCAATGTGTCCGGGATCGTAGTAGCGATAATTTAGGCACAAATTCTACATCTCATCCTGACTCTAAAACGACCCCCTAATACATACTACACCGTTGCCCTTCCAGCCATGTTCACTTTAACTTTTAGTGCGTTTTGTTGTGCTCGAAAAATAGCAATAATTTAAAAGTGTGTAGCTTCACAGATCTGCAACTTGTCTTATTCGATTTGATACAATATTCTTTATCGTTGAATACCTGAAAATAATGTAAAATAATAGAGAAATTAGGCTTAAACTACTTCAAAGTCAAAATAATATTCTTAAAAAAATTAAAGCTAACAAACAAGTCATTGTTACATTTTGCAAAATCAAGCACGTTAAGACCATTTCTTTTAGTATTAAGTCGACAGATGTTGAGATAAGCAACAAACTGTATCAAAATTATGGCTGTAAGTTAGTTATTGTGGGTGATATTGCTAATTTAAAATACCTCTGTCGCAATCATGAATTATGTAAATATGGAACCGCCTAGTTATAAGGCGATTTCAAATGTGTTTGGGATGAGATGGGGTGGTAGATTCTCTTCAACCGCTACCACACTTTTTGTTTGTTAATAAATTAATGTCGCGTACATTATAATGTCTAAAACTTTTAAATTATGTGCTCAAAATGAGCACCCCTGCACTGTACGCAAGCTGTTGTTGTTATTTTTATTTGCTTGGAGGATCGATGGATCTATGCAAAGTTGTAGAAATCTACTTATTTTATTTGACAACCCTAGTTACAACCCTAGTAAGAAAAATGTAGGTGTAGATACGTATGCATTAAACAAAGTGGTAAGATTGGAGAAAGGATCAAATGCTGCCCCAGGTTTTATTTTTTCATAAAAGTGACGGAACGAGCAAAACATTCACCTGATGGTAAGTGTAACGTCTGCCCATAACAAATGCCGTGTCACCCAGAAAATTACTGTGTGACACCACACTGCGCCGGTCATCCTGAGACATCAGTTCTTCAGTCTCATATGCCCAGTGATTACGCTAGCTCTCAGTGCCCCTCAAACCGAAACACAGTAATGTTTGCACACTACTGCTTCACGGCAGAATATCTGGCCCTGGGATGGTACCTACCTATGTGATGGGCACAGTGAGGTGTCATACAGAAATTTTCTGGGTGACACAGCATTTGTTATTGGCAGACATTGCACTTACCATCAGGTGAACGTTTTGCTCGTTTCATCACTTTATGCTATTAAAAAAATATCAAAAAATTTCATTCACCGCTAAGGAAGTGGCCTTAGCGGTGAATGAAAACGTCGTGGGGAAACCTGCATGTCCGAGGAATAGAAATATTTCGAGGACATGTGAAGTCCAACACGCATTGGAGTAGCGTGGCGGACTATTCAAAATTCCAAAAACCCTTTGAAAAAATGAGAGGAGGCCGTTACTCAGCAGTGGGAGATTTATAGGCTGTTACTTTTACTTTTTTTTTCACGGCAGAATAACTGGCGTTCTGGTGCTATCTTCCTAGACGGATTTCTGCGTATTACTCTTACCACTAACAATTTATCACAGCAACATTAATATGAAATTTTAGGCACCATATTGTTTAAAGTTATGCAGCGATGATACCGTTCTAGTAAAGACAAATTATCCTTCACGTTATTTTCAAATGAAACTCTATAGTTTTGCAAACGAAATACAACATCTTTCAATGTCAAAATAAAGTCGTATTATTAAATACTATCATTAATGTCTGAATGTATTATTCCAACAAGTTGTAAGTATTTGTTAATTATGGGCTATGTATTTAATGAAGCGGATTATTAAGGATTAAAAAATATTTAAAATCACCGCACAATATTTAAATAATAACTATTTTCAAAGTAGGATTTTGTTTACAGAGTTTTCGCATTCAAAATACTATCTGTTACCCTCCTACTTTGCTAGTTGTAAATTAAAAAACATAAATAGTAAAACATCTTTAGTTATAGTAGTATATAAAAATCGATGCGAGCCTACGACGGAACTTCATAGCGCTATAAAAACCACCACATGTCCTGTTATACAATATATTCTACCTACTCTAAACGCGCTACTCAAAACCGTGACAGAATAATATAAAATCCAAATATAATATCTATCTCATTTGTTATATTACGTTCAGGGTTTTTTTATAGATGGAAGTGACGACACGAGAAAATCGATCACCAGACGGTAAGAGGTAACTGTCGTACAGGCAAAGGTAAATGCTGTGTCCACCCAGAAAGTATCTGTTAACACGAATAAATGCCAAGCAATTCTTGTAGGTAGCTCGAGATTGTTAGGCAAAATTGATATAACTGGCTTACCCTCAGTACATTATAACAGAGTATTGATCCCGTTCTCAACCTCGGTACGGAATCTCGGGTTGTACATGGACAACTTGTTAACCTGGGGGACACACATCACCCTTATAAGCCGGAGAGTCACTGCCACCTTACAATCCCTCTACCGTCTGAGAAACTTTCTCAATTTTCAGACCAAGCTTATGCTTGTGCAATCACTTGTTATACCCATGATTGATTATGCTGATGTATGTTATCCAGATTTGACCAAGTGCTGCTTAATAAACTAGAGCGCCTTCTTAATGACTGTATCCAGTTTGTCTTCGGTCTTCGCAAGTACGACCATATTTCTGAATATCGGTCTCGCCTTAAATGGCTCACTATCAAACAGAGGCGCAACTCTAGAATTCTCTATATTCTCTACTCCATCTTAAATGATTCCACTTCTCCTACTTATCTTCAGGACAAATTTCAATACGTTTCTTTAATTCATGAAAGAGTTCTTCGTTCCGCTTCAAATTATACGATTGCAATTCCTCAACACTTCTCCAAATTCGTTGGTAACTCATTTATCGTTCAGGCTCCACTGCTCTGGAACTCCTTGCCCGATGACATTAAAAAAGCCCAAAATAAGACCAGTTTTAAGAGGTTAGTACGGGAGCATTATTTTAAAGATTTAATTTAAAATTGTTTGTGGACTGTTTTTTTTTTTCAAATTTATGTCGAACCACCACGTATATTTATGTATATGTATGTGTGTATGGGTTGGAGGAGGCCTTTACCCGCAGAGGGGTTCTCATTCAAAAATTAAATAAATATAATAAAAATATAATATATACAAATATTGTAAAAAAGAAAAAAACACTAATAATTATATACCTCTAAAGTTTAATAATTACTGTAATTGCATGAAAAATGAGAAATAATAAAAGGCTTATTTATTTATTATTTATTTATGTGTGTATGTATGTTAGTTTATATGTATGTACATATTTATGTATTATTGTTAGTTATCATAATTATATATTGATATGTATTTATTTATATGTATTTTTATATTTATATGTATATATTTATCATATTTATCAGTAGTCTTTAAAATGTAATTTTTAGTTTATTAAGTTTTACACCTGCCACATTGTTTCGCTACGCCTTGGGTTGACTGGCAGAGAATGCCAACTGGCATTAAGTCCGCCCATTGTATCCTTTAAGGGGAAACAATAAAGTGTAAATAAATAAATAAATAAATAAAAATTTGTGTGATATCACACTGCACTCGTCATTCTGAGATATCCGTTTTCAAGTCTCCAATGCCTAATAATTCTAGTAGCTATCAATGCTATGCAGACTGAAACACAGTAATGAACTGAAAACCACCTATACGAATTGATAGGATGGTGGTAGAATTCCTATGCAGGAATCCGTCTAGGTAGGTACCACTCCAAGGCCAGTTATTCTGCCTTGAAGAAGTAGTGTGCAAACATTACTGTGTTTCGGTTTGAAGAGCACTGAGAGCTAGCGTAATCACAGGGCATATGAGACTTAAGAACTGATGGCACACTGGCACAGTGAGGTGTCACACAGAAATGTTCTGGATGACACAGCATTTGTTATGGGCAGACGGTGCACTTACCATCAGGTGAACGTTTTGCTCGTTTCATCACTGTATACAATAAAAAAAAACAGTAAAAGGAGTTTTAATTTTTTTTTTATATTCATTGTTTGCACTAAGAGAAAAGGCACATAATCAATTAACATTCCACCCAATAGCACATTTACTTCGTAAAATGATCGCCATTCATTTTTAAATCGCCTTCCATCGATGCGGACCCAAAAATTTATTACGGTTCAATAACATTAAAATAATACATTGTTTTCTATAAAATGGGGTTCGGGTACAACCCTCAATGATAGAGATATAGAATTTACGAGTCACATATTCGCCTTTCATTGAAACGCGTTATGTGCGACAATAGGTTTTTATTTGTATTGCGGACCCAATTTCTGAAGTATTAAAGTTGCAATTTGAAAACTTTTTTTCTTATAGATTCATACACTCTCAAGTACAAAAATCAAAAAGCCGATCCCACAAACAAAAATAAATCTAAGAAAGTAATAAATGATTACAGACAGTAACAATTCCTTCGCAAACAGCACTCGAGACGCAAAGAAATGAAAAAGTACGGGCCAGTTCTTAACCTTTAAAAAAGAAATTTCGCGGAGTTAGAGTTGTGGACTAAATAAATTCAAAGAAAAGCAGAGCTCATTTCAAATATTAAAAAGCGGCGAATCCGCTTCGGAATATTCCCAAAGAGGTAACAAGAAAAATGAAAAGTACGGATCATCGCGTATTGAACAGAGGTTCCGTTCTTTTAACAAACTAGAAATGCTGTCAATATTCCCGCTATTCTTTGGGCTGTGAAAAAGTTTCTTTTATTTGAACGTGAAATATTGATTAAAATCATAAAGACGTTTTCACAGACGTTTCACTAAAAAATACTGTAAGAATGAATTCTACAAGAACTTCAATGATCTTCTACCTTTTTCTTTCCGCCATTTAATGTGACGACATATCGCAAAGCATCAAGCATGATATTATCTCATTTTTCAACATACGACATCTATTTTTTTAAAACACAACCGCAACCATAATCATAACAAACTAGTCCAAGTTAACTGCAACAATCCATGGTCCTAAACCGACTGCAAAATTAGGCTAGTTGTAGCAAAATCCTACACTGCGTGCTAGCTAGACCTTTTTTTGATATAAGCTTAGTTTGAATTTTCTTTTAAATAGGCCTGATTGATAACCGTGGTAGCTCAGGGGCTAGGCGCTCGCTTAAAATTTCGAAGTACGCGAGTGACCTGGGTTCGATTCCCGTAGCCGGCACCACTAAAATTGTTAATTGCAATTTTAAGTGCTGATTTACCACGTGCTCGGCGGTGAAGGAAAACGTCGTGAGGAAACCTGCATGTCTGAGAAATAAAAAAAATATTTCGAAGAGATGTGCAGTCCGCCAACCCGCATTGGAGCAGCGTGGCGGATTCTTCCTAACTCCAAAACCCTCTCAGAAATGAGAGGAAGCCTGTGCTCAGCAGTGGGACATTTATAGGCTGAAACTTTACTTTTTTTTAGACCTGATTCTGATTTCAGCTACGCTTGAATTCGATTTAAGGCTTAAATTTGTTTTTGCTTTTAATGACTTAAAAAATTGCCCGCTCTGTGTCTTGATGATTCTTCCGAGAACATAGGCTTTTTTGCAAACCAGTGTAGTTTAAAAAAATGACGTTAAATAAATATTATGTAATAATCTAAATTGAATAAAAATCTATTCTATTCTAGACTTGAATTTGGTTTTAGCTTTGCTTGAATTTATTTCAACTAAGCCTAATTCTGATTTCGGCTAGGCTTGATTTCGATTTCAGCTAGGCTTGATTTCATTTCCGCTAGGACTGATTTAAATTTCAGCTAGGCTGAATAGTTTTCCTATATTTTTGATATAAAACAGTGGCCCAATTCAAAAAATAAGACAAATCTCATTAAAAAATAAATTTTAACTGAGCAACCAAACACATTATCCACCAATTAGTTATTATTATTGTAAAGTCCAACAGATACATGATACTTACTACAAATATTAACGAAAGATTAAAAATAAAATGACAAACTTTTTAGAGATTACATACATACAATGACGCCTTTTCCCCACTTTTCGCCCTCGCTGAAAACGAGGCTTGACAGGTGGCGAACCATGTCGCCGAGAGATTAAATGATTAAGTGTAACTATGTAATTTTTATTGACTAAGTGTAACTAATTCATTTGCTAAGTTTTGATGTAGAAAAACAACACCAATCAATATGTAAAAAACTTTTATCATATATGTCACACCAAATGACGTCGAAGAAAGCGCATACCAGCATACCAGCTTTGCTTTGACAGGAGTTTATGGTAAATAAATGACCCGCGCGCCACCTCTCGTCGACGTACTCTTCTAGACATATTATAACGTAAATTTATACTAGACAAGGGCAATCATTGATATAAACAATGATTTACACTTCTGTACATGAAATTAGAATTAACAATTTTATTAAAATGTACCTTTTTTACTTACCCATTACTGATACTTTCCTAGAACATCTTCGATTCGATGAAAAAATAATCGAGTCGTTATTTAAGTAAGTATTTGTTTATGGAAGAAACGTCGTATCCAAACGTCATCCAGATGATGGTGATAAAATTTTGTGTGATGAACAAGATTAGACTTAAAAAGCATAAATGTAATATAAAAAATGTTATAAATGTTCTAAAAGTAACTTTTCTAAATACAAAGACAAAAGTTGACCAGCTGATAATAAGTGGAAATTTTGATGATCTTTGACATTTCACAAAGGAAATACATATTTTATGATTTTATTTAAATAAATGATTCACCTGAACAAAAACTAGCTTTTGGGATATGCAGGATTTCTCAAAATAGTTTCCATTACACCAGCGATGTGATACCAGCAGCGAGCACCAAACTAGATTAAATTAGATGAGGACCTGGCCCTGTTTCACGGTCATTTGCGCATATAAATATAATAAATATTTCCTATTTTTAATTCAACTGCTTTAATAGGAAGCAAAATTCACTCCGCACAATCGCGCTTACAAAAAGGGACCTTTCACCTTTTCATCGCTGAACTCCAAAGTAACACTGAATAGCCGAAAAATATGCGAGGTATTATGAAAAAGTTAAATTCCCCCGGAGCTAATGCCCATAATCTTGGCAACTTTTAATAGGACAGGGCTCGAATTTGACGGCCATTATTCAAAAATATACTTGGAGGGTGTCCCGCCACCTGCGAAACTTTATTTCATTTGGATTATGTCTTCGGAATTATTTTTAGGGTAACTTTAAAATGGCCACGGTCTATGCTGGTCATCGATTATAATTTTTTAGTAATTAATATTAGAAATTCTAGTAATCCTTAATTTTCTCATATGAAAAATTAACAAAATCAAGCCTTACTTTGCGAAAATCTGTTAAAACAAGTGTCGTGTTCTCCGTATTAGTGGTGTATATTGGCAGGCTGGCAGTGCTCTTCAAAGACAAGTTAATACACATCATTTTAAATTTTGCATGCGGTGATCCGCATCTTAACAAATTAACTTTCTTTTCTTTCAAAAAAAACAAATTAATTACTGAAAATAAATTGAAATGCTTGTATTTACGCGAACACTACACATTTAAATGAAACTAAATTTTACGGATTTTATCGCGTTTTATTTTATTATTTATAACCCGACGTTTCGAGTGCTTTACAGCACCCATGGTCACGGGCGGACTCTGGGTCTGGGTGCTGTAAAGCACTCGAAACGTCGGGTTATAAATAATAAAATAAAACGCGATAAAATCCGTAAAATTAGTTTCATTTAAATGAAATGCTTGTGTTAGGTGATGGTTGACGAGAATAGTCGAATTGCTGATTCGAATCTACGAAGTTAAGATTCGCTGACCTTATAGTTGACCAGGCGGATATTAGCGATATCGTTCAGCTAATCCCATGTCCTGATATGTGACGATACCACGTCGACAACTACCGAATACTGTCGGAAGATATCAACCGCGCAGGAAATATTACAGTTCCACAAATGTGCCCGCAAACACAGGGGCATTCACTCGTCCCAACCTACCCGTGCCCGACGTAACGCTTAAGCGATAAGTGGGGAGGTAATCTAGGAAGCAGTGGACAATAACAACACAACCAGTACCGAAAACCAACAAATTGGATTTTTGCACAGATCTTGGCTCCGGCTGCAATTCAAACCTACGTAGGTACCACCCCAGGGCCAGTTATTCTGCCGTGAAGCTGTAGTGTGCAAGCATTACTGTGTTTTGGTGACGGGCGCAGTGTGGTTTATGGGTATTGTGAGCATTACTGTGTTCCAGTTAACAGGGCACTGAGAGCTAGTGTAATCACTGGGCATTTGGGACTTAAGAACTGATGTCTCGGGGTGACGGGCGCATACAGAAATATTCTGGGTGACAGTATTTGTTGTGGGCGGACGTTCCTCTTACCATCAGATGAACGTTTTGCTCGTTTCGTCACTTTCTACAGTAAAAAAACTTACCCGCGGCGTGGTAGTCAGGTTCTAACCACTTGGCTACGCGGTCCGCAAAAGGAGTCATATAATCTGGAGTAGACCAATTATGGACGGCGAAAAATACAAGCCACCGTGTAAGTGGTGAAGACAAAATTTCTCAATATAACGACATAGGACATTACCGAATCGAACCGCTTTTACCAGTATTATTTTCTCCTCTAACCTCGCAAACAAAATTTTGTTTAATATCGGGTTTCTAATAGTTTGGGAAGAGGGAACAAGGGTTATTATGTACAGGTCAAGTGTTTTTGCGCTTGTCACATGTCACGCAAACATTCTATTATGTTTTATTAAGGGTCTCCCCAATTTATTTACGGTTTATTTGAAACACGTTACTTCGGTACGAGTACTTTTAGGTTAGCTTCTACGATTTTAATTCTTGTTCAAATTTATGTATTACACGTCAATATTAAGTAAATAAATAAGCCACAGATAATATTAGTAAACGTCATTTTGTGGAAATCATATAGACTTCAAAGGAGTAACAATATTAATAAGTTTGTATATATTGTAGTTTTAAAGAATACCGTTAACACTTTCACAGGAGAGAAAGGCACCTACTGGTGCCTCTTTCCTACCTAGTTATCGTAAGAGGCGACTAAGATACTGTACGGACAGCCTTTGATCGTGCAGAATAACACCTGTTTACTGTCACTATACTGCTCGTGGGAACGCAATGAGGATTAAGAATTTTTTTGACTCGTACCAAAATTCCCCCTTCCAGAACTTCCCCCTTTTTGAAGTCAGTCAAAAAAGAATAAGGCCATCGGTTCATCGGTAACCGTTTCCAAATTTGAATTAATGACACTGAGCCAGCCACATGTATGAATGATGCAACAAAACTGTTCAAAAATCAATTCGTTTTGCTCTGCCTCATTTAAAATTTCACTATGAAAATATTCTTCTTCTATCTTCTATATAATTAAAAATCAATCGCCGCATGTATGGAACATCATCACCTGAGAACGGCTCGACCGATTTACCCGACTTTTGTAGCTGTTCGTAATTGACACGACAAGGTTTATATGAAAGAAAATTTAACAATTGCGCACAATTCATTTTATTTATTAATAAAACATACATACATACATACATAAGATCACGACTGTATCCCTTAAGGGGTAGTCAGAGACTGGGCACTCACTGCAAAAACAGATGACTGCCACAATCCACGTTTCACCAAAACAATATAATGCACTTGGTGTGATAGGTGGTGAGCCCATCGCCACCATGCGCTGTTGGGTGCACAGTGCAGTTTAATTCCTTTCTCGCCTTTTACGAGGTCCATTGGAATTAAATAAGGGCATTAATAAAATCCGTGCCGTGGTAGCTCAGGGGCTAGGCGCTCGCTTTTAATTTCATAGTACGCGAGTGACCTGGGTTCGATTCCCGATGCCGGCACCACTAAAATTGTTAATTGCAATTTTAAGTGCTGACTTACCACGTGCTCGGCGGTGAAGGAAAACATCGTGAGGAAACCTGCATGTCTGAGAAATTAAATAATATTTTCGAAGATATGTGAAGTCCGCCAACCCGCATTGGAGCAGCGTGGCGGATTCTTCCTAGCTCCATAACCCTCTCAGAAATGAGAGGAGGCCTGTGCTCAGTAGTGGGACATTTATAGGCTGAGACTTTACTTTTTTTTATTAATAAAATCCATTTTATAAACAACGTAATGATGATGACAGAAACGACCTCCGCAAACTGTGGCACGATCATTTAGGTAACAACATCAACTAATTTTCAGTGACACGGAATAGCGCTCCGAAAGCTAATTAACCTGTCCGCTCTCGTGGCATTAAACCCGTCGCAAATGATACGTGAAATTGATTTTTCAGTAATATTATATTCACATAGGAGCCGTCAGATGCCGGGCGCCTAAAAGTTGGTAGTGCGCGAGACACCTGAGTGCGATCCCCGGTGCCGGACACGGGCTTATCGGTGAAGAAAAATATCGTGTGGAAACCTGACTGTCTCATCATCTGCATCATTTCAACCTATCAATAGTCCACTGCTGGACATAGGCCTCCCCCATAGATTGCCACAAAAGTTTGTAGCTCTCTTTCTGGGAGGATTTTGCCTAAGTTGCCACGCTTGGCAAGCGGGTTGGCAACCGTTTGTTTATTAATGGGTTACAGGAAAACGCTGCTGCCCATCCCCTGGTTTTCATTCTCCCTCTGTCGACTTTTACGATACCCACGGGATGCGATGAGGTGGTAGATTCTCTTAAGCCTCTACCACACGACCGTTACTTAGAGATAATTGACGATCGTGTGACATGACTGCGCCACGGATCGTGTGTACTAATCCCAGAAGGAGTCAACATTTGTGTAAAAACACAAATTTCTAGTTGCGTTGCATGTCTAACAAATAAAAATATTTCGACATGTAAAGACCACTAGTGGTGGCAGGATTTCTATACAGGAATACGTCTAGGCAGATATCACCCCAGAGTAGTCATTCTGCCGTGAAGCAGTAGTGCGCAAACATTACTGTGTTTCGGTGACGGGCGGAGTGTTGTACACAGAAATGTTCTGGGTGACACAGCATTAGTTATGGGCAGACGTCGCACTTACCATCAAGTGAACGTTCCACAAGCCTCGTCACTTTATCCAATAAAAAAACCGACCCGCTATAGCGAAACCGATATAGTCTTTAACTAGGAATACAGTTTTACTATGTAATTGAATAATGTTATTAACTTAAGATAAATCGTATCTCCTGTTAATGGTCCTTTAATAAATAAATAAAAGCAGCCCGGTTGAGGCTTGTACGTTGAAATCTACACCGGTTCAAAAAATAAGACCTGAGAGAAGAACCAACCAGTTTTTTTTTTTAATATCATATTATTTGCCAATTTAATGACATTTATAAAATTCCTTATTTAATTACAATATCACATATTTGGTAGCAATGGGATTTGCAAGTGCAGAGTAAGAGATATTTCCACACATCTTTGTCCTCTATGCAATTATCTAATTTATAATACGCTTTTTCTAATATATGTTTGATAACTTTTAGGAATTTTGATATAAAATTTTATGGATTAAAAGTTTTTAGTTTTTAGTTTTTTTTACAAGTAACACGAATTTACCGCGAAGACGGCAAAGCATACCGCCGCCTTTGTCGCCTCAATGCGTGCCGTCGCTTGTGTCGGCTCAAAGCATGCCGCCGACCTTGTAGGCGCACGGCGCGAAATACCTACCTACCCCTTTTTCGAAACCCGCCGATCATTTACTAGTCGCCCGCGCAATTTGCTTTCGAATAGATATAAGTGTTGCATTGCCAGATTATGTGAAATACCTTATGTCGTAATCTATTGTGGAACATTGTAATATCATTAAATGGTGTGGCAAATACATAGACTCAAGGCGGGAATATTGATATATATTTTCGGTGATGTAATTGCTGTTAGCCTTCTCGGCTTTTACAGCTTCATCGGATACTGTGCTCGCGTGCCAGGTTTGGTTTGACCCAAACACATGGGAATATTGAACATCATCTCCGTAACCGTCAAGTAGACTATCATAAATTAGTGATTTTAATAAACCTACTTTACGGATTTTATCGCGTTTAATTTTTAAACTATTTATAACCCGACGTTTCGAGTACTTTACAGCATCCATGGTCACGGGGGGGACTGCAGTCTTATTTAATTTTATTAAACGTGTAATATTCGCGTAAATATAAGAAATCATTATAAATTAGTGATTTACGATTAGTAATCTTAGTACATTTATTATGTACGAACCAACATTTTAAAAGTTAAATAAAACTATTTTTACGGATTTTATCGCGTTTAATTCTGAACTATTTCTAACCCGACGTCCTCCCGTGAACGACCATGGGTGCTGTAAAGCACTCGAAACGTCGGGTTAGAAATAGTTCAGAATTAAACGCGATAAAATCGTTAAAAAATAGTTTTATTTAAATGTGTAATATTCGCGTAAATAAGAGAAATCATTGTATTTTAAAAGTTGCAAGCAATCGTTTGGTGGTGTTCTACGGCGAACAGTTGAGTGACGACACGTTACGAGTTCACGACCTCCTACCCGGAGCGGCTACTCGTATGATATAACAACTTGCTTTCTCTCTCTCACTTCGTGTCTTCGCTCGCTCTATGCAGAACTGCAGAGGTAATAAATTAGTTTCACTTCACAAATAATAATAATTTAATGTTTAATTTAATAACTTTTATTATTTTTATTGAAGGGTTTTTCCAAATAAGCTGTTTTCTTATGTTTAAATATCGACACCTATAACGTAGCTCACAGGAACAACCCGGTTTTCGTTACACACTGTATAAGGTTTTGTACTCATATATATTCTAAATGTAACTTACTTTTTGTTGCTTAAATAAATGAAAAGAAAATAACACTAACGAACCCTTCAGTTCAATGATTAAGGAATTACTTGGTCATGGTACTTTTTTTAAATACATACGTTAAAAAAAGCTGAAAAGCTGTAGTTGAATGAAATATTAGATTTAGTTCCCTGAAAATGTTTTCGCACCAAGATTTTCCCGTTGCTTTTGTACCAAAAAAGTTTTTTCCGAGCGACGAAGTGACTCGGCACACGCACCATCTATCCGGCTCTGTTCGTGTACTTTTTTATTTTGTTTTTATTAGCACTCGACGCCCATCAAATGTCATTTTGGTTTTATTGTTTCGAGTTTTTTTCGAGTATTTTCACTATAAAAAGCAAGATTCACATTTTCTGTAATTTAACGTTGTCGTGACTATGAAATGTTGGTTTACTTTTTTCAATATGATTTACGGCGAAGAAAATAAGATTACAATTTTTTTGTACTTGCTTTTGTTAATGAACCCAATAAAAATTATGAAGTCGAAAAATCTCACAGCCAAACATTTACTGAAATCAGTAAATGTTTGGCTGCAAAAATATTCTATTTTCTTTCTTTTAAATATCAAATTCCCACAAGCTTTAAATATTATTAAGAGTTTTTGCCTTTATAACTTTTTATTATTCATTATTTCTGTATTTTCTATTAACTTCAAAATGTGTAATTTCTTACAAGTAAGGTTTTCTTCAAAAAAGGAGGAGTTCAAGAAAGGAGGAGGGGCAATTCGTCTGTATATTTATTTTCTTGTATGTTCGGCCATAACTTCTTTGTCGGTGGACTGGTTTAAATTATTATTTTTTAATTAGAAAGAGAGTACCGTAGTGGTGTTCTCATATATATTATAAGTAGTGATGATGAGATCCATAAGAAATTATCAAACTCTTAAATTCGCATAATCATGATTGGAGCTTCTGCACGGAAGTCGGTTTTTTGATTAATAATTATTAGTACTAGAGATAATTTATGTAAATATATGAAATGAGTAACCACATTAATGCACAAAGCGTTGTGCGATGCTATGGCTTTGATACCGACTAGACTACATAGATCAGGCGGACGTCTTTCTCTGTGGTCTATTATTTTGTTATATCCATTTATTATTTATCCACATATTAATTTGATAACGGGGTAGGCAGAGATCACTTTTCGCCTCCACGGGAAACGAGTCGTGGCGGACTACATCGCCGCCATTTTGGTACCAATCAAAAAAAATCTTAATCCCTATTGACTCACTTCTTACGACACCTCGGTAGGAAAGAGGTAGATGCTATTCTACTCTGCCGGACACCTATCGGACACTTTGAAAAATTTTTTAAAGTTAGTGTCCCTAAAGTTTATATAACTTGAATATTACAGAACATGATTTGTTTTTTATTTAACAGAAATTTGTTTTACCGTTGGACATAGCTTTGTCTGCCATAGTTTTAGTGTTTTGTTCTTAAACTTACTGAATTATTGAAGTATTTTAACTAGATCATGGTCATCATGGGTCGAAACTGGTCCGTAATTCATAAAAACCTTAAGTGTTTGTTATTGAGGTTTGAGTAATTATTTATTCGCAACACTTTAAATACTTTGCCACTGTTTGACCAGTGTTTGAACAGATAATATTATGTATTTGTCATTGGCAGTATGAACGTAAACCAACGACAGACTATTATGTGATTAACATTGTAAATACGAACGTAAATAATTTTTTTTTTTTATTGGACAGTGTGACGAAACGAGCAAAACGTTCACCTGATTCAAAGTGCAACGTCTACCCATAACAAATGTTATGTCACCGAGAACATTTCTGTATGATAAAACACTGCGCTCGTCACCCTGACACATCAGTTCTTAAGTCTCATATGCCCAGTGATTACGCTAGCTCACAGTGCCCTTCAAATCGAAACACAGTAATGTTTGCACACTACTGCTTCACGGCAGAATAACTGGCCCTGGTGTGGTTCCTGCCTAGACGGATTCCTTCAATTTAATGTATTTGCAACACATTCCTCTTTTCTTCTCCATACAAAGTAACTATGCCAAATCTCACACTCGCAATATGCTTCAAAAGAGATACAAAGTTTTCACATTGCGTATTATTATTTTAATAATTATTCCGGTTTCTTGTTAAAAATTCTTTAAGTTATTTGATAAATTCATAAAACAGATTATAAGTAGAATTCAATGAAGTAAATGTAAAGGGAATTTTATTAAAAATCCGCCTTAAGAATTCTTTTGAAATTTATTTTTTACCCATCCTTATTAAAAGAAACTGTACAATTCTTCAAAATATAAACTATTTTTTCATTAACATAAAATATTGCTTGTGATTTATTTAAACAGCGAATAAAACTTCATTCCATTTTTTACTGCAAAATAGTTTAGGTGTGCTATTAGATCGCTTAGAGCCAGGGATGATCAAACGTTTGAACACAATCACAATAGACGACAATCCAGCATCACACATACTTGCAGCTTCTCAGAGTCGATCGATCGTAGTCTAACAAAATTGAGGTAGATTTCCAGCAGTTCAAGTTTGAGAACCCCTGTTAGACGATGTTTCTCTTCCATTTTGTTCACTGGACTCTGAAACCAATTATCTCTTGGTAACAGTTTTCTTATTTTTCTTTAGAGTTGATATGCACCAGTTTGTTGCAGTGTTAATTTCTGGCAAAGTAGGCTTTTTTTTATTTCATAAAGTGACAAGTCGAGCAAATCGTTCACCTGATGGTAAGTGCAACGTCTGCCCATAACAGATGCTTTGCCACTCAGAATATTTCTGTGTAGCACCACACTGCGCCCGTCACCTTAAGACATCAGTTCTTATGTATCATATGCCAAGTGATTACGCTAGCTCTCAGTGCCCATCAGATCGAAACACAGTAATGTTTGCACACTACTGCTTCATGGCAGAACAACTGGCCATGGGATGGTACCTACCTAGACGGATTCTGAAATAGGAATCCTCCAAGTCTGAGAGTAATGACCATAAAACTGGTGGTAGAATTCCTATTTCAGAATCCGTCTAGGTAGGTACTACCGCAGAGCCAGATATTCTGCCGTTTAAAACATTACTGTGTTTCCGTCTGAAGGTCACTGAGAACTAATGTAATTACTGGGAATGTCATCATCATCATTTAAGATCCTCGCCAGTCTACTGCTGAACATAGGCCTCCCCCATTGATTGCCACAAAATACGGTCCTGAGCCACCTGCATCCATCACTTCCCGCAAAACCGTGCAGGTCGTCGCTCTAGTTTTCGATTGGAGTTTGCCACTCGAGAACCTTTCTTCTCCAGCGGTTCGTTCTACGAGCTATATGGGCGGCCCATTACCTCATCAGCTTACTAATCCTAAGAGCTATGTCCAGTCACTGTGCATATGAAACTTGAGGACTGATATCTTAGGGTGACAAGTGCAGTGTGGTGCCATATAGACATGTTCTGGCTGACAAAGCATTTGTTATGGGCAGACGTTGCACTTACCTTCACGTGAGCGTTTTACTCCTCACTTAGTCCTATAAAAATACTTAAAGAAGTCAAATGAAAGAAGATAACGTAACATATGTTATATACTAACAATGAAAAATTGTCGATAGTCATTGGAAATTACAACTTTTTGATTTTACAACATATTTTATTACTAGCTAATGCCCGCGACTTCATCCGCTTTGATATATGTTTCTCAAATACCCCGTGGGAACTATTTGATTTTCCTGGATAAAAAGTATAAAAGTACCCTATATTCGTCCCCAGGATGCAAGCTATCTGTGTATGAAATTTCGTCAAGATCGGTTTAGCGCTTGAACCGTGAAAAGGTAACAAGCAGACAGAGGAACAGAGAGCGTTACATTCGCATTTATAATACTAGTATGGATGTAAAAGCACTGCCTGTATTCTTATCAGAAGGGGCCTTCTTCAGGTATGTTTTAAATAGAACGTCCGTAAGAAGTGAAGAGCACCGCCCGCCCTCCGCCCGCCAATACCACCACCGGGAGCCGCTCCCTGTGGCGGTATTCGTTTTCTTGTGCACGCTGTTGAGAGGGAGGGCGGACGGTGCTCTTCAAAACTAGGTAATACACACCATTTTACATTTTGCATGCGGATCTTAGCAAATTAACTTTCTCTCCTTTACTTTTTTTTATTATTTATGTTTGATTCATTTTATTTCAATTTTCTTTTATTAGTATATGTTTATGTTGTAACTAAGTGTGTTGCCCTTTTGTGCTGTATCAATAAATGCTTTTTTCTTTCTTTCTTTCTTTAATTGTGAGCTTAAAAGAAATGAGTATAGAAGAGTTTAGAAGTATACGAGCTCGTGAATGACCTAGTCGAAGTTTGTTTAATATGTTCACCTTTCTGATTGTATTCGCTTTGTTGTGTGATATGCGTAATTACTTGAATTTTAAAATTGGTCTGAATTTTCTATTATCAAACCCATATTTTAAGTTAATTAATTTAGGCATAATTCCCATTCATTGAACGCTGAGACTGATTAAAATTTAATAATGGTTCAAATTAATTACAGTGGTACATTGCGGTTAGAGTGCGTGAATTTAATGCGATCAGGGTACTTATTAAATACTGGTCGGTATGTTGTGGCAATAATCCGTAGTTATGTAATAAAATGATATTCTCTGCATAGTCTTCGCAATAAACGATATCGACTAGCCATTATTTCACCTGGTGGTTAGAACTACGTCTGTCGATTACAAATGATGTTTCACCCAGAACATTTATGTGTGGCCCAGTGGTTACGCTAGCTCACAGTGCCCTTCAAGCCGAAACACAGTAATGTTTGCACACTGCTGCTTCACTGCAGAATAACTGGTCTTGGGGTGGTACCTGCCTAGACCGATTCCTGCATATTTTACAATTAAAATAACAAAAAAATCCCGCTGGGTTTCTTACTTGTTCTTCCCATGTCAGAGGCATTTCTTTGCGAACCAGTGGAAGCTTAAAAAAAATGACGTCGAATGAGTATTATGTAAATTATCAGTATAATCATCTACATTGAATAAAAAAAAACGATATGTACAATGTTATGTGATTTTTTTTCGACTTTTTATTTATAATTCTCGAAAACCTTCAATAAATAATAATTTTCGTTAGTGATGGCTTCCAAAAGTTATCTGTATAAAGAATAGGAAGGAAAACAAACCTAGAACGTTGTATTAATGCTAGCAAACAGTGTAATGGCAAAGTTAAGAATGTAAGAACGCGTTATGAGACCCAAGGGATAGTTAAAGCTGGTTACGATAGAATCCTTCGAAAGTCTTCCTTTCTTTTTTTATTCTGAGAGCTGTATTAGAACTATAGGATAGCTCTGATTTAGACGAAATCATCTTTAATTTTTTTTATTTAAGTAAAAAAGTAAAGTAAAGTTTCAGCCTATAAATGTTCCACAACTGAGCACAGGCCTCCTCTCATTTCTGAGAGGGTTTTGGAGCTAGGAAGAATCCGCCACGCTGCTCCAATGCGGGTTGGCGTACTTCACATGTCTTCGAAATATTTTTTAATTTCTCAGACATGCATGCAGGTTTCCTCACGATGTTTCCCTTCACCGCCGAGCACGTGGTAAGTCAGCACTTAAAATTGCAATTAACAATTTTAGTGGTGCCGGCACCGGGAATCGACCCCAGGTCATTCGAGTACTATGAAATTTAAAGGGAGCGCCTGGTCCCTGAGCTACCACGGCTTTTTATTTAAACTTTATTGTTTTCCCCATAAAAGGATACAATGGGTGGACTTAATGCCAGTTGGTATTCTCTGCCAGTCAACCCAGGGCGTAGCGAAACATTGTGGCAGGTATAAAACTCAAACAATATAAATAGCTAAAAGCTATTAATAAACATGGAATACAATATAAAAAATACTCAAAATACATAGCAATATATAATTATGATAAATATACAATACACATATATGCACATACATATACAGAAATACACGTAATGGTTCAACATAAATTTGTAAAAAAGAATCCACAAACAATTTTAGATGCAATCTTTAAAACAATGCTCCCGTATTAATCTCTTAAAGTTAATCTTATTTTGAACTTTTCTAATGTCATTAGGGAAAGGAGTTCCAGAGCAGTGCAGCCTGAACGATGAATGAGTTACCAACGAATTTGGTGGTTTTTTCTATGGAAGAAAGTGACGGCAGTTGCAAAACGTTCACCTGATGGTAAGTGCAACGTCCATAACAAAAACCGTGTCACCTAGAAAATTTCTGCATTGGAATCCTACCACCAAATTAAATTGCAATATTCATAATTTTTGTGTGCACTCCCGATCGTAACTGTCGATAGGGTCGACATATTTGGTTGAATCTTTTTTTGTTCATTACGATTTTTTTATATTCGATAAAGTGATGAAACGAGCAAAACATTCACCTGATGGTAAGTGCAACGTCTGCCCATAACAAATTCTGTGTCGCCCAGAAAATTTCTGTTAGACACCACACTGCGCCCATCACCCTGAGACATAAGTTATTAAGTCTCATATGCCCAGTGATCACGCTAGCTCACAGCGCCCTTCTAACCGAAACACAGTTCGCACACTACTACTTCACGGCAGAATAACTGGCCCCGGGGTGGTACCTACCTAGACGGATTTCTGCAAAGGAATCCTACCACCAGTGAATTTACTGGGATGAATTCACTCAATTGTATATTTTCGTTTAAAAAGAAAAGATCTGGTAATAAATTATTTCAGACGGAGCGATAGCTTTAAATTTCGTAGTTCCCACCCGAGCAACCTGAATACCTGGTGCCGGTAACACTAAAATTGTTGTGAATCAGCTAAGTGCTGATTTACTACTTACACAGTGGTAATAAAACATCTTGTTCAACATTAACATCATCACTTCAGCCTATCACTAATCCACTACTAAACATAGATCTCCCCCATAGATTGCCACGAAAGTTTGTAGGTCTCGTTTTTTTTGGGGATATTGCCATAGTTGCGGGTTGGCAACCTGATGTTCCAGATGTTCCGGGAAGATGCCACTGCCCATCTCCATTTTCCCTCTGTCGACCTTTACTATGCCCACGGGATGGGATGGTGTGGTAGATTCTCTTAAGTCGCCACCACACGGCATCACCACATCTTACTACTACTATATTAAAACTGAAGAGTTTGTAAGTTTGAACGCACTAATCACAGACCCGATTTTAAAACAATATTTTTGCAAAAGATAGCCCATTCATTTGGGAAGGTTAGAGGCTGTAAAACTTTTTGCTAAAGCCGCACGCTGAGAATTACCGCGAAGTTCTGAAAGTACGACGCAGTCAAGAAGTCGGCTTATATTAGAAGGATGAATCCGCAATGTGAATGGGCAAGTCGGTAAGGGTCGACATAGGCGAACGTATTACGTTTAGATCGAAAACGTTTTAATGAAGTAAAGTAAAAAGTAAAGTTTCAGCCCATAAATGTCCCACTGCTGAGCACAGGCCTCCTCTCATTTCTGAGAGGGTTTTGGAGCTAGGAAGAATCCGCCACGCTGCTCCAATGCGGGTCGGCGGACTGCAGATGTCTT
Organism: Luehdorfia chinensis; assembly: GCA_019845155.1. Classification (NCBI taxonomy): domain Eukaryota; kingdom Metazoa; phylum Arthropoda; class Insecta; order Lepidoptera; family Papilionidae; genus Luehdorfia; species Luehdorfia chinensis. The sequence continues at coordinate 599,085 of JAHVAK010000056.1, read as the reverse complement.
CGAAGTAAATTTCTCAGACATGCAGGTTTCCTCACGATGTTTTCTTTCACCGCCGAGCACGTGGTAAGTCAGCACTTAAAATTGCAATAAACAATTTTAGTGGTCCTGACAACGGGAATCCAACCCAGGTCACTCGCTTACTATGAAATTTAATACGAGCGCAGGGGCGGCTCACGTATGTGTATAATGGATCTTAATCCGGACGCAAATATAAAATGGTTTATAAAAGGCCGAGACTCGGCGGCTGTCTGTCGTAGAGAAATAGAAACAGATAGCGGACAGAGAAAGCGGACTGCACATGTCTTCGAATCTTTTTTTTTTTTTTATTTCACAGACATACATGTTTTCTCACGGTGTTTTCCTCCACCGTCGAGCACGTGGTAAATCAGCACTTAAAATTGCAATTAACAATTTTAGTGGTGCCGGCACCGGGAGTTGAACTCAGGTCACTCGCGTACTATGAAATTTAAAGCGAACACCTAGCCTCTGAGCTGCCACGGAAAAGGAAAGGCCATATCAAAAGTACCCGAAACCGAAGAGCTTGTGTGAAAACACTAATGAAAGTAGAGGAAGCTGAAGATGTGTCAGGATCGTAGCAATTGAAAAGATGTGGTCTTTGCCTACCACTATGGGAAAGAGGCGTGACGATATGTAAACCGCGGAGCGCAGCTAGTTCGTTATAAATGTCATTGAGTTGTTATTTGAGGCCGATTTAGACAACGGCGATAACTTCCGAATATTAAAGGGGTAGTGCGACAAGAGTACGAGAAAAAGCACAGGCACTCTCTCGTCCCAATAAGATTGGAAGTAGGCTAGGATGCATTGTCAGAAACACGGGGTCAATCACAAAAGAAGCAGGCCCAAAAACCAACAATTCATGTTTTAGCACAAATGTTGGTACCAGCGGCGTAGGAGTCAGGTACTCTGACGACTAGGACACACGGTCGTCAAAACGTCACCATTAAAATAACAAATTACACAAGAAACCAAAGTAAATTTACTCATTACAACCATTCAGTTTTTCATTAAAGATCCGATTCCGAAGGCATTTGCTAAGTACTTTTAATTATTTTATATATTGTCAGAAGCCGTGTGGTGGCGGCTCGTTAAAAGAATACTACCACTCCATCTCATCCATTGGATCTCGTAAAAGGCGAGTAAGGAATTAAACTGCACTGTGCACCCAACAGCACATGGTGGCGATGGGCTCACCACCTATCACACCAAGTGCATTATATTGTTTTGGTGAAACGTGGATTGTGGCATTCATCTGTTTTTACAGTGTGTGCCCAGTCTCTGACTACCCCTTATGGGATACAGTTGTGATCTTATGTATGTATGTATTGTCAGACGCAATAAACGTATCCCTACTAAAATGTCTGTTAAACGCACCTGTCCGTAAACGTACGCTTCGGTGTAGTGGGCGGCTTAAGAGAATCTACCACCCCATCTCATCCCGTGGGTGTCGTAAAAGTCCACGGAGGAAAAATTGTATCCTCATGGATGGGCAGCAGCATCTTTCTGGAGCATCTAAATCAATAAACTGCGGTTGACAACCTGCCGGACGAGCGTGGCAACTTTGGCAAATTACCCCCAAAGTGAGCTACAAACTTTTGTGGCAATCTGCGGGTGTGGTTAAAAATGATGGTTAAAAGTGACCTCGTGTTAGGCTGAAATGATGAAAACCCACTTTACTTGAGAATTTCTAGTGTGTGCAGCGTCGTTTTTAAACAAGACAAAGGGAAGAAAATGTGCATTGATTGCTCGCTTGTCACCTTTACGCAAAAATCGGTACTTTTTTTTTGTTGACTTCCTATTCCAAAAAAAATGTTCACATTCAAAAGTTTTCACCTCGAAAATTCGCTGAGCGAAAACCGTTAACGAAATTGAAGCCTTCAAAGTGGTAAAGTTCCACCGCGCTGTGTGCGCTAAGCCCGATGGCAATTCAATTATGCGGAAAATTAAATACAGCACTGTGTACGCTGCGGTTTGTGAACGGCAGCGGGGTCCGATTAGGGCACTTTTTTATAACTCATACAGTCACGCCTTTTTTCCATGTAAGGGGTAGGCAGAGACACTTTTCGCTGCCGTGGTAAACGAGACGTGACAGGTGGAGAACCATGTCGCCGCAATTTTTTTTTTTGATATAAGTGACGGAACGAGCAAAACGTTCACCTGATGGTAAGTGCAACGTCTGCCCATAACAAATGCTTTGAAACCCTGAGACATCAGTTCTTAAGTCTCATATGCCCAGTGATTACGCTAGCTCTCAGTTCCCTTCCAACCGAAACACGGTAATGTTTGCACACTGCTTCACGGCAGAATAACTGGCCCTGGTGTGGTACCTACCTAGACGGATTCCTGCATAGGAATCCTACCACCAGTGGTACGAGTCAAACATTTCTTACTTCCCATTGCGTTCCCGCGAGCAGTACAGTGATAGCATCGCAAATTATGATGGAAGACTGCCCGTACAATACCTTAGTCGCCTTTTACGACGACTCGGTAAGAAAGAGGTAGGTGTTATTCTACTCTGCCGGACACCTATTAAAGCACATTTGATTTACAGAGAAATAATTGTAAAGGAGACAAAGTTAATTTGCTAAGATCCGCGTGCAAAATGTAAAATGGTGTGTATTACCTAGTTTTGAAGAGCATCGCCCGCCCTCCCACAACAGCGTGCACAAGAAAACCAATACCGCCACCGCCAAGTGAAGTCACTTGATAATGCATCGTTTTGAGGTGAAACACGTGTCGTGTTCTCGACTTCAGTTATTTGTATTGCCTAGTGATAGTGTTGTAGTAGTGGAGGGTATCTGGTGGCGGCTCTCGGTGAGGCGCGCACGGGAGGGTGGCACGCACGGGAGGGCGGGCGGTGCTCTTCAAAACTAGGTAATACACACCATTTTACAGTTTGCATGCGGATCTTAGCAAATTAACTTTCTTTCCTTTACTATAATGGATTTCCGCGTAGTAACGCCTGATTCTATTAACTAGAAAAATAATTATTAATGGTACACGGACTATGCTGTGGTGTTATCCTTTATTTATCACTTCTTAGTTAATCAATTGCAATTTGTGTGCAGCAAAGCGTAAAACCAACGTGACCATACGTCCCGCTTTTTGTGGATCTGCAGACTGCAGTGTAATCCCAGAGTGCAAATAAATCTACGATTACGTAGAGAGCAAAAAGATGAGGCAACGAGGTGACAAATCTTGCACTAGAAGCAGTAAATAGCCGTTTCAAACGCCATATCACAATTCTTAAAGCTACGTATATTTACTACCATTTTATCATTGACATATCATGTATTTGTTTTTATGATTAGTTAATTTTAGTTATTTTCACAGCATAATGTCTTTGTGAGTTAGTTAGTTTTGGTGAAACGTGGATTGTGGCAGTCATCTGTTTTTGCAGTGAGTGCCCAGTCTCTGACTACCCCTTATAGGATACAGTCGTGATCTTATGTATGTATGTATGCATAATGTCTTATGGTATTTTTCTGTGGGGAAATGCGACTGAGGTAAAGGTGATTTTTGTTTTGCAAAAGAGGGCCATGAGATATATTTATAACCGTGGTTTTAGAGTGTCGCTTAGAGATAAATTTAAAGACCTTAATATCTTAACCATGGCCTCTCAATATGTATATGAAAACGTTATGTATGTACATAAGAATATTAATCACTTTAATAAAAAAAGTGATGTTCATAATGTGAATACCAGGAACAAGCACAAATTAATTATGCCAGTTACTGGACTTCACAGAGTCAGTAACTCTTTCATGGGGCAATGTATACGTTTTTACAACAAAATCCCAGAAAGTGCACAAAGTCTTTCAATAAAAAAGTTCAAACTATTTGTTAAACAAAGACTTTTTAAGAAGGGTTATTATAATATTAAGGAATACATGGATGATGATAACCTCTGGGAATGAGGTGATCACTGACAAGCTATTTCTACATCTTTATAAATCTGCTGTAATTGTATATTTCAAATGACTGAAAAAAAAATCCCGCTGGGTTTTTTACTGGTTCTTCCCAGGACAGCATTTGTTTGCGAACCAGTGTAGTTTAAAACGTTCAATAAGTATTTTGTAAATGATCTATATTGAATAAAAAAATCTTATATTCTTATCTATTCTGTTCTATTTAGTAAAAAAAATGTTTTAACCTCAGGTCTCATAAGCCCATTTATTACACTAGATCTCAGTGCCTTCCGACCGAAATACTGCAGTTTACAGATGGACATAGATCTCTTTCAATTTTGTTGGATATTTCGAAATCACCACTTTTAGGAGGTATCAAACTTTTCACACCTTCGATTCTATTTTTGTCACGAGACTGTATGTTGGCTGTGACAAAATTTAACAGTTGTACAATATATTTTTGCGTACAATATTTCCCATAGACAATAATACTTGTTTATTGACAAATTTTCCTCTCTTTCCTCTGTAAAGAATTATATGTTCCGCCTTTTCTCTTCAGTAAGGCTCTTTGAACTATAAATAGAATCAAGTCTACTTAAAACGACTCAGTATTCGAGAGATACGATGTATCTAATTTGAATAATCCACTCGTTAGAGTTGTAACTCCGCACAAGCAATTAGTACGTTGAGTAAGTAACGTTGTGCCCGCTACTAATTCTCTTTCCACCTAAACACTGAAGCTAGATGTGGCATTAGTTTCAACGTCTATAACTTGCAAAACCGCGTTGACTTGCAATGAACCTGATGTTATAGCTACATTTCGGCTCGACTGCAAATAAGCAAATGTACTTCCCTTCGCCAACTATCTTCGACGCTCGCAGCTTAACGTTACTGGAAGCGACACGGCATGTCATAGCAAAGTAATCGTATTTTTTCGTAGGGGTATATCATCACATCATCATAGTCGTTCGAAGGATAACCTATATGTATACAACTTGTATTATATCCCACAATTAAACTTATTGCCATTTTGATCATCTACGTCCCATTTTATCAACATTAACACATTAATACTCCTGAATCGTTTTGAGTGAGGTGTAGTGAGAGTGGTGTAGTGGTGATGTTCTCCTCTCCTAGCCGATTTCGACCACGGCGACAACTTCCGAATACTGTCGAGAGCCATCAACTGCGCAGGAGATATTATAGTGCCCGAAGTGTACGCGCAAACACAGAGGCACTCACTCGTCCCAACCTACCCGCGCCCGATGTAACGCTGATGTGATAAGATCGGAGGTAGGCTAGGATGCAGTGTCAGAAACACGGGGACAATCACAACACAACCAGACCCGAAAACCATCAATTCGTGTTTTAGCACAAATGTTGGCTCCGGCTGGGAATCGAACCTAGGACCGTGTAGAAGTCAGGTACTCTGACCACTAGGCCACGCGGTCGTCAGAGTACCTGACTTCTACGGTGTAGTGGTAGAGGGTATCCGGTGGCGGTTCCCGGTTGCGGTACTAGTTTGCTTGTGCACTCTGCAAAGTAACGTCTTATTCTATTAACTATAAAAATTATTTTTCGCAAAATTTTGCTGAATTCGTTGTTGTTTTAAAAAATGTGCAGCAGTTTTCATTAAGATTTTATACAAAAACACCAACTAAAATGACGACTTTTCCGGTACATTTTCACACAAATTATCATCATCATCATCAACAATAAACCAAATTCGTACCGAGCCGATATCCGTACTCATTTACATTTTAATTTTTAAAACGCCTCGTCACTTCTTTAACAAATCTATATGGAAAAATCTCTATCTTTTAAAAATAACCTATATGACCATACTTTAAATATACTCGTTATTATATGTATATACGAGTAGTTTTTATTTTTATAATATTGGTTTATTTAATATTATACAATAAAAATACGAGAAGTTATTGTTCACTTAATATAAATGTGCACCTTCCAGTAAATCTATATCGCTGTACTAAAGGTAGAGGGGAGGTTCGCAGGCGAGTTGAAAGCAGTAACGATTATTGTTACTGCCAGCGATAGAACGACTCCTGTTTTGTGAACTGATGATAAAAAACGCAGCAGTGTGCCGGTAATGGACGATTTCTAACAAGAATTAACATTACCATGCTTATAGCTTACTGCTTAATGTCGTAAAATTCAATTTCTTGCGGAATTTTTGCCAAAGTCGGAATTCACATTTTTTTTTCTTACCTTAAATAAAAATGAAGCGTCTTGTATATTCTAATCTAAAGCGATTAAACAACTTTTTAACGCATAAATAATAATTTTGCATATAATTTTTTTACCTGCTGATTCGTTCGTTACCACAGCCCGCCCCATCTTACCTGAAAAAAAATTGTTTTTGTTTAGTATTATTACATTATATTATTTATTTTCTAACAAACTTTACATAAAAATGATGTGATACACATTGACTCCGGCTGGGATTCGAACCCAGGCCCAGAGGCATAGAAGTCAGGTACTCTGACCACAGACTTAAAATTTTATGTATCTAAGACGTTATATATTTTTCTGTAAATTATTTTGTGGTGACCGTTCGCTACAGGCAGGCAAGTTCGTGCGCAACTGTCCCGCGGAGCGAAAAACGGTGGCGGGGACGAGGTACTCTAGAGGTAAAAGGGGATGGGTAGTGTAGCTGGTAAGGGAACTGCGTGTAAATACGCTTCACTGCATGTGAGGCCGGGCATTAGTGTGACGTATTACCTTGCCTCCCCCAACGTCTGTCGCCCGCAGGACGGTCGCGCACGAATTCGCCTGACTATAATTCACGCTAAGAAAGGAAGATGTTTTATATAGTATAACGGTGGCATCGCAGCACACTATTCACCTGGCAGGAAGTGGTCATCGTGGTTCATTCACACCGCCACACATCTGTAACGAACAATCAAAATGAAGGTGTATGTCACCATACAGACCTAAGATAATAATAAATAGAGGCCTCCTTTTAAGTAAAATGCTTGTGCCAGGAGACACTGCTCAGTAGCTAAAGTTTAAAAAAACCGCTAAAAGAGTTAAAAATCTAGTTTGCCAGTATACGCGCGTGCGTGTGTCAAAGTCAAAGTCAAAATTTCTTTATTCAGTTTAGGCTTGTATAGCTATATAAAGCTCTTATGAATGTCAAAATCTACAGCGGTTGAAAAAATAAGACCTTCTCAGAGGAGAACCGGCAAGAAACTCTGAAGTCTTTCTTTTTTTTGAATGCCATATTACATGTCATTTATAAGTTATCATTATTATTTAGTAGCAAGTGCAGAGTACGAGTTATTTCCACACATCTCTGTGTGTTTGCGCTAGAGTCTGTGTGTGTGTGTGTGTGTGTGTCAGGATGTAAGTGCGCTTGCACGCGCTAATTCTGCCGTGAAGCAGTTGTGTGCAAGCATTACTGTGTTTCGGTTTGAAGGGCACTGTGAGCCAGCGTAATCACTGGGCATTTGTGACTTGAGAACTGATGTCTCAAGGTGACGGGCGCAGTGTGGTGTCACACAGAAATATTTCTGGGTGTCACAGCATTTGTTGTGGGCGGACGTTCCACGTAAGCATCAGGTGAACGTTAAGCTCGTTTTCACTTTCTACAATTAAAAAAAAATAAGTAAGGGTGGATTGAAAAGTACTCGGCCTAACCAAGAAAATAAACACATACTAAATCAGTTATATTTTTATTTTTCTACATAATCACCATCAAGTTCAATACACTTTTGTCACCTCCCCTTCCAAGCATTTAGACCGTTAAAAAAAATGATTCTTCCTTAGAGTCAAAATATGCGTCTACAGCTGCTTTGACCTCGTCGTTTGTCGAAAATCTTTGACCTCCCAAGTGCTTTTTTAGGTTAGGGAACAGAAAGAAGTCTGATGGTGCCAGATCAGGTGAATACGGCGGATGCGGTAACAGTTCAAAGCCACAGTTGTGAATTCCAGCCATTGATGTACTGAGTGTGAACACGGGCGTTATCTTGATGAAACAGAACTTTTCTTCTGAGCATTCCTCGACGTTTTTCTTTTATTTCCTCTCGTAAACGACGTAGTAAGGTGCAGTAGTAATCAGAGTTTATAGTCTGACCCTTTCAGATAATCAATCATAATCAACCTTTCGAGTCCCAGAATACTGAAGCCATCACCTTATTTGCCGACAAAATCGACTTAGCCTTTTTAGGGGGTGGTGAACCAGGTCTTCTCCACTGTTTTGATTGTTGTTTTGTTTCCGGTGTACAGTAATGAACCCATGTTTCGTCCATATTAACAAAACGATTCAAAAAATCATCTGCATCGGCTTCAAGGCAAAACGAGAGCAATTTTCGAATTTACACATTTAATTACTTTCAGGTTCATAATGTGAATGTGGCGTTGGTATGTAATAACATCATAGTTATTATTTTTATCTAAACGAGTATTCAACTTATGGAAAGCAATTCGTTTTTATTGCTCGTGCGGCACGATGCCAAAATGGCTTTGATTGTATAAAAAAAAAATTAAATGTTTTTTAAAGGTTTGATAGCGTCTCAAGGTTGGATTTTTTTGGATTCAATTCTGTGGTAAACGAAAATATATTATGCTGCAACTTTTCTAAAATTATAATCAAAACACATTCCCAAAATTTCGTACAACCTTACAAGTATATTAATGTTTCAAGTTGTTTCATTGCAGAAAGACTAAAATATTCAAAAAATTACGAATCTCGATCGAAGATTTGTCTTGTCTGAAAGCGTGCTTCATTTGTTTTTTTTTTATTGGATAAAGTGATGAAACGAGCAAAACGATCGCCTGATGGTAAGTGCAACGTCTGCCCTTAGCAAATGCAGCGTCACTCAGAACATTTCTGTGTGACACCCCACTGCGCCCATCACCCTGAGACATCAGTTCTTCAGTCTCAAATGCCCAGTGATAGTGAGCTCATAGTGCCCTTACACACCACTGCTTCACGGCAGAATAGCTGCACCTATGAATACCTACCTAGATTGCATATTCCTGCATAGGAATCCTACCATCAGTTTTTTGCCTCAGATAACAAAAATACAAGAAAGAGGATATCTGCGGAGTTCCGTTCGCCTGTTTCATCTCAGTAAGAGGAACCTCTTCACGAAACAGTTGTAGGCTAAAAACGGGCATGATTTTTCACAAACGAAATTTATATTACTTAAACAGAAAATTTAAGAATTATTATTTCATTTCTTTTGAATTTACACAAGCGAGATCGAGATGTACTCGTAGTATTATTTTCTATTAGACATGGCACTAATAATATAATATATTCTAAGACGGCCGCGTGGCCTTTTGGCTTTAATATCTGAATTCTTAGCTGCGGGTTCTAGGTTCGAATCCTAGCAGGAGAAAACATATGTGCAAAAACACAAATTGTTGATTTTCGGGACTTATTGTTGATTTTTGGGACTTGTTGTCTTGTGATTGTCCCTCTGTCACACACTGCATCCTAGCCTCCTTCCGTTATTATCGCCTGAGTGCGCGGTTAGATTAGAACGAATAACGAGAGCCTGATGTGTGCTATCAGTACAGTTACTGGTTCTAATCTAGGTTTCTTTTTTATTGATGAAATTGATGAGATCCTCTTCATTACGGGCATAACAAATGCTGTGTCACTTAGAATATTTTTGTGTGGCAACGCACTGCGTTCGTCACTCTAAGAACCAGTTTTTTAAATTTCATATGCCCAGTATTACACTACCTCTCAGTACCCTTCACACATAAAAAGTTATGTTCGCGCACTACTACTTGACGGCAGAATAACTGGCCCTGCGGTACCTGCCTAAACGGGTCCCTGCACAGGAATCCTACCACCATTAATCCATTCTCGTATTTCTCATAATGTATTCCTTTAACAATGTAGTTATATTGTCACACAAATATTGTGTTATTGCAACGAAAAACTCGAGTCTGAAAGTTTGTCCATAATTAACTCTTATCTTACTATTAAACATAAACAAAATCGTGTAGATTCCTGTATATGTTGGCTAGCGCTTCTGGCGCAACGGCTAGATTAAAGACCTTAACGACTTTCAGGTGCAGGCGTTAGCCATATCTAATCGAGAACTCCATAAATCACGTCGTGAATTTCTTTTCCATTCCAACTTTCGCGATTTCAAAACATATTTTAAAATATAGTTTTAGTTTAAATGTCGTCTGGATTATTAAATTTCGAAATAGCTGCCCTAATCTAAATTGACTTCTTATATTTCGGTGAAATACTAGAATATCAAATTTCACAAACCTAATCTATATTTCAATACGTAAAGAGAAAGCTGAAATGTGTATATAATCTGCGTAACAAATACAGTCAATTTAATACGATAAAACATTCATTATTTACGTATATACTGACAATGTCAATCACATAATAGTCTGTCGTTTAGTTTAAGTTCATACTATCAGTGTCAAACACATAATGGTCTGTAACGAAACAGACAAAGAGTAGAGATTGGCAGCGAAGAATTTTATAACGTTGCCAACAAATAATTATTCAAACCTAAACAACATTCAAACATAAAATGTTATGAATAACGGTCGAATTTCAACCAAACGACGACCACTAGTAATAACACATACATACATACGGTCACAATTTTACTCATAAAAGGGGGAGGCAGAGGCCACTCATATCATAGAGTACACTTATAGAATAAAGGCTGTCTGTACAGTACCTTCGTCACCTCTTCCGACCACTCGGTAGGAATGAGGTATGTGCTATTCTGCCGGACACCTATGACATTTCTGTATGGTACAAAATTGCGCTCGTCACCATGAGACTTCAGTTCATAAGCCCTATATACCGAGTAATTACATGTGCTATCAAACCAACAATCTTTTCACACTACTGCTTCGCGACAGAATAACTGGCACTGCGGCGAGTGCGGTGGTACTTACCATACGTCGGAATCCCTCTAAGTAATAGGTCAAACATTATCGTATGTTTGTAATTTATAAATGACAACCTTACTTAATAGATTATTTCAATAATCACAACATACGTTAATTTGCAATGCGCACTCAATAATGCTCTAACAATGACACAAACTTGTACAGTCCTAGGCAATTTTACAAGTGCAATTTGTTAAACACAACGACTCCATTACAAATAAACCGTCAAAGCTGCTTTGGAATACTCTGACGTGCCTTTCTTAATTAGTCTCAATCTACGTTAACAAATTGTAATCGATTGTTCAATCATTAATGTTATTTCAACTATGATAATGAACATCAAACAATAAAACCACGGGGATTATTTCGGTCGGCACTCCATCCCCGTGTCAGTCACCTCGTGAGCCAGGTCCAAATACTTGGTCTCCTTATCTGTTTCGGCTTCCACCAGGTTCTTATCATATTTTTACTGGTGGTAGGATTCCTATGCAGGACTCAGTCTAGGTAGGTACCAACCCAGGGCCAGTTATTCTGCTGTGAAGCAGTGGTGTGCAAACATGACTGTGTTTTGGTTTGAAGGGCACCGTGAGCTAGCGTAATCACAGGGCATATGAGGCTTAAGAGCTGATGTCTCAGGGTGATGGGCACAGTGAGGTGTCACACAGAAATGTTCTGGTTGACCCAGCATTTGTTATGGGCAGACGTTGCACTTACCATCAGGTGAACGTTTTGCTCGTTTCATCACTTTATACAATAAAAAAAAATATCAACTGGTAATGTCGACCAAAAATATCCTTGACTATGCCCGGTCCATCAACAAAATATCAGGCTTATTCGCAAGAATAGTCCCGTCCGTGATTATTTTCGAGCACGGCCTCCGGCAAGTACTTATAGTAAGGCATACTGCTTTACTGTAAGTACCACGGGACTGTAATTCAGGGCGAGCTCCTGATGAAGCATCCTGGCTACTAAGTTGTATCTGTGCAGATACTCAGAGTTAGAAAGCGCCGAACAACCGGAGATAACAAGTGGAAGTCCTAAGCGACTCGCCGGGACGGCGGTATGCACGAAATACGTCGACACTGCCGATGCCAGTTATGATGTATATTCGATAGTAGTTGGTCTTAAAAAGTTGGGGGTCTACTATGTAACTCTGGTTAGATTCGTGATCGGTTTCATTTGATATTTATTTTGGCGTGTGAATCTCATTCGTTGGTTAATGATCAAATGAAACCGATCACGAAACCAACCAGAGTTACATAGTACACCCCAGTCCTTTATTACACGGTCAAAACCCTAGTTTCTCCAAGGCGGTCACCGAAACGTAGCTAGCTTAGAGAGGCGACAGTGTCTACAAAAAGCTCAAGTAGAGCTTTGTAGAACCTCCCGTTAACATTACTATTGTTAATATATGTTGCAGATTTTTATGCAGTAATCCGTTAAGGTAGGTACCACCCCAGGGCCAGTTATTCTGCCGTGAAGCAGTAGTGTGCAAACATTACTATGTTTCGGTTTGAAGGGAACTGAGAGTTAGCGTAATCACTGGGCTTAAGAATTGATGTCTCACGGTTGACGGGTGCATTGTGATGTCACACAGAAATGTTGTTATGGCAGACGTGGCACTTACCATAAGGTGAACTTTTTGCTCGTATTGTCACTTAATCCAATAAAGAAGGCCGTGAATTTTTCTGTCCTTTTTTTGACACGATTTTATCGACTTCCAATTAAAGGTATGTGGTGGTGTTCTCTTTGACGCAGCCGCCAAATGTCACACTTCTTTTTTTTCATTTATTCATTGATATGTATCAATTTACGAAAATATTAATTTCAAAATATTAAATCCTCCAATAACCGAGCCTCGTTTAGTCGAATCGTACTTCTACTTTTTGACTAAACGAGGCTCGGCTCTGCACTGATAGTGATTCAAACCGAATTATTGTTTGCATCGCTTGACACGATTGGAAGCGTAAACGTCCCTTAACTAAGTGAGGGTGCTTGACTGTTTTACAGTGACAGCTTTTGTGTTTAGTTTTATTTTCTCTTCATCAGAATAGTGTGATGAAAGTTTTCAAAATTTATAGTACTATTTATTTAACCGTTTTGCTTACTACTACTGTAGTTAATTCGGTTCATTGAACTTAAAAATTTCGAGTTGACAGTTATTTTGTTTGCTGTTAAAAATAAATTATGCTTTAAAATGGAATAAATAAAGATGGTTTATGACCAGAAACAAGTAAAACGAAACGAAAAGTACAATTTTTTCGGAATTCTTCATGATCAGTCCACTGATGAACATAAACCTCCCCATAGATTGCAAGAAAAGTTTGAATCTCTAATTTTAGGGGCATTTCGCCATAGTTGCCAGGCGGGTTGGCAACCGTGGTTTACCATCCTGGTGTTTATTTTCCCTGTGTCGTCCCTTTTACTGGGCAGCAGCATCATCCTGGAACTGCTGAATAAATAAACTGCGGTTACCAGCCCGCCTTCCAAGCGTGGCAACTATGGCAGAATCCCTCCAAAATGACCGCTACAAATTTTTGTGGCAATCTGTGGGGGAGGCCTATGTTCAGCAGTGGACTAGCGATAGGCTAAAATGATGATGATCATAGACACTACAACAGACAGCCGCCGAGTAAAAACTAGGTAATAAAAACCATTTTATATTTTGCACGCGGATCTTAGCAAATTTACTTCCTTTCCTTCATTAAACATTATTTAGTTGATGATCGTTAACTTGTACGTGTATTTCAGGACATGTGGAATCCTCATTTCCCAAAAGAGCAGCGGGCCGTGTTGTTTTGTTAATTAGAAAAAGTTCTGTGGGAGTGGAAAATTAAAGCTGTTGAAATACTTTTTTGAAGTGTTTAATATGAAATACTTTTTTAAGAAAGCTTTGAAAGTCCGTATTGGGTTTACAGAAAACTAATTTTAAATTTCAAATTAGTTTCCAGCATATATTAAATCGTAGTTGTCGAATCTAAAATGTTCAATTTGCGGAACTGTGGTCGTTCGCTTTATAACAAGACTACGAATTTGATATTGTGAATACTTTCCTCTTACGAAAATTTTCCCATTCTATTATATATTTTAAACTGATAACTAAACTTACATGTATATATTTGTGTATACATCTTTATATATATCATTCTTTTGTGTGTGTGTATGTCACTGAACTCCTCCTAAACAGTCTGGACCGATGTTGATGAATTTTTTTGTGTGTTTGTGTGGTTCCCTGGATGGTTTGGATTCAGAATTGGAACCCGGTAGGTAGCGCTGCGATATAGTTCTAGGAAAATGACAAAAGCCACTCAGTATATAGTTTATCGATAATTCGAATATCTAAAAATCGTTTGCTAAATCTGTTAACAGCAGGCAAGCCAACGTTCGGACAGGACAACGTCTGTTCGGGTCCGCTAGTATTCACATAGATTTTATGTTAGGTATATTATACATTCTATGTTATGGATTACCTGGCCGTCAAATATTTTTTATTGTAATTCAATTTAATTGTAACCATATTTTTAACTTCTTCGCATGACATTAACACGTATCGGAGCAGAACGGCGGAGTGTTTCCAGCTCCAAAACTCTCCCAAAAATGAGAAGGAGGCATTATCATTATTAAAAGCAGCGGTCCCACTGCTGTACTTAACTTTAATGGAACGATGACAGCTCGTGAATAGTGAGGCCTGGCTTATTTAATGATCGCGTGGCCTAGTGCTCAGAGTACGTGCCTTCTAATCTGCGAGTCCTGGGATAGAATCTTAACCGGACCTAACATTTGAGCAAAACACAAATTGTTAGTTTCAATGTTGATATGATGTGACTATCCCAGTATCAAAGACACCGTCACAACAACTACTCGTATTATTATTGTTATATTTTAGGTCTTTCCGTTAATTGAACGAACATCATATCCATTCGTTCGATTCGGAAAAAGTCTGAGGCACTTCTATTGTATTTTTTTTTTACTTATCTGAGTACAATCAAGACAGCTGGTTGGAGAAATCGAACCGTCGCACACTGCCTACTGGCAGCTGGTACGATCTCTCAAAGCAGAGCCGGTCTCACCCATGCCGCCACTCATTAGATCTAACGATAACTCGTTCGCCTTCGACGACAGCGAAAAAGCCGAATGCCTCGCAGACAGTTTAGAGAGCCAATGCACTCCGTCTCTTGCGCCTGCGGATCCCGACCACCTGCAGCAGGTGGCCGCGGAACTCGAACGCAGGGCTGCAATACCACCAGTGGGCGAACCACTGCCTTCAGTGACTCTCGACGAAGTCACTAAGATAGTCAAAAATCTTAAAAACCGATCCGCGCCCGGCCTCGACGGCATAAACAACAGGGTGATGAAATGTTTAACTACGCCGTTATTGTGTCTGTTAGTGAGTATTTTTAACGCGCTCATCTCCAGCTGCTCCTTCCCTGGACGACTGGAAGGAACCCGACGTTATAGGCATTCCGAAGCCTAATAAGCCCTAGGAACATTCCGTCTAATTATCGCCCAATAAGTCTCCTCAACTCGATGGCTAAGATTTATGAGCGAATTACACTCAGTCGATTAAAAGACTGATGGTTTGTGTGTAGAAGACGTTAATTCTCAGAATATTATTGTGTGTACAAAACATTCTGTGTACAGTACATAGTATGTATTGTGTAGCTCAGGGGCAAATAAGAGAACGGAGCTACTGTCAAATTACAAAGTACGCGGGTGACCTGAGTTCGATCCCCAGTGTCGGCACCTCTAATTTGTTCTAAAATTTAAAATACTGATCATTCCTCTTACTCAACAGTAAAGAAAAACGTAACGAGAAAACCTACATGTCTAAGAATTAAAAATATTTCTAGGATAAAAAAATCTGTCAACTCGCATTGGAGCAGCGTGGTAGACATTTCCTAGCTTCAGCGCCCTCTCAAGCTAGCATCGCAAGCTCAGTAGTGACACATTTATAGGTTCATCATCATATCAGCCCATCTTAGTCCACTGTTAAACATAAGCCTTTCCCACAAGGGATTTTGGAGCTAGGAAGAATCCGCCACGCTCCTCCAATGCAGGGTCGGCGGACTGCACATGTCTTCGAAAATATTTTTTATTCTCTCAGACATGCAGGTTTCCGCACGATGTTTTCCTTCACCGCCGAGCACGTGGTAAACAGCACTTAAAATTGCAATTAACAATTTCAGTGGCACTGGAAATTGAACCCAGGACACTCGCGTACTATGAAATTTAAAACGAGCGCCTGAGGCTACCACGACTCACTAAAATGACTAAATGATTTAATTGTTGCGAGAAACGACAGTTACGAGAAACTTCTTTTTTATTTACAATAGTGTCAAACAACTTATCTTAGTATATTATAGCTGGCACGTTTAACGATGAGCGATTTCGTGGATTGAGATAGGGACACGCCAGCCATTAGGGGGATAAAACTTTTGATTGACTGAACGCGTCAGACTTCATGAGCTATTTACCCGGACAGACTCGCGTACTATGAATAGAATAGAATAGAATCGAAGAATAGAATAGAATAGAATAGAATAGAATAGAATAGAATATTTTTTTATTCAATATAGATCATTTACATAATACTCATTGAACGTCATTTTTTTAAAATACTGCGAAACTACTATGAAATTTAAAGCGAGCGCCTAGCCCCTGAGCTACCACGGCTCTTATGGGCTTTTACTTTTTTTTACTTTACCTTTTTTATTTAGTATTCTCTTGAAGGAAGGTAAGTTAATTTGCTATGAAAATATGCATGCAAAATGTAAAAATGGTGTATATTACCTAGTTTTTTGAAGAGCACCGCCCGCCCTCCCTCAGTAGCGTAGCTACGACAGACGGCCGCCTGTCGTAGAGTCTATGACGCTTGATAATGCCTCGTTTTGGGGCGAAACACGTGTCGTGTTCTCGACTTCAGTGGTGTATATTATCTAGTGGTGGTATTGTAGTAGTTGGTGGAGGGTACCTGGTGGCGGTTCCTGGTGGCGGTGTTAGTTTGCTTGTGCACGCTACTGAGAGAGGGCGGGCGGTGCTCTTCAAAAAAGTAGGTAATATACACCATTTTTATATTTTGCATGCGGATCTTAGCAAAGTAACTTACCTTCCTTCATTAGAATGGATTTCCGCAAAGTAACGCCTGATTCTATTAACTTTATTATTCTCTGATCTATATTCATAAATTATTAAACAAAATTCTGTTCTCATGTGTTATTTCAAAAATTGTATTCTAAAAAGTAATTTTCGCACGACGTTACAAAAAAAAAAACAAGATTGAATATTCAACGTTGTGAAACTGAAAATCAAATAACAGACTTCTAACATTTTTTAGGTCAAACCGAACACGTCATTTAAGTGTTGTAACGCCGCCACCCGTCAACTGTCGCATCGTTCCTGTGGCGTTTTTGGCACAACCAAATTATTTCTGTCATTTAACTAGATCCGACAACGAATGACAATTGATTTAGCAAGACCTCACAGTTGATATTTCAACCCAGTTTAGCAGAATACACTGCTTTGTCACTGCGTCTAGATATCTTTAACGACTGCGTGGCCTTGTGGTTAGCATACCCGATCACTACATCGCGGTACCTCGGTACGAATCCCAACCGGAACCACAATTGTGCGATACAAATTATTGGTTTTAGGATCTGCTTGTGTTGTATTTGTTCCTGTATCTCTGAGACAGAAATGATCCTTATACATGATCGTAGTTATTACCGTGGCCGAACATCGTGCAGTCATCGATCTGTATAATATGAATATCGTTGTTAATAGAATCAGGCGTTACTTTGTAGAAATCCATTATAATGAAGGAAAGAAAGTTAAAATTAAAGCAAAATATAAAATGGTGTATATAACGTAGTTTGGAAGAGCACCGCCCGCCCTCTCGCAGTAGCATGCACGAGAAAACAAATACCGCCACCGGTAACCGCCACCAGATACCCTCCACCACTGCAACATTACCACTAGGCAATATACATCTCTAAAGTCGAGACCACGACACGTGTTTCACCTCAAAACGAAGAATTATCAAGTGATATTGACTCTACGACAGTCAGCCGCCGAGTGAGCGACGCGGTCAGAGATTTATCATTCTTAAACATCTTTAAATCTAGTACTTAAAATCTATTCGAAGTAGTCGTTTGCTATCAATACGGTCGTAAGCAAATTAACTTTATTTCCTTGAAACATGGTTGCTCCACTATATAAAACATAACAGGTGTATTTTAAAGCCCTTTGCGTTTCTTTACTGTTATAACACTCCGTTATGTTATAATGTTATAAACATTACAATATACAAAGGATTAATTTGCAAACATCCGCATGAAAAATATAAAGCTGTTGCTATATCACGTAGAACATGGTCACGTTTTTCACGTATGGCACTACACTGCGCCCGTCACCCTGAGATCAAGTCTTAAGTCTCATAGGGCCAGTGATTACACTAGCTCTCATTACCTTCAGACCGAAACACAGTAATGTTTGCACATTACTGCTTTAAGGCGGAATAACTGGCCCTGGGGTGGCACCTACCTAGACGGATTCCTGCATCAGAATCCTACAACCAGTAGATGTCAAATCTTACGTAAAGATATTTATCCCGGGAGAGCAAACTGAAGGAATTTTTTAGTCTTTATCATTGTAAGTTACCTTAAATGAAAGTTTACACGACTCTAGGGTGTCCTTAAATTTTATAAAAGAAAAAGTAGCTTTGAGTAAAAAAAAAATCTTAAGCCAGTTGCTTTCCTATAAGTCTAATGTGTGTTCTCCTGGCCGATTTCGACCACGGCCACAACTTCCGAATACTGTCGAGAGCCATCAACGGCGCAGGAGATATTATAGTGCCACAAGTGTACGCGCAAACACAGAGGCACTCACTCGTCTCAACCTACCCGCGCCCGATGTAACGCTGATGCGATAAGATCGGGAGGTAGACAAGGATGCAGTGTCAGAAACACGGGGACAACCAGACTCGAAAACCAACAATTTGTGTTTGAGCACACATTTTGGCTCCGGCTGGGATTCGAACCCAGGACCCGTGGCGTAGAAGTTAGGTACTCTGACCACTAGGCCACGCGGTCGTCAAATGTATTCACAATGTCTTAAAAAAAATTAATTATATGACGTAGTTGTATTAAGGTAATTTTGCTGATATTGGTTAAAAAATCCTACTTCGTATGGTAATGAAGCTACTAGCCTATTTAATTTTATATAGGGTGTTATCTTTTATTAATAACCAATACTCACAGGCGGTGGAAATGTTATAGTGAAATGCAATGAATCCATACTAATACTATAAATGCGAAAGTAACTCTCTCTGTCCCTCTGTATGTTTGTTACGCTTTCACGGTTCAACTGCTGAACCGTTCTTGACGAAATTTGGAACGGAGATAGCTTGCATCCTGGGGACGAACATAGGATACTTTTTATCTCGGAAAATCAAACAAAACTTATATACACGCGGACGTAGTCGCGGGCATCAGATAATATTCAATAAATTTCGTTTGTCATTTGACTCAATAAAAATTTTTAAACTGTGCAAAAATAGAAAGTTTTCATTTTAAAATTTGCAGAAGACCATAGTTCCCAAATTATATATGTTCCATGGGACACAAGTTGTTGTATAATTAGTTTTAAGTTATTTTTTATGAGAATGGCAACACTGATGGTATGCCATCCGCCATAAGATTATCAAAGATAGCCACGCTTATAGTGGAGTTACAATAAAAGAGGTAATATTAAATATACACTATTGCTTTAATAACACAAACCATCTTAAAAAATATAACACCACAGTTTTGTAATGAGGTACCTCTGATGGAAGAAGACAGAAACACGTCATAGAAACTCTCCAGGTATCCCCTTTTTTGTAATTATTTTAATATTATCTTACTTATAAAACATTATATACAAATTTACGAAGAATAGACTCATAGACAATCAGCACGGTCCATGACAAAAATTTCAAACACGTTTAATCATAGTAAAGGTTTATTCTGCTGTGAAGCAGTAGTGTGCAAGCATTATTGTGTTTCGGTTTGAAGGGCACTGTGAACTAGCGTAATCACTGGGCATTTGAGACTTAAGAACTGATGTCGTAGGGTGACGGGCGCAGTGTGGTGTCACACAGAAATATTCTGGGAGACACAGCATTTGTTGTGGGCGGACGTTTCACTTACCATCAGGTGAACATTTTGCTCGTTTCGTCACTTTATATAATAAAAAAGGTAAGTAAGCAATTACATAGTAATACAACATAGTGACAGATTACAACTGTAATTTGTAAGATGAGTGGAAACCGCATAATATAGTAGTTTATCGTATTCGATGAAAGATACACTGAAGCTAAATAATTAAGTATGTATGTATGTATGTAATTATGATATTCGTGGAATCATTAATTACGTCGTGATAAAAGTCACGATATCAACCAATCGTCAATTATATACATTTCAGAAAGCCCTGATAATATCTGAAGCCAGGAACAAAAGAAAGTGGCAATAACTATAATAAAATTCGTATTTATTATAGCGCGTTGAGTTTCTTCGTGCGTAGAATGAACAAAGACAGGCACTCCTCTTAGGTGTGCTCGGCTACACATTGATATTTTATTTCGTCTAGACTAAGCTTCATTCCGTATCTCATTCTTATTTATTTTTTGTATTCGTTAACGGTCTTATTCATGAAAACTCTAATAACAGATTTATAATACTCAATAATCGCGTCGAATAATAGGCCTATTAAACGTATTGTGAAATTTCGCTATGTGACACTTGATAATCGTTTTGATTAAACTTAACAATGTCTACCCTGATGCTACATATGTATAGGATCTGTGTATATCTAAATGGAAACTTCCATCAGAAATCTGCTTTCGTGTAAACCAGACAAGTTTTTTTTATAAGACATTTCTTGTAGCATGAATTCTTCTATAACTTATGAAAGCACTTTATAATGAGCCTATACTAAATTATAATTTATATATTATACTAATCTACTATATTTTGTATGAATCAAATCATTAGACTTTAATGTGATTAAAATAATGCAACGTAATATAAGACGATCATGCAAATCACATTCGCCTCCAATTCAGCACGTTAGTAGTATTTAAAATTTTTAGCTGACCAACGTACACATGTACACATGCACATTGTACATATCAAAACAAAGACACACTTGCCTAAATACGCGTGCTCGTGCCAGTGATAAGTAACTAAGGACAAAGATCGAAAAGACGAAGATCAAAATAAAACAAGACTGTACACTGAAAAATTGAAATGAATATATTTTTTTTTATTTCATAAAAGTGACGGAACGAGCATTACAATAAACTGCCCATAACAAATGCTGTGTCACCCAGAAAATTTCTGTGTGACACCACACTGCGCCCGTCACCCTGAGACTTCAGTTCTTAAGTCTCATATGCCCAGTGATTACGCTAGCTCACAGTGCCCTTCAAACCGAAACACAGTAATGTTTGCACACTACTGCTTCACGGCAGAATAACTGGCCCTGGGGTGGTACCTACCTAGACGGATTCCTGCATTGGAATCCTACCACCAGTAAAAATAATGATTATATCAATTGAAATTAATAAAAATACCTTTTAATGGAAATCAATACGCAGGAAATCCAAGAAAGTTAGTCTAACTAGGTGTTTATGAAGTAACTGGTAACAAGATCGAATACTTCTTATTGTTGGACAAAGAACTAAAAGATGCTACACATAAAAAAATACACATAATAATATAATAAACGTTCACCTGATGGTAAGTGCAACGTCTGTCCATAACAAATGCTGTGTCAACCAGAAAATTTCTGTGTGACACCTCACTGTGCCCATCAATGTACTCAATGTACCCTGACATGGGTTCTTAAGTCTCATTTGCCCAGTGATTACGCTAGCTCACAGTGCCCTTCAAACCGAAACACAGTAATGTTTGCACACTACTGCTTCACGGCAGAATAACTGGCCCTGGGGTGGTACCTACCTAGACGGATTCCTGCATAGGAATCCTACCACCAGTAATTTAGTTTCGATCTAGATCTAGACAAATTACAGACTTTTCAAGGGAATACTTGACTCTAATAATCTTGTTTGCTTTATGGAGTCCCTCTATTTTAATCCAAATGAACATTTTTGTAGATTTAAATCTAACTTAATTATTATACCTCTCGAAGACATACAATAAGTTCATTGTTACAAAAAAAAAATGTTTGCAGTCTTTAAGGCTATTGTGAATGTTTAACAAAGCTCAAGGATAAAAAATAGAAATCCAATTTGAAGTTAAAACTTTATTGCTAGAATGTCGATACTGTAGCAATAGAGTTGGAAACTATCATTGTTGAGAGGCGGCTATTGTGCTGTCGTTTTACGTCGAGTGTTGCGATTGTTTGAAGTTCTGTTGATACCCTTGATGATCCGATAGCGTAAATGCTAGAAAAATAAAGTCATAAAATTTATTTGCCTATCGTTTAATATAAAGAAAAATGATGTATTCATTAATTTTCTTCTTCGTTCATCAGATTTTTGACGAGCTTTCAACTTTGACGATTAACAAACATTTTCCAATGGCATGTTACGTATTTTATTAACGACTAGAGCTCTCCCGCATTATTCGTGCGAATCCAGAATTTATGTAAGTTCAGTGTCCAAGAATTTGAGATTCGTGAAACAAGTTCTGACATGACTCGGTTGTCGTATCGTTTAAGTGATCGAATTGTATTTCGGATCATGGGGTCTATGGATCAAAATCATTTATATGGTCTATTAACTAATTTTACAAGTCAGGTTGCCTTTTCGTGTATGTTTGTAAATTGTTATGTAACTTGCTCTCATGATGCAGGCAAAATTTATTGTTAGGCAACTTTTTTTAATATACGTAAGTATACCAACGATATATCCCTATATCGTTTTAAAATAAATGTGTCAAAAACTGATCACCGAGTTACTGAAGTTATTCAAAATGAACTGAACTTATTCAAAACATGCAGAAATTTCATGTGAATACAATTTGGTCAATTTGTAAGGTCAGACTTTATTAGTTAAGCGAAATAAACAAGAAACTAAATCATAGTCAGGTCCTTTATTTAGTTCAACTGTAGGTATGTTAATATTCAGTCGCTATGATGAACATTTCTTCACATTTATTTATGAGTTACAATATTAATAACATAATTGCTTATTGATATTTCAATAATCAGTATATTTTCAACGAATCTAGTAAAAAAATTGAAACAGTATTAATCGTCCTATCAACTCCACGGTATGGTGCCACGTATCGTGTATGTAAACAGTCAATCAAAGTCATTGGCAGAGCTGTATATACTAGGTGGATTGAAAAGTACTCGGCCTAACACGGATCCATTCAATTCTAAAAATCAAATCTACCCACATTATTTAGTTCAGTTCAGACTAGTTCATTGTGTGAAGTTCGAAACGTGTGCGATAATTAGTTGTGATTTTATAAATTTATTAACAAAGTAATCGGTCATAATTTCCGCGAATGGAGCAAATCGAGCAGCGTGCCGTCATTAAGTACCTCCATAAGAAGGGGCTATCATCAAAAGCCATCCATGATGACATGGTCAGTACATTAGGCGATTGTGCTCTGTCATATTCATCCGTCAAAAAATGGATAGCAGAATTTAAGCGTGGTAGAGAGAGTGTGAAAGATGAACCCCGCTCTGGAAGGCCTTCGACGTCAACTACTGACGAAAATATTAAAAAAGTACTTGATTTAATAATGGGAGACCGCAGATTAAAAATTAGAGAGATAGCCGAGATTATAGGCATCTCTTATGAACGAGCTCAAAACATCATTGTCAACGAGTTGGGTTTCCACAAGGTGTCTGCGAGGTGGGTTCCGCGACTTCTTTCAGTTGAACAAAAAAGGACGCGATTGACTATTTCACGCGACTGTTTGGAGTTATTTGAAGACGATGCAGATGATTTTTTGAATCGTTTTGTTACTATGGACGAAACATGGGTTCATTACTGTACACCGGAAACAAAACAACAATCAAAACAGTGGAGAAGACCTGGTTCACCACCCCCTAAAAAGGCTAAGTCGATTTTGTCGGCAAATAAGGTGATGGCTTCAGTATTCTGGGACTCGAAAGGTGTGATTATGATTGATTATCTTGAAAGGGGTCAGACTATAAACTCTGATTACTACTGCACCTTACTACGTCGTTTACGAGAGGAAATAAAAGAAAAACGTCGAGGAATGCTCAGAAGAAAAGTCCTGTTTCATCAAGATAACGCCCGTGCTCACACGTCAGTACAGTCAATGGCTGGAATTCACAACTGTGGCTTTGAACTGTTACTGCATCCGCCGTATTCACCTGATCTGGCACCATCAGACTTTTTTCTGTTCCCTAACCTAAAAAAGCACTTGGGAGGTCAAAGATTTTCGACAAACGACGAGGTCAAAGCAGCTGTAGACGCATATTTTGACTCTAAGGAAGAATCATTTTTTTTAACGGTCTAAATGCTTGGAAGGGGAGGTGGCAAAAGTGTATTGAACTTGATGGTGATTATGTAGAAAAATAAAAATATAACTGATTTAGTATGTGTTTATTTTCTTGGTTAGGCCGAGTACTTTTCAATCCACCCTCGTATAAAGATATATTATGCTTATATTGATTAAATACGATGCATGGGCGACGCTCTGAAAATAACCATTATACGACAGCCACTTATCTGATACGCAGAACAAACACGTTATCTGTTATAGGCGAATAGTATATTTATATCTATATTTATGTAGTAGTTATAAGTTCTTATGTATATGTAGATATATGTTTGTATATTTAAATGTGTATGAGCTGATATAATTATATATTATTGCTATCTATGTATATTTTTTTTCTTACGTTGTTTTTTTTTCTTTTTAATAAGTATTTGCTTGCACCGCCTATCATATGTTTATCTCTGCTTAGCCTTATGGTAATGGCAGTAAAAATGGACACATATGTATTTAATTATATTTATCTACTTTGGAACATCATCATCATCTTCATCATTTCAGCCTATCACTAGTCCACTGCTGAACATAGGCCTCCACATAGATTCCATAGATTGCCACACAAGTTTGTAACTCTCATATTGGGGGGTCTTGCCATAGATGCCACGCTTTGCAGGCGAGTTGGCAACCGCAGTTTGTTTATTAAGATGTTCCAGTACGATGCTGCTGCCGATCTACTGGTTTTCATTTTCCCTCTGTTTACTTTTACGACACCCTCGGAATGAGATGGGATGGTAGATTCTCTTAAGCCGCCACCACATTTTGGAACATTTTAAAAAATGTGATTGAATTAAAATGTCCAAGTTCCAAATCATTTAGTTACAAAATACACCAGTGACTTGATAAGTAGCTAATGTAAATCTTATTACTTTATCCTATTGTTACTTTAGTTTACTGAATAGAACTTTAATAATGAAAAAGAAAACACTAAGAAAAAGTAATGAAGCGTTGTTGCATTGATGTCAAAGTTTATTGTTTATCGAAGCCACTGTATTATCATTCCGGTTTTGTGTGAAATGGTTCGGCGGCCGTATGTCGTAGAGTCTATGACGCTTGATAATGCCTCGTTTTGGGGCGAAACACTTGTCGTGTTCTCGACTTCAGTGGTGTATTTTATCTAGTGGTGGTATTGTAGTGGTTGGTGGAGGGTACCTGGTGGCGGTTCCTGGTGGCGGTGTTGGTTTGCTTGTGCACGCTACTGAGGGAGGGCGGGCGGTGCTCTTCAAAAAACTAGGTAATATACACCATTTTTATATTTTGCATGCGGATCTTAGCAAAGTAACTTACCTTCCTTCATTAGTACTGTGATGTTCAGATATTGACTAATTACGACACCGAGGCAGTAAAATGATAGTGACATCTCAAATCAGCACATTAAGTAATGATATGTCAAAAACATATTTCGTTTGATACCATGTTGATTATACATATTTACCTTGAACGTGACCTCAAATCGTGAGTCGTTTTTAGGTGCTTGCATTCTGTCGTTTAGTTTAGTAAATTTCCAAATTTTATTTCTCTTATTTGTACTTTTTTAGATGCTTTTGATATTTCAGTTACACTTAATAAGATTCCAAACAAAGTTTTATCTGGATATGATTTGTAACAAATTAATAGGAAAAAACGTTAAGGTCATTGGATTTTCATTTGGATTACGTTAAAGTAATCATATAGATTTTTTTGTCCAAAACAAACAAAATATATTGATATTTTATATATTTATTTAAGCTTTATTGACCATAATAAAAGTAAAGGTACAATAGGCGGGCTTAATGCTATATGCATTCTATACTAGCCGACCTTTGGGATAGCAAAAAATCAAAAAAAGCGAAAAGTCAATGGCGGTACAAAAAGACGACAGTGATATATAAACATATATCACTTAAGAAAAAAAAATGAAATACATTATCCACATGTACATACCTACATACATAAAATCAATAAACACATACCTACACAAAACACACACACATATACACGAGTACGAGTACATCGCTATGATAATACAATGTGTTAAGAGAGAGACTTTGAATTATCAATATGCTTACGGACACTATGTTTAAAAGTACATTTGCATGTAGGTGTCCTAATGTCATCAGGAAGTTCGTTGCGAAGTCTAGCAGCTTGGAGAGTAAAGGAGTTGGACATAAAACCAGAATGGTGAAAGGGAATGGAAATAATAAAGCCATTAGAAGAACGAAGTTGACGATCATGAAAGTCAGAAAGGAACTGATTTTTTTTTATTTTGAGGCCATTTTTGAGGCTCAAAAAGGGGAATTGACACATTTTTACACACATCTTTAACAATGAAAATTCAAGCTAAAAGCAAGCATTGTCTAAGCAGTCCGCAGTGTAAGTTAAAACGAATGATAAAGCAAGAAACGAGAAAGAAAATTACGATAACAACAACAAAATGTGCTAGGCAAAAGTAAACTTACGTTCGTTAGGCTTAAGTGTCACCGTCACAAAGTTATGTGGCCCTTACATTTTTCATTACTGCTAGAAGTGATCCTTTTATGATTTTAAAAGTGATCCATTTTATTATATACCAGCTGTGACCAGCGGCTTCGCCCGCATAAAACAAGCCGACCAGACGATTTTTCTGTACGGCATTGTACCTCGCTGACCTTAGCGTTCACAGTTCGGCCCGTCTCTGTTACTTAAGACCATAGCATATTTTTTTTTTTCATAAAAGTGGCTGAATGAGCGAAACGTTCACCTGATGGTAAGTGTAACGTCTGCCCATAACAAATGCTGTGTCACCCAGAAAATTACTGTGTGACACAACACTGCTCCCGTCACCCTGAGACATCAGTTCTTAAGTCTCAAATCCCCAGTGATTACGCTAGCTCTCAGTGCCCTTCAAACCGAAACACTGTAATGTTTGCACACTACTGCTTTACGGCAGAATAACTGGCCCTGAGGTGGTACCTACCTAGACGGATTCCTGCATAGGAATCCTACCACCAGTAAAGTTTTATAGCATACAATTTTTCTCAATAAACGGGCTGTCTGAGATATGAATAATTTTTCAAGCAGGTTAGTATTTCCTCAGATTAACGCGTCCAAACATACGAACTCCTCAGTATTGTAATAATAAGATGCACTTTATTTTATTAGAAATTAATTGTTTTCGGAAGTTTAACATTAAATTTAATTTTCTCATAAAATTGTATTGAAAGAACTACTATACCGTGCTACTTCTTATTGGTGTTTGGATTTCTATGAGTTTATCCGGGTATGGTGAGTGTATCTAGGTAGGTGCCATTACTGCTGCAAATATTACTGTGTTTCGGTCTGAATGGCACTGGTAGCTAGTGTAATTACTGGCCATATGCGACTTAAGATCTGACACAGAACCAGTAAGCTCGTCTTTGTTCATCGTTGGACGAAAATATTGAGCGTTCTGTTAATTAATACACTACATTATTATTATTAACAACCCGTTAATGATAACGATGTTTTGTGTAAATTTCGAATTTATTCGTTATTTACGAAATAAACGAAGCAAAGGTAAATTTTCCTTTATCGTCTACGAGGACAAAATCTAATTAAGTTATTTTACTTCGAACTAAATTTCGAGAAAATAAATTTACCGACCTTGTATATTTTAGAGTTAATGGTTAATTATCGAAAGGCTTTCTCGTCTGTTACAAAAGTAATTGCATTTATATCGTTAACAAGTTCGTAAAATATGGACTAATGTTATCTATTGACTTAATGTTAATAATTTGGGTGGTTTTATAATAGGAACACGAATAAATGCAAAAGTTCCAAATCTACACTATTTTTTAAATGTAATGATTTCTTACATTTACGCGAATACTACACATTTCAATCACACTAATTTTACGGATTTTATCGCGTTTAATTTTATTATTTATAACACGACGTTTCGAGTGCTTTACAGCACCCATGGTCACGGGGGACTCAGGTGACAGATGTCCCGATGGCATAGTTAACCCGGAGTACCTTCAGCTTTTAAGTATCATTCCCGGTCCGATCCACGCAGAAAGAGCTCACTGTGTCTTGAAGTCTAGCAGTGGTATGCTTGGTTTTTGATTTAATTTTATTAATTATAGGTTCCCAAGCTGGTTCCGGGATCCGGGTCAACTAAATATCATATATCAATATCAATAACAAATATTTTGTAAATGGTTACATAAATTATAGTATACCATCTAACGTAAAATATATATTTGACAGCTTTTCAAACGCGACGATGATCAGTGTTATAATTATACCTCACCTATCCCACTTGCATTTACTTCGTCAAGGTCAAAATTTCTTTATTCACTGGTGGTAGGAAACCTATGCAGGAATCCGCCTAGGTAGGTACAGCCCAGGGCCAGTTATTTTGCCGTGAAGCAGCAGTGTGTAAACATTATTGTGTTTCATTTTAAAGGGCACTGAGAGCTAGCGTAATCACTGGGCATATGAGACTTAAAAACTCATGTCCCAAGGTGACGTCCGCAGAGTGGTGTCACACAGAAATGTTCTGGGTGACACAGCATTGGTTGTGGGCAGGCGTTGCGCTTACCATCGTGTGAACGTTTTGCTCGTTTCGTCACTCTATAAAAAAAAAGGCTTGTATAAAGCTCTAATGAACGTCAAAATTTAACGTTCTCACCTCTCCATATTCACCTACGAGTACCTACGGGTCTACTACGAAAATCGAAGTACTAAGTTTCTGGTTTATTCGAAGCAACGACAGACGTCAAACATAAACCATTCTGCCGAATTACTTCGGCTGCAACTTCTGAGGAAGGCCTTCTTTCGGATCCAAAATTGATTGAATAGTAAAGAAGTTTAAGGAAACGTGCGATCCATCAGCCGAAACTTCGTATGTTGATTTTTGTCGTAGACCCCTCTCTTAATGAGGCTGTCTATCCAGATCACATCACAAAGACAATAATTTATGTTTTGCCCAATGATTCGCTTTTGGGCTATCTTCTTTGTACCATCTTTCTGTTGTCTAATTCTGACTCGGAAAACATTATTATTATCATCACGCCTTTTTCCTTAATAAGTCTCAAATGCCCAGTGATTACACTAGCTCACAGTGTCCTTCAAACCGAAACACAGTAATGCTTGCACACTACTGCTTCACGGCAAAATAACTGGCCCTGGGGTGGTATCTACCTATACGGAATCCTGCATAGGAATCCTACCACTACTAGCCCACTTTGACCCACTGTAACCCACCTTATGTTTGCACATTACTGCGACACGTTATAATAGCTTAGCAGGTTTACCTACCTAGACAGCTCCCTTCTTTTTTACCCGCAACCGACGAGCTTGCATGAAAACAATAATGGAAGTAGAAGAAGCGAAATAGGTGTCAGGGTCGTAGCAAATTACTAACCATATTTGTTACGTAAAATAAAATAAATAAATATGAATATTAATAAATTAAATAAGTATGCTAATGACCGTGGCAGGTCCGACCGGAAGCTTCCTTTAAATTTCGTAGCATCCGAGCGTCCCGAGATCCTCGGAGCCGGCGCTATTAAAATTGTTTATTGCAATTTTATGTGCTGATTTTTATTCAACGCGCTCGTTTCGTGTGAGGAATCTACATATCGTAAGACTCGTATAAAAGTCTATATTATAACACATTTAATTGTAGTAAATACGTCGGTAATTCATACTAATAATATGAACGCGAAAGCAACTCCCTCTCCCTCTGTCTGTTTGTTAACTTTTCACGGTTCAACCGATAAGCTGATCAAGACGAAACTTGGCACAGAGATACCTTGCATCCTGGAGACGGATATAGGATACTTTTTATTCTGTAAAATACGGAAACAGTTCCTACCGGATATTTATAAAAACCTACGCGGACCAAGTCAACAATGATTTAAAAAAAAGGAAAAGTTAAAGCCTATTGTTGTCCCACTGCTGAGCACAGAGCTCTCATTTCTGAAAGAGTCGTCAGCTTGTATTTTATTTATTTGATTTAGCAGATTTATTGATAAAAATGTAAGAAATTATTTTTCTTGTTCCTTCTTCAGGCAGAGGATCACATCCACATTAAAAAAGTGAAGTAGATTTAGAAACTAATTTTTGTTTCTGTTTGTTACCGTCCGCGATAATTTAAGTTTATTAACATTCCGTCAGAACTCTTTGTTTTACCGAGAAAAAAAAAGTATCTTATATCCGTCTCTATGACGCAACAAATCTCTGTACCTGATTTCCTTAAGATCGGTTCAGCAGTTGAGAAAATGAAAGTAAAACAAGCGAAAGATTTGTGTCAGGATCGTAGCAAGTGCAAAGATGTGGTCTTCGCCTACCCCAATGGGAAAACCATAACGGACAGAAGAAACATACATACATACATACATACATAAGATCACGACTGTATCCCATAAGCGGTAGTCAGAGACTGGGCACTCACTGCAAAAACAGATGACTGCCACAATCGACGTTTCACCAAAACAATATAATGCACTTGGTGTGATAGGTGGTGAGCCCATCGCCATCATGTTGGGTGCACAGTGCAGTTTAATTCCTTACTCGCCTTTTACGAGATGCATTGGATGAGATGGAGTGGTAGTATTCTTTTATCGAGTCGCCATCCACACGGCAAAGAAGAAACAAAGGTTGTTTTACTACTTATATTAAAAAAAAAAACGCATGGGAAGTGTTGGAAGAGAACACATGCCCGAGACGCATCCCCATTTTAATTAGAAAAAGCTAAATATTTCTTATATTAACGCAAATGCTACACATTAAACAAATCTATTGTTTTATGGATTTTATCGCAATTTTTTCTTTAAAAGAAGTCTGTCTCTTTCTGTTGAATGTACTATTTTACGCAACGTAATGAAACATGTAGGTAAACTATACTAATATTAAAAATGCGAAAGCAACTCCCTCTCGCCCTCTCTCTGTTTGTTACTGTTTTACAGCTCAACCGTTCAACCGATCTTGGCGAAATCGGCACGGAGACAGCTTGCGCTCCAGGGCGCATGGACATAGGATACTTTTTATTCCGAAAATTCAAATAAAACTAAATTTTTTTAACGAAGCTGTTGTTCGAAATATACACGAATGATTTTTATTTTAGCAAATAAGTCAATCGTAAAGATAATTATTTAGTTAAAAAAATTACAACAGTTTGAAGATAAAAAAAGATTCCTTATAAAAACTATATAAAAATATCCGAATAATCAGAATTACTAACTGTCTAATAAAAATAATCTTTAAAATTGGTTAATATAATATCAATATAATACGAACATCTTCCTTTTCTGAAGTCGTTAAGCGATGATAAGAGCAAGTTATGTGTTACCCAGAACATTTCTGTGTGGCACCACATTGCGCCCGTCCTAGTGAGACATCAGTTCTTCAGTCAATCGTTGTTGCTAAAGCCAAATAAAACTGATAGAATAGAATAAATTTTTATTCAATATAGATTAATTACATAATACTTATTGAAAGTCATTTTTTTTAAACTACACTGGTTCGCAAAAAATGCCTCTGTCCTGGAAAGAGCCAGTAAAAAACGCAGCGGGCTTTTTTTTTAGTCATTTTTAAAATAATGTACAATAACAGCAGTATTATAAAGATGTAGAAAATGGGTTATCATCATCTATGTATTGTTTAATATTATAATAACTCTTCTTTGTTGTGTTATAATAAAAGTCTTTGTTTAATATAAACATTTGAACTTTTTGATTGAAAGACTTTGTGCACTTTCTGGGATTTTGTTTTAAAAACGTATACATAAATTATATATAATATATAGATAAATTAGAATTCTACTTTACTTACTTTATTCTTCTAAATTAGATAAACTAAATCCATGCAGACGTAGTCGCGGGTTACATGTAGTTTTATATAATGTTAAGTTATTAATTTTAATAACATGTGTGTTCGATTTTAACGCGATGCTTTTTTATTAAATTTTCCGACACTATGTTGTGAAATAGCAAATGGATTCCTCTGTTATTGGATGGTATTAAAATAACTGTACACAATTTTTAAAATGCTCATTAAATATTTAATTTGGAACAGTGGCGAGTTATGTGTTTTATGTATTATCTTTGCAATCTCATTATGAAATTGTCATCATCATTTCAGCCTATTACTAATCCACTGCCGAACATGGGCCTCCCCTAAATATTACCGCAAAATTTTTGTAGCTTTGGAGGGACTTTGTGATAGTTGCAACGCTTGGCAGGTGGGTTGGTGACCGCAGCTTATTTATTCAGATGTTCCAAGAATACGCAGCTCCCCATCTCCTGGTTACCTGGCTATCCACGAGAAGAGATGGGGCGGTAGATTCTCTTAAGCCGCCATCATACGGCACGGAAGTCTCAGGGTGACGGGCGCAGTGTGATGTAACACAGAAATGTTCTTGGTGACACAGCATTTGTTATAGTTTTTTTTTTAATTTGATAAAATGATGAAACGAGCAAGACGTTCACCTGATGATAAGTGCAACGTCTGTCCTACAACAAATGCTGTGTCACCCAGAATATTTATGTGTGACACCACACTGTGCCCATCACCCCGACACAAAGGTTCTTAAGTCTCATATGCCTAGTGATTACGCCAGCTCACAGTGCCCTTCAAACCAAAACACAGTAATGTTTGCACATTACTACTTCACGGCAGAATAACTGGCCCTGGGGTGGTACCTGCGACGAATTCCTGCATAGGAATCCTACCACCAGTTACTTTCTCCAATAAAAACATAAATAAATAACAATTCTTTAAAGTCGCTATGTTACGTATCGGCATGTTAATAGTCCAATGCTGGACATATGGCCCTCTAAAAAGAAAGGATTCGCCACGCTTGGCAGGAGGATTGCTGACCATATTACCAGACACCTCGCGCCTTAAGGCCGCTTCCCATCACCGGCCTTTGTATTTTTGTCTGGCATTTTCAATAGTTATTTCCCCAGAGCTGCGCGATCGGGCGCTCATCTTAAATTTCGTGATGATAATGTATTTTGGGCCAATTTTCGACCTCGGCGAAAACTAACGGTAACTATCAACTGCGCACTAGATATTATAGTGCCACAAATGTACGTGCCAACACAGGGGCACTCACTCGCTCTAAAGCCGTCCACACCCTAATGTAACGATTACTTTCTTTTCATATTTCTGTTATGTGTATTTTTCTATGAACATAATTAAATGTTGGCTACCTACTAAAGCCGTGGTAGCTCAGGGGCCTGGTGCTCGCCTTTAATTTCATAGTAAGCGAGTAACCTGGGTTCGATCCCCGGTGCCAGCACCTCTAAAATTGTTCTACAATTTTAAGTGCTGATTTACCATGTGCTTAGCGGTGAAGGAAAACATCGTGAGGAAACCTGCATGTCCGAGGAATAGAAATATTTCGAGGACATGTGAATTCCGCAAACCCGCATTGGAGCAGCGTGGCGGTTTGTTCCTAGCTCCAAAACCCTCTCAGAAATGAGAGGAGGCCTGTGCTCAGCAGTGGGACATTTATAGGCAGAAACTTTACTTTTTTTACTTTTTACCTACTAAATAAATAAATACAAAAATAAAAATTACAGTTAATAGAATCAGGCGTTACTTTGCGGAAATCCGTTATAATAAAGGAAAGAAAGTCAATTTGCTAAGATCCGGATGCAGAATTTAAAATGGTGTATATTACTTAGTTTTGAAGAGCACCGCCCGCCCTCCCACAGTAGCGTGCACGAGCAAACTAACACCGCCACCAGATTAGTGGAGGGTATCTAGTAAAATTACTTTAATAGTCGTGCAATAATGAATAAAACACAAGCACACTCTGAATGCGAATTTATTTTTGAAAGTGAGACCACAGAGAAGGGTATTCGTTGTTTACGTCCTTTAGAGGATTGTCTGGATTTTTTATCCCATTTTGTAGGATTACACAGACTCAGTTAAGAATTTAATCCCCGTTGCCTCTCGTTTGTCTTCTTTCTTTTGTACACAGCTTAAACAAAACGGTTAACTCAGTGCCCGCTTTGGAGACAAAATTATGATAAATTTTTAAAGTGGTGGCGACAGAGAATCTGCCATTGTAATACATCCCGTGGGTGTTTTAAGAGTCGACCAATGGAATAGCCTCGACAATCTCATATGGCTCTCTGGCTTCCGTCATATCGCGAAATGAAAAAAAAAATGATAAAACTTTTAGTGCGAAGTTGAAAGGATCTCGCCTTAGTAATAATCTGTGTTACCCCACAGCACTGGTTTTCAGTACCCGATATAGACAAATTGGGAAACATACGTACATACTCGTACACACAGTCAGAGACTGGGCACTCACTGTAAAAACAGATGACTGTCACAATCCACGTTTCACCAAAACAATATAATGCACTTGGTGTGATAGGTGGTGAGCCCATCGCCACCATGCGCTGCTGAGTGCACAGTACAGTTCCTTACTCGCCTTTTACGAGATCCATTGGATGAGATAGAGTGGTAGTATTCTTTTAACGAGCCGCCACCACACGACACAAATTGGGAAAATCAACAAAAAACTTAATTGTTATAAAAATTAAAAAAAAAAACATGGAATTGAATGCATGGACAATTTCCTTAAAAAAAAAATAGAGAAAAAATATAAAATAAAAAAGGTAAACAAGACTCATTCGGAGGCAAGCATAATACTCTTTATATATGGTAGCAAAACAATACTCTATCTATCATGAATAATCTGTGAAATTTGATCTGCCTATTTAACTTATGGCTGACTGGAAAAGTGGCAGTAGTATTTTTATTTAATTTTGTAATTTCTGTGTATGTTTGGAGTCTCGGTGTTTAATATTGATAGTTTATTATGCAGCAAGTGCTCCTGAAAGTGTACAGTCATTGTTAAATTCAAGTCAGGACCAAAAATGTGATTTTCGTTTTACCTCCATCAGTCCAGCAAATCTTCAGTAAAAGTATCATTTTACTGTCGATCAAAATTTTGAAGTCTTTCTGTTTGATGATTGTATTATTGAATATGTTACTAAACACTGGAGAATAGTTTACGGCTGTTTCCATTAATAAATAAATAAAAAAACGTACTCGTACACTTGCGTACACGTCACGAAAAAAAAGAAAACACGCAATAATAAGCTTAACAAAGAAGAAACCTCATAAAGAAGAAGAGATTAGAATATTTTTTATTAAATATATATCATTTAAATAATACTGATTGAACGTATTTTTTTTAATCTACACTGGTTCGCAAAGAAATGCCTCTGTCCTGGGAAGAACCAGTAAGAAACCCCGCGGGAATTTTGTTTTCACTTAAATTAAAAATAACATACAATTACCGCAGTATTCTACATACATAAGATGACGACTTTATCCCATAAGGGGTAGTCTGAGACTGGGCACTCACTGCAAAAACAGATGATTGCCATAATCCACGTTTCACCAAAACAAAATAATGCATTAGTATTATAAAGATGTAGAAATAGCTTGGCAGCGATCACATCATCATCCATGTAAAAAAGTAAAGTAAAGTTTCAGCCTATAAATTAATGTCCCACTGCTGAGCACAGGCCTCCTCCCATTTCTGAAAGGGTAAAATGTAAAATGAGTAAAATGTAAAAGGTAAAATGTATTCCTTAATATTATAATAACACTTTTTACAAGTCTTTGTGTGACTAAGATATTGTGTGACTGTGTTTGACATTTTCAAACCCAGAAGAAACTGATGGAGGATCGTAGATCTTTTGAGCAGTTAATTACGTAGCCGTATAAGCACGTAATTTAAGCCTCTCTAAATTTATCAACATTTCAAGGCAACTCATTTCACGTTTAATGAGGTATACATCTGTGAAAGCATATTCGATATTCATTAACGATACCCGCGTATTTCGTAATCGACGAGTAATTAATTATTCTCAAAAGCGATGTAATCAATTCAAATTAGGTCACAGTGAACTTTATTTTCAAAGTATGTTAAAGAATATTGAGTTTTTTTTTAATTTATTTAATCTAGTGACGAAACGAGCAAAACGCTCACCTGATGGTAAATGCAACGTCTACCCATAACAAATGTTGTGTCATTTAATTTTTTTACTATTTATAACCCGACGTTTCGAGTGCTTTACAGCACCCATGGTCACGGGAGGACTGAGGTGACAGATGTCCTGATGTCATAGTTAACCTGGGGTACCATCACAGTTAGCTACCGTGGGTAAATCCTTGTTTCAGAGAGGACTCTACAGGACGCAGGAGTATACAAGCTAGATTGTGAATGTGGTCTCTCTTACATAGGCCAAACAAAAAGATCGATCAAAACCCGCGTAAAAGAACACATAGCTGACGTGAAGCATCGTCGTTCTAGGAAGTCTGCAGTCTGTGACCATGTTCTGGATTATCCCAACCATTACATCAGATTTGATAAACCACAGATCCTTGCAAAAGAACACCGATTCCTACCAAGGATGATTCGCAAAGCTATTGAAATCAAAAAACATCCTAATTTTAATAGAGAAGATGGTTGGGTATTACCACCGGCTTGGGATCCAATAATAAATAAAATTAAATGAAAAACCAAGCATACCACTGCAAGACTTCAAGACACAGTTAGCTCTTTCTGCGTAGATCGGACCCAAAAATAATAATTAAAAGCTGAAGGTACCCCAGGTTAACTATGACATCAGGACATCTGTCACCTCAGTCCTCCCGTGACCATGGGTGCTTTAAAGCACTCGAAACGTCGGGTTATAAATAGTAAAAAAAAATTAAACGCGATAAAATCCGTAAACTTAGTTTCATTTAAATGAGTAGTGTTCGCGTAAATATAAGAAATCATTAAATGTTGTGTCATCCATAACATTCCTGTGTGACACCACACTGCGCTCGTCATCCAGAGACATCAGTTCATAAGTCTCATATGCTCAGTGATTACGCTAGCTCTCAGTGCCCTTCGAACCGAAACACAGTAATGTTTGCACACTACTGCTTCACGGCAGAAACTGGCCCAGGGGTGGTACCTACCTATTTTTTTCCACTAGCCTAATCTACCTAGACGGATTCCTGCATACAAATCCTACCACCAGTAAAATGACTGATACAGTTGCAGTTTATTATAAATGGCTGATATCTTATGGATGCACCGGGAGCCACCAGATACCCTACACCATCACGACACTACCACTAGGCAATACACACCACTGAACACGAGAAAATGACTCGTGGTTCACCTCAAAACGAGGTATTTGAGGTGAAACACTTGTTCTTTGACACCTCGATTCTTTTAACAATTTTATTAAATACTCGCTGTGCCCCGCGATTACACCCGTGTAAAAAAGCTGACTCCGATCGATACACATATTTATATATACACATTCCCTATTTGAATCGGTTTTCGGGCTTTTAATCCTTTTGCGCGGAACTCCTAATTATTTTTCAAAAATTAAAGTCGCCTAAGTTACCCGCTATAATATCAGCTATCCGCCAGTGTGTTGCCACGTAGAAATGTTTCGGGTGAATCAGCATCGGCCGTATAGACTCTTTAGCGTTATAATATTATACTGATGCTAACAAAAAACAGTAAAATAATTAATTTTATTAACAAATTATTGTTAAGGCTTGCAATAACATCAGATAATATAAAGGAAATCACTTCACATACAGACCCAGCATTTACAATACAAAACATTAACACGGCAGGGCCAGTTATTCTGCCATGAAGCAGTAGTCGACCGCGTGGCGTAGTGGTTAGCGTACCTGACTTCTGCGCCTCCGGTCCTGGGTTCGATTCCCAGCCGGAGGCAACATTTGTGCAAAAACACAAATTGTTGCTTTTCGGGTCTGGTTGTGTTGTGCATGTAAAATGTATGTTTGTAAAACGCACCCACGATACAGGAGAAAATCATACTGTGGGGATTCGTTTTTTAAAAAAAGAAAGAGAAAAAGTAGTGTGCAAACTTTACTGCGTATCGGTCTGATGGGCAATGAGAGCTAGTGTAATTACTGGGAGTATGAGACTTAAGAAATTATCTTTTAGGGAGTGTGGTGACACACAGAAGTGTTTTAGGTGACACAGAATTAGTTGTAGGCAGGTTGCTCTTACCATGAAATTAACATTTTGCTCGTCTCGTTGCTTGAATTAACATACCGATGATGGATTGCGTGTACTCTTAACTTTCTCGCTACAATGAAAATAGATCTCAGTTGATTTATGAGAAAACAGATGATACAGCATACAGAAGATTAAAAGCTCTGGGCGATTCATAAATGCTTACTAATTTAATAAAAACGTACTAATTTACCAAGTACAACTCCTTCAAAATTCATATTTCCAAGAATAATACCCAATACTGACTTCAGTTCTTAGTATATTTAGTTAAATAGCACCAGACATATTTAACATCAGCAAGGATTGACTGACGAAGAATGGAAAGAAATATGAAGGTACCACCCCTGGGCCAGTTTCTGCTGTGAAACAGTAGTGTGCAAACATTACTGTGATTCGGTTTGAAGTGCACTGAGAGCTAGCGTAATCAAATATGTCACAGCATATGTGACTTAAGAACTGATGTCTCAGGGTGACGGGACTGGTGGTAGGATTCCTATGCAGGAGTCCGTCTAGGTAGGTACCACCCTGGGACAGTTATTCTACCGTGAAGCAGTAGTGTGCAAACATTACTGTGATTCGGTTTGAAGGGCACTGTGAGCTAGCGTAATCACAGGGCATATGAGACTTAAGAACCTATGTCTCAGGGTGATGGGCACAGTGTAGTCGTCGTCGTTTCAGCCTATCACAAGTCCACTGCTGAACATAGGCCTCCCCCATAGATAGCCACAAAGGTTTGTAGCTCTCATGTTGGAGGGATTTTGCCATAGTTGCCACGCTCGGCAGGCGGGTTGGCAACCGCAGTTTATTTATTCAGGTGTTCCAGGAATATGCTGCTGCCCATCTTCTAGTTTCAATTTCCCTCTGTCGACTTTTACGACACCCACGGGATGGGATGGGGTGGTAGATTCTCTTTGGCCGCTACCACACGGCACACAGTGTAGTGTCACACAGAAATTTTCTGGTTGACACAGCATTTGTTACGGGCAGACGTTGCACTTACCATCAGGTGAACGATCTGCTCGTTTCGTCATTTTATGTAATAAAAAAAAACATAAGAAGGAAAAGCATTTGGATTGAGCTTCAGTAAATATCGTCAGTTTCCACTGTTTGCGTCGCAAACAACACTTGTTGAAGCAACAAACAAGACGTACAAACTGCAAGACAACAAAGCAATATGGCCTGTGTACACAATCTGTCAAGCTCATGGCTGCCATTACCCGTAAATATTACGAGCCATTTTGGCGTAAGCGTAAGTACACGGCTGTGACAGATAGCGTATCTACAAATGAGTTGGGGGCGCTGTTTGTGCGTTTATTCAACAATGACACTTTAGGGCACGGAATTGTTTCGTAAAAATTTATCGTCAAGCTTTTGGTGTGAAGCGAACAACAAGAAATGTACTCAATCAAGGTTGGCATCTTACAGGAACTTACAAATCTTATATCAATGATTTTACGAACAAATTTGTAATTGCCATCGCTAAATATATGTGTGATTTTCCGTACTGGCCTTACACATATAATCCCGGCTCGGTTGGCGCAGTGGCTAAGGCCTTGGCTTCTGCGCCGCGGTTCGCGGGTTCGATTCCCGCACGGGATAAAAATTGTATGGCCTACAGATAGTTGTTCCGGGTCTGTGCTTCTACGCGGGTTCTGGGTTAGAATCCCAGCCGGAGGCAACATTTCTGCTAAAACACAAATTGTTGGTTTTCGGGTCTGGTTGTGTTGTGATTGTCCCCGTATCGCACCAGCGTTACATAAGGCGGGGTAGGTTAAAAAGTGTGTGTGCGTCTGTGTTTGCGCGTACACTTCTTACGTGGTTGACAGCTCCCGACAATATTCGAAAGTTGTCGCCGTGGTCAAAATCGACCAGGAGAACATTATCAATCAGATTAGAAGTATTTATAGAAAATACAAATAAGACAAATTAGATGGAAAAGAAAGTTAATTTGATAAAATTCACACAAGCGAACTAAAGTCGGCACTACGTTTGCCTTTACTTTGAATGGTTGTATGAGTACTACTCAGGAATCCGTCTAGTTATGTACCACAGCAGTGCCAGTTATTCTGCCGAGAAGCAGTTATGTTTGCGGATGACCTCAAACTGTACTTAGGTGTGAGTAGTGTCGCCGACACCGAGAAACTGCAGCGGGACATTGACGCTGTGGCTGAGTGGAGTAAAAACAATCGTCTTCCCTTCAACTCCACCAAGTGGAGGACTCCATAACTTTCTCACGCTCCCGATCTCCTTTATGTGTTACATATAATTTACCTGACGCTCCACTGGAAAGAATTGATGAAATACGGTACTCAGGACTGACATTAGACAACAAACTGAACTTTTTTTACAAATATTCGTCATATGTGTATGAAACACATATGACGAATATTTGTAAAAAAGCCAATAGAACCCTTGGCTTCGTAATCAGAGTTGCATCACAGTTCAGCGATGTTAAGGTGGCCAAAGTCTTGTACAATGCCTATGTGCGTAGCAAACTCGAGTTCGGCGCTATAATTTGGGATCCATATGAAAGTAAATACTCCTTTATGATCGAGAAGATACAGCGAAAGTTTGCGCGGTGGGTTTACGTGCGATCATACGGGTATTATCGTTACCTGTATCCCTCGTTATTTGTATCGGGTATGGTCGGTTTAGATACGTTGGCACTAAGGCGAAAATTGCTCCTGGTAGTGCATTACTGCATGCTGATGCAGAATAAGATTGAGAACCAGACAGCTTTGGAGCAAATTAAGCTCAGTGTGCCGAGATGTAATGGATCTATTGGGACACGGCGGCCACACAGGCTTCTTCAGCGGCCGCGCACGCGCACACGCGCACACGCGCACACGCTGCGCCGGTAACGCGCCCACTGTGCGTGTGTGCGTGTACGACTATTGCTCGGCGACATACTTGCTCAGTGCCATGAAGTTGACATATTTGCTGATCAAATAAGGTTTATTTATATGAAAAGCTTATATATTTCAATGCAATATTTTGACTGACACGCTTAGTTACATTTTATTTTATCTTACATAACCTTTACTTTTTCTATTTTTCTTTTTCATTTTAAAGTTTTGTGACATTATATTATTTGACAAATCCATTCAAATGTAATATTTTAACGTAGTGGTGTTTTGGAGCTTCCTCTGTCAGCTACTATTGTAAATGTTTTAAATAAATAAATAATTAAATGTGCAGACATTACTGTGCTTCGGTTTGAAGGGCACTGATAGTGTAATTACTGAGCATGCGAGACTTAAGAAACAGACAACTGAACATATAGTTAATGGAATCAGCCGTCAGTTCTTAAGTAAACAGAGAAAACACAAAAAATAGTTAATGCATCACATGTTAGGAATAATTTGATTTACCTTTATGGTGTGGCCGTCAATTGAACTTCAAAGACTACATCGTTCTATCTAAAAAAAAATGACAACATATGTCGCAAAATATAACCTATTCGACGCCAAAGACATCATATACTAAAATTGTATTTACCTGTATTTCTTGTTAAAGAAGCTTTGAAATATTAATTAATGAAGGCTAAAGTGTCAATTTTCAAAAGCATAATGGATGTTGATGTTGCGTTAAAATAAACAGTAATAAATGCAAATAAAATTTGATTAAAACACATAATTCATTAAGACGTTGTAGACACAGCGTTCAATGTGACATTCACTTTTGACATATTTGAGGGCGTCAACATAAAATCAAATCAAATGAACTAAACGAAATAAAATGAAACATGATACTTTGAAATATAATTTACTATCAAAAGAGCAGCGTGAAGTAATCTATCACACCGTTTGGTAAAGTCGATGGACTTTATCAGCAGAACGTCGTAGCCGCATACAGACCTTCTAATTCGTACTGACTATATGCCCTGTTTACTAGTACTCGGTGCCCTTCAGATCGACCCTTGGAAGACGGGACGTCCTGCGCAAATCGGGACACTTGGCAACTCTAACCCCTATTATATGATGAAAAAGTAAAATAAATGGCAGAGACGGCTGGGCTTTTACACACAATCTGTCAAACATTTACTGGTGGTACGAGTTCTATGCAGGAATCCGTCTAGGTAGGTACCACCCCAGGGCCAGTTATTGTCCCGTGAAGCAGTAGTGTGCAAACATTACTGTGTTTCGGTTTGAAGGGCACTGTGAGCTAGCGTAATCACTGGGCATATGAGACTTAAGAACTGATGTCTCAGGCGCAGTTTGGTATCACACAGAAATGTTCTGCGTGACACATTATTTGTTATGGGCAGATGTTGCACTTACTACCACGTGAACATTTTGCTCGTTTCGTCACATTTTACAATAATAAAAAACATAGGAATACGTACGTCTAAAGTCAAAGTCAAAATTTCTTTATTCAATATAGGCTTGTTCAAAGTTCTTATGAACGTCAAAATCTACACCGGTTCAAAAAATGACCTTCTCAGAGAAGAACCGGTAAGAAACTCTGGAGTCTTTCTTTTTTCAATGCCATATTACATAATGTCATTTACAGATTACAGATTACAAAAAAATTACATCATAAATTTAGTAGTAGAAGGGGGTTTGCAAGTGCAGAGTATGAGTTATTTCCACACATCTTTGTCCTCTATATAATGATCTGTTTTATAATACGCTTTATCTAATAATGTCTTCTTGATAAGTTTTTTAAAATCCATGTCCGATTTTTGTGTTACACTTTTAGGAATTTTATTATAAAACTTTATACATCTACTAATAAAAGACTATCTAGTTTTAGCCAATCTAAACAAATGAACCTCTAGCGTGTCACCTCGACCCATTCTACAGGATACAGTCAATTTTTTGATAAATAAATTAATGTTTTTCCGTACGTACATAATATTTTCAAAATTAAACAACGGCGGAAGTGTCAATGTAAAATACGGAAATGTAATGTGTGTAATATGCGTAAAGAATGCGGGTCGTTAAAACGCTCGTTCTGGACGGTGAGAGATAACGTTCGTACTTTGCGCACTGTCACTTGACAGTGTTACTTAAGGCAACGCATTTTTTTTTTTTTGGAAGATAGTGACGAGATGAAAAAATCTAATTTTTTCATATGCATCATTTTAGAGATACTGCAAATCAACGTCCTTCAAAGTCAATGTTAAAATATTTCTTTATATACCGTAGGCTTCTATGAAGCTCTTACCAATGTCAAAGTCTACACCGGTTCGAAAAATCAGACCGGCAAGAAACTCGTAGTCTTTTTTACATTAATTTATTATTTTATTATTACTCTGTTCAAAGTATATTAATTTATTAGGTTTGGTAGCCAAGAGGCAACAGTGTTCAAATCCCGGCCGTTGCAAACATTTGTGCAAAAATTAAAACGGTTTGTTAAAAAAAAAAGAAGAGATAGTAAGATCTGAGGCAGTTTGACGGACATTGCACACTAACAATCTAAACGAAAACCAATCATTTGTGTACATATTGTAACATTTTTAATTAAAAAAAATGTGGGGAAAGCACACGTCTCTACATCCCGCCGTGTGCGATGAGCGCCGTCCTTCTCAAGCGCTCCCCCGACACGGACAAGAGGAGG
Source organism: Luehdorfia chinensis (assembly GCA_019845155.1). Classification (NCBI taxonomy): domain Eukaryota; kingdom Metazoa; phylum Arthropoda; class Insecta; order Lepidoptera; family Papilionidae; genus Luehdorfia; species Luehdorfia chinensis. Next base: position 555,124 of record JAHVAK010000056.1, on the reverse strand, counting down.
GCAGACAGTCTGCAGTCTCGTTATAAAGAGACCCGACTTGGACAAAGCTGAAGAAGTGTGAGCCGAACCAAGTGCAAGACGCAACCATTATGACTAACGATATCTAAGCAACTGCCACAAAGACGCATTGTCACACGTGCAACAAGAATCAATACGACTATCACCAGACATACGCCAAAACAAGGGCCTCTATACGGTCTTAGCAGACATCTACACTTCTACAAAAAACCTCCGTCAACCAGAATCATAACTCGTATTGAATAAGACGCGACTCGTTCATATAACCGCCACTAAAACACAATACCACAATAGCAGTAAGTATTATCGTGACTATCACATAGATGGTGCCTCCTCACAACACACCAATATGATATATCGACTTTGGCAAAAGTTGTTAACTAAAAAATTACCAACGTATTATATTTATTTCGCAAAAATGCCTCTGTCCTGGGAAGAACCAGCAAGAAAACCAGCAGACAGTGTTCTGCAAATACATGCAGCATACATAGAAAACAAAATTAGCACTTTACCATCAGGTGAACGATTTGTACCGCAGCCGTGTGGTAGCGGCTTAAGAGAACCTTTTGTTTTGTTTTTTATTGTATAAAGAGACGAAACGAGCAAAACGTTCACCTGATGGGAAGTTCAACATCTGGCCATAACAAATTATGTGTCACGCAGAACCTTTCTGTGTGACACCACACTGCGCCCGTTACCCTGAGACATCAGTTCTTAACTCAAAAAAATATGCCCAGTGATTACGCTAGCTCTCAGTGTCCTTCAAACTGAAACACAGTAAAGTTTGCACACTACTCTTTCACGGCAGAATAACTGGCAATGAGGTGGTACCTACCTAGACGGATTCCTGCATAGAAATCCTACCACCAGAATCGGCCACCCCATCTCATCACGTGGGTGTCGTAAAAGTCGACATAGGGAAAATAAAAACTAGTAGATCGGCAGCAGCATCTTCCGGAACATCTGATTAAACCCGTCTGCAGTTTATTTAAACTGCCAAGCGTGGCAACCATGCAGAAGTCCTTCAAAACTAATTTGGGGGAGTTTCATGTGAAATTCACTAATATCAATAATAACTCACTCACTCTACTCAATCCATTATTATACTATATTATGTACGTTTGTACAGAATGTGTTTAAAGTCATTACGTAAAACATGGTCTGAATTAAAATCGAAAACCAAAAATATGCTATAATAAGGCAGCAGCTGCCGCCAAATCTAAACGCAATTTGGCAAATTGAAGATGTCGCTAGAATTCCGACCATCTCGCAAACAGCGCCATCATTTTAATCTGTCACTCCAACTGACAGGCAGACTGACAGACCCACGACGCTTATTGTGTGCTTACCGTCGATGTGAAAATTCCATGATTTTATTAAAAAGCTATTTATTTCGAACACTTGAAAGCTCAAATAAATTTCCACATTGTTTAAGAAATTTTATATTCCAAAATTAATTAATCTAAGTGTCTCAGTTCATTCAAACTCATTGCTGATTTTCAGATTTGTACTTAAGACGTGATCGTGAGGCACACTGCTACCTTTTAAGATTCATACAATCCAACCGAACACTATTAATGCTGGTATTAGGTTTCTTATGCAGTAATTCGTCTAGGCAGGTGACATCGCATGACCCGTTATTCTACCGTGAAGCATTGGTGTGCAAGCATTACTGTTTCGGTCTAAAGGACACTGAGAGCTAGATTAATTACTGGAAATTTATGATACTTGAGAACTGATGTCACAGGGGGATGGGCGCGGTGTGACGCAACCTAGATTCTGTTTGCCTAGACTCCAAATGTTTGTACAACGCAAGCCTGAGAAAGAAGCGAACCTAGTTTTTTTTTAGTAAGTCTAGTAAGGCCCAGATACATATTATTTATCACCTGGATAATAAATCTTGAAGAGCGAAAGTGGTCGAAACAAATTCGTAAAATTGATAATTAGAAAATAGGCCTTCCCCAAAATGATCAAAACGTTCACCTGATGGTACGTGTAACGTCTGCCTGTAACAAATGCTGTATCCCACCCTGAACATTTCTGTGTCACACCACACTGCGTCCGTCACTCTGAGACATCGAATCTTAAGTCTCATATGCCCAGTGATTACACTAGCTCAGTGCCCTTCTGACCGAAACACAGTTATGTTTGCACACTACTGCTTCACGGCAAAATCATCCTCATTTCAGCCTATTACTAGTTCATTGCTGAAAATAAGCTTTCTCCATAAATGGCCACAAAAGTTTGTAGTTACATTTTGGTGGGGATTTGCCATAATTGTAAAGCTTGGCGGGCGGGTTGACAACCGCAGTTTATTTATTCAGATGTTCCAGGAAGATGCCGCTACCTATCTACTAGTTTTCATATTCCCTCCTTCGACTTTAATTACACCCACAGGTTGAGATGGGATTGTAGATTTTCTTAGGCCGCCACAACACGTTACACATTATTTACTACAAAAGTTCCTTCAACATTTAATTATGTATTTTAACTATACCCATTTCAGACAGACTGCAAGAATACATGCTGCTGATATATTTTAGTTTTTTTTTTATTGGATAAAGTTACAAGATGAGCAAAACGTTCAGCTGATGGTAAGTGAAACATCTACCCGTAACAAATGCTGTGTCACCCAGAACATTTCTGTATAACACCACACTGCACCCATCACCCTGACACATCGATTCTTAAGTCTCACATGCCAAGTGATTGCACTAGCTTATTAGTTTATAAATAATGTTGATTTTCTTATTCGATTATCTCCCCTTATTATTTTATCGTATCATCTTAAATCTTAATGCTGCCACATGCGTCATACTTGTGAACAGGTGTTGTTGGTGGAGGCTGGTCTGCTCGAGTTTCCAATGCATTGATTCATTTGTTATTAAATCTTGTACAACAATTTTGTCATGGAGCGTGCTGTAGTTTTCTATGAGACTTTTCTTTGTAAATTTATTTATGACGTACTTTTGACAAAGATAAAAAAATAACAAAATAGAGGATACCTATGGAGTTTCTTTCGCCTGTTTTTTCTCCATCAGAGGACTGGTGGTAGGATTCCTATGCAGGAATCCGTCTAGGTAGGTACCACCACAAGGCTAGTTATACTGCCGTGAAGCAGTAGTGTGCAAACATTACTGTGTTTCGGTTTGAAGGGCACTGTGAGCTAGCGTAATCACTGGGCATATGAGACTTAAGAACTGATGTCTCAGGGTGATGGGCACAATGAGGTGTCACACAGAAATGTTCTGGGTGACACAGCATTTGTTATGGGCAGACGTTGCACTTACCATCAGGAGAACGTTTTGCTCCTTTCATCACTTTATACAATAATAAAAAAAGGAACCTCATTATGAAACGGTGATAGATTGTAAAAAATGACGTTTGACAAAACGAACGAAATTTATATTTCTTATATTGAAGAATAAATAATTTTCATTTAATTTAATATCTATTTCATTTCATTTCAATCAAAATAATCACCTGTTATCATATCGTCTGTCGTTACAATCTCTGTCTACAACAAAGAACTACGTTAACGTGCCGTCAAAAGAAAGAAAAACATCCACAAACGAACGTTTCACTTACCCGTTGCGACTGGGACGCTCACAAAGCCTCAATGCGATCAGTACAATGGTATCCCGTTCATACTCCACTGCGATTGAGAGAAATGCAGTGACACTGATAGATTCGCTTTGTGCAGTCACTTTTTGTAGCGTACATCCGAAGATACTGCGCTTAATGTTAAGCATAATTGTAGTCTTTGTATGTAATATTTTTCTAGTTCATTTTATAAGAAAATTAAATAAATTATTTTTTATAGTTAATAGAAGCAGGCGTTACTTTGCGGAAATCCATTATAATGAAGGAAAGTAAATTGCTTTGCTAAGATCCGCACGCAAAATATAAATATCGTGTATATTACCTAGTTTTTTGAAGATCACCGCCCGCCCTCCCTCAGTAGCGTGCACAAGCAAACTAACACCGCCACCAGGTACCCTCCACCAACCACTACAATACTACCACTAGATAATATACACCACTGAAGTCGAGAACACGACACGTGTTTCGCCCCAAAACGAGGCATTATCAGGCGTCATAGACTCTACGACAGACGGCCGCCGAGTGAGCGGCGCGGTCAAAGAGCTGCCTATTTATACTATAGGTGACGCAAACGGCCCCCACCAACGACATTGCGATTACAGTATCGTGATAGCGACCGCTTGCTCACACAATTCACCACCCGAATTACATAAGCAGCCGTTTGCGACCGAATTGATATGAAACGACTACTTCGAGTATATTTAAACTTTAAGTACTGGATTTAAAGATATTTAAAAGTGGTGAATTCGAGACGTTTGTTTGTTCATTCAGCAGTGCAATGTTATTATTTTTATTTTTTATTATTTCTAAATGTTCCAGCACACACAGCCGAAGCCCCTTGTCGCAAATATGTAGGACTTGAAATGTGTGGTCGCTTATTTAAATTATTTTTTTACATTTCGCTCGATAGCAAGCACAAGCCTACTACTGCCACCTGATTACTATATCCTCCATACTAGAGTCCAACGCCACAGCTCTGACACTCTGACGCTCTGGTTGGATGGAAGGATGATATTAAAATTTCGTGTGTTTATTATACATCTAAGTATAAGTCTATTACATACATACTCGTAGCATATGTTTATGTTTTTCGCCCCTGCTCAGCGCCGTTTTCGCTTCTCCCACAGCTGTTTGGTTGTCTGATAGAAAATGCCATAATGCATTAAGTTTTACATAGCCGTTTGTACAATTAGTACAATAAAGTTTGAATAAATAAATAATTAAAATTTTCAACAAATTAACATTGGTCTTGTTAACTTCAAATGCGTTAAAAATAAATTAATATTTTTTCACATTCGCTATAAATGTAATGATGTTATTATTCTTGCCAATTTTTGACTACATCTACAACTTACTAACACTATCGGGAGCTATCAACTGTACAGGAACTACGAGTATAATAGTGCACATCATCATCATTGGCCATGCATTATAAGTAGTGTCTATTCTGTAGTGTCGATATTTACAATTTAGTCAGATTTCCACACTTTTTGATGGTTGTACCACATAACCAGACCCAAAAACTATGTATGCAGAATGGCTAAATTAAAGTTTATAACTATACAAATAAATAAAATGAAGTTTCTGTTTGTAATAGCAATATAATAGATTTTTACTCAATGCACATAGAATTATATACGGTGCTAATAAGAAAAATTTTTTTTTGTCTGTCTGTCTGTCTGTCTGTCGGCTAGTTCCGGCTAATCTCCAAAACGACAGGACCGATTTTGACGGAACTAACACTGACAGATAGATGATATTATAGCAGCTAGCATAGGCTATTTTTATTTTAGAAAAATAATTAGGGTTACACACTAAATTTACGACATCAGTAACAGAAAAGGCTGAAAATGGCAAAATCCCCCCAAAACGAGAGCTACAAACTTTTGTGGCAATCTATGGGGAGGCCTATGTTCAGCAGTGGACTATTGATAGGCTGAAACGACGATACCACTGAAATACACAATCAATGAAAGTAATTAATAAGTCCGCTGACAGTACACAATAGTCTTGTACAAATGATGAATAAACAAACGAAAACCTGAACACGCTAGAGATGTAACGTCAACAGCATGACACAATGCAGCGCAAACAATTACGAGCAAAATCAACGGGGACGCGGTGATCTCAAAATTGACGCCAGCGGGATGCATAGCCCGCGCAACCGGGATGCGGGCTGTGTCAATTAACGAAACACTCCAATGACACCGGAATGACGTGACATGAGAGGCTCTAAACGTTTCGCCCTCATGCAGCGTGAAATTGTCGAATTCAGATTCACTTCGTAAATGAAGCGTGGCTTGAATTCATAAAACGGGACTGCGTGCATTTGGCAAAGTAAACATCCTACAGAAAAAATTAGAAGGTTTGAATATAACAAAATAACACGTGAAAAGTTTTTTCACGTGTTATTTTGTTATATTCTTGCACCGGGCAAACATTCGGGCACCGGGAGTAGAACCCAGGTCACTCGCGTACTATGAAATTTAAAGCGAGCGCCTAGCTGCCCTAGCCTAGAGCCTGAGCTACCACATTATATTATAATAAGTGTGTGTGATAGTATGTGTATGTGTGTATGAGTGTTGTGTGTTTACGTGTGCATATGGGAGAGAGAGATAGAGAGAGTGAAGGTATGTCTGCGTGAACTCTAGCCCTATAACATCTGATGTTAATTACATGGAATTAGATGTCAGTGAGAACCATTGTATATGTACTCGTATATAGCCGTTTAGCTTATATTCCTTATTGAGTTCTCCCGATTGAGTGGATTTTGTTATTAGTTGAATACTTATTTATTTTTAGCCTCCCGTATAGTGCAGATTTAAATAAAAAAAGCTTAATCGAACACTTAGAAGTTCCGTAGAATTAGTATCCGCTCTTGGTCTTGATTACAAATTACCTACGAAGGCTTAAAACTTCGCACTTCGACTGCTGGGTCTGTGTAACAGAGTTGTGGGGTACTTGTAGTGTTTTTGAAACAAGATCCTTTAAATAGAACGCTGTGCTCTCTCAAGCACTATCATTATGGTGACATCAGATCCACCCCAGACTGTAATGTAGTATGTCAGAACAGACTGACATAGGGTATTGTAGATCGACTTGAGTAGAGTTTTATCAGCCACAGTTCTCAGTAATTTGACTGGATGGATCATTTTCCAAATGCGTTCCGACGTCGCCGTGACATGTGGCTTGAATCTTTTTTTATTGGAGTAAGGGACGAGACGAGCAACGTCCACACATAGCAATGCTGTGTCGCCTGATACATTTAGGCGTGGTACTGCACTGCGCCCGTACCCTGAGACAATTCTTAAGTCTCATATGCCCAGTGATTACAATAGCACTCTGTGTCCTCCAGACCAAAACACAGTAATGTTTGCACGCTACTGCTTCGTGGCTGAATAACGAGCCCTGCGATGATGCCTACCCAGAAGGTACCTAATACACAGAAGGTATACCCACCTCATACTTAACCTAATGGTATCAATTCTACTTACTGAACTGCAGTGGCTAACGACAGTCTTGTTGAATTTACGTAGCATTTATATATATGTATATATATATATATATATATATATTCGTATATAAATTTCCGGTTTTATTTTAAGCGTTAAATAGACTGTTTTGTAAATGCATAGGAATTTAATGTTAGTACCATTTAAAGTAAGGAGACTATTTTCTAGCCATTTAACAATTAAAGACATCCCTTTTCTGGCTTTAATGTGCGCTTCAGCCACAAATAAGATCATAAACAAATAAGTTATGCTCGATCATACATAATAAGCTGAACAAATTGAAAACCTCCTCGTTTTTAAGTCGGTTAAAAATAAATGGCTTTGGCCCGAGTATGCTTCCTTGCGGGATGCGAAAAGTAATCAATATTTTTTTTTTTTGCAAAATCAAACTAGTGCAGTTACTAAGTAAGATGTGGACTAAAATGTTGTCGAAGGGCTTAGTTAAGTCTAGAAAGACACCAATGCAGGCTTTTCCGTTATCTACATGAATGTCCTCGTGAGAAGTGTTACCGCGTGTGCAATTGACCGACCCTAACTGAAACCAATTTGATTTTCTGAAAGTAATTTGTTCTTCGCCAATAGGTGTCCGGCAAAACACCCACCTCTTTCCTACCAAGGTGTCCTAAGAGGCAATTAAAGTATATGTATGTGACTATATGTATGTATGTTTGTAATTTATTCTTCTCGAGAAGTAACTTTGTCGAGTCGACCTCTATTACTAGTTTTTGAAAAATAAATTAATTTGGCATGTTTTTAAGTTTTACTTTAACTGCAAGTGATTCCTTGGTTGTGTTGAAATATTTTCAAGTTATTTCGGAAAGTTTCTGTCCAACTGTTGAGAAGTATTCGTCACATACAACAATCGATTCCACTACACTATTTTTAATCGTTGTGAATTCTGATGGAGGATTTCGTGATTTTTGCAAGTGGGTTAAGTTTCGAATGGTATACGAAAGCTTTTTCGTTTTATTTTTATTTGTGACTTTTATAGTTAATAAAATCAGGCGCTACTTTGCGAAAATCCATTATAATGAGGTAAGGAAAGTTAATTTGCTAGTTGTTTTACAGACACAAATTTCACATGCACAAAGAACCAGACCCGAAACCAAATATTTGTTTTTTGGGCAAATGGCTCCGGCTGGGATTCGAACCCCGGGACCCGCGGTCGTCAAATTTCACTTACTCGTTGCTAGAAAACAGGTTTCTGGTTCTCATTACGGCTTCTTTTCGTTCCTATTCTTTGAAAGTGTGACACTTCCCCAGTTTAATCGAATTTTGACTTGGACAAGAACGCCCTTATCATCACTATTACATTTGCGAATTACCAGTAGTCCAAAAACATTCAAACCTAATGTTTAGTCATGTGAGAACTTAACGAACTCATAAGCTGTTGGGAAATAGAGCAACACCATTATATCACTTAGTAATTTGGCAACCGCAACTGTAACACTAGACTATAATAACAATGGACGACGAGTACAATACACGACTATTAAGGTGCCATCTAGCTAACTAAATAATTAAGTCAGTTGCCAACTTTTAATTAATTAGGTCAAAACTCACTGAAGCCTATGCGATGTTCTAAGCTTGCTAACGCCGAACGTCTGATATCGCGACCCTGGCTGAGGTCCAACTTTCAATGACGCTACTGAAATTCAACGTGGTTAATTGAAAATGTTAATATAACAATAGCCTGCCTAGCACCAGAAACGTGACAATTAGCATATTATAAAATATTTTGCCTTTTATCACAAATTGTTGAATGCTTTATCTGACGTGTGTTGCGGTATTGCGGATGTCCATGGATAGTAGTGATGAACAGTGATCAACTAACGAGCAGGCGCATCACCTCCTCGTTTGGTTTTTTTTTTATTGGATGAAGTGATGAAACGAGCAAAACGTTCACCTGGTGGTAAGTGCAACGTCTGCCCATAACAGTTGCTGTGTCACCCAGAAAAAATCCGTGTGACACCACACTGTGGCCATCACCCTGAGACATAAGTTGTTAAGTCTCTTATGCCCAGTGATTACGCTAGCTCACAGTGCCCTTCAAAACCGAAACACAGTAATGTTTGCACACTACTGCTTCACGGCAGAATAACTGGCCCTGAGGTGGTACCTACCTAGACGGATTCCTGCATAGGAATCCTACCACCAGTAAAATTCCTCTTTTATAAAAATGTATCCTCTCCGAATTTGCTATAATGGCCTCGCTTTGCGGATTGGCCTTTGTAGAAACAGATACGTCGTATTTCGGGTCTGGCACGTGATGATTATGTCCTTAAGGCCGATTTTCGACCATGCCCACAATTTCCTAAAACTGTCGGAAGCTAACAACTGCGCAGGAGATATTCTAGTGCCGTAAGTGTACGCGCAAACACAGAAGCACTCACTATTCCCAACCTACTCGCGCCTGATTTATGCTGACGCGATAAGATCGGAAGTAGGCTAGGATGCAATGCCAGAAATACGGGGACAATCGCATCACAACCTGACCCGAAAACCAATAATTATTGGCTTTAGCTGGGATTCGAAATCAGGACTTGCGGCGTAGAAGTCTTGTAGTTTATTCACTAAGCATTAAGTTGATGATTCTGAAATTTTTCAACATATCGAATAAAACCATTAATCAAGATCTCAGCGAGCTAAAATCCCAACTAAGAAAAGTGAAACATATGTAAGTGAGTCATATTTATGAAATAAAAACATTTATAAAATCAAAACAGGCAATACACCTTCAGAAAGGTTAATAGTATAAAGAAAACATCGTCAAAGGAAACATATTCATTTCGAATCAAATTTCAATACAAGCTTATTTGTTATCGCGACGATATCACAGCCTAATCGCAAACCGTATCGTCAAAGCTACATTGCGAGGTGTCTGAAACAAAATGGAATTTCTGCGCCAACTCAACATACGCCAAATGTAGAATGACATACGATACGTGGGTCCGAACAAAACATCTTCTAGTATCAGGTCACTGCAATTTAAACTCTATTACAAATGCTTAGAATTTTTAGTTCCTTAGTACGTGTTACATTGTAATTTGCATTCACACCAGAAACTGTCGGCATTGAGCAGGGACCGGATCACGTATGTGGTTTCATGACATTTAGTATTTGAGAGTGTGTTATATTATAACTCAATTTATACGAATTTAGTGTTTAATACTAAGTCCCAATATAATATATTTTACATAGAAATACATAATATATCGAACAAGTAGGTATTCCTTTCCATTGCACTTTTCTTTATAATAGGCGACCTATTTTTTAAATATATAGTGCCGTGTGGTGGCGGCTCGTTAAAAGAATACTACCACTCCATCTCATCCAATGGATCTCGTAAAAGGCGAGTAAGGAATTAAACTGCACTGTGCACCCAACAGCGCATGGTGGCGATGGGCTCACCACCTATCACACCAAGTGCATTATATTGTTTTGGTGAAACGTGGATTGTGGCAGTCATCTGCTTTTGCAGTGAGTGCCCAGTCTCTGACTACCCCTTATGGGATACAGTCGTGACCTTATGTATATGTATGTACTCGTATGTATAGTATACGTTACAGCATTACGTGTGGTGTGGCATAATAAAATGCGAAAATAGCTTTGTATTATGTATAATGATGTTAATATAGTAAAATATTAGGTGTTACCCTACGGAAATCCATTACAATAGGGAAAGAAAGTTTACTAAGATCCACATGCAAAATGTAAACTGGTGTATATTATCTAATAATGTTTTCTTTTATTTACGCGAATATTTTTACCTTTAAATAAAACTATTTTTACGGATTTTATCGCGTTTAATTTAGAACTATTTTAACCCGACGTTTCGGGCGCTTTACAGCACCCATGGTCACGGGGGGACTGAGGTGACGATCTACGCAGAAAGAGCTTACTGTGTCTTGAAGCCACAGTAACTTCAAGACACAGTAAGCCACAGTAACTTCAAGTCCGGACTAAAAATAATAATTAAAAGCTGAAGGTACTCCGGGTTAACTATGACATCGGGACAACTGTCACCTCAGTCCCCCCGTGACCATGGGTGCTGTAAAGCGCCCGAAACGTCGGGTTAAAATAGTTCTAAATTAAACGCGATAAAATCCGTAAAAATAGTTTTATTTAAATGTATATTATCTAGTTTTTGAAGAGCACTGTGCCCTCACAACAGCACGCACAAGCAAGCTGTTACCGCCACCGGGAATCGATACCGGCAACCACTACTAGATACCCTTCACCACTACTACAATGCTACTGGGAATACACACCACTAAAGTCGAGAACACGTCACGTGTTTCACCTCAAAACGAGGCATTAAAGTGTTAATGATTTTAAGACCGACAGCTGCCAACCTTTACTCAGAGAGCCGCAGGGAGAAGTGAAATTAAATATATTTATTCCAGGACGTAAAAAAATCAGATCTCGTTCGTCAAATGTAATTTTTTAGAGTCCACCACCGTTTCTTAATGAGGTTCCTCTGTACGAAGAAAAAACAAGCAAAAGATACTGCGCAGGCATCCTCTTTTATAGTAATTTTTCAATGTTCTTCTAGAATAATAACAAAAAATATATATTACATGAGGAATTAGTATTCAGAGACCTGGCAGCGATCATCTCTTCTCCAGGGGTTACTTTCGTCCATGTATTTTTATAGGAGAAGGGGTACACGTGCAAGCGGCTCTCCTAATGGTAAGTGATCACCGCAGCCATTGAACATCCGCAATACCAGAGGAATTCCCGGTGCGTTCCAGCACCGCGTGGCAACATACTAAAACTCCCACGGAACGAGGCAGAACTGTGCAAGTGAACTCGAATAATTTCATTTTTCGAAGTTCTCATCCGATCAGCTGTCAGCCATTCCAGTTTTTCATATTTCCGCCCTTGTGCCCTTCAAACCGAAACACAGTAATGTTTGCACACTACTGCTTCACGGCAGAATAACTGGTCCTGGAGTGGTACCTACCTAGACGGATTCCTGCATAGGAATTCTACCACCAGTAAATACTAATAATATAATACCACATATAGAAATGTTCTGGTTGACACAGCTTTTGTTTCACGTTGTACTTACCATCAGGTGAACGTTTTGTTTGTCACGTCACTTTGTATAATAAAAGAAACGTGTCGAAAATTATTGTAGGTTCTAAGTGATATAAATGTGTATATTTTGACATTTTTCGAACAAATTCGACAGCATTATTTCAATATATATAATATAGCTGATTAGCTAGCCGTATGGTGGCGGCTCGTTAAAAGAATACTACCACTCCATCTCATCCAATGGATCTCGTAAAAGGCGAGTAAGGAATTAAACTGCACTGTGCACCCAACAGCGCATGGTGGCGATGGGCTCACCACGTATCACACAACAATATAATGCACTTGGCATTATATTAAATTAAATTAAATTAAATATAACTTTATTGTACACCATAAAAAATATACATAAAGGGAAAAAAAAAATAAAAAAATTAATGAAATGTACAATGGGCGGCCTTATCGCTAAAAGCGATCTCTTCCAGGCAACCTTTGGATGGACAGAAATTAAAATTTGACAAAAAAGGACGGCAGTGTACAAATTGATAAAATCAAATCAATAAACTACATAAATAAAATTTAAATATAATATATATATATATATATACGAGGGGTGATCCAAAAGTAATGATAATCAGTTATTTCTAGTGCACACAAAAATACAAAAAAATTTCAGTCACTTACTCAGTTAACCACTAGTTCAGGGAAAAAAAATCATATAAATAGGCCACGATTCCCGGGAGCTACATTCATTTGAATACGGACTGTCAAGGAGTGAACATCAAAATGGAAAAACACGAAATCAGAGCTGTCATTAAATACCTCTGCTTGAAAAAAAATGTCTACCAAAGACATACACAGCGACTTGGTGGAAACATTAGGGGACTCTTCTCCTCCATATTCCACAGTTGCACGCTGGGCTAAGGAGTTTAAGTTGGGAAGAACATCGACGGAAGACGAACACCGCGAAGGACGCCCATCGACGTCCCTCACTGAAGAAAATGTGAAAAAAGTTGAAGAAGTTGTATTGGAAGATCGAAGAGTGACTATCAGGCATGTAGCTGAGGTCACAGGGATCTCATATGGCAGCATTCAAAGAATCCTTGCGAACGAATTGCATATGAGAAAGGTCTCCGCGCGTTGGGTACCGAAAATGTTAAACGACGAGCAAAAGAAGAAACGAGTCGACATGTCAAGAGCAAATCTCGAAAAGTTCCAGGCAGACAAGGATAATTTTTTGTCACGTTTTGTGACCATGGACGAGACCTGGATCCACCATTTTGATCCTGAAACAAAACAACAATCGATGACATGGAAACGATCCGATGAACCGACGCCGAAGAAATTCAAAGTGTCAAGCTCAGCAGGGAAGGTTATGGCGTCTGTTTTTTGGGACGCTGAAGGAATAATCATGGTGGACTACTTGGAAAAGGGGGCCACTATTACAGGCTCCTACTATGCAGAACAAATAAGAAGATTGCGGGAGGCTATTAAGGAGAAAAGGCGAGGCAAACTGCGGGCTGGAGTGCTGTTCCATCAAGACAACGCACCGGTTCACAAAGCTGCAATTGCCATGGCTGCCATTCAGGAAGCGGGCTTTGAGCTGGTGGAACACCCCCCCTATTCACCAGATCTAGCCCCCAGCGACTTCTATCTCTTTCCACGACTCAAGGAACACCTCCGAGGCAAGAAATTTGACGATGATAGCGACGTGATGGCCGCGGTTGAGGACTTTTTTGAGAGTCAAGATAAAGATTTTTTTTCTAAGGGAATTTTAGGATTAGAAAAGAGATGGACTAAATGTATAGACTTGCTAGGAGACTATGTTGAGAAATAAATTTATTTATTTATTTTATTCATTGTGTTTATTATTGATTATCATTACTTTTGGATCACCCCTCGTATATATACATACACATATACTTATACATACACAAATATAATATATATAAAATTTCCATACGTAAATGTATATATGCATATACGACCTAGAAGGACAGAAAGATGAATACACATAAATACAAAAATAATTAAAGTAAATAACAAGACATAGGTATTAAGACGACGTGTTTAGCAATGACAGATAGTGTTCAGCAACCAGGGTTTTAAAAATGGGGAGAGATTTGGCATGTCGGATAGAGATAGGAAGAGCATTCCACAGTTTTGTAGCCTGCAGCGTGAAAGAATTACCATAGAAAACTGTGGAATGGACAGGAGTTTTTAACTGAAGAGTTTCAGAGGAGCGCAAGGATCGAGGATTGGAGAGATGGAGAAACTCAAAACGTTCCTTAAGGTAAATCGGGGAGGAGGGAATAAAAAGGATGGTGTAGAGAAGAGAAAGGATGTGTGCATTCCGGCGAAGGCGAATAGGTAACCACTTGAGCCTGTGGCGATATTCAGAAACATGATCATATTTGCGAAGGCCAAATATGAAACGGATGACGAAATTTTGGAGCCGCTCAAGTTTATTAAGTTGGTCTTCGGTTAAATCGGGATAGCAGGCATCGGCGTAGTCGAGAATAGGGAGCAATAGTGATTGTGCGAGCGTAATTTTAGTGGAAGTTGGAAGGAAGTTTCGCAGCCGTTTCAGAGAGGCAGCTGAAGCAAAGGTCTTTCGACTAACCGCTGCTAGTTGAGGTCCCCACGACAGCTGCCTATCCATAACGACACCCAAATTTTTCACAGTTTTACTAATCTCTATGACAGTTCCATCAAATTCGACATTCGGAAGGCAGCCCCAGTCAACCTTGGCAATCATCCTTGAGCTGCCTATAACTATGACCTGAGTTTTGCTGGCATTTACTTTCAGGCCATAGGACTTGCTCCACTCAAGGATGCGTTGCAGATTTAAATTAGTGCAAGTAATGGCTTCGCACAAAAGCTCAACGGGAGCCTGCGTGTAGATTTGTAAATCATCTGCATAGAGGTGGTAGGAAGAAGATAGTTGATTGGAGATAGAGTTAATGAAGATAGCAAAGAGAATAGGAGACAAAACGCCGCCCTGAGGTACACCGGCACTCAATTGACACCAAGAAGATAATGAATCGTCAATACAAATACGTTGCCGGCGACCGAACAGGTAACTACGAAACCACCCAATTACTGTTGGAGATATGTTAAGAGAGCATAGAAGTGTTAATAATATATCAAAGTCAACGTTATTAAAGGCATTGCTGAAATCCAGCAGTGCCAGTACAGTGACTTGTTTATTATCCATATTGTTTCTTATATCATCAGTAATTTTGATGAGAGTTGTGGATGTACTGTGACCTGGGCGAAAACCGGACTGGAAAGGATTAAGCAAGTTATTTGTGTTAAGAAAGAGACAGAGTTGCTGTTGAACAAGGCGCTCTAGGACTTTAGATAGGAACGGGAGTATCGAGATAGGACGGAAATCAGAAAACATAGTCGGATTAGGCTTTTTGGGAAAAGGAGTCACTTGAGCCTCCTTCCACGCACTTGGGAAAATTCCCTCGGCGATCGAGAAGTTAAGTAGGTGGGATAGGACGTGGACAATGTCGTCGAGGATGGGTACTATCATTTTTTTACTAATGCTGTCGCTTCCGACCGCATTCGATGATATAGTTGATATGCTCTTTTTAACATCACAATCAGTAAATTGGCGAAAGAAAAAAGGTGGAAAGTCAGGAGTTGGTAAAGCAGAAAGAAAATCTAAAGTTTGATTTTTAATAAGTAAATCAAGATTGTGAGAAGAGGAGAAGTGAAGGTTCAATGAGTTTAAATCTAAGTCTTTAGGAATATTACTTATTCGGGATTTTCCAACTCCTAATGACCGAAGAAAAGACCATACTTTTGCAGAATCGTTATTCTTTACAGATTTATGGATAAATCGGCGTTGTGCATCCCTACACACCTTGTTGCAGTGATTTCTTATATTGTTTTGGTGAAACGTGGATTGTGGCAGTCATCAGTTTTTGCAGTGAGTGCCCAGTCTCTGACTACCCGTTATGGGATACAGTCGTGATCTTATGTATGTATGTATGATTAGCTATCGAACTTGACAGCATTATTGCACATATTAAAATTCATGCGCATTTCAAAAATTTATGTTTCGAGAATAATTCAAACGAGTGGCGTATTATAAATTCCTTTAAATGGTGAATAACTGAACATTTTCCCATCGACGCCGTATAATCCATTAGCGCCAGTGGACAGTTCCGATCCGCTTCGCGTGAATATTGAATATAAAAATGATACATTATGGTTTCCGAGCAGATTTACAACCGATAGTCAACGGTAATGTTTTTAAAAATGATGCGCGTATATCAAATATTACAGTCACAATCCTGGCTAAAATTTCCGAGTCGAAATAGTTCACGCGCCACTTTAACGGTTCGCAGAAATTGGATTTACTGCGCATAATATTACTGGTTTCACTCCTACGTTTTGAGGCTTCGTGCTAATTCGACTTAATAACGTGATTCATTAAATTAAAATCTGCATAAGCCGTTAAGCTCACTGCTGGAAATAAACTTTTCCTAGAAAGCTCTACAGCTAAAACAATGCAATTTTTCTAATATTTACTAATGCCATAGAATTGGCACACATTGTACTTGTAGTACATATTGGGCTCAAAAAAGCTCGGCGTGCTCAGTAGAGCGGGAAAGTGTTTCATGCCGGCCCACCGCTGGCCGAGTGTTCCGAGGAATTGTTCGGAATAATTCACTATCGTACATCGCGGCACAGCACAAAAAGACACACATCACCGTCATAGTTTGCATTCCACCACTGTGCGCTTTTTGTAGAATTTTCTGCCACACACGACCACTCTGTGGATCTAACGTTTTCCTTTCTCAAAGGCCGGCAACGCACCCGCGATTCCCCTGGTGATGCCCTGGTGTCGTATGTTCATGGGCGGCGGTGATCACTTAACACCAGGTGAGCCGTTTGCTCGTTTGTCACCTCTTCTATAAAAATAATAATAATAAAAAAGATGGATACTTGGTATGTTTGAACATGCTAATCTAAGGAAATACTTATCCGATTTTAGAAATTATAATCTGCATTAAATAGCTATTTAATGGAGAAAGTTTAAGTTTTAAAACAATACCTATGCAGGAATCCGTCTACGTAGGTACCACCCCAGGGCCAGTTATTCTGCCGTGAAGCAGAAGTGTGCAAACATTACTGTGTTTCGGTTTGAGGGGCACTGAGAGCTAGCGTAATCACTGGGCATATGAGACTTGGGAACTAATGTCTCAGGGTGACGGGCGTATTGTGGTGTCACACAGAACATTTCCGTGTGGCACAGCATTGTTATGGGCAGACGTCGCACTTACCATCAGGTGAACGTCTTGCTCGTTTCGTCACCTTATCCAATAAAAAAAACAGTTTTAAAAAGCCGCATCCTGATAACCGAACTTTCTCGAGTAAAAGCAAACTGTGAAAACTCGACTAACTAGCCCCGGGCTACAGCTAGTTCTGATATCTATTTATTTATTTATTTATACATTTATTTATTACCATATCATTCACTATCATTACAGTTAAACCAATGCAATAGCGTGGCAATAACAACTAAAATATGCTTAAATAAGCTAATATTTGTAACAAATTATAAATAATGCTACCCTTGTGAATTCACTCAGACTACAACAAAATAAATCTGTCTCACAAGCAATTAGGTTTAGAGTGCGGAGTGCACGCGTTCACGGCGCCTCATTCAATAACTTGGTCCGCCCGCGCGGTACCACTAACAGCTGTGGTTGACGCCGCCGCCATACGTATTTTTCTGGTACGCTAAATCCTACCTGACCTAAAATGTCGGCATTACATACCTTCCCTCTTAAAATTTTAAATACGTATATTGCCACTTGGAGATCACTTCTTACGCTTACTTTGTTATATCCGACCATACCCATAACAAATAAAGTTGGATATTGTAATGGGTAAAATGGGTACACTCCATACTGTCTTAAATATAAAAATCTTAAAAAATTATTTTGTACCCGTTCCAGCATGTGACTATATTTAGTTTCATGTGGAGCCCAAATGACTGCGTTATATTCCAAGTGACTTTTAACCAAGGCATTATACAAAGCTCTTATCGCTTTAATATTGGTGAAGCCACTAACTGTACGGAGTACAAATCCTAAATTTCTGTATGCTTTTTTACATATGTCAATAATGTGATCACGAAACGTTAACCCTGAGGTAAAGCGAACTCCCAAATCCTTCACTTCCGTGACCCTAGCAATCGGCATCCTGTCAATATTATAATTGTGTAGGATGGGGGTGTGCGTACGTGAGAAAGTGATAGTCACACACTTCGAGATGTTAAATTGGAGGAGGTTGTCTTTACTCCACTCTACTACTCTATCAATGTCCCTTTGTAACCTCTCACAGTCCTCCTTATTTCTTATAGCGAGAGAAAGCTTCAGACCATCAGCAAATAAAAGGCATTTAGCGTCCTTAACAATACCTAGCAAATCATTTATCATCAGTAAAAATTCAAGTGGTCCAAGGTTACTTCCCTGACTTACGCCACTTCGAGTATAATATGGTTCCGATCTGTAACCCCCGTATTCTACATATTGCTGTCTGTTTTTCATGTGACTAGTAAAAAAGTTCAGTAAGTGTGGGGTAAAACCAAATGATGCTAACTTTTTAAGGAGAACGTCATTATTGACAAGGTCGAATGCTTTTTTAAAGTCAAAGTATGCTGCATCAATTTGTCCCCCACTGTCCACTGTCGGCACAATATCAGTCATGTAGGCAAGAAGATTACTAGCAGTACTTCTCTCCGGACGAAACCCATGCTGAGCGTCTGAGAGTTGTGGGTTTACTTGGGCGAAAATATTCTTGTGAATAGCAGACTCTAATACTTTTGCCGGAGTTGATAATATTGCTATAGGTCTGTACGCATCTACCTGCGATCCCGAATTCTTTTTAGGCACTGGAACAACCCTAGTAATTTTCCATCTCTCCGGAAATACAGCTATTAAAGTGACCTCCTTTAGGGACGGTAGAGAAAAATGCCAGCCAGGCCAGTAATGGTGACGGTCACTTCAGTCAACTAAGCCTTAATAAGAATTACAAATTGGACGCCATTTCGAAATTACTTGCTATTGCGCTGGCTCCTTCAAAATCGATATCTGATTGTTAGAGCTATCATATAAAAAGGAAACTGTTGTCAAAATTTTACAAAGTCGACGCCATTTTGAAATTCTTTGCTACCTTTCTCTGGACCGCTATCTGCAACATCTGGGTGTTATAGTAAAGGAACATGTTTTCGAATCTTTTATTAAAATACACAAAAATGTATGAAAACCACAAAAGAATCACTTCTTGCGCGTGCACTATTTTTTTGCCGATAATGAACCTCATCTAGTCATCACCAATTGAAAAGCAATATCATTTATGTAATATATCGTGAGAAATATTACCTGTTTCTGTGGAATCTGAACACGGGGTTGTCCGACCTCAATTCTCTAACCCTATCCAAAATATCGTGTACAATATAGTCTATATACCAAGCTGCGCCTTTAGTATGAAACCGAAGTTAGTCATCGAAGGATAATAAAAACCAAGAGTTGGGCAGCAGCATCTTCCTGGAACATCTGTATAAATAGGCTGCTGTTGCCAACCCGCCTGCCAAGATTGGCAACTATTGCGAAATCCCCCCGAACGGAGAGCTACGAATTTTTGTGGGGGAGGCCTATGTTTACTTATTTATTATCTGTTCATTATTAGTAAAGGGCTACTAACAATATTACACAGTCTAATCAAATAATATACAGTCCAGAATTACTACATTGCTTGTGCTACATTAATTACAAGTAGCCACGGACTGTGATGTTCAGCAATGGACTAGTGATGGGCTGAAATGATGAATCAAAAAAATACATTTATCATAACGACCGCGTGGCCCAGTTGTCGAAGTACCTGACTTCTAAACCGCCGGTTCTGGCTTCGAGTCCCAGCCGCAGCCAACATGAGTGCAAAACACATATTGTTCGTTCTCTGTCCTGATTGAGTTGTGCATTGTGGCATCTTTAAAACGCAGCCACGATACAGGAGAAATCCTACTGTGGGGCATTGCTTTTAAGAAAAAAAGGCTGCTTAACGTAGACAATAACACAGCCATAGACTTTTCCTAATGGCAAAGAAAAGTCACTATATTAGGTTAAATTCTGAATAAGTTATTAGCCATCGCCATTACCAGTGGTTCTAATTGGGCCATTGCGTCAACGACTTACAGACTGCCTGGATAAAAAATCTACTCGGAAAAAAATAACGATGTTAAAAAAATTAAAATTAAAATAAAATAAAAATAAAGAATGAATGAATAATGAAGTAACGGCCAATAATGTCCTACTGTTGAGCACATACCTTGTTTCATTTTTGAATGGGAAGCTAGGAGGCTTCGAGGCTAGTACACGGATTTAAAATTTTTGAAACATTGTAATCCAGACATTTAGGTTCCTATAGGCACTTATAATTGCAACAATTTTGGGGGTATCGGCACTGGGGATCAGACCCAGATCACTTATATACTATGAAATTTAAGCTATCGCGGCTCTTCGAGAACTACTGTATATATTTTTTTTGACACTTTATGACGAAACGAGCAAAACATTCACCTGATGGTAAGTGGAAAGTCTGCCCATAACAAATGTTATGACAGCCAGAAAATTTCTGTGTGACACCACACTGCGTCCGTCACCCTGAGGCATGAGTTCTTAAGTCTCATAGTGCCCTTCAAGCCCAAAACACAATAATGTTTGCACACTAATGCTTCACGGCGGAATAACTGGCCCATGGGGTGGTACCTAGCTAGATGGATACCTGCATCGGAATCCTACTACCTACCTAATCATCAATCATGAAATAAAGCATAGATCATAATGGTAAAGATCTGCCGTTTAAACAATAAATAGTAAATTCAATTACGTATGTCCCATAAATGAAATATATTTATTTATAAGGAATAAAACAGACGCTGATTTCGCGTACAAATTATTTGTAGCGAGCCGTATCACTCTTATCCATTAATTAAGGTATTAAAATATTGAAACGAATTAATTTCCCTGTGCTTTACTGGATAATGCGCACTATGGGCTTGATTTATTTTTGGTTTTAATTGCGACCTCGTAATGCAGGAGTTATGTGTGGAATGTCCTAATTGAGAGGTAATATTAAATGTACTCCCAATGTGCATTAATGATATGGTGACAACGTCATATGGCAGCTTCAAGAAAATTTAACAAATAGCAGATTTCAAACAGGACTTCACCAATGGCCTAATAAAATACTAGTGGTCGGCCTGTGGCCGAAATTCAACCAAAACTCATATATTTTAAGTTTTTTTTTTTTTCATTGATAAAGTAACGAGACGAGCAAAACATTAACCTGATGGAAAGTGCAACGTATGCCCATATCAGATGCTCTGTTACTCAGAATATTTCTGTGTAGCTCCACACTGCGCCCATCACCTTGAGACATCAGTTCTTAAGTCTCATATGCCCAGTGATTACGCTAGATCTCAGTGCCCTTCAGACCGAAACACAGTAATGTTTGCACACTACTGCTTCACGTCAGAATAAGTGGCCCTGGGGTGGTACCTACCTAGACGGATTCGTGCATAGGTATCCTACCACCAGTTTTGAACGTTACTGAAGTTTAAGTAATTATTTGTAGGCAACATTTTAAAATACTTTGGCGACATCTATCTCTGTGTTTGAGCATAGACTATTAATGGCTTTGACATTGAGCGTATGAGCGTAAGCAAACGAAAGAGTATTATGTTTTGGCGAATGATATTGCCAAGGAAAAGAGTACCAGTCAGATCGGGTGGGGTGATCTGGCGAGGACGTCTACTCCTACTAGTAATTTTTAGACATTGTATACACAGTTCGTATCTCAGAAACATTCATAGCGCGATTATGGAATGTGTGAGGTGTTTCTTGAGTTTCTCATGTGCCGAGATAGATGTCGCTACAACACTCCCCGGCTGAGACTGGAAATCGTTGGTAAGCGTAGAGAACTTGTGACGTCAGGCGATGAGGTACAGTCTGGTCTTCAGTACGTCGAGACGTATGAGGCACTGTGTTAAAGAGTGAGAGAGAGGTGAGTCAAGAGTCAGTCTGAGGAGAGGGGCCGCCGCTGATGAGCCTCAGTGGCTGAGAGACTAGAAAGCAGGCGTTTTGCCGACAGTAGTCTGGTGCTGTGACTGCGATGGCTGCCGATGATGTTGTTGCTGTAGTTAGGAGAACCTGGTTACGATGCTCATACCGGGGTCACCGTTTTGGCGGATGACATTGCCAAGGGAAAAGGTAGCTACCCGGCCTCTCTCTTTTCTTTTCTTCTTCACCTCACTTTACCAGAACGACACGTTACATATTTGATGACCGCTAGGCGTAGCGGTTAGCTTACCTGATTTCTACGCCGCGGTCCTGGGTTAGAATCGTAGCGAGAGCCAATATTTGTGTAAAAACACAAATCGTTAGTTTTCAGGTCTGGTTGTGTTATGCATATAATACAGGACAAAATGCTACTGTGGGTATAGTTTTAAAAATAAATGTGCGGTCGGGGGATCCTCGTCTGGGACGAAGTTACGCTATTTTTTCAACTCTATACGTGATATAATATGTAGATTTCTATTGATTGTATTAAAAAACAACAACAACAAAAAAAACACTTAAGAACAAATATTAGTATTTCACAGCATCGTATTTCTTCAGCTCTAAGTAAAAATAAGTAAAGTTTCAGCCCATAAATGTCCCACCGCTGAGCACAGGCCTCCTCTCATTTCTGAGAGGGTTTTGGAGCTAGGAAGAATCCGCCACGCTGCTCCAATGCGGGTTGGCGGACACCATTTAAAAGTTACATAATAATTACATCATAAATTTTAGTAGCCAGGGGGTTTACAAGTGCAACGTAAGAGTTATTTCCACACATCTCTGTCCTCTACGTTATGATCTATTCTATAATACGCTTTTTCTAATAATGTCTTCTCAACAAGTTTGTTGAATTCTATGTCTCTTTTTTATCTCTTTCTTTTTCTCTTTTTCGTGTCATCTCTTCCTTCACAGTTCAGGCTACACGCCTCTGGAATGCCCTTCTTACTTATTTTCGGTGATGTGATCGCTGTTAGCCTTTTGGCTTTTACAGCTTCATCGGATGCTGTGCTCGCGGGCCCGGGGCCCGCGTGCCAGGTTTGGTTTGACCCAAAACATAAATACATAAATATAAACTCCTACTAAACATCTAAGTTCGGACCGTTGCGTTCGCTAGCGTGCTTGCGCTACAGTGAATATCTCCATAAATTTATTGTATAAAGTCATCTAATGACCGTCCGAGGGAGACTGCGGGTCTCCGTTCGGACTGTCGACTTGTGTGTCGGAAACTCTGGGCGGTGAGAACGAAAAAGAATAGGGCGTCCGAACAGGGTGATCGAGCCTAGCTGATTGTTGCCGATTGTGTGGTAACGTCTAGCTGGCTTAGACGTGCCCCTCGAGAAGTATATTGCTACACTTTTCTCGGGGTTAACCTCTATTCTCCATTTCCGGAACCATTCGCCTAGGCGATCGGCTGCGGCTTGGAGCTGAATCGTTATGCGGCCCTTGTGCTTATCGGAATAATACAGGGCCGTGTCATCTGCGAAAAGCGCAAGATTGACTTTAGGGTCTTTTTGTATATCGCTAGTGTATAGCGAGAACAGGAGTGGGGAGAGGCAAGAGCCCTGAGGGACACCCGCACGGAGAGGGCGGCTTGAGGAGCGCGTTCCCTCTACCCGGAATCGAAATAGGCGATTGGACAAGAAGGCTCGTATGATGTTCACGAGTCTGTCCGGCACTTTTGTGTGATACAGCTTGTAATACAAGCCGTCGTGCCAGACTTTGTCGAATGCCTTTGCGACATCGAAAAATAAGGCCCCTGTGCCTACTGGCTTAGGGCGGTCGTGAAAGTTTTCTAATATGTGCTCCGTTAGGCGGTGCACTTGATGGGTACACGAGTGTTCGGGGCGAAAGCCGAACTGCTCGTCTGGAAGGATGTTATTATTAAGGACGTAGTCTTTTAATCGACTAAGGATTATTCGCTCATAAATCTTGGCCATCGAGTTGAGGAGACTTATTGGGCGATAATTGGACGGGATGTTCTTCGGCTTGTGAGGCTTCGGAATACCTATAACGTCCGCTTCCTTCCAGTCGTCCGGGAAGGAGCAGCTGGAGAGGAGCGCGTTAAAAATACTGACTAACAGACACAATAGCGGCGTAGTTAGACATTTGATCACCCTGTTGTTTATGCCATCGAGGCCGGGCGCGGATCGGTTTTTAAGATTTTTAACAATCTTCGTGACTTCGTCGAGAGTCACTGGAGTCAGTGGTTCGCCCACTGGTGGTATGGCAGCCTTGCGTTCGAGTTCCGCGGCCACCTGCTGCAGGTGGTCGGGATCCGCAGGCGCGAGAGACGGAGTGCATTGGCTCTCGAGACTGTCTGCAAGGCATTCGGCTTTTTCGCTGTCGTCGAAGGCGAGCGAGTTGTCGTTCGATCTAATAAGTGGCGGCATGGGTGAGACCGGCTCTGCTTTGAGAGATCGTGCCAACTGCCAGTAGGCAGTGTGCGACGGCTCGATTTCTCCAAGCATAGTGTCCCAGCTATCTTTAGTGTACTCAGATAAGCGCTCTTTAACATCCCTTTGTAGGAGGCGCAGTCTGAGTCTATTTGCTTCTGTTCTATATCTGTCGTGCGCTTTGGCCGCACGGTTCTTTTCTCTTATCAGGCGTCGGAGGTCCGCCGGTAGATTGCAGCGTCGATCGCTCGACACCGTAACCGTCCGGGAGGATTCTCCGACGACTGTTTTGAGATGACTTGAGAATGATTTTATCGCTCGACAGGCTACCTCTGGCGAGTCGATAATATCTGGTATTTCATCCAAGTGCTGGGAGCTCGTAGCCTCGAGTTTGACCCCGAGGGTACGCCAGTCCACAATGATTTTGGTCTGTGTGACCTCACCATTTGGCCGGCCCAGCTTAAAAATGACCGGACGGTGGTCCGACTCAAGTTCGTGAAGCGTAACTAAAGAGTCTATTTCTAAGTTCACGTCCTTAATAATGGCTACATCGAGAGTGTCCGGCTGCCGATTTAACTGCGTCGGAACTCTGGTTGGTGTTTCGGGGGCTATAACGTTTACGTTATGGCTCTCCGCTAATCTGTACAGTATATTACCGTTTGTGTTATTTGCGTTGGAATTCCAACTGCCGTGCTTGCTGTTCAAGTCTCCGGCGAGAATAACAGAACGGCCTAAATCTAGTAGGGATTTTAGGTCTGATTCTAATAATTGTTTGGATGGCGAGAGGTAGACTGATGCTAGTACAAGCGGCCTATGGCCGGTCATTGCTAACCTACACGCGGAAGTTTTTATATTAACTAAGTCGGGTGTATCGAGCGCGATACAGTGCAAGGACTTTTTATAGTAGATCAGAGTGCCGCCTTTCGCGGTCGCTCTGTCATTTCGGATGCATTTGTAATTGGCAATCTTTGGATCGCGCATACTAGGTTTTAAGAAAGTGTCTTGCACTAGCATAACGTCGATGTCGTGGTCACGAAGGAAATTCGCGACTTCAACTAACTGCGTCTTAAGACCGTTTGCGTTAAAATACGAGACAGTCAGAGAGCGTGGTTTAATCCTACCTATATGGGACGCCATTGGTAACAATTAAAAATTTTATTTTCGACGCGGCGCGTGATGTTTAGGCGCATTGAAACGTCCAAATCGCGTCGATGACGTTCATGTGCTCTACGGTAGCCATGAGTCGGTCTTGAGGAGACTTTGCTTCGCGGATTTTGCGTGCTAAAGTCGAAAGTTCGGCAACATTTATGCTGCGCATGAAGCCGCAAATTAGCGAGAAATCTGCGGCGAAATTTGACGAGCCCTGTATTTTGGGCGTTGCGATTTGAGGCGCGGGCCGTGAGGCGGCTGCGCTCTTTTGCGTCATGGGCAACGGTTTTGTCCATGCGTTCGTCGCCGGCGCGGCGCTCTGGCTTTTGCTCTGCCCGGTAGTCCCGTCAGCGGGACCGGGTTTCGCTGCGGCCGGAGCGGGCGCGGGCGTTTGTTTAGGCGCGGGTTTAGTCGCGGGCTTAGGCGTTTGTTTAGGAGCGGGTGTTTGAGGCTGTGTGGCCCCGGGGCCCTTCCTACGGCCGTTCTTCTTGCCTCCCCTGCGCTTTGTACTCCTCGGCGCTCTGTTACACCCGCGGTAATTCGCGGGGTGTCCCAGCTCACCGCAGAGTATGCAGCTTGGGGGCTCTTGCGCTTCTGGCGTGCGAGCGCAATCCTGGGTGCCGTGATCCCCGAGGCATTTTACGCAACGAGGGCGGGCTAAACAATTTCGGGCAGAGTGTCCGTACAGTTGGCATCGGTGGCACTGGCCAATGATGCCCCTGTTGCGGGGTGCCTCAATAGAAAGGCCTGAAAGGCCGCAAATCGTCTTAACGTTAAAGACCTGCTTGCCTTCTGGAGTTAATTCCAGTATGGCAAGGATCAGGTCGTACGACTTCTTATTGTGTGGGTGATGCATCCGATGCACCTCCAACACAGGTATGTTCTGTGACTTAAGGTCACTAAGTATGTGGCTAGTCTCCAATTCCTTGGGCAGGCCCCTGATGACTACGCGGAGCCTACGTTCTTCCGCGAGCGAGTAAGTGTGGAAACTTATGTTGTTTCCACGCAAATGGCTGGTGACGGCCCTGAAGTCGCTGACTGTGCTTAGGTATACGCGGATACCTTGCACTGCCGTCTGCGCCTTCGGGCACACAATTTTCTTGTTTGTCATCCAAAGTGACAGATTGTTCCATTGCGCTTTATCCTGTAGGATAATTGGCGGAGGAGATTTGTTCGTTTGCGCCGCGGGATGCGCGGGCAGTGACTTATCTATAGTCTTGCGGCTGTTGGACACGCCCTTTTTGGCCGGGTTCCGTGTGGCGGACGGCGATGCGGTGTCCGAGTTAGGCTCGGAATCCGTTTTCGCGGCGCGTTTCTTTGCTTTGCGTGCGACGACGGTGAAGCCGTCGTCGTGCGCATTTCCGGATTCCTCGCAATCCATGTCGGATCCCTCGTCCGAAAGGGCCGCGGGCCCAACAATGGATTGCGATTCCCGGAAGGGCAGCGCAGGTGTGCTTGGTGTTTTATTGCACCCATTAGCGGCGGTTTTATTGCCTGCAGGTGCGTTCTTTACTGACGATGCCGACACGGTCGGCACGGTCTTTTTATGGTCGGTGATTACTCCTACCATTGTTTCGCACACAGGTGCGGATACGTCATCTTGCGCAGGTGTCGGCGCGGCCGGCTCTACAGCTGGCGATGACGGGCTGTCGGAGTCAAACGTTGCTACGCGACTCCTAAGCAGATTATGGGTGTCTGGACGGATTCCAGAGATTTCCTCCGACATAACGCAATGGGCGTGAAACTGCGCCCAGATCTCGGGGTGCGCGGCGCGTAAAAACTCCGCGAGATGTACAAACTCCGGCGCGGGGGCACGGGGTGTCGCCATTTCGATGGTTCGAGAGGCGGTGTGTACACAAATGCAAAAAATTCTCCCTACGTGAGCAGGGAGGTGTGTGCTATATTTACTTCACCTAATGCCTTACGCCTTAGGTGCGCGAGGGTGTGTACCTGGCTGTTGCCTAGTGCAACAAGCGGACACAAAAATACAAAGCCGCCTCTGAGGCGAGATATGTGTATGCACTCTACTTACGGTTTTCACCAGCAAGCCGACGCAATACAGGAACGCTCTCACGTAACTTTCACGTTCGCACAACACCACGAAGCACAACACTTCCACTTCGAGGGACACGATCGATGAAGGCACGCACGAAGAAGAATAACCAGACACACCGCTACGGGAGCGGGTGTTGGCCACTATCCACAACTGTGACAACGGGCGTTTACAGACAACTGTCCATAACGAGTATGATTTTTCAGCTTGATTGCGCATGGAGCGCGGTCAAAAATAGGTCCGTTCTGCACCAGAGCGCGAGAACGAGTGTTTTTTTTTTTTGGAATGCCCTTCCTGATTATATCAGGAATGCAACCAAACTTAATGCTATTAACATGTTTTCACATATAAAACATGTCATTTTTATATACGTATTATATGTGTATTATTTTTATGTGCCGTGTGGTAGCGTCTTAAGAGAATCTACCACCCCATCTCGTCCCGTGGGTGTCGTAAAAGTCGACAGAGGGAAAATTAAAAGCAGAAGATGGGAAGCAGCATCTTCCTGGAACATCATAATAAATAAACTGCGGTTGCCAACCCGCCTGCCAAGCGTGGCAACAATGGCAAAATCCTCCCAAAATGAGAGCTACAAACTTTTGTTGCACTCTATGGGGGAGGCCTATGTTCAGCAGTGGACTAATGGTAGGCTGGAATGGATGGAATGGATGGATGGATTTTTATGTATTTATCTATCTTAATTTTGTGAATATCTATATTGATTATTTAAATTGTCATGTAATTAGTATGTAATAGATATTATATTTTCACCCCAGATTTTTTCTTACGAACATTGCACCTACCTTTATATTATATAGTCTCCCAGAGACTTGACTGGCAGAGAATGCCTCTAAGCATTAAGTGTGCCCATTGTATTCCTTAGATTAAGGTGTTACAATTAACAATAAATAAAGTCATTTTGGATACTAAAGTTCGTGCCGACGAAATAAATATAAAAAATTGAATGGGCAATTGTAAAACCCGCGTGTTTTCGTATTGTATTTTATTAACCAGTCGTAAAGTATAAAAAACACTTCACAATTAAAACTATGAAAATAAAGAACATAATTTACTGGTGGTAGGATTTCTATGCAGGAGTCCGCTAGGTGAGTACCACCGCAGGGCCAGTTATTCTGCCGTGAAGCAGTAGTGTGGAAGCATTACCGTGTTTCGGTTTGAGGGGCACTGAGAGCTAGCGTAAACACTGGGCATATGAGACCTTAGAACTGACATCTCGGGGGACGGGCTAAGTGTGGTGCCACACAGAAATATTCTGAATGACACAGCATTTGTTATGGGCAGACGTTGCACTTAACATCAGGTGAATGTTTTGCTCGTCTCGTCCCTTTCTCCTATAAAAGAAATATATGTAGAATACTCATGAATATATTAAGAGAGCTTCTTAGCTCTCTTAGGACGAGCGTATGAAGAAATATTGATGTCTCACTTAAGAACTGATGTCTCAGGCGGACGAGCGCAGCGCGGCGCCACACAAAATGTTCTGGTTCTTTGTTATAAAACACAAGTAACACAATACTCATTTTTCAGTAACTTAGTGAAGTTGAATTTAGCTTAGCCGAATTTATGGGTGAAAGTTGTTTTTGACAGTTTATTTTAAAGTCCTCTAACTTTCACGACACTGAAGAAAAACAAAACAATTTTCATAACTTGTTAAAAAGAACAATGAAAGAACAATTTGGAATGAAATTTAGTTATTCTTTACTTTATCGTTGAAGAAAAGTCTCTGCAGGGAGGACTCAATTATAACAACTAATATTATATCCCATTAATTATTCATTTATTCTCAAGTTACCGAACTAGCCCTAAGGATCAGAAAGCGGGAGTGGCAATAAGCCGGCCACATAGCTCGTAGAACAATAGCTGTGGGGGTAAAAAGATATTCAATTTCTAAAAGTAAAGTTTCAGCCTATAAATGTCCTACTGCTGAGAGCACAGGCCTCCCTCTCATTTCTGAGAGGGTTTTGGAGCTGGGAAGAATCCGCCACGCTGCTCCAATGCGGGTTGGCGGACTGCTCATGTCTTCGAAATATTTTTTATTTCTCAGACATGCAGGTTTCCTCATGATGTTTCCTTCACCGTCGAGCACGTGGTAAATCACCACTTAAAATTGCAATTAACAATTTTAGTGGCACCGGGAATAGAACCCAGGTCACTCGCGTACTATGAAATTTAAAGCGAGCGCCTAGCCCCTAAGCTACGACGGCTCTTAATTCGTTCTTCAATTTCTAATTCTTTATTAGATTCATAAGTAAAAAAAATTAGATAACAATTGTCACATCATGAAACCCTGTTATAGAAGAAGCTAAAGATGTGTGTCAGGATCGTAGCAAGTGGAAAGATGTGGTCTCTGCCTGCCCCTATGGGAAAGAGGCGTGACCGTATGTATGTATGTTATGGGGCACCATATTTTTTAGTACTCGTATAGTGTATAGAGTAATTCAAAGAGTAAAAAAATAATACGTAAAATATAAATAAGTGAATTACAGGACTGATAATAATAATATCCGATAGGTGTCCGACTGAGTAGATCAGCACCTACCCCTTTCCTACCGAGATGTCGTAAGAGGCGACTAAGGTATTGTAAGGACAGCCTTTATTTATGCAGAATAACACCATAATATGCTTGTCGTCGTCGTTTCAGCCTATCACAAGTCCACGGCTGAACATCTTTTACTGTTCTAGCTACACTCCTCTGGAACGCCCTTCCTGATAAGATCAAAACAGCTCCTTATAGAAACATATTTAAGAAATTAATTCGAGAATATTACCTAAATGTTCAGTAGCGTTATTCGGCTTAACTCATTTTCGGTTTTTATTATTTTATATATATACACATTATATATATATATATATATATATATATATATTCCTATTTGTGTACGTAATATAATTATTGGTTCATTAGTAGTTGTAAATGTGTTTATATATGTACAGCTTATTTATTACATATCTAAATTATATATTAAATATAAAAATTATCATAAATTTATTTTCCTCCTATTTATTATTATTATTTTTATTCTTTAGTTAGCGCCTGGTAGAGAATGCCACTAGGCATTAAGTTCGCCCATTGTAAGCCCTTAGCTTAAGGTGTCATAAATAAAGGATAAATAAATAAATAAATAGGCCTCCCCCATAGATAGCCACAAAAGTTTGTAGCTCTCTTATTGGAAGGATTTTGCCATAGCTGCCACGCTTGGCAGGCGGGTTGGCAACCGCAGTTTATTTATTCAGATGTTCCAGGAAGATGCTGCTGCCCATCTCCTGGTTTTAATTTCCCTCTGTCGACTTTTACGACACCCACGGGATGAGATGGGGTGGTAGATACTCTTAGGCCGCTACCACACCATAATATGCACCATACATCATAATATGCTCGTAGGAACACAATGGGGAGTAAAAATGTTTTTTTTACTCGTACCAAAATGGCGGCGACGAGGTTCGCCGCTTGTCACGTCTCGTTTCCTGCGAGAGCGAAAGGTGGGCTACGTGAGCGGCCTCTGCCCACCCATCACGTATAAAAATAATATCACATATATATAAACAAAACATAATTAAACATTAATTTTATAAGTTAAAATGCATGGAATTTTACTTGCCATATTAGTTCGCGTTTTTACCTTTGCTTTCTTATCACAACTTATAGCCGTTCATTAATCTAT
The DNA here is from genome assembly GCA_019845155.1 of Luehdorfia chinensis. Classification (NCBI taxonomy): domain Eukaryota; kingdom Metazoa; phylum Arthropoda; class Insecta; order Lepidoptera; family Papilionidae; genus Luehdorfia; species Luehdorfia chinensis. The sequence continues at coordinate 523,531 of JAHVAK010000056.1, read as the reverse complement.
TCTATATCTTAATTCATTATACTAAGTAAATTTTAGTCACTTTCGTAAATAAAATTCGCCGCTATTCCTAATACCCGGTCAGTGTTGGTTTTGCTGAAAATCAGCGCGGAGGCTATAAAATCACAGCCGCGGCCATTGCTGAGCGAGAACCACTTCATCGAGAAGCGCAGATAAAACAGCACCTCAGTACTGTCGTTTTTTTCTTTTATCTGTACAGTCTATGGCTACTCTATACGTGCTGACATTGTCTAAATTTTAAGTTTTTTTTTTCAAAAAACTGTGTTGTTATTTTTCAATAATTGTGCTGCATGTGGTGCCGTTGAATAAGACATTGTTTTTTTTCTTCTTTCTTTCCAATTTTAACATTCCATAATTATTATTGATTTTTATTGAATTTCGTAGACTGTCCATCAATTGACCCTTAACAACCAACGCAATAGCGCGACGCTCCACTAGATAGCGCGATGATCTATATTCAGCAGCGAACTTGTGATGGGCTGAAATGATGATAATGATGATTCATTTATTCACTGTTTGCGCAAACACCCACGCCCGAATCAACCACACCACGGCGCAAAACTCAATCGCCAATCGCATAGCCACTGCAACTAAGCCGGATAAGTCTGTCGCCTTATTATGCGAAGACCGCGTGGCCTAGTGGTTAGCGTACTTGACTTCAACGCCGCAGGTCTCGGGTTCGAATACCAGACGGAGCCAACATTTGTGCAAAACACAATATTTTGTTTTCGGGTCTGGTTGCGTTGTGAAATGTATGTCTGTAAAACGCACTCACGATACCGGAAAGGCCTTAGTTTTTTTTAAAAAATAAGTAAAATATAATGGTTTCTTTAATTTGATCATTTTTATTACATTTTCATTGTCTAATTAAGTCTTATGCCTTGTATTATACTCGTATTTTATTGGAAATTCAGTATTTTTTTTTACATTACCTATTTTTCTTTACCTTTCACCGCCATAATTAGTACAAACATCGTACCTGTAACAAGAACGTATTTTATTAATGGAGGAATGCTTAATGCATTTTTTACTATTATTTATATAATACAATATTCTCAAATTAGCTACAATGAATCACGTCCCCCTATCCTATTTTCGACCACGTAAGTAATCAACTTTATAGTGCTACAAGTGTAAGCGTAAAGGCAAGGCACTCACTCGTTCCAACCCACCCGTGTCCTATGTAACTCATACGATAAGATCGAGATAGGCAAGGATGCACTGAAATGAAATGAAAATATTTTACTCTTCAACGTAAGAAATATAAATTTCTTTTGTCGTCATTCTTTTTATAATCTACCACCGTTTCGTAAGGAGGTTCCTCTGACGGAGAAGAAACAGACGAAAGAAACTCCGTAGGTAGTACGTAGGTCCTCCTTTTTATCTTAGTCCAAAGTACATTATAAATAAATTTACAAAGAACAATCTCATAGAAAACCAAGCACACTCCATGACAAAATGTTAGACAAGATTCAATAACTAATGGATAAATGCATTGCAAACTCGAACAGACCAGCATCCACCAACAGCACCTGTTCGCAAGTATGACGCATGTGCCAGCCATCGCCCTCCTCGACCGTATTCAAGGGAAGTGAATGGATACTTTCCAAGCTTACTTTTCATTGTAATAATCATTTAAATTATAATATGCTTTAGAGCATAAATATATTACAATGTAAGTTTTAAATTTAATTTCTGTGAAATTCGTTAAGAGAATTAAGAGCGGCTTAAAAGAATCTAAAAACGTGGTAGCTCAGGGGCCTGGTGCTCGCCTTTAATTTCATAGTAAGCGAGTAACCTGGGTTCGATCCCCGGTGCCAGCACCTCTAATATTGTTCTACAATTTTAAGTGCTGATTTACCACGTGCTTAGCGGTGAAGGAAAACATCGTGAGAAAACCTGTATGTCCGAGGAATAGAAATATTTGGAAGACATGTGAAGTCCGCCAACCCGCATTGGAACAGCGTGGCGGATTCTTCCTAGCTCCAAAACCCTCTCAGAAATGAGAGGAGACCTGTGCTCAGCAGTGGGACATTTAAAGGCTGAAACTTTACTTTTATACTTTAAAAGAATCTACCACCCCATCTCATCCAGTGGGTGTCGTCAAAGTCGACAGCGGGAAAATAAAAACCGGGAGATGGGCATCAGCGTCTTCCTGGAACATCTGAATAAATAAACTGCGGTTGCCAACACGCCTGCAAAGCGTGGCAAGTAAAGTAAAATCTTCCCAAAATGAGAGCTACAAACTTTTGTGGCAATCTATGGGGAGGCCTATGTTTAGCAGTGGACTTCTGTTATGAAATGATGATGATGATAACCCAATAATAATAATTTAAATCGAATTCGTATTTTCTCTAATCATCGCTATCAATAGGATTTCTCTGCAGGAGTCCGTCTAGATAGTTCACCACCCCAGGGCCAGTTATTCTACCGTGAAGCAGTAGTGTGTAAACATCACTGTGTTTCGGTTTGAAGGGCACTGTGAGCTAGCGTAATCACTGGTAATATGAGACTTAAGAACCTACGTCTCAGGGTGACGGGCACATTGTAGTATCACACAGAAATGTTCCGAGTAACACAGCATTTGTTATGGGCAGACGTTGCACATACCATCAGGTGAACGTTTCGCTCGTTTCATCAATTGATGCAATAAAAAAAAATCAAACCAAAACTATCCAACTTTATTACAGTAGTAAGATTTGACGTCGCTTCGATTCATAAGGCGAAATTGAGTTCTTACTGTACATACACTGGTATTATTACTATATAGAAAATTGAGTTGCACAATATTTGCGCAAACACACGCCAAGCGGCAACTTGTGTTGACTTATAAATATTTATTAAGCGTGTTCCTGACACATGGTAATTTATACCATGTCTCGAAATATGGACACAGAAATTGCCTTTGGATAAAGCCTTAGACGAAATTGTTTATATGTTAATACTCCAACTATGATAGAATGTAACAATCTCGTAGCAAACACTTCATATATTTACATGTTAAATATTTATAATACCAAAACAACACGTGTCTTAAATAGCATTCGTTTTAAATACACTAAGCTGTGAATTCCAATTTATAAATAAATACTCTTTGTAGGGTTTACAGGTGGTAGGATAACTATTCATAAATCTATAAAGGTAGGTATCACGGCAACATCGGTAATTCTGCCGTTAAACAGTAGTGGACAAACATGACTGTTTCAGTGTGTAGCGACATCTATGTCGCCACATGAGAAGCTCAAGAAATATTTCATACATTCCATAATCGCGATATGAAAGTTTTCTGAGATTCGATTAGATTTTTTTATTGTATAAAATGACAAAACGAGCAAAACGTTCACCGATGGTAAGTGCAACGTCCGCCCACAACAAATGCTGTGTCACTCAGAATATTTTTGTGTGACACAACACTGCGCCCTTCACCCTGAGACATCAGTTCTTAAGTCTCAAATGCCCAGTCATTATGCTAGCTCAAAGTGTCCTTCAAACCGAAACACAGTGATGCATTGCACACTACTGCTTCACCGCAGAATAACTGGATAAATTTATTTACTAATCGTTCACAAACACCGTTAACCAAAAAAAAAGAACAACGAATAGTAAAAGAACCAAAAATAACAATTTTACTTAAATAATAATAACGATTTAATACTACGTTGGTGTATGCGACAACCAAAAGGTAGTCAGCTCAGCATAAAGCTACGGTTAAGGTAGCGCTGATATACAACATCAAAATATTACAAGTAGGAGGAGACGTCCTCCCCAGTTCAGACCAGCCGATCTAGCGAGTAGCTACCCTATTCCTTGGCAATATTATCCGTCAAAAGTGTAAAGGGCACTGATAGATGGTGTAATTACTGGGCATATGAGACTTAGGAACTGATGTTTCAGGGTGACGGCTGCAATTTCTGCAAAGCAGAAAAAGTTTTGGTACGAGTCAAAAAATTCTTACTCTCCATTGTATTCCGCTGGAATAAAGGCTCTCCGTACAATACCTTAGTCGCCTCTTACGATACGACACCTCGTTAGGAAAGGGGTAGAGGTGCTATTTTACTCTGCCGGGCATCTATCGGTTGACACTACATATAATAATCTATACATCCGTCTTAATTATAATTGATTATGAGTAATGTAAATAAGAATATTATAAAATCCAATATATTTTTTTATTTCTTTATAAATAGATAGAAATAGTAGTTTTTCTTTTAATATCGTACCGTCAGCGACCGTGCATTCCTAAAGCACATATTTACATATAATGCACCGACTAATTACAACGGTCCTCATAAACGGCAGCACAAATTGCTCATTTAAATGTAACTGACCGAGCGGGAGGCTCTCGTGAACATTTTGAGCATACATTCGACCGGGCTGGACTTCATTTGTTTCATTACGTAAGCAATTTAATTTTAAATACAAGTATAATGAGAACAGAGCCTTCACGTCTCTATTGAAACGTGTTCTGTAAATGCGATACAGGCCGAGTTGTTTGCAATAAAACGTCACCATTGTTCTCTTATAATAGGAGTTTGACTTCATGTTATTATTTTAAAGCAAAGTCATAAGGTAATGGTTTCTTTAGTTCTCCTTTTATTGTCCCAGCTTGACTCGTTTGAAATCCCGTTCCCGGCAGTATTAAGAAAGCAGCAAAGAACTCTTTTAAAGGACGGTCCCGTGAACATATTGTAGGAAAAAATATAAACTGACAAATTCGTATTTTGATTTTTACTGCTCTTCATGTTCATTCGGTTGTATTAATTGTATTTTATTATCTATATGTGCCGTGTGGTGGCGGCTTCAGAGAATCTACCACCCCATCTCGTCCCGAGGGCGTCGTAAAAGTAATATCAGAATAAATAAACTGCGGTTGCCAACCCGCCTGCGAAGCGTGGCAACTATGGCATAATTCCCCTCAAAATGAGAGCTGCATACTTTTTTAGCAATCTATGGGAGAGGCCTATGTTCAGCAGTGGACTAGTGACAGACTGAAATGATGATGATGATGATGATGTGCTCTGTGTAATTTATCTGAGTGTATATATATTATGTATTTATTTATAGTCTTATATATCCATTAAAGGAATTGAGTTTAGAATCTTTTTTAACAATTGCACACACCCGCCTTGTATTTGACTGGCAGAAAATGTGATAGGGCATTAAGTCCGCCCGTTGTCGCCCTTAGTTTTGAAGTATTAAACTATAAAGAACAAATAAAGGACTAAAATTCTTGAAACACAATCATGATGTAAGTCGTAATAAATTTGACGATTCCAAAACCGTAAATTTGTAAAAATATTTCACAAATTTTCAGTTTCGCTTATAGTTGAACCGAACCTTCTATCCACCATTAAATAAACAAATTTGTCGACTGCCGAGGTATACAGTCAACATTTTAAGTGATGTTGATCAAGACCCCTTTTGCTTGCAACTTTAGCAAGTCTAATGTTTTGTGTGGAACTGTAGAAAACTTCTAAAGTTCCGCACAAAGAACAAAAAAGATATCTATAGAAAAAAATAGACGACCAGCTGACTTTTCTTCTATCTTGTGACAAACGAATCAAACACCCAAGGAATACTGGTGGTAGGATTCTTATGCAGGAATCCGTCTAGGTAGGTACCACCCCAGGGCCAGTTATTCAGCCGTGAAGCAGTAGTGTGCAAGCAAACATTACTGTGTTTCGGTTTGAAGGGCACTGTGAGCTAGCGTAATCACTGGGCATATGAGACTTAAGAACCCATGTCTCAGGCTGATGGGCACAGTGAGGTGGCACACAGAAATTTTCTAGGTGACACAGCATTTGTTATGGGCAGACGTTGCACTTACCATCAGGTGAACGTTTTGAATAGAATAGAAAAACTTTATTAATCGCACACAAACACCATTTATAAAAAAAACGACAAAATAATGAGATAACAAAAAAAAACTAAATTTACATACATACATACATACATAAGATCACGACTGTATCCCATAAGGGGTAGTCAGAGACTGGGCACTCACTGCAAAAACAGATGACTGCCACAATCCACGTTTCACCAAAACAATATAATGCACTTGGTGTGATAGGTGGTGAGCCCATCGCCACCATGCGCTGTTGGGTGCACAGTGCAGTTTAATTCCTGACTCGCCTTTTACCAGAGATCTGATGATGAGATCCATTGGATGCGATGGAGTGGTAGTATTCTTTTAACGAGCCGCCACCACACGGCTTCATATAAATATAAATATAAATTTACATAGAGATATTAAATAATAATGATTTAATATTACGTTGGTGCATGCGACGACCAAAAGGTAGCCAGCTCAGCATAAAGCTACAGTTAAGGTAGCGCTGATTTGCTCGTTTCATCACTTTATGTTATAAAAAAGAGGACTTTTTATGGTATAAAGTGACGAGAACGTTCAATTGATGGTAAGTGCAACGTCTGCCTGTAATAAATGCTGAGTCACCCAGAACGTTTCGGTGTAGTATCACACTGCGTCCGCCACCCTGAGACATCAGCTCTTAAGTCTCATATGCCCAGTGATTATTACATTACCTCTCAGTGCCCTTCAGACCGAAACACAGTTTGCACATTACTGTTTCACGGCAGAATAAATGGCCCTGGGGTGTAACTACCTAGACGGGTTTCTGCGTAAGAATCCTCCAGTGAGGCGACGAGGAACTTTGTAATATTTCTCTAATGTGTTGGTATAAATAAATAAAAGAAAATTTATATATCCAGAGATGTTGATACCATGTGGTAGTCGACACCGTACTTGAGCTCGTTCCGAAGATAATTAATGATATCGATATTTACATAGCTTTATTATTTGATAAAGTTAATTAAACCATATTTTATCCCAACCATTCGCTTTTGTGTCCATTTCAATATTTAAGCGGGCTAATGAATGAAAATATTCGTTTGTGAATTAAAATACACTGATTACAAACATTTACGTTAATTTTCCTGGTTGTTTATTTTTATTAACACAGTTAATTTAAAAATAATTTCAATCTTCTAAAATATACGATAATTGACATTATAATAACTACATCATAAAACAAATATATCGCATACGAAAATTAGAATTCGAAATATTTCTTGTAACTGACGTTAAAAAATATAGCTCAGTAAACAACGTTACTGTTGAAAAGGTTTCAGATGAGAGCTTGTGAACTGATAGTGTTTAATTAGAAATGATAGAAATTAAATACAGTACAGTTATACGTGTATGAAACTGTTCCGTTGATGCATGACTGAACAAGATGCAACTTTCAGTTATCTATTGTGTTATTAAAAAATTATGTAGGTACTAAATAGTTTTTGGCGAATGATATTGCCAAGGAAAAGGGTAGCTACCCGCCAGATCGAGTCATCTGATCTGAGGAGGACGTCTTCTCCTACTAGTAATATTTAGACGTTGTATATATAGTTCGCATCTCAGCAAACTTTCATAGCGCGATTATGGACGTATGCGAATATTTCTTGAGGTTCTCATGTGGCGACAAAGATGTCGCTACAAGTTCAAGCCGGAGGCGACCACTCGCTTTATGTTTTTTTTTCAAGAATTTGTTTCCCAATCCAAATAAAGGACCCTCTTTACAAGATATTTGTACAGAATAAATACCACCGCGAGCCATGATATCTGGGCCAGATCAGGCCGTTAGCTATTATTTTCAAATTACGCAAACGACGTCGGTAATACTCCCGGTACCAACATCATTAAAAGATTCAATTGAGATTTTGAGTGCTGATTTTCCACTTACCCGGCGGTGTTAGAAATCAGCGTGAAGAATCTGAAATGGAGCCGTGGTTGATCATGGGGCGGGCGCTCGCCTTAAATTTTATAGTATTTGATTGACCTGAGTTTGATTCTCGGTGCTGAAACTTCTAAAATTTAAGTGGCTTAAGAAAATCTATCACCGCAATTAATCTCGTGGGTGCCGTAAAAGCTACCCGTTGACTGTAGAAGTCGTCATCGTCAAATTATTTCGAGAGAAATGTACAGAGTTTTTCTCTATTTATCCGTATATTAAATAGTACAATTACAATAAAGGAAAGAAAGTTAATTTGCCAAGATATGCATGCAAACCTTAAGATCTCAGCAAATTAACTTTCTTTCCTTCATTATAATGATTTTTCTGCAAAGTAACGCCTGATTCTATTAACTTTTTTTTTTATTGGATAAAGTGATGAAACGAGCAAGACGTTCACCTGATGGTAAGTGTAACGTCTGCCCATAACAGTTGCTGTGTCACCCAGAAAATTTCTGTGTGTCACCACACTGTGTCCATCACCCTGAGACATAAGTTCTTAAGTCTCATATGCCCAGTTATTACGCTAGCTCACAGTGCCCTTCAAACCGAAACACAGTATTTATTTATTTATTTAACTCTTTATTGCTTCCTTTACAATAAAGGGATACAAAGGGCGGACTTAATGCCTTTAGGCATTTTCTCCCAGTCAACCCATGGAGTGGTGAGATTTTGATTAGGTGTAGCAATAAAGGAAAACAGAGAAAGAAAGAAAGAGAAAAAAAAATTGAAAACCTAAATAACTCATAAATATTATAAATATAGTTACATATATAAATATATATTAAATACATAAACATATACGTATCTACGGTATACATACATATTATACATATAAATAAACGTAAAATAAAATAAATATAAATGAATAAATGCACACTTGTAACGGTGACCAACTACTAACTATTTATATTGTCATGATTCTCTGCTAAATGATCACGGACCAACTTCTTAAAGGAGTATTTATTGGGCGCTTTCCTGATGTAATCGGGCAAGGAGTACCAAAGAAGTGCAGCCCGGACAGTGAAGGAGTTCCTAAAGAACCCGGTGAAATGTGTAGGGATGCAAATCTTATTGTTAGAGGACGAACGAAGAACCCTATCATGGGATGAAGACAGATACTGAAATTTGTCTTTAAGATATGAAGGCGAAAATGGATCATTTAAAATAGAGAAAAGAACAAGCAGTATCCTGGAATTGCGCCTTTGTTGAATGGTAAGCCAATTTAGCTGAGACCTGAATTGAGATACATGATCATACTTTCGCAGACCAAAAATAAATCTTATACAGTTGTTAAGCAGGCGCTCCAGCTTGTTAAGAAGATCTTGGGATAAGTCTGGGTAACACACATCTGCGTAGTCAATAATGGGTAATATAAGCGTTTGGACAAGCAAGAGCTTAGATCTAATGGGGAGAAAATGTTTCAGACGATAAAGAGAACGTAAGATGCCAATGACTTTCCGACTAATGTCGGTAACCTGAACTTTCCAGTTTAAAGTGTTATCAATGATTAGACCAAGATTTTTCACAGACTTACTAAATGGAATAACAGTATCATTATATCGTAAAGAAGGTAGGCCTGTATAGTCAACCTTATCCAACATTCTCGGACTACCTACTAGGATAGCTTGGCATTTCAGTGGATTGACAATCACTCCATAACGAGTTGACCAATCTTTGAGAGCGTCTAGATTATTGTTTAAATGATTGATTCCGTTATGAAGATCGTCAATTTCAGATTGCACATATAGCTGTAGATCGTCCGCATACAGATGGTACGAGCAGTCGAAAATGGAGGTGATTAAGTTTATAAAAACAGAGAAAATTATGGGACAGAGAATTCCGCCTTGCGGCACGCCAGTTTCGACATCAACCCAAGCTGAGTTTTTTTGTGCAACATGAACTGATTGCTGGCGCCCGCGAAGATATGATGCGAACCATTCTAAGACATTAGGCGCGAAAAACAGTTATGTTTGCACACTACTGCTTCACGGCAGAATAACTGGCCCTGAGGTGGTACCTACCTAGACGGATTCCTACATAGGAAACCTACCACCAGTAAGTACTATAGTACATATAGTAATAACTATAGTACAATTACTTTAACTCAAAATCATCACCAGCCTGCGGCAGTCCACTGCTGGACATAGACCTCCCCAATAGGCGCCATTTAACCCGATCTTCGGCTCCACGCATCCAGTTGCTGCCAGCCGCCTTGCGCAATTGAAATATATGTCATTTAAATTGTGATAGAATTTATGGTGCCGCAATTTATTCTTTGAATATAAATAATAACATTACAATGACACTCAACACTCGTCGTACTACGACACGAAAATACTTACATTTTAACATAGAATATGTCACAGCGACGTCTTCTGATACAAAAAGAATTCTATACTCTCAAGCTCTTTGTTGTGCGAGGTCGGGTGAAAGCTCTCATATTTTTATTAATGTTTAATGTGGAATTATTCCTGTCTGAAGACATCAAGTTCCCGTCCCGTATATGAACAGTAATTTTACTGTCAAAATTTAATCACGTACACTTACGTTTGGTATAATGTCATATGTATTATCTAATAATCGTTAAATATCGAACAGTTTAGCGATCAGCGGACCCGCAATCCCTATTTAAAGGAATGTTTCAGCTTTTATATACTTATCCTTACAATTGTCATGGAATTCATATAATAAATAATTATCTGTGTGAGATAGGGTGATGTCAAGATCCCCAAAACCTCTATGTAGAACTCAATGTCCTTAATATTGTCTCACAACCGCTTGGTCCGAGGATGTCCATGAAACGAAAATCATGTCTCACGTATGTGTCAAACCTATACAGGTTGTTTTGGGAACACTATGCTCGAAGTTGTCGACGAATATGTAAACCTAGATCTAATTGCCCGACCAGATTAACTAACTTCGACCAAGAGGTCAATCGACGAATCCTGGTCACTTACGTCGAATACACCTCAAAGTCTAAGAACAAAAGTTTTTAACCAGTACGTGTCAGTGGTGATATGCTGAACCGAAACTATGTTATTTACTGAAGAAAAGTAAGTTACTTTGCTAAGATCCGCATGCAAAATACAAAAATGGTGTATATTACCTAGTTTTTTGAAGTGCACCACCCGCCCTCCCTCAGTAGCGTGCACAAGCAAACTAACACCGCCACCAGGAACCGCCACCAGGTACCCTCCACCAACCACTACAATACCACCACTAGATAATATACACCACTGAAGTCGAGAACACGACACGTGTTTCGCCCCAAAACGAGGCATTATCAAGCGTAATAGACTCTACGACAGACGGCCGCCGGAAAAAAAAAAAAAAAAAAAAAACTAGGTACTTAAATTGCGACGGACCTCGCTAGTCTTTTTAAAAAAACAATTAAAACTTATTAAAAGATATTTAATGTTCTCTCGAAGGTGGTTAATTTTTAGAATGAATGTTATTCTATGTTAGTTATTAAAACAAAGACAATACTGTAACCGGATAGCATGGGAATCGTTATCGCTAAACTCTAATTACCGTCTAATCCGGGTGGCCAATGCTTACGTAGGCGTTATAAACAAAGTACTAGGGTTGGAATGATGTGACATAACTCCTCCCTCCGCTAGTTCGAGATTATCTGAAGGATTATCTCGCTTTTCCTTTATACAAATTTTAATCAGTTTATGCTTAAAAAATACAAATAAAAGAATCAGTATTATAATTAAAATTACAATGTTCACTAAGCTAACACTTCTAAAGGCGATTTTACTTTTGTTACTATTACGTAACTCACTATCGTTACTAAATTCACTCCTACTTTTCTGCAATAATAAATTTAGAAACTGGACATCAGCTAAGTCGATTCCATTGAGGTTGATGGGCTTCATTAGCATACTTGGCGAGTCAGTTGTTATCTTAGGTAAGCTGATTACTGGCTGCTTCAGGTAGGTTACATCCTTTCCTAGAGTCTGATGTCTTTTCAGAACATATCCTTTGATTTCCACTCTGCAACTGTCATCCATTGTTAAAAGGTAAGTTCCCTGTATAATTTCTTGAGTTACTTCATTATCGCAGAACTGACTCATTATTGTTTCAGGATATGAATAAATAATCCAACGATTTGACTGTACACGGTATATCTTTACATTTTCCACAGTTACAGGAATCGGGTGGCAGCTGGAAATGTTAGTATGAAACTGCATGATTTCAATGACGCATTTGTCGTCGATGAAAGGTGGCACGTCGTTCTCGTAACACAGGAACCGATGCTCGTCGATCTCCCGACATGACTCTGTGAGCGGCGTTGCTTTCAACCCTTTCACTAGTAAGTATGGATTTTTAGGAAGGATAAGGGTTGTCTGGCCATTTTGGAAGATCGGTAAAGGAATTAATTTGTAATAGGTAAAAATATCTTTTCTTATGAGTGGAATACCCATAATGAACTTTATTTGATTTTGTTTTATATAAGCTTTTATCTCTATAGTTTGTTCTAATTTTACAATATTTTCATATTTTACAGGAAATACTAATTTTTCGGTTTGTTCTATTTCTTTTAATAGTAGCATAAGTTCATCTGTATCGACTATCGACTGATGTAATACATTAATTTTACTAAAAGCAATAGCTGTTTCAATTTCGTTTAGATGAATGTATAAGTTTTGAAAATTATCAAGAAAAATGTTATAGAAGTTAGTGACTTTAGTACTAGTTTGACGAAAATTCGATTCATTTAAAGCTTTATTTATATTCTGAATGCTTTCCTCTATTCGTATAAAATTACTTTTAGTAGAATTTGCAATATTCGTAAAAGAACCCACCATTTCGGCTACTATTGTTATTTTATTTTTAATCGCGTCCTGTTCGGTGTGCATTTCATTTATTAACCTTTCGTATGTTATAGCGTCATTATTATCTAAGTTACCTGTAATAGTTTTTATCAAAGAGCCTAAAGGGTTGAGGAGGCCTCTTTTTAATCGCATTGAAGGGAACAATTGTCTATACTTTTCAATGGTAATATTCATAGCGTAATCTGTTTGCGTTTCAACGTCAGTAAAATCCGAATCAAATATTTTAATATTAAAACAACTTTGAACATGCTTTTTAAGTGACCTATATCTATGTACACTTGTTTCTAATTCTTCGTAAATTAAGTTTAAATCTAAAATCTTAATCACTCTCCAGTTGTCATAGGTGACGAAGGCTTGACCTTCATTAACTGGTAGCAATCCCGGGTTCTTGTCAATCCGGAGCAGATGAAGGGCCTGGATTCCCATTGTTTGGATCACCAGAAGGATTAACCTGTGAAGGGCGTTTTATATCTTTAATAGGAACCGTAGTGCTTCTTTTATTGGTTACAACTCTAACTACATTTCTTTTAACAGTACCAGTGACATGAGCTTTCTGATAGCGAGGTTTATCTTTACTTCGTCTTGTATTGGCACCTTTTATGAACACAGTATCACCTACGTCTATATCAAATTGCGATTCACCTGCACGTTTCTCTTTTACCGTAACCTTTCTATCAATCATCCTATTGGTTAAATACTCGTATAAATGTTTAGTTCTTTTAGCATGTTCCTTTACTAATTGTTGAGTGTACTGCTTATCGAAATTTACAGAAAATGTACTATTGGATTCTGTGTGTCCGAATACTACTTCAAATGGCGTGAGATTTGTTGTGGAATGAATAGAGTGATTATAAGACATAACAGCATATGTCATTACAGATGCTGCATCGGTGATTTTGTGTTCGTATTTTGCGATACGGTACACTTCGGTAATAGTTGAATGGAACCTTTCAACCAATCCCATAGAGTTAGGATTGTGCGGGGTGCTAATATGTAAATTGATTTTGTATAATGCTAGCATTTCCTTCATCAGTACATTATTGAATTCCATACCGGGATCTGAACATATTTTGGTAGGAGTTCCATAAAATGAAAAATATTTTATTAAGGCTCTAATTACCTCGGGAGTAGATCTGCTATTTATTTCAATAGCTTGTCCTAACTTACTGAATGCGTCAATTAAGGTAAGGAAATGCTTCCCTTCTATTGAAAATGTGTCGATAAATATTTCCTGGAATGGTTTCGATTGAGTTTGACTCAATTGTATTTCTGGTTTTAAAGGTTTACGATCGTATTTCATTTTCTTACACAATTCGCATGAATTAATGATGCTTGCTACCGTTTGACCCATGTTATTCCAGTAAAACGTTCGTCTTAGATGTACTAATGTTTCTTTGATTCCTCTATGGCAATTTTTACCCAAGTGATATTTTAGAACTACTTCACGTTGCTCGTTTTCGTCTTCTATGTATATTATCCTCTCAGTGCATTCATAAAATTTAACACTATCCTTTTTAAATAGTTGTGTTGTAACTTTTGAAAATTGATCACGGTGAAGATTATCTTCAAAGTAAAAGAAATATTTAATCTTAGGTCTAATGTATTCTTTTAGAAAACCTTTAATTAGCTCATAATTATTCAAAGGTAAGTGTACTTCTAATATTTTTTGTTTATCCCTAGACATGTTTTTTACTGAACATTCATTTCTATTCCAGGTATGTACGAGTATTTGGTTTGGTTTTGTGTCTATAGCTTCATGGAGAATAAGGATACCTGCTGTGTCTACATCTTTAGCCGAATGTACTGTATGTATACTACTTTGCCCTTCGGAGGCGGTGGCAGTGCTACTATTCGGAGAGGGCATTGAATACGGAGAACGTCTACCGTCTAAAGAGGAAATGCTTAAAGTTTCAGAATCAGATGAAATTGTTATGGGTTGTAATGGTTTTTTCTGTTTCCCAAGCTGTACAATTTCAGTGACAACATTATCTAAATATCTTTGTAGTTTTTGTTCCTTTTTGTCTAAATTAACTTTCATAGATACGTCGTCTTTTTCGTCTAAAACATTAATTCTAATACGAGATAAGGCATCTGCGTTACAATTTTGTTTTCCATTTTTGTAAATAATTTCGTAATCGAATTCTGCTAGTCTTAATTTCCACCTGATAAGTTTACTATTGGGCTCCTTTATAGAATTTAACCAGGCTAAAGGGCGATGGTCAGTAAATATAGTGAATTTTTTTCCATATAGATAGGGACGAAAATGTTTGACGGCCCAAATGATTGCTAAAAGTTCCTTCTCTATCGTGCTATATCTGGTCTCAGCATCGTTTAACGTACGGCTGGCAAAGGCAACTGGCTTATCACTACCAATAGGCCCTTGAGATAGGACTGCACCTAGAGCGAAGTTCGATGCATCCGTAGTGAGGACAAAAGGTCGAGAAAAGTCAGGATATTGCAAAAGCGGGGCATTCGTTAAAAGTTCTTTACACCTTTCGAAGGCCTCTATATATTCTTGGGTTATTTCAATTTTATTTTTCTTTTTCAAGCAAGATGTGAGCGGTTGTGTGAGCTTAGCAAAGTCTTTGATGAATTTTCGGTAGTAGCCTACTAGTCCGAGAAAACTCTTTATTTCGGTGGATGTTCGAGGTAACGGGAATTTTAATACCGATTTGACCTTATCATTGTTAGGCTTCAAGCCCTCTTTAGTGATTGTATGCCCTAAATACAAAACTTCTTTTCTCAAAAACTCGCACTTATCTAAAGTTACTTTTAAATTTGTTTCTCTGAGACGATCAAAAATTTTTCGTAATTTTTCAATCTGTTCTTGAAGACTGGATGAATAAACAATTATGTCATCGAGGTAAACTAGGCAATGAAGACCTTGAAGACCTCTTAGGACGTTATCCATTGCACGTTGGAACGTAGCTGGAGCTGTCTTTAAACCGAAGGGCATACGTTTAAATTCATAGTGCCCTGATTGTGTTGTGAAAGCAGTTTTCGACCTATCGGCTTCGTTAACTTCTATTTGGTGATAACCACTTGCCAAATCGATAGTACTAAAATATACTGATTTACCCAGTTTGTCGAAAAGGTCCGTTATGTTAGGTAAAGGGTATTTATCGTCTACTGTCTTTTCATTTAAACGCCGATAGTCAATAACCATTCTAAATTTTTGTTGACCGGTTGCGTCTAATTTCTTAGGTACCAAATGAACGGGCGCACTCCAAGGTGAGTGGGAATTTTGGATAACGTCATTTTGAAGGAGTTTGTCTACCTGACTTTGTATTTCCTCGTTTTGAAAAGGTGGATGTCTATAAGGTCTTATATATGTCGGATCTTCATTAACGGTTCTTATGTTATGTTTTACTTGATTTGTAAATGAAAGTGGAATTTTCTCACTATAAAATATGTCGCGATATTCATAACATAATTTAGTAATAGCCATATGTTCTTCCTCATTGGTATGGTCTAAACGAAGCTTGTTTAGATTTTCCTTAAGAATTTTATCAATCTCGCATTCAGACATCGTCACATTTACTTCACATTCAATATTTTCAAACAGAGTAACATTAAATGGATCTGTAAATTTAATGGTAGCCTTCTCATTAGAGATATTTTGTATGACAGTTTCAGCAAAGAAATTTTCACATTTAACTAAAGCACTGGGCATACGCAATCCTTTACTAAATTGTGTAAAATTAACTATTGCGTCTCCGCTTTGTAAGTTTGTAGGAATTTTTACGCGGGTCTCAGACCTTGGTTCTAAATTTATTTCATAAGGTGGATTATAAATTATTTGAATTTCTGCATTAGGTGTCCGCAATATTTGATGTTTCATGTCGATATTAGCTGCCAATTTCTTTAATAGGTCTGATCCAATAAGGCCGTCATATCTACCGTCTACGTCATAAATATAAAACTTATGTGGTAATTTACATTTAAATGTTTTCAATAGTGGTATAAAAATTATTTCGTTATGAACGCTTTGTGCATGAGTGCTTACGACTGTAAATGGTTCGTGATATTTAAATTTTTCGAAATATTCATTTGCCTTTACAGGACTAATAAAAGACCGACTACTGCCAGTGTCAATCAAAAATTTTGAATTGATTTCTGGAATTATAATGTGAGGTAATTTCAAAATACTGTCGGAATAATTCAAATGAATTATTTCACTGTGTCGTCGGGGGTTGTCATCTGAAAATTTACAGGCACTACATTATCTTCGATACAATTATCGGGTTCATTTGGATTTTCATAACAATAATTGTCCAAAGGAAATTCTTCTAAATGATTGTCACAGTAATCGTGGTAATTATTTTCAGAATTGTACTGAAGAGTATCTTGACAGAACGTCGATGGTTCTTCATTATAGAATAAGTCATTTGTTGTCATATTCTGCCTAATGGGCGCAGTGCGCATAGAGACGTCCGTGTCAATAACGTTTTTAGGTGGTTGCTGTGGGATGCCGAACTTAAACTGGTTAGGTTGGTGTTGAAAGCCATATTTAATTTGGTTGGGTTGTTGGTGCATGCCATACTTAAATTGATTGGGTTGCTGTTGATTTTGCATGCCGAATCCTGAACCTTGCTTTTGAGGGATGCCAAATCTAAATCCACCGCTTTGATACGGTGTTCGTGTTTGCTGGGCGAACGGATGGTTAAAATTACGTGACATCGTGTTACTTTGCTGTGGCCCAAAACGGTAACCTTGTGGAGTATTAGCGAATGTGCTAGGCTGCAAAAATTTTGGCCCTACTTGATTTTGAGGAATACCAAACTTAAAGTTATTTGACGTTGGATTTAAATTTTGGAACGCTAAGGGTTTAGAAATATTTTGTGGAATTAATTGTTGTACGGGTTTAATTTTATTGTTTTTTGCATTGTACTGTGTGAAGAAATTAAGTTCCTCTGTAACTACACTTAACGCATTCTCCAAGGTGGAGGTTCCCTTCAATCTAACGATTCTTATTAAGTCTTCTGGAAGATTATATAAAAACACGTTCAAGGCTGTGTTGTTATAAATTATAATTTTTGCAGCCTTAATTCCTTCGTCACGAATCCGTTGAACTTTAGCGAATAATGAACTTCTTATATTTTGTATTCTATTACAAAATTGAATAAACGATTCCCCGTGTTTTATTTTTAAGGACTCAAGCTCAATAGCAATACACTCTTCTGAACGGGGGTCGCCGAAATGTTGGGTTAAAATATTTTTTAAAGCTTCCCACGTCCTAACATCCGGGTTGTCGCTTAGTAGAGTCGCGGCTCTACCGATAAGCTTACTACTTAAGGCATGGAACCGATATAAGTTTTGTGCCAAATTTTCGTTGCCTCCCGAAGATGTTAAAACGTACTCACATTTTGAAATAAATAAGTTTAATAACTTTTCATCTCCATCGTATTTTGGAATTAAATCTAAAATGTCTTTTGGAATAACCGTGACCGACATATTTACGCTACTTTTACTAATCTTACGCAAATTACACACAAGAATATTATAGTCAACAAAATCAAATAAATTCAATTAATTAGATCTGACGATTTTAGTTCAGAAGATTTGGAAAAGAACGGGATATATGTAAACAGGAAGTGAAAAGGTTTACTCACAGTCTGTTCAACCCCATGTCCTCCTGGTGATTCTGACCACTTCGGCGACGTCGCAGGTCCAGCACGAGCTCTCGATTGATTTGGAAACGGATGCGCGTGCGTCGCGGGAGTTATTTATTTGGTTCGAGGATATCCGAACCTGCCGGCTGTACTAACCCTTAAACCGATTTTGGGGTCTAATAGACGTTAATGCAACAGCGAGATATATATACGGATATCCTACCGGCTGCGCCACTTAAATTGCGACGGACCTCGCTAGTCTTTTTAAAAAAACAATTAAAACTTATTAAAAGATATTTAATGTTCTCTCGAAGGTGGTTAATTTTAGAATGAATGTTATTCTATGTTAGTTATTAAAACAAAGACAATACTGTAACCGGATAGCATGGGAATCGTTATCGCTAAACTCTAATTACCGTCTAATCCGGGTGGCCAATGCTTACGTAGGCGTTATAAACAAAGTACTAGGGTTGGAATGATGTGACATAACTAGGTAATATACACCATTTTTGTATTTTGCATGCGGATCTTAGCAAAGTAACTTACTTTTCTTCATTATAATGGATTTCCGCAAAGTAACGCCTGATTCTATTAACTATATGTTATTTACTGCAAGCTGCATGAGAAAGCGGCGTTTCTCTGTCCAACAGAATCAGTAACGACTAGCAGAACTAGAGTATTCGACTTAAATCTAAAAATCAGTAAGCTGCAGTGTCAAAGGGTCGGCCATATAGCTCATAGAAGCGATAACCCTAGCGATAGGTGATACTGTGACGGATCATCATCATCATCATCATCATTTCAGCCTATTACTAGTCCACTGCTGAACATGCCTCCCCTATAGATTGCCACAAAAGTTTGTAGCTCTCATTTAAGGTGGACTTTGCCATAGTTGCCACGCTTGGCAGGCGGGTTGGCAACCGCAGTTTATTTGTTTAGATGCTCCAGGAAGATGCTGCTGCCCATCTTCTGGTTTTTATTTTCACTCTGTCGACTTTTACGACACCCACGGGATGAGTTGGGGTGGTAGATTCTCCTAAGCCGCTACCACACGGCAATGTGACGGATTGTCCTATGCTATGTATATATGTCGGGGAAAACGATATCGTTAAATTATAAGTTGCTAATTTTATTATTGTAGTACTGAGGAGGTGGTAAGCACCGTGACGTCACTTTAGCGGCACGTGCAAAGAGTCTTATTTAGAAAGAAAGAAAGAAAGAAAGAAAGAAAACATTTATTGCGGAAATACGCCACAGACACAAATACATAAAAAATTAGGCACTAGACATACAAGTAAACAATGTATTTACAGACAAACAGAAAGAAACATTAAACATCATCACAAAACTGAACATTTAACAAAACTCGTGTACAAACATATTGTCACGTGTGTCGTGGCGCATTGAGCAAACGGGTCTCACTCAGCTTAATGCCGCAGTCGAGACTACAGCGCTGGTTTTCAGTGAGCCCGAGCGGCGAGGGACGTACGGACGTTCACGCTTGATATTCATAAATACATTTTGTACATACACAATAAAATAAAAAATAAAATAAAACTTAGTAAAATAAAAATACGTAATAAGTAGAAACAAAATTGCAGTGTGTCAAAAAAAAATAGTCGTATTTAAGATGTGGCCAGTAATTTAGTCGCTGGGACCTTGCTCATCAAAGCTACGTGTCTAAAAACTTTGTATTTATATTAATAATATATAATATTATAATATATATAATATTAATACATACCGTATTATTGTATCTGTACTATTTTTTTTGAGTTATTATTAAATGTTTTTTATATGTTTCTTTGAATGTATGCACTGATTTCAGACTACGGAGCGGTGGTGGCAGGTCGTTCCAACACTTGGAGGCAGCATATCTGAAACTCCCTCGAATGCGGCAGTTCGATGGATGGATTTAAAAGTTCGGATAGTGCAGGGGGCAGTTGAATTCGAGACACCGACCTTGTCACTCCTTTGAAACGAAACTGTCGGTTTACCTTGTTAATTGGTGGTTAAGCGTAGTAAGGTGAAATTATTACACAAGGTGCATTTAAAATTGTTATTAAGTAATCAAGATGTAAGCGGTGCTATCGCTCAGCCATCGCTGACTCCGACATATATATATATAAATATTCTTTTATTTTGACCTTCACTGGTTTGCAAAAAATAGCTCTGTCCTAGAAAGAACCAGCAACAAACCCAACTGTATTTTTTTTTCTTACTACTCAGTTAAAATTAATGTACAATTACAAGACTATAAAGATGTAGAAATAGCTTGACAGCAATCACCTCATTCCCAGGGGTTATCATCATCTATGTATTCTTTTAAGTTATAATAACCCTTTTTATAAAATCTTGTTTAATAAAAAATTTGAACTTTTTGATTGAAAGCCTTTTTGCACGTACTTTTGTTGATGTTGTTGTAAAAACGTATACATTGTCCCATAAAAGAGCAACTGACCCTGTGAAGTCGTGTAACTGACATTATTAATTCGTGCAAACGGAGTGAGGATGACCCTCCACTAAGTAAAGGGACGACCTACACTTTTTTTGGCAGAAACTACATATTCATCGTTATCATCATCATCATTTCAGCTTATCACTAGTCCACTGCTGAAGATGGCCTCCCCCATAGATGCCACAAAAGTTTGTAGCTCTCATTTTGGGGGGATTTTGCCATAGTTGCCACGCTTGGCAGGCGGGTTCGCAACCGCAGTTTATTTATTCAGATGTTCCAGCAAGATGCTACTGCCCACTTTTGTGGCAATCTATGGGGGAGGCCTATGTTCAGCAGTGGACTATTGATAGGCTGAAACGACGACGACACCAAACTGTCCACAAACTCACTGGGCAGTAAGAAATTTATTTTGACTCCTACCAAAATGGCGGCGCCGTGTTTCACCACCCGTTACGATTCTTTTTCCGCGGGGTCGAAAAGTGAGCTATAGTGTGTGGTCTCTTCCTACCCTTATATGGGAACAGGCGTGATAGTATGTATGTTAAAAGAACAAACTAAGATCGTTGATACACCTCGCACGCAATATTCCAGTAAGCTGTTATTGCTCCGCAAATTTTCAACGTCGCACTTATCCTCAAAGCCCGATAAAATAATAAAAAAATTAAAAACGCAAATGCAATTCGACAAAATACGGAGTCGTAGGAACAATAATATTACCCATTTGTTTATCACAGAATGAGTTGCCCGGACGTTTTAACGAATAAAAGGTTTTTTTTTAATGTAAACGCGTTTACTAATGGGATTACTGCTATACGAGAAATATTTTCATTTGATTTCGAAATCGTCAGGTGTGAAATATGGAACGAAGTTAATTTGCTAAGATCCGCATGCAAAATATAAAATGGTGTATATTACCTAGTTTTTGAAGAGCACCGTCCGCCCTCCCTCAGTAGCGTGCACAAGCAAACTAACACCACCACCAGATACCCGCCACCAATACAATACTACCACTGGGTAATTTACACCACTGAAGTCGACATCGTGACACGTGTTTCGCCCTAAAACGAGGCATTATTAAGTGTTATTGACTCTACAACAGGCAGCCGCCCAGTGAGCGGCGCGGAAAACTAGGTAATTTTTTTTATTTTAAATAAACGATGCCCCACAGTAGGATTTCTCCTGTGTGCGTGCGTGCGTTTTACAGACATAAATTCCACATGCGCATACACCCAGATCCGAAACAATTATATGTAGGACATACAAATCCAAACATACAAATTTGCAGGATCCGTCTAGGTAGGTACCACCCCAGGGCCAGTTATTCTGCCGTAAAGCAGTAGTGTGCAAACATTACTGTGTTTCGATTTGAAGGGAACTTAGAGCTAGTATTATCACTGGGATATGAGACTTAACAACTGATGTGCCAGGGTGACGAGCGCAGTGTGGTATTGCACAGAAATGGCCTGGATGACAGAAAATTTGTTAAGACGCAGACGGCATTTGGCAGACGTAGCACTTACCAGCAGGTTAACGTTTAGCTCGTTCGGTCACTTTTATGAAATTAAAAAAAAAATCGAACCCGCTACCCGCGGCGCAGAAGGACTTAGCCACTGCGCTAACAATATACACTTTTTTATATTTGCCATGCGGATCTTAGCAAATTAATATATCGCCACGTTTTGGTGTAAGACAGTCCATACCTTAAGAGACAATAAAAGAGATATTTTGAAGGATAACGTAGTTACAGATCAATTTCATGCATTTCGGTCTTTTTATAGGATAAAGTTACGACATGAGCAAACGAGCAAACGTTCACCTGATGGTGGCACTCAGAACATGTCTGTGTGGCACAATACTGCGTCCGTCACCAGTAATTACAGTAGCTATCAGTGCCCTTCAGACCAAAACACAGTCATGTTCTCAAACTACTGCTTGACGGCAGAATAACTGGCACTGCAGTGATACCCACCTAGACGGATTTCTGCAAAGGAATGCTACTACTACATGTGAAAAACTGATGTCCAAGAATGTGGAACGCAATGCAATAAAACATTTAAAACTATTTGTCGAACAAAGACTTTTTAAAAAGGGTTATTATAATATTGAGGAATACATGGAACCCCTGGGAATGAGGTGATCGCTGCCAACCTATTTCTACATCTTTATAATACTGCTGTAATTGTACATAATTTTTAAAATGACTGAAAATAAAATCCCGCTGGGTTTCTTAGTGGTTCTTCCCAGGACAGAGGTATTTATTTGCGAACAAGTGTAGCTTGTGGTTGTGCTATTCGATTTTTCTAGCGCTTTTAACACAGTTGATCACGATATTCTCTTTTCCATCCTGTCCCATCTTAATTTCGCACCTGCTGTCTTAGAATGGTTTGCATCTTATCTTCGCGGGCGTCAGCAATCTGTTCACGTGGCACAAGAATCCTCAGCTTGGGCTGATGTTAAAGCTGGCGTGCCGCAAGGCGGCATGCTATCTCCTATTATCTTATCTGTTTTTATAAACTTGATCATCTCCATAATTGACAATTGATTGGAAAGTTCAGGTTACTAATATCAGTCGGAAAGTCTCTGCCTCTTAACGTTCCTTGTATCGTTTAAAATATTTTCTTCCTATTAAATCTAAGGTCATGCTTGTCAATACGCTATTGCTACCCATTATTGATTATGCAGATTTATGTTATCTAGACCTATCCCATGATCTTCTTAACAAGCTGGAGCGCCTGCTCAACAACTGCATTAGATTTATTTTTGGTCTGCGAATGTATGACCATATGTCTCAATATAGATCTCAGCTGAATTGGCTAACTGTTCGACAAAGGCGCAAATATAGAATTTTGATTGTTCTTTTTTCTATCTTAAATGATTTATTTTCGCCGTCTTATCTCAAAGATAAATTTCAGTATCTCTTCTCATCACATGATAGAGTTCTTCGTCTTCCTCCAATAATAAGATTTGTATTCACACACATTTCACCGGGTTCTATAGTAACTCCTTCACTGTTCAGGCTGCACTTCTTTGGAATGTTTATGTATGTTTCTATTTACATATATGTAAATGTATGTAATTTATATGTAAGTATTATAATATTATTTTATACTACATTTTTCGTCTTTTATTGTTACACCTACATCAAAATCTCACCACTTCATGGGTTGACTGGGAAAAAATGCCTAAAGGCATTAAGTCCGCCCTTTGTATCCTTTCTGTGTGTGGGAAACAATAAATATTAATAAATAAGTAAAAAATAAATAAATAATGTCATGGTGTTGCTAATATTTAGTATATCTATTCTATTATTCCAAGAGAATATAAATGCAATTTCAACTTTTAAAAAATCTCTCAAATCTCAACTTTCAAAGTGTATGCTCGCAATTGAAAAAATGACTATCTTACAAAAGTAATTGGGTACTTGTATAAAATTTAAATGTATCACAAATAATTTAATTTCGATGCGTCAATTAAGTAAACGACATGTTATTTAAAACAATATGCAGTTACGGAGTAATTGGTAGATTTTCGATATAGCTGATTGGATGGTTATATCGAATCAAAACTAAATGACGATTCAACTGAAGTCCGATTTTAAATTGGTGATAGTAATAATAATAATAATCTAATGTTTTCTTTTATTTACGCGAATACTATACATTTAAATAAAACTACTTTTTACGGATTTCATCGCGTTTAATTTAAAACAGCCGTGTGGTGGCGGCTCGTTAAAAGAATACTCATCCAATGGATCTCGTAAAAAGCGAGTAAGGAGTTAAACTGCACTGTGCACCCAACAGCGCATGGTGGCGATGGGCTCACCACCTATCACACCAAGTGCATTATATTGTTTTGGTGAAACGTGGTTTGTGGCAGTCATCTGTTTTTGCAGTGAGTGCCCAGTCTCTGACTACCCCTTATGGGATACAGTCGTGATCTTATGCATGTGTGTGTTAATTTTGGGAAATAATATTCTGTGTAATAATATGTTCTGTGTAATTCCATTTTTTTTGTTATGTTTTGTATCTATTGTGATTAGACCGCGAATAAATGTGTTTCTTTCTTTCTTTCAAAACGATAGACTGTGTACTGTTGCTTAATTTACACGAGATAACATACCGCATGAAAACACCACAGAAATATGTTTGCTAGCATATCCTTTTCATTAACGTTACTAATATTCACTACACGACTTTCAGTAACAGGTGGCCGAATAGGTCAGAGTTCAATGGCGTGCTCAATCCCGTGACGTCATGTGTCGCAGTGCCTATCCTAAAGCATTAGACTATTGGCGCTTCATCATCATCATCATCATCATCATTTCAGCCTATCACTAGTTCAGTGCTGAACATAGGCCTCCCTCATAGATTGGCCACAAAAGTTAGTAGCTCTCATTTTGGTCATTTTGCCGTATTTGCCACGCTTGGCAGGCGGGTTTGTAACCGCAGTTTATTTATTCTGATGCTCCAGGAAGATGCTGCTGCCCACCGTCTGAATTAAATTTTAACAGCGGCGGAATATAAGCGGATTGGGGCTTACAGTAACTAAAAGAAACTCCATTTCTTCAATAATAAAAAGGCAACATCTGTAACTTACAATAATACGACGCAATAACGGAACTTACATTTACTAAGTTTTTTGTAGGAGATACGGACGAGACCAGCTAAGCGTTCACCTGATAGTTAGTGCCACATTTGGCCATTACAATTGCCGTGTCCCGTAGAATATTTCTGAGAGGTACATAAGTTCTTGAAAGCCGTGGTAGCTCAAGGGATAGGCGCTCGCTTTTAATTTCATAGTACGTGAGGGTCCTGGGTTTGATTCCCGGTGCCGGCAACACTAAAATTGTTAATTGCAATTTAAAGGGCTGATGTACCACGTGTTCGGCGGTGAAAGAAAACATCGCGAGGAAACCTGCATGTCTGTAAAATAAAAAATATTTCTAAGTCATGTGAAGACCGCCAAATTGGCACGAGCTGCTCCAATGCGGAATGGCGGCGCAGCAGCAGCATGGCGGATTCTTTCTCGGGTTACTTTACCGTTTTTTTACTTACATAAGTTCGGACTTCTCATATACACAGTAAATACACTAGCTCTGACGGAATCACAGTAATGTTTACGCAACTACTGCTTCACGGCAGAGTAATTGGCCCTGCGGTGGACTTACCTAGATAGATTCCTTCATAGGAATCCCAACACCAGTACAAGTTAATAGAACTAGTTTGTAATTGACTCTGCTGTTAGTAGAAGTATTGTCATACGATAATTACGTCGTCGTTTCAGCCTATCACAAGTCCACTGCATATGCAGATCATAGGCCTCCCTCATAGATAGCCACAAGGTTGTAGCTCTCATATTGGAGGGATTTTGCCATAGTTGCCACGCTTGGCGGTTGGCGGGTTGGCAACCGCAGTTTATTTATTCAGATGTTCCAGGAAGATGCTGCTGCCCATCTCCTGGTTTTAATTTCCCACTGTAGACTTTTACGACACCCACGGGATGGGATGGGGTGGTAGATTCTCTTAGGCCGCTACCACACGGCACGATAATTACGAGTAGGTACATATTTACGCCCTGCGGTTTAACACTTGCGGCACATGATTGCGCCGTACGGCATGGTACCACATGACCTGAGCATTCCCTATTACCCGAAATTTTGCCGAAACCATTATTTATGGGTGACCGGCGCAAGGACCCCCGAGATATGGTAGAATTCCTATGCAGGAGTCCGTCTAGGTAGGTACCACCCCAGGGCCAGTTACTCTACCGTGAAGCAGTAGTGTGCAAACATTACTGTGTTTCGGTTTGAAGGGACCTGTGAGCTAGCGTAATCACTGGGCATATGAGACTTAAGAACCTATGTCTCAGGGTGATGGGCATAGTGTAGTGTCACATAGAAATTTTCTGGGTGGCACAGCATTTGTTATGGGCAGACGTTGCACTCACCATGCTCGTTTCATCACTTTATGCAATAAAAAAAAATATGACCTCGGCTTGGACCGTCCTCCTGTTCGCGAGAGTAACTGACTCGAGGGTGCCCAAGGGGGCCGGCCTCGGCTCGGTCAGTTACTTCAATCGGGAGGGCTATGTTCTGTTATCAGCGTGCGGTGCGTTCCTTAAAGTTGTAAAAGAAAATTAGTTTTTAACTTTCCTCAATCTACAGTATATCTCATGCAAAAATAGTTTTTCAAAACTGATAGGTACTTCCTAAGATTAGCGCGTTCAAAGATACAAATGCTCCAACTTAATTGTAGACTTAAGCTTTATTAAGCTTAAACTTAAGCTTAGAGGTTAATTAAAGTATAAAGTAAATACTTAAACAAAATCACTACGAATGTTCTATACCACTTATCAAGATATTAAGATAAAAAATAATAATAACCAAATGCAAATTAAAGCCGCCCGTGACACGTACATCTGCGAATTCGTTGATTTCACGCAGGAATATAATATATTTTTAAAATAAAACGTAGCTTAGATTTCTTTCTGAAATGTCGTCTTCCTGCCATTAGGCAAGACAGATATATAGAAACAGACAGACAGACAAAAATTTTAAAAACGCGTGTTTGAGTTCGGTGTCTTCATATTATAGATGAGATTTAAAAGTATTTATTACGAAATCACAGATAGACAATATGATTTTTTTTATTTGTATTGTATAGATGTTGATGTCTAAACACAAAAACAATAAAAGCAATAGTTAATATAACGACTTATGTTTACCTACAAGAGGGCTACGGATCCCTTATACGGTAAAAGGCGTGATTGTATGTATTGTAAGTATACTTATATTGGTACCTACGCATCTTCAAAATCTTTTTAAAAATAACATTACACAATTGATAAATGGCTTAGTATAAATTCTGTGTGTTTCAAAGAAATAAATATTTGAATACATATTACTCTATCATTTTGTTTCCGCTTTATCCTTACCTTTTCCTAGAACCAAGCTTTATGTAATGTTTTGACTGATGTTTTTCTTGGTATTTATGAGAAATCGGCTGATTTCCCTCCAATAGACCCCTGAACTAAAAATAACAGAGTTCGCATAATGCTCGGTCATCCTCGGAGCGTCTTTAGCAGTTACTTACAATTTCCGAGGACACTTTATTTATGTGTGACACACCATATAAATTTACTGTAAGTGGTATTTGTGGAGGGAAGAAATTCTTCTTTCAGAATGAATGAAGTTTTATAAGGGGCCAGTTTATCAAAGCCGGAACAAAAGAAGTAATGATGTTTTCTTTGGAAATAATACTTCTAAAACGAAGCACAAAATACAGATACACATAAGAAAAATAATAAAATTGAAAAATAGTCTTTAATTTATATCATACTAGCGATCCGCCCGGCTTCTCACGGGTAGATATATATTAGAAAGATAAATTAGTACTTTATTTGGACAAATAGAACAACCACAACTCCTTATACTAACATTTTTTGTATTGCGACTATTCTCATCTGCGGCTCTGCAGCGGGTCAGATAAGATTACGTTATTGTAGTTTTGTTTATATGAAATATAGCCAATATTTGATGTCGTGTTAGCAAAATAAAACGACCACTCTCGACCGCTGCGCAAAGGGAGCGCACTTCAATGATGCCCAAGTCGCATGGAGCCGAGCCGCTGTATTTCTTATAGAGCGTTTCAAAGTTTTAAATAAAAAAAAAATAACAAAGCAGCACTCAATTGTTTCTAGTTTACAAAATAATAATATGAGTAGGTAAGTAACTAATAGGTATTATAGTAGGCGAGCGTAGTTCGCTCTCTGTTCGCTCACACCGCAGCATTTTTCTTACTTTTAGGATTTTTATACCTGTCGTAACTTCTAAACGTCCGATTCGAATAATTTAAAGAGGACGGTACATGTATATAACCAACATTGACTATGAAACTATTTTGTAGGATAAGGATTTATATCATGATACGAATGTCATCATATTTCGATTCTACCCATGTTTTGATAGATTAATTTGAACAAACAGTGGTTATTGTGACTTAACTATAATAGTTAGACATATAGCCTCCCGGACTTTTTTGTGAGTAATGATGAGTACTATGAAAATGTAGTACATTATTTTCTTTAACATCAATAGTTTTTGCAGCGCACGCCAAATAATGACTTGATTCAGTAAATTTTTGATACCTTGAGTTAGCAATTTTCGTTGGGTTCTCGTGTGTCTCGTGTACAACTCGTGTTATTTGGTGATAATGTAGTTGTATATAAGTGAAAGAATTTTTAAAATCGATTCAGTAGTTTCGGAGTTAAATCATTACAAACAAATATACAAAAAAACAAATCTTTCCTCTTTATAATATTAGTATAGGCAAATATTAGTAAAAAACGATGATCACATGGTAGGGTACTTAACTTACTACGCAGCAGGTCCTAGGTTCGAACCACAGCCAGAGCATTTTTTGTAAAACGAAACGATGCTGCCCACTATGATTTATCCGGCATCGTGGGTGCCTTTTTTAAAAATTTATAGGCTAGTCCTACGATCACACAAGGTAAATGGAGATGTAGTTTGGATGATAATCGCACAAGTTTTAAAGAAACATATTCACTCATCTCTTGAAGACATCCACATTATAATCGGATCAGGAAAACTGATGCAAGAAAATTATTCCAGTCTTTTGATGTACGCGTTAAGAACATCAAAGCGAAGCACTTCGGAATGGTGGGTATATAGTCAGCAATCCTATCCCTGATGAAAACCTACCATGCGAATTGTTGTCCCATGATGGAAAAGAAAAGAGTGGATTAACTCGTGTAATCATACGATTAAGAAAAAGGAAATCGAACCCGCAACCATATCGCAGAAATCAATGGGTTAGATACTAGTACAAGTTATATTTATATGTGTACTTATCCTATCGGATATGAAGTCTGTATTCAATCTATGTCCAAACAAATCTTCTTTCAATAAGGAACAGGAAATATCAAAGCGTAAAGGTAGGATTTGTCTCTAGCTTTACAGTTGCAACATTTGGCAGTCAGGAAACTATGCTCGAGTTGCGTTTAAATATATTCTATCGGATTCGAGACATATTTGCAATTCATATCACTTTATTAACGATATTTTAAAATTTATTACTAAATCATATTCCTATTTTTGCTGGTGGTAGGATTGCTGCAGATATCACCGCAGAGTCAGTCATTTTTCCGTCGAGCAGTAGTGTGCAAACATCCCCGTGTTTCGATCTGAAGCACTGATAGCTAAATACGGGGCGTATGAGACTAAAGAACTGATGTATCAGGAGGACAGGCGCAATGTACGGCCACACATAAATATTCTGGGTTACTCAGCATTTGTTGTGAGCAGACTTTGCACTTACCATCAGGTTAACGTTTCGCTTGTCTCGTCTCCTTATAACAAAGCCCATAACAAACCACACTGGGAAAGAGCGACTTTTGTATGTCTAATTTACAAAGTTACACATTTCACATGATGAGGATGATGATGTTCTTCTAGCCGATTTCGACCACTGCGACAACTTCCGAATACTGTCGAGAGCCATCAACTGCGCAGGAGATATTATAGTGCCACAATTGTACGCCCAAACAAAGAGGTACTCACTCGTCCCAACCTACCCTCGCCCGATTTAACGCTGACGCGATAAGATCGGAGGTAGGATAGGGTGCAGTGTTAGAAACACGGGGACAATCACAATACAACCAGACCCAAAAACCAACAATTTGCGTTTTAGCACAAATGTTGGCTCCGGCTGGGATTCGAACCCAGGACCCGCGGCGTAGAAGTCAGGTACTCTGACCACTAGGCCACGCGGTCGTCACATATTCTGTGAGGAAAGCCATGTAAATCAAGTCGTCTACAGAACTTAGTTCTCTCAAAGGAATATGTCTTCCTACACAAACACCGGCTACACTAAATTTATTTTAGTACCCCGTACATAAATAAAGTGTTGGCGGAAATTGTAACTAACTGCTGAGAGTGACTGAGTTCTGAACAAGGCCGCTTTATTGTGAATAACACCTTCATAAAGTCGAATAAGTTACAGTTTAAAAATATTGTAGTATTTTAACTTAAAAAAGTAATGTAACTTATAAACTGCTGCTTTTTTATTGGATATAGCGACGAAACTACCAAAAACTTCACCTGATGTTTAGTGCAACGTCTGCCCATAACAAATGCTGTGTCACCCAGAACATTTCTTTGTGACACCACACTGCGCCCGTCACCCTGAGACATAAGTTCTTAAATCTCATAAGCCCAGTGATTACGCTAGCTCTCAGTGCCCTTCAAACCGAAACACAGTTACGTTTGCACACTACTGCTTCACGGCAGAATAACTGCCCCTGGGGTAGTACCTAGACAGATTCACCTAGATCCTAGATCCGATACCACCAGTAATATATACAGCATACTTGTGTATTATAGGTCAGATACTTAAATATATAGAAAAATTATTTAAATTTATTGCATAAACATAGTTTTTAAGAAATGTTATATATTTATGAACTACAAATTTATATAGAATAGAATAGAAAATAATAGAATTTATTTTATTCAATATAGATCATTTACATAATACTTATTGAACGTCATTTTTTTTAAACTACACTGGTTCGCAAACAAATGCCTCTGTCCTGGGAAGAACCAGTAAGAAACCCAGCGGAATTATTATTTTTTAGTCATTTTAAATATACAATTACAGCAGTTTTATAAAGATGTAGAAATAGCTTGGCATCAATCACCTCATTCCCAGGGGTTATCATCATCCATGTATTCCTTAATATTATAATAACCCTTAGTCTTTGTTTAACAAATACTTTGAACTTTTTTATTGAAAGACTATTGTTGTAAAAACGTATACATTGCCCCATGAGAGTTACTGACTCTGTGAAGTCCAGTAACTGGCATAATTAATTTGTGCTTGTTCCTGGTATTCACATTATGAACATCACTTTTTTTTATTAAAGTGATTAATATTCTTATGTACATACATAACGTTTTCATATACATATTGAGAGGCCATGGTTAAGATATTAACATTTGGTGTTGTAATCTTTATACGAGTACATTTAGTTTTATTGCCATTTATAAGCAAATTGTTAACGTTAAACCAATGTACTACTTTTGAAATAGCATTATTCACCTCGTCATATAAAAGATGACGTTTTATTTTGAAAATCAATGATGTGTCATCAGCAAATAATACTATATCATGGGTATCCTCTACTAGGTAAGTCATTAATGTAAATACATACTTATTAAGAGTAGAAAACCACCTAACTTTTTCCTATCGAGGTGTCGTAAGAGGCGACACAGGTATTGTACGGACAGCCTTAATAATACAAAACAACACCATAAAATGCAATACTGTCCTTATACTGCTCGTGGGAAGACAATAAGAAGTAAGAATTTTTTTTACTTCCACCAAAATGGCTACGTATGTGGGAAAAAGGCGTGACTGTACGTATGCACATACACATGTATATTTATTAACTGTGAGTACGTAAGTACTTATAGCCTATATTATCTTTTTTATGCAATCTTTAAAAGTCTCATGATACAACTTACCTTATAAACAAATACGTCAATGTATTTGTCTCCTCTTCTATATAATATCGATAATAGTATACGAGTTAATATTAGTTACAGTTAATCATTTTATTTCCAAGAGTCCTCTTGTTGCTGAGTCGCTTCTTAAGACAACCTCGCGACGAGAAAAGGCCATAAATTCTCTTATGGCTTCCTATTGAAAGCTATTTTAATATCACCGTTAAAAGAATACTAGTCCCAAAAGTACCTATCATATAGACACATGCACACAGTCACGCCTTTTTCCCATGTAAGGGTAAGGCAAAGGCCACTCACGTAGTCCACTTTTCGCCCTCGCGGGATATGCGACGTGACGGTTGGCGGACCACGTCGCCGCCATTTTGGTAACAGTCAAAAAAGTTCTTGCTCCCCATTGCGTTCCCACGAGCAGTATAGTAACAGCATTGCACATTATTTTATTATTCTGCAGACGACCGCGTGGCACCTGACTTCTACGCCCCGGCGGGGATTCATACCCAGGACGGGTTCGAATCCCAGCCGGAGCCAACATTTGTGCTAAAACACAAATTGTTGGTTTTCGGGTCTGGTTGTGTTGTGATCGTCCCCGTGTTTCTGATACTGCATCCTAGCCTACCTCCGATCTTATTGCATCAGCTTAACATCGGGCGGGTAGTTTGGGTCGAGTGAGTGCCTCTGTGTTTGCGCCAACACTCGTGGCACTATAATATCTCCTACTCAGTTGACGGCTCTCGACATTATTCGGGAGTTGTCGCCGTGGTCGAAATCGGCTAGGAGAACATCATCATCATCATTATTCTGCACGATTAAAAGCTTTAGCCTTAGTTGCAAAAACAGACGCGATCACTCGTTCATAGCTTATCGTGCCCGCTATATACCTCAAACAATAATGTCGGAGGCAGGTTATTGCAGTTTAAGAGGCAGGAAGACAATCAAAATGCACCTTTACCTCGTCTCAAGAGTGTGAATATATGCGATATACGTACATACTCGTATATCTAATTACCGAATACGACTGATTCCTGAACAAAGTAATAAGCTAAGGCATTTATTTTATTAGATACGAGTAGATTGACAAAAAGAGCAAAACGTTCACCAGATGTAAAGTGCAACGTCTACCCATAACAAATGCTATGTCACCCAGAACATTTCTGTTTGACACTACACTGCGCCCGTCACCCTGAGACGTCAGTTCTGAATTCTCATATGCCCAGTGATTACGCTAGTTCACAGTGCCCTTCAAACCGAAACACAGTAATATTTGCACACTACTGCTTCAAGTAAGAATAACTGGCCCTGGGGTGGTACCTACCTAGACGGATTCCTGAATAGGAATCCTACCACCACTAGATTGCATAATAGATAATTGCATAAATTGCATAATTGCACAAGTAGAATTAAAAAAAATCATCCTAATGATTAGCTAAGACAGGAACCAAAACCTTATTAGTGAAATATTAGGATTGTATCACCACAATAGTGGTGTCCAATACGGGGTACGAACCCTGTCACTCGCGAACTATGAAATTTGAGACGGCTGCCCGGTCCCTGAACCACCACATCCGACTCCGTTTCTACAATGTCGTAATTGAAATGTTCATTGATCAATTATGTTCAACTAATGAAACTGCTAACTAATGGATGAGGGTAATTAAGTCAAATCTAACTTGATTATATCATGTTAGTGTTTTGTACATAAAGTTACGCTCTTTCCTATATAAGCGGTGGGCTGAGGCCTTAACGTAGCCCACTTTTCGCCCTCGCGGGAAACGAGACGTGACGGATGGCAATCCACAGCGCCGACATTTCGGTAGGGGAGGAAGAATTTTTTGAATAGCTACTCACTCTACTGGTGGTAGGATTCCTATGCACGAATCCGTTTAGGTAGGTACCACCCCAGGGCCAGTTATTCTGCCGTGAAGCAGTAGTGTGCAGACATTTCTGTGTTTCGGTTTGAAGGGCACTGTGAGGTAGCGTAATCACTGGGCATATGAGACTTAAGAACTGATGTCTCAGGGTGACGGGCGCAGTGTAGTGTCACACAGAAATGTTCTGAGTGACATAGCATTTGTTATGGGTAGACGTTGCACTTTACATCAGGTGAACGTTTATCTCGTTTCGTCGTCCAATCCAATAAAAAAAAAAAACAGAAAAAAGGATCGTTTCCCGGGGGCGCGAAAAGGTGCTACAGATGTTATCTCTGCCTAACCCAATAGTAAAAGGCGTGAATGTACGTATGTGTAAACACTAAAACTTTCGGTGAAAACCAAAACAAAATTTATTTAAAGTTTCATGTTCTGGGTGACACAGCATTTGTTTTGGGCAGACGGTCCACTTATCATCAGGTGATCGTTTTGCTCGTCTAGCCACATTCTACCCTAAAAAAGAGAAAATTCTTTATATTCCAATGTAACTTATATACATTTTTACAATATACCGCGTCATGTGGTGGCAGCTTAAGACAATCCACCACCCCATCTCATCCCGTGTGTGTCGTAAAAGTCGACGGAAGGAACATTTAATTCAGAAGATGGGCAGCAGCGTCTTCCTGGAACATCTTAATAAATAAACTGCGGTTGTCAACCCGCCTGCCAAACGTGGCAGCTATGGCAAAATCACCCCAAAGTGTGCTACAATTTTTTGTGGCAATCTATGGGGGACGCCTATGTTCAGCAGTGGACTAATCATAGGCTGAAATGATGATGACGATAATGTTGTTCACTCCAAAGCATGCGGAGTCCACTCCTTTTTATGCTGCACACGAAATTACTCTGTAGATAGATATTTGTATTCATTATTGTTAAAGTAGTGTTGCAACAACTGCTTAATAAATAAAATAAATTAACAATACATTAATAGTAGTAGGAGAATAACACTAACGCATTACATTGCATAGTAGGTATTAAGAAATGCTTTGAAATGGTGCACGTCCGGAAGTGCGTCCTTTCTACTTGCCTTAGCTAGAGACCAGGTTGACCTGTCAAAGGTTGCAACTCGAATTCTGCCCGATCTCGCAAATCCCGGAATTACGCTTCGCTTGTTATGTTTGCTACGGGAGGAACGTTTACTTGAATGTAAGATGCATGCTTATTTTCCCTTTTATCTTTAAGAACAGACATTCCGTGAGTATATTATAGTTGGCATGTGGTGTAGAGCTTTGCGAATTGTACTTGGTTAATTGTGTTATAGTGCTCCTTTATATCACATATATGTATATACGTTGCTTTTCCCTTAGTCGACTTTTCCGCCCACGGGACGAAATGGAGTGGCAGATTCTCTAAGGCCCGCGACCACACGGCACAGCTTCATTTTCTGATTTTTAGTACCAATTAAATTTTTACATAACTATCTGTTTATCATTTTTTGGTCTCAATCTATTATACAGAAAGAGAAAGAAGGAAAGAAAGAGATATTTATTCGAAGCAATCAAAATAATACAGGTCACAATAAAACACAACGCCACAGTTTGCTAATTAATGAACATATAAAACAACATTAATAATAGAAAAAGGAACAACAATTTGGCAAATGCCGAAATCTTGACTTTAAAATAAAAAAATTTAATAAAAAACTAAAAAAGCAAGTGGAAAAATTATATATCTACCTATACATGGTGAAATCTTTCAAAAAGGAATGCCACTCAGGATATGCTAGGATGTATTAACCCAACACAACCTCGCCCTGGTTTTCAGTGGCATCCTATATAATTATTTATATACTTAAATAATATTTACATACATATACATAAATATACACATACAAACTCATATATACATATGATCATACACACACATAAATGCACAAATATTGATATACAAATACTGAAAATATCCATCCATACTTTGTTCTTAAAACACACTTACTGTACTGAACTAGATGTATGGCTAAGCTTCGTTCGAGCTTTTTATTAAATTGCTTTCCCTACGCTTCACCTCTTCTCATTAATTTTGCCTCTTTCACATTATACACCACGATATACGAAATTATTTGTACACGATGGAATGTTACCATTTTATACTTTTAGATTATGCACTCCGTTGTGCATAATTCAATGTCAGTTAATAACGTAGGGATTATTAAGTATTAAAGTAAATTAGTTGACTGACATGATTTAAAAGTAAAAAAAAAACTGTCATAATCAAATTTAAACTTAGCTTAGCGTATAACCCAAAGATGACATGGTGGTAGGATTCATATGCAGTCATCCGTCATCTGTGGTGGCGCCCTAAGAGACTCTACCACCCCATCACATCCCGTGGGTGTCGTAAAAGTCGACAGAGGGAAAGTGAAAACCAGGAGATGGGCAGCAGCATCTTCCTGGAACATCTGTATAAACAAACTGCGGTTGCCAATCCGCCTGCCACGCGTGGCAACTATGCTAAAATCCCTCCAAAATGAGAGCTACGAACTTTTGTGGCTATCTATGGGGGAGGCCTATGTTCAGCAGTGGACTTGTGATAGGCTGAAACGGCGATGACAATGACTATCCCAAGGCAGTTATTCTGCCGTGAAGTAAGAGAAACATAGTAATGTTTGTACAGGAGTGTGTACTGTATTTCTCCTACTTTCACTGGGCGTCTGAGACTTATGAACAGACTTAAGAAGATATCTCTGGGTGACGGGCGCAGTGTATTGCCACACAGAAATGTTCTGTGTGAGACAGCATTTGTTATGACCTTACCATCAGGTGTACGTTTTGCTCGTCTCGTAACCTTATCCAATAAAAAAGACGACCTTCTATTCGAAATTTAAAATATTGTATTGCCTCCTCCAAACGTAACTAAAAAGAACGAACTTTGACCGCCTCATTCCATCGACTTCCCGTTAATATTATTTCATTCCACGTTATGAGAAACATTACTGTACGAGGTTGTCGCTCTACATGTGCGTATGTATGTAATAAATGTGTTTATCGATCTGTGGATAAATAATTAAACATAAATCCAAAAAAATGCAAGTTTATAAAAATTATGAAGATAGTTTCGACCATGGCGTCATCTTTTGAATACAATCACTAAATGTTGAATGTGAAATTATTATAGTTCTGTAAATATAACAGTAATAAGATACTGACAGTTAGAATATACATCAAACCAAAAAACTAATAAGTTATAAAAAGTAAAGAAAAGAAACAGTCTATAAATGTTCCACTGCTGAGCACAGGCCTCCTCTTATTTCCAAGAGGATTTTGGAGCCGGAAAGAATCAGCCACGCTGCTCCAATGCGGGTTCGAGGACAAT
Source organism: Luehdorfia chinensis (assembly GCA_019845155.1). Lineage (NCBI taxonomy): Eukaryota > Metazoa > Arthropoda > Insecta > Lepidoptera > Papilionidae > Luehdorfia > Luehdorfia chinensis. Next base: position 486,012 of record JAHVAK010000056.1, on the reverse strand, counting down.
ATTTTTTATTTCTTAGACATGCCGCTTTCCTCACGTTGTTTTCCTTCACCGCCGAGCCCGTGGTAAATTAACACCTAAAATTGCAAATTTATAATTTTAGTGATGATTTAAAGCGAGCGCCTAGCCTCTGAACTACCACGGCTCCGCGGCTCACGGCTTACCATGGCACGAGGTAGGCAGCCTCGAAGGAAGCCAGTCCGCCAAGCTGGCTAGTAAAATTTGGTCCCTCGTCTGATATCCGTCACGACTCAACTCATCCAATAAGTTGCATTTTACACAATTATAGGATTTAACCCAAAGACTCAACGCTCAACTTAGACGACAGCTACGCGATCTTCCAGAAATACATTGTGGCAATCTAAAAGTCTAGTAAATTAAACAAGCTAAGCTGAAGTATACGAGTAATATTTCAGAGGATACCGATATCCTCTTACAATATTTTTGTTTATTTTTTTTTAAACGGTGACCCACTGTAGTATTTCTCCTGTGTCGTGGGTGCGTTTTACAGAAATAAATTCCACATGCACAAACACCCAGACCCGGAACAACTATATGTAGGCTATACAAATATTTGTCCCGTGCGGTAATCGAACCCGCGTCCAGCGGCGCGGTTGATTCAAAGTAAGCCTACCCAGCCGACCAAAAGGCTTGTAATATGCCTAATAAGGCCTGCATACGGTAGTCGAACGCACAAAGTCTAATATTATATTATTTATATTATTTTATGCTATGTGGAGTCGACATTATAGAAGGGGATGGCCCCAATTCATGCCATGATTGTTGCAAAAGTCGTCTGAGTCAGAAAAAATTGATGGCTTCCGATTTATTGCAGGAAAACCATCTAAATGCCAATCCTTTAATTTTTTTTCTTGCTGAAATGCTTAACGCATACCCGACCTCGCTGTGGCAAGGACGGGTTATGTCAGACTTGCACCGACTAAAATCCATCGTTGCCTTCGCCGCACGTTGGCAGGGCCACGGGAACGCTCGCGCACACCTCCGCGACCCCACCGGCGTCGGCCGCCTACCATCGGCGGCCTTTCCACGGGAGAGGACAGCCCCTCTCTTCTCTCCTACCTAGTAAGGCGCGCCAGAACACACAAACCGCCTTCAAACATTATTTTTAATTTTTTTTTTGCATAAAGTGACAAAACGAGCAAAACGTTCACCTGATGGTAAGTGCAACGTCCGCCCACAATCAAATGCTGTGTCACCCGGAATATTTCTGTGTGACACCACACTGCGCACGTCACCCTGAGACATGAGTTCTTAAGTCTCAAATGGGTGATTACGCTAGCTCACAGTGCCCTTCAAACCGAAACACAGTAATGTTTGCACACTACTGCTTCACGGCAGAATAACTGGCCCTGGGGTGGTACCTACTTAGACGGATTCCTGCATAGGATTCCTACCGCCAGTGGTCTCGCTTTTGCTTAATGCCAGTCCTAAATTATACGGACTGGTAAGAGCATTTGAAGCGCAAATTGTCGATTGCCAATCCAACCTGCCAAGTGTGACAATAATAACAAATCCCTCTAAGACAAACCTGGGAGAGATCTTTGTCCAATAGTGGACTTATAAAAGACTAATAAAGCAGACATAGACTATTAGTGTATTTACCTTTCATTCGTTAAAAATTTACGTTCCCTAGCTTTCTAGCTTTTAGCAAATTTGTTAGAGTAGTTTACAACAAGATCAACTCGCGGGCTCCGGTCAAGCTAATTTAGGTAAGTGTTTACGCAAATCCACAACGAGCCACAACTTATGTTGACTTATAAATATTTATAAGGCACGAGCCGCAGACGTGGTAATTTATATCGTCTCTCGGTATGTGGTCGCAGAAATTGCCTCTGCATAAAGGCTTTGAATAAAGTTACGTGTGTACAAATGTAAATTTTTATACAATTTCTAGTAATAAAATAATATTTCAATACTTCGTACTGGAAGTAAGTCAAGAGACAAGCAGATCGTTCATCTGAAGTTAGTTTTATAGAAGAAAACGACGAGACAAGGAAAACGTTCACCTGACGGTAAGTGCGATATCTGTCCATAACAAACTCTACGTCACCCAGAACATTTGTGTGTTTTTATTGTATAAAGTGACGAGACGTGCAAAACGTTCACCTGATGGTAAGTGCAACGTTTTCCCGTAACAAATGCTGCGACACCCAGAACATTTCTGTGTAGCACCACATTACGCCCGTCACCCTGAGACATCAGTTTTTGAGTCTCATATGCTCAGTAATTACACTAGCTCACAGTGCCCTTCAGATATTATATATTTGGGCGACAACGACAAATATTCGTGTTTACTTTTTTATAAGCCGTGTGGTGGCGGCTCGTTAAAAGAATACTACCACTCCATCTCATCCAATGGTTCTCGTAAAAGGCGAGTAAGGAATTAAACTGCACTGTGCACCCAACAGCGCATGGTGGCGATGGGCTCACCACCTATCACACCAAGTGCAGTATATTGTTTTGGTGAAACGTGGATTGTGACAGTCATCTGTTTTTGCAGTGAGTGCCCAGTCTCTGAGTACCCCTTATGGGATACAGTCGTGATCTTATGTATGTACTTTGGATAGGCACGAGAGGCATAAGTGATTACGCAAACACAGCTCTCACCCTTCTGTATTGGATAAAATAACTTATTGATGTCACAGAAAATAGGTTAAAATCTTATGTGAGAGATGCGAGACAGATAAAATACATCGAAGAATAAAAAAAGGAACGAACCATGGTATGGTTCGGGCCAAAGGGAATGGAAACACTACGTTTTATGAGACAGTACTATTATGATATTTAATAACGTTGCTGAAGCTTTTGCACACCTTAAACTTACCGTGACCGTATAGTTTTACATGACTTAAATTTAAACTAATAATGGTTATCTTAAATTTTGCAAAAAACAAGTGACCTATATTTGGTCCTCAGTGCCGGTAATCTTGCTTTTTATTGGATAAAGTGACGAGACGAGCAAAACGTTCGCCTGATGGTAAGTGCAACGTCTGCCTATAACAAATGCTGTGTAACCCAGAACAACGAGTGTCACACTGCGCCCGTCACCTTGAGACATCAGTTCTTAAGTCTCATATGCCCAGTGATTACACTATCTCTCAGTGCCCTTCAGACCGAAACACAGTAATGTCTAGACACTACTGCTTCACAACAGAATAACTGGCCCTGGGGTACCTACCTAGACGGATTCCTGCATAGGAATCATACAACCAGTAACTACAGTATATAACCACTAAAATTCCTAATTTTAATTTTCAGCTATGCATTGCGCCATTGACGGTGAAGCCAATATCGAGAGAAGACTTATGTATTTCTTGTGATTTTAAAAAAAAACGACGATCTTCGCCAAGTTGCTCTGGGGCAACGTGTTACCTCATTCTGGATATAAATCCCTCTCAAAAAAATCCGAGAAGCCTGTTTTTATATGCTGATAGTTCATGCATGTAGAAAGCTAAAGCTAACGACATATGAAAGTCATCTGACTTAAGTATGATCTTATTTCGCTAAAGTTTTATCACAAATCCTATTACCTCCATCCAGCCGTTAAAAGTGTAAGCTACTTATCTACTACTGAATAGTTACTGGTTGATGTTACGTTTAAAGGTAAGTCGTTTGCTGTATTTTAAAGAGGATTTAAAAAATGCCGTGTGGTGGCGGCTCGTTAAAAGAATACTACCACTCCATCTCATCTAATGGATCTCGTAAAAAGCGAGAAAGGAACTGCACTGTGCACCTAACAGCGCATGGTGGCTATGGGCTCACAACCTATCACACCAAGTGCATAACATTGTTTTGGTGAAACGTGGATTGTGGCAGTCATATGTTTTTGCAGTGAGTGCCCAGTTTCTGACTACCCCTTATGGGATACAGTCGTGATCTTATGTATGTATGTATGTTTAAAAAATATAATACATTTTTATTTTGTATAAAATATGAGTGATAAGGGTTTTGTTATTTATAACTGTCCCCCATAGTTTTCTACAACGAACGGAAATCTCATAAACAGCGTGAACCGTAGTTTCCAACAACAACCGGTATAATTGGCGCAATAGTTAGACGTAATCATCATCTCATTCATGATCATCTCAAGGCCTATCAGTTGGGAGACGCTGTTTAACATTAATAATTAAAGATATTGACAATTAATAATTGTAATTAATACTTTGAGTACAAAGCATTTTAATAAATATGTCACTTGAATAAGTAATAACAGCAATGTGGTAGCTGTTTAAGAGCTCATTTTATCCCAATCCGCTTGCCAAGAGTGGCGACTATGACAAAATCACCCAAAATGAGAGCTACGAACTTTTGTGATATTCCATGGGAGAGGTCTATGTTCAGCAGTGGACTAGAGATAGACTGAAATGATGATGATGATAAGTAATAATTGTCACTTAAGTCGCTCCGTAACACGTTTTTAAGAAATAATTTACTGACTCGATGGTGGTAGAAGAAGAAAGAATAGATCTATACAAATATTAGAATACTACACAGGAAGATTTCCATAGCGGAATAAAAAAAATGTGCTTTGTAAAATAATCAATATGAAACTGTTTCTTCACATTTTTTTTAAAAGTAACTGGTATTTATTCAAGAGCCAACTCGTTCAAAATAGTGACAAAAATGACATCTTGAATAGCGAATTTAATTCAAAAGCATTGAAAATTGATAAGAGATTTTGAATGATTTCGCTTAAGCTTTGAACATCTTACAAAGATTGGACAGATCCAGTAATACAAAAACTTCTTCAGTATTTATTTTGAGTTCGATAAAAATTTTGTGTATGGAAAATAAAACAATAGTTTCATGCGGAATAAAAGTAAAGTGACATCCTTATAAATATTCAACAGTTGAACACAGGCATCATTCATTTTGAGAGGGTTCTGGAGCCAGGGAGAGTACGCCACGGTGCTCTAAAGCGAGTTGACGGACTTCACATGACGACTCGCGACCGCCGTAGAGAGCGGCGCGTAGCAGTCGACAATCACACAGCGTATACACGATACACCCGTGTTCCAGGGCGGTTCTCACCGCCCAGAGTTACCGACACACAAGTCGACAGTCCGAATGGAGGCCCGCAGCCTCCCTAGGACGGTCATTAGACGACTTAAAATCATTTGAGATATTCGAAACCGCGCAACCACTCAGCGAACGCGACACAGTACAAATTACGAGGTTTTTGTAGGAGTTTATTTAAGTATTTATGTTTGGGTCAAACCAAACCTGGCACGCGGGCCCCTGGCTCGTGAGCACAGTATCCGATGAAGCTGCAAAAGCCAAAAAGGCTAACAGCAATTACGTCACCGAAATTATATAGGACTTCACATATCCTCGAAATATTTTTATTCCTCGGACATGTAGTAAATCAGCACACAAATTGAAGAACAATTACAATACGATCGAACTCAAGTAGCTCGCGGCCTATGAAATTTAAGTCGAGCTGTGGTTAATATTTTTAATTATTATGCAATTTAAGTAAGTATGTGTGGTATTACCTATACATATATTTCTATCAAGAAGACGCTTTTTTGATTACATGTCGACAGAGCTGCGGGTAACAGATAGTGTTGTACTAGATAAGTAAGCAAGAGCTCCACTCAAATTGTCAAACGTTGCAGCCGAGGTCGAGAGTCAAATTCGTCGTCTATTTCTGGCTTCAAGGCGATTTCCTTGGCCGCAAATTGTGTTAGATTGCGTTGAACATACTGTTTATATGTAAATCTTCTTTGAAAATGATATTCATATTTCAATTTATAATAACTTAGGTAGGGCAAGCAAAAATGAGCAGCAACTAGCAAAGGTTTTGAATAAATCCTTAATCAGTAAATCTATATATAAAAACCCGCGCAAAAGAAAACATATCTGATGTGAAACATCGACGCTCTAGGAAGTTTGCAGTTTTGGATCATCCCCAACCACTATATTTGATAGGTCACAGAACCTTGCAAAAGAACACCGATTCCTACCAAGGATTTCCAGGCTATTGAAGAAAAAAAAACAACCTAATTTCAATAGAAAAGATGGTTGGGTACTACCGGCTTGGGATATTATAATTAATAAAATTAAATCAAAAACCAAGCAAGACTTCAAGACACTGTAGGCTTACTTTGCGTAGATCGGACCAAAAATAATATTTAAAAAGCTAAAGGTACCTCTGATTAACTATGACATCAGGACGTCTGTCACTTCCGTCCCTTTGTGGCCATGGGTGCTGTATAGCGCTCGATACGTCGTGTTTTAAATAGTTACAAATCAAACGCAGTAAAACTCGTAAAATTACTTTCATTAAATATATAATACGTAAGTAAAATTTGTGACTCGGTTGTCCCAGACGCTCAGCAATTTCTATAACCATTACGAATCACGGATTGGATTCCCGAACAGAACAAATACTTGTAAACTGTAAAACGCGCTCAATCTTTGGCAATGCAAGGGAATAAATTGGACAAAGAAAATAAATAAAATAAGTTGTTAAAATCTAAAATATGTATGAATATTTCAAGGCTTTACAAATTACAAAATAAATGATTTCTTATATTTACGCGAACACTACTCATTTAAATGAAACTAATTTTTACGGATTTTATCGCGTTTAATGTTTTACTATTTATAACCCGACGTTTCGGGCGCTTTACAGCTCCCATGGTCACGGGGGGACTGAGGTGACAGTTGTCCCGATGTCATAGTTAACCCGGAGTACCTTCAGCTTTTAATTATTATTTTTAGTCCGATCTACGCAGAAAGAGCTTACTGTGTCTTGAAGTAAGCTAAGCCATGGGAGCTGTAAAGCGCCCCAAACGTCGGGTTATAAATAGTAAAACATTAAACGCGATAAAATCCGTAAAAATTTGTTTCATTCATTCATTCATAAGATCACGACTGTATCCCATAAGGGGTAGTCAGAGACTGGGCACTCACTGCAAAAACAGATGACTGCCACAATCCACGTTTCACCAAAACAATATGTACTCGGTGTGATAGGTGGTGAGCCCATCGCCACCATGCGCTGTTGGGTGCACAGTGCAGTTTAATTCCTTACTCGCCTTTTACGAGATCCATTGGATGAGATGGAGTGGTAGTATTCTTTTATCGAGCCGCCACCACACAGCAACTATTAACTATTGTTATAACTAACTATAACTATTGTTAACTTGTATATACTCCATTAAAATAACAGATTCCATTCAGAATATCAGCAAATTCACTCTATACTAGCTTGTCAAGATACAAGACCGAGCTTCGCTAGAGCTTTTTATTAAATTGCTTTACGGTGCGCTCCGCATCCTCTCATGTATTTTGCCTCTTTCGTTATATGCCGCGTCGTACACACGTGATTTCATGTTTAAATATTCAACGCCATAGTTGGGTAACAGATGCTCCGTTTCTCGTGCTTTCCGCTCACTGCAGTGGAGGTAACTAAAGAGCTGAAAATCTAGGATAGGTGAATTTAATTTTAATAAATTGAAACCACAAATACCATGGGAAAACTGTTGAAAAAATTTTAGAACATTATATTATGACAAATATTCTATATTGTTTCTACATTGCGTGAAATTATTTGTATAAGTTTAACAGATGACGGTGCCAAGGAAAGGGGTAGCTACAAGATCGGGTGGTGTGATCTGTTGAAGATGCCTCCTTCAAGTAGTAATCTTTAGATCTTGTATATACATATAGTAAGCGACGATGAAATTTAAATACCGTGATATGGGACGTAGGAGCTATCTTCTCATCAACCAGAGTTACCGACACACAAGTCGAAAATCCGAATGGAGGCCCGCAACCTCCCTCGGACGATCATTAGATGACTTAAAATCATATTGAGATATTCTAAATCGCGCAAGCACGCAGCGAACGTGACAGTCTGAATTTCGAGGTTATTGTAGGAGTTTATTTATGTATTTATGTTTGGGTCAAACCAAACCTGGCACGCGGGCCTCTGGGCCATAAACACAGTATCCGATTAAGCTGTAAAAGCCAAAAAAGGCTAACAGCAATTACATCACCGAAATTATATTATTGTGCGTGTATCTTACAGAGAGAACATTTTCACCAGTGATAACAAGATGAGAGTTGAGGGTACTTACGTATTAACGCCACCGCAGCTACTGATTTGGCGGTTTTTAAGTGCCGCCGGTAAATAGGTTAAATTTTCCTTGTCCTCTCCCGAGGAGGGGCTGCCGACGATAGGCGGCCGGCGCCGGTGGGGTCGCGGATGTGTGCGTGAGCGTTCCCGTGGCCCTGCCAACATGCGGCGATGGCGGAACACCATGGGGTTTTAGTTGGTGCAAGTCCGACATAACCCGTCCTCTCCCCCGTGAAGGCGGGTATGCGTTAGGCATTTCCCCATGTAAAAAAAAAGGTTAGGTTGAAATCAAAGACTTCCAAAATTCAACATCAAAGTAGTCAATCATACAACAAGATTGCTCTTTGTTGGCGCATTAGCGCAAGTTCTGCTGCGGTGGCGTTAATACGTAATTACCGAGTCGAGATTCAGTAATCCAAGGACTAATGGACAAAAGCCTGTATTTAAATATTGGTGCTATCACAGAAGTCATGTTTTCTTTGTATATATCTGTTATGCTATATACATAAGAAAACTATATTAAAAAAAAAACCGCGTGGCCTAGTGGTCAGAGTACCTGACTTCTAAGCCGCGGGTCCTGGGTTCGAATCCCAGCCGGAGCCAACATTTGTGCTAAAAAATAAATTGTTGGTTTTCGGGTCTGGTTGTGTTGTGATTGTCCCCGTGTTTCTGACACTACATCCTAACCTACCTCCGATCTTATCGCATCAGCGTTGCATCGGGCGCGGGTAGGTTGGGACGAGAGTACGCTTGTGGCACTGTAATATCTCCTGCGCAGTTGATGCCTCTCGACTGTAGTCGGAAGTTGTCGCCGTGGTCGAAATCGGCTAGAACGTCATCACATCAATAAAAACAAATCAATTTTCACTTTCTTTGGCTGAATAAGGTTTGAGTTCTCCTCCTTATTAATTTATGTTTAAATCTTTCGATAAAATCGTTTCAATTGGTTTACTGTTCGCCACTGCTTAACCATTGTTTAAAGTAATTAACCGCCTGATTATCTTAATATACTTCTAACGCCCCGTTTAACCCAATGCCGTGAGAGTTTCTGTGTTTCTGTCAATATATATATATATATATATATATATATATATATTTGTATGTGTGTGTATATGTATAGATATGTATCTTTAGTTACTATGGATTGATTGTTTCAGATTGTTGTTTTACTGTGCACCCCAATATGTTCTCTGCTCAACCCAAAGGTAGACAGGTAGAGAATGCCTCTAGGCATTAAGTCCGCCTTCTTGTACACTTTTGTGTAAATAAAGTTTATATAAATAAATCAATGAATATATACACTGAAAAGTGTCATTGTTTTAAACGTTTTCCGCTTTTATTTTATAATGGTAAAATATTATTATCTAAACTTACACGCAGTCTGCTCTTTCTGAGTAACGTCTGTTGCGCGTTTTTTTGTTTTTCGATGTTTATTTCAAAAACATGATGAGTTGTAGTATAGAAGTATACAAAGGTCCGACCCATACTTCTTGTTCTTTAAATTTAAAATTATTATTTTACTTTACTGGTGGTAGGATTCCTATGCAGGAATCCGTCTAGGTAGGTACCACCCCAGGGCCAGTTATTCTGCCGTGAAGCAGTGGTGTGCAAACATTAATGCGTTTCGGTTTGCAGGGCACTGAGAGCTAGCGTAATCGTTGGGCATATGAAACTTAAGAACTCATGTCTCAGGGTGACGGGCGCAGTGTGTGTGTCACACAGAATTGTTCTGGGTGACACAGCATTTGTTACAGGCAGACGTTGCACTTACCATCAGGTGAACGTTTCGCTGGTTTCGTAACTTTATACAATAAAAAAAAATTGGAAATGCCACATTATGCATGTGTTTTGTGTTCGACTATGCGTTTTCTATAATTTGGTTGCAATAAACTATTCGTTGATTCTCGTTGATTCGCAGACTCTCTGTGATTCCGTGATTACTAAATGTAACAATTGAATGAAAAACCATAGCGAACATTAAAATTTTAACACAATTTTTCGACTCGTACCAAAATGGCTGCGACGTAGTTCGTCTCCCGTCACGTCTCATATTCCGCGAGGGGAAAAAGTGGGCTACGCGAGTGGCCCTGCCTATCGCTTATATGGGAAAAAGGCGTGACTGTATGTATATATTTAAGCCATTGTTAAATATGAACGATGTGAATGGCTAACCGTTGTTAAGGCGTCAGTCGGTGAACTCGGGTCTATATATTAATTTATTTACTTACAGACATATATTACAGATAAATATCAAAGTAGTAGTAAGATTGTAATTACAAGCCATCGCATGTTAATACGAAGATTTTAACAGATTTTATATCAATATGACAAAAAATAAAATGTTAAGGTATCCCAAACACAACACAGAAAGAAATAAATAAAAATAAATAACGTAAGTAACTTACAGCTAGTGCAGAACAAGTCGATCTAAAATTACTATTACGACTATTTCTGACTATTTTTATATAAATGTAGAGAATTAGTTCATTTTGTACCAATCTCATTTCATCCACGTTAATTCTGATTTTAGTCACATGTTATAATAAACATATGAAATATACTCTTAAGTATGTTTTCAAGTACACTGCATTATTAAAATTATTATTTTGTCCTCCAGGAGAGGACCGAAGAGATATCAAATTAACCGTTAAAAGACAAAACTGCTGTCTGAAGCAGTGTCATAGTTTTGAAACATTAATGTTGGTACGAGTAATTAAGCAGTGAGTATCATTCAGAGAGAACTAACTTTAATTAGAATAGAGAGGACTGCGAATTCTAGAATTACTTTATTTTGTTTTAGCAAATACCTACTTAGTTTATTCAGAAGTTCGATGAGTGATATAGAGTTGATAATAAATGTAACTGAATACTTTTGTATTGAATCTGAATTTTAACAAAGAACATTAACACAAGCAAATCGTATTATTCATCATCGTCCTCATCATCCTATCCTATCACTAGTCTACTGCTGAACATAGGCCTCCCCCATAGATTCGTACAGTTTGTAGTTGCTAACAAAAGTTTGTAGTCATTTTGGGGAAATTTTGCCATGGTTGCCACGCTTGGCGGGTTGGCAAACGTAGCGCGCTGCTGCTGCTCATCTCCTGGTTTTTCTTTCCCGTCTGTCGACTTTTACGACACCCACTGTACAAGACGGGGTGGTAGATTCTCGTTAGCCACCAATCAAAATAAACTTGTTATAATAAAACCTAAAAATATTAATGTCCTGCTGTCAGATTTTCGACCGAGGCAACAACTTCCGAACACTATCAATTGCGAAAGTGATATTGTAGTGTTGACAAGTGTACGAGCAAATTTAGCCGATAGGTGTCCGACAGAGTAGATAGCACCTACCTCTCCCCCCACCCCTCTACTGAGGTGTCGTAAGAGGCCACTAAGGTATTGTTCGGACAGCCTTTAATGGTGCAGAATAACACTATAATATGCAATGCTGTCACTATACTGCTCGTGTGAACGGAATGGGGAGTAAGATCTTTTTACTTGTAAGAAAATGGTAGCGAAATGGTTCGCCTGTCACGTCTCGTTTCCCTTCTCTTACAAATTTACTAGTGCTGGCCCCGAACTCAGGTTTGAATTCAGGTCAACCGAGTAAAATTAAGTTAAAGACGAGATTAACAATACTGATGGTAGGCCTCCTATGCAGGAATCCGTCTAGGTAGGTACCACCCCAGGGCCAGTTATTCTGCCGTGAAGCAGTAGTGTGCAAGCAATGCTGTGTTTCGGTTTGAAGCGCACTGAGACCTAGCGTAATCACTGGGCATTTGCGACTTAAGAACTAATGTCTCAGGGTGACGGGCGCAGTGTGGTGTCACACAGAATTATTCTGGGTGACACAGCATTTGTTGTGAGCTGACGTTGCACTTCATTAGGGGAACGTTTTGCTCGGTTCATCACTTTAACCAATAAAAAAAAATGTCGGATCCAGCTTTTACGCCGAATTATCTCAGAAAGATTTAAGAGATGTCTATCTTACAAGTCCAAAAGATGTCTATAAAGGCTAATAGCCGTCAGAGACATTTTTTGGCTGTTACGTTAATTTCTCCTGTAATGAATTCTACCACCAGTAACACCTTGTTACTTGTTGTTGTTGTAGGTAAATAAGTAAAACTAAAGAAACAGTACAATGTAAGAATGCCTGTGGTGGCGGCTTAAGACAATCTACCACCCCATCTCACCCCGTGGGTGTCATAAAAGTCGACAGAGGGAAAATAAAAACCAGGAGATGTGTAGCAGCATCTTCCTGGAACATCTGAATAAATAAACTGCGGTTGCCAATCCGCCTGCCAAGCATAGCAACTATTGCAAAATCCCTCCAACATGAGAGCTACAAACTTTTGTAGCTGTCTATGGGGGAGGCCTATGTTCAGCAGTGGACTTGTGATGGGGTGAAACGACGACGATGCAATGTTGTTACTGTACTGCTCGTGGGTTCGCAACCCGTTCTAATTGAAAAACCTTATTTATAATATTTGAGAATATTTCAAAACATAATGCAGATGTCTGCCTCAGACACATTAATTGCTCGAAAGGGTACAAGCGTGGCAACTGTGGCAAAATTGCCAAAAAAGAGCTACTTAGTTTTGTGGCGATCTATGGGGGAGGCCTATGTTCAGCAGCATAAATGTCCCACTACGTTACACGGGATGTGATGTGGTGGTAGACTTTCTTAGGCCGCCACTACACGGATTCCAATTATTGAAGTTAAATCTTAATAGTAAACCTATTCACAGACACAAGCAGCGTTTAGCAACGATAAATTTTGCAACATAGTCGCTTAAGGTTTTAACTTCTTTTTTATATTCAAGCTTACAGTACGAATGCAGACGCGAGTGGCTTCGTTATTGCTGCGAATGTGACTTTTACAATACTCGTATTTCGCAAAGTTCTAGAAACGTTCGGACGTGCAATAAAATTTTCTTTGTATTATGTAATAAAATATCTATAAATTTTTTTTTTTTTTTTTGTAATTAAACTGCACTGTGCAAGCGCATGGTGGCGATGGGCTCACCACCTATCACACCAAGTGTATTATATTGTTTAGGTGAAACGTGGATTGTGGCAGTTATCTGTTTTTGCAGTGAGTGCCCAGTCTCTGACTACCCCTTATGGGATACAGTCGTGACCTTATGTATGTATGTTTATGTAATACCCTAAATACCTTAACATGTAACCTTTGTAGTTCACATAATGATTTCTTATATTTACGTGAATATTACACATTTATTAAGATGAAAATATTGCGAAGACGTGAAGTCCGCCAATCCGCACTGTAGCAGCGCGGCGGACTCTCCCCGGCTCCAAAACTCTCTCAGAAATGAGAGGAAGCATGTGCTCAGCAGTGGGATATTCATATGCTGTCACTCTCCACTTTTTTTTAAAAAAAATTGTAAAGTTTTCACTAATCACTTATACATAAAGAACGAGAGCAATTACAATTAATTGGAGTGTGCTACACAATGCACGTAGACACAGTTTTCGAAAGAGAAATTAAAAAAAAATATAAATAGTAAAAAAAAATATTTCTATTTATGGATGAAAACAAGACCAACAATAAACTAAACAATGTACCGCAGAGCCCGATTTATTAGGCGATTGGTGTCCTACCGAGGTGTCGTAAGAGGCGACTAAGGTATTCTACGGACAGCCTTTACTCGTGCAGAATAACACCATAACATGCAATGCTGTCACTGGGACTCGCTCGTGGGAATGTGATGGGGAGTGCGAATATTTTGACTCATACCAAAATGGCAGCGACGTGGTTCGCCAACCATCATGTCTCGTTTCCCGCGAGGGCGTGAGTGGCCTTTGCCTACCCCTTATATGGGAAAAAGGCGTGACTGTTTGTATGTATGTATGTTTTTTTTTATCAGAAATGATATTACACTTTTACAAAATTTAATCAGATTTGCGGAACATTTGCTACCGACTCTAGTTGCTTTGATGTATTTATCATCCGATTGACGATAAAATTGAAATAGGGGATTGATCGCGACTTTTCGCTACCAATTTTTCAAAGACATGTCATGAAAACAAGAAATCTAGTTACCAACTTCAAAGTTGACGGTAACTTCTTAGAATTCCTATTAGAATTTAATGCGCAAATCACGAAATAATTTTACAATAGTGATTTTTGCGAAAACATTCTGAATTACAATGTCGAAATATAAAGTTCAACATTCCACATTAGTATGTCTATACACTTCCGTCTGGGTAGGTACCACCTCTGGGTCAGTTATTCTGCCGTCAAGCAATAGTGTGCAAACATTACTGTGTTTCGGTTTGAAGGGCACTGACAGCTAGTGTAATCACGGGGCATATGGGACTTAAGAAATGATGTCTCAGGGTGTCGAGTGCAGTGTGGTGTCACACATAAATATTCTGGGTGACTCAGCATTTGTTGTGGGCGGACGTTGCACTTACCATCAGGTGAACATTTTTCTCGTTTCGTCACTATTGGCCTATGAATATCCCACTGCTGAGCACATGCTTCCTCTCATTTCTGAGAGGGTTTTGGAGCCGGGGAGAGTCCGCCGCACTGCTACAGTGCGGATTGGCGGACTTCACGTCTTCGCAATATTTTCATCTTAATAAATGTGTAATATTCACGTAAATATAAGAAATCATTATGTGAACTACAAAGGTTACATGTTAGGGTATTCAGGGTATTACCCACCAAGCTCTTTTTTATTATATAAAGTGACGAAACGAGCTAAACGTTCACCTGATGGTAAGTGCAACGTCCGCCCACAACAAATGCTGTGTCACCCAGAATATATCTGTGTGACACCACACTGCGCCCGTCCCCCAGAGACATCAGTTCTTAAGTCTCAAATGCCCAGTGATTACGCTAGCTCACAGTGCCCTTCAAACCGAAACACACTACTGCTTCACGGCAGAATAACTGGCCCTGAGGTGGTACCTACCTAGACGGATTCCTGCATGGGAATCCTACCACCAGCTTATGTATGGCAAAATCCCTCCAACATGAGAGCTACAAACTTTTGTGGCCGTCTATGGGGAGGCCTATGTTCAGCAGTGGACTTGTGATAGCGTGAAACGACGACGATGCAATGTTGTTACTGTAATGCTCGTGGGTTCGCAGCCCGTTCTAATTGAAAAACCTTATTTATAATATTTGAGAATATTTGAAAACATAATGCAGATGTCTGCCTGAGACACATTAATTGCTCGAAAGGGTACATAAATTTGTCGTTAAAAGCAATTTGTAGGAAATAAATGTATAAAAATATCATGAAAACAATTTGTCAACAGCACATTCATGATGTAAAGTCAAGTAAAGACAATTTCTGCAGTTCTCATATTATCGTTAAAAGCATGTTCGACCCCTAAGGATTCGCAAGGATTCAAGGCTGAGTCCCGCTCGAGCTTTTACCAAATTGCGTAACAGTACGTTCTACATCCTTACACGAATTACGCCATATCTGTACAATAGTCCTGCGTCGTTCATATGTGATTTTATTTATTTAATATACAAAGGGATATTCGTCGACATATGCTTCATACATTTATGCTTTCCGTTTACTACAAGGACTTTTAAAAATCATGAAATCTTCTGCAATATCGTAAGTTTTAGCAATGAAAGCAATCTCTTTAAATTTGGACATAAACCTTCAGTATATGGCGAACGCGGGGCTAAGATGTTAGAGTACCTAACTTCTAAGCCGCCAGTCGTGGGTTGGAATCCCAGCCGGAGACAACATTTGTGCAAAATCACAAATTGTTGGTTTTATTGGGCATGTTAAATGTATGTCTAAAAACGCATCTACAACACAGAAGAAACCCTACTGTGAGGAATCGTTTTTGTAAAGAAAAAAAAGAATATGTGTCTTTTAGAATAACAAAACTTTATCACCACTGAACACCAGGTGGGATCCTGGTCTAATTGTGCCCATAAACAACTTTTTTTCGTAAACATTTATATTGGAACTCTACTAAGTTTCTATGGTTTTGAATATGTCATCTGTTTTATACATACATACATAGAGTCACGCCTCATACATAGATGTGGTCTATCTTTCCACTTGCTACGATCCTGACACACATCTTCCATGTAAATTTATCTAGCATTTTTACATACATACAGTCACGCCTCTTTCCCATAGAGGCAGAGACCACATCTTTCCACTTGCTACGATCCTGACACACAGCTTTAGCTTCCTCTACTTTCATTAGTGTTTTAATACAAGCTCGTCGGTTGCGGGTACTTTTGTTATGGCCTTTCCTTAAAACGATTTCGATCTGATCGTAATACGTTCGCCTACGTCGACTCTTACCGGCTTATGTTTATAAATAACAGCTTTTTACTGAATGCTTATGAAAGTACATACGGTACTTAAGGAAAAAACTATTTTTTAAATTTTTGTCTGTCGGTATATTTGCTCCGGCTAATCATCGAAACGGCAGCACCGATTTTGACTGAACTTTCACGGACAGATAGCTAATATTATAGCGGGTAACTTAGGCTACTTTAATTTCAGAAAAATAATTAGGGTTCCGCGGAAAAAAAGAGAAACCTCAAATACGATTCAAATCGGGAAGTATAATATATGTATATCTTCTACCAGGGTCGGCTTTTTACCGCAGTTGAAACCGCGAGGCTCAGCTAGTTACAAATATATACGTGCGATATATTTGATAAGTCAGGAGAATATGTTTGATACAGATCAAAGACACGGAATGATCAAATATCCATACTGGAAAACCAATAATCTGTACTTTACATAAATATCAGGCTAGATGCAATTTGAATCCAGAACCTGCAGAACCAACGACTTCGTCTTAGATTTTTTCATAGCTGATACCTACAATGAAGGACTAAGGTTCGATTCCGTAGGAACTCACTGGCTTAAGGATATTTTTTTTTATTATATTTACTGAATGCGAATGATTCAACATATTTAAGAGTATTCAGATTTCATTATATCAGCCTTTTTAATGATTCTTTGATAAATGGTATGTGCTGAATACGTTTGCAGAATTAAGCGTAATCTCATATTTCCATGTACTAAAATATACTCAATTGAGGCACCGTGCGTTATGATCAAGGCACACTTGTGAATTCTGTAGTAGTAAATACGAATTTACGAGAGCTTTGTGATGTATATTAAACCTCTACGAAAATATAGGGTGCTATGTGCAGAGATTAATGTAATAAATATCTCTTGCAGAATAATACCATAAATTTAAATTTAAATTTAAATTTCATAGTACGCGAGTGACTTGGGTTCGATCCCCGGTGCCGGCACCTCTAAAATTGTTATTTTAAGTGCTGATTTACCACGTGCTCGGCGGTGAAGGAAAACATCGTGATGAAACCTGCATGTCTGAGGAATAAAAAATATTTCGAAAACATGTGAAGTCCGCCAACCCGCATAGGGGCATCGTGGCGGATTCTTCCTAGCTCCAAAACCCTCTCAGGAATGAGAGGAGGCCTGTGCTCAGCAGTGGGACATTTATTGGCTGAAACTTTACTTTTTTTATGCTGTCACTATACTGCTCATCATCATCATCTCAGCCTATCACTAGTCCACTGCTGACCACAGGCCCATAGATTGCCACAAAAGTTAGTAGCTCTCATTTTGGGGGGATTTTGCCATAGTTGCCGCGCTTGTTAGGCGGGTTGGCCACCGCAGTTTATTTATTCAGATGTTTCAGAAAGATACTGCTGCCCAACTCCTGGTTTTTATTTTTTATGTCGACTTTTACAACGGGATGAGATGGGGTGGTGGACTCTCTTAAGCCGCTACCACACGGTACTATACTACTCGTAGTAACGCAATGGTTCACAACCCGTCCTGTTACCCGTGGGGGGAAAAGTGGGCTCTTGTGTTGTTTCTGATTACCCCTGATATGAGGAAAAGGCTTGACTGTATGTATGTATGCATGTATCACTGTAATAAGAAATCTTTATCCGGGCCGGATCGCTAGCTAAAAAATGAAATAACTTAAAACTTTATTTTTTTAAATGTTGACGGCATGGTTTTTTCAAGAATGTTTAGCGACAAGAATTATGCAAAAAAGGTTTTTATATATTTTAATCATGAAACTAAAGCGATATTACTAATATTCTGCCATGAAATAGTTGCCATTGAAAATGCAATCTCATAGTTAATAATGAGATCAACTCGCGGGTACTCGTGCTAAGTAGAGTTACATAATATTTGCCGTGGTCCAACATCGAGCTGCAGCTTGTGTTAGCTTATACATATTTATGGAGTGACGTCACGGATATTATGTGGGATATTATATTACGAGTATGTATGTATGGCGACCGCGTGGTATAGAGACAGAGTACCTCACTTTCACGCGCTTTGAATGCCAGTCAGAGCCAACATTTGACGTATAAATATTTTGACGACCGCTTGGTCTTGTGGTTAGCGTAGTTGACCTCTACGTCGCGAGTCCTGGGTTCAAATCCCAGCCGGAGTCAACATTTGTGAGAAACACAAATTGTTGATTTTCGGGTCCGGCTGTGTTGTGCATGTGAAAAATATGTCTGTAAAATGCACCCACGATACAGGAGAAATCCTACTGAGAGGCAACGTTTCTTTTAAGAAAAAAAATTGTTGATTTTCAGGTCTGGTTGTGTTGTGATCGTCCTCGTTTTTATGACACTGCATCCTAACCTACTTTCAATCTTATCGCATTAGTATATCGGGCGCGGGTAGGTAGGGACGAGTGAGTGCCTCTGTGTTTGCGCAAACACTTGTGGCACTATAATATCTCCTGCGTATTTGACAGCTTCCGACAATATTCAGAAGCTGTTGCCGTGGTCGAAATCGAGGAGGAAATCATCATTATGTGGGACGTGAATTCAGATATATGTTAAAATCTTAATATCCACATTATTTCAAAAACCCTTCATTATTGGTTACGTAGATAGCCTGCATAGGTTGTCGACCATCAGTAAAAGCATATTTGAGGGGCAATGGGGTCTTTATTTCAAAGCCAAATTAGAGGTCTCCTGAAGAGTAGAATACCGATAGGTGTCTAGTAGAGTAGAATAGCGCCTACCTCTTTTATACCGAGGTGTTGTAAGAGGTGACTATGGTATTGTACGGACAGCCTTTATCCGTGCAGAATAACACCATAATATGCAATACTGTCACTATACTGCTCGTGGGAACGCAATTAGGAGTAAGAATTACGACTCGTAGCAAAACGGCGGCGTCGTGGTTCCAACGAGGACGAAAATTGGACTACGTGTGTAACCTTATATGGGGAAAAGGCGTGACTGTATATATGTTTGTTGAGTGGCTATTGAAATAAATAGTGAGAATCCGGTAGAATATGGTATTGCCAAAAGTAGAACTTGTATATTTCTGAGAGATAATAGTTACGAGTATTAACTTAGATTCATCACCCGCGAGTAAATATACTATGCAGGAATCCGTCTAGGTAGGAACCACCCCAGGGCAGTTATTCTACCGTGAAGCAGAAGTGTGTAGACATTACTGTGTTTCGGTCTGAAGGGCACTGAGAACTGGTGTAATCACTGGGCATATGAGACTTATGAACCTAACTCAATAATGTATCAATATGAATAATGGCTCAATGTGACGGGCGCAGTGTGGTGCCACTCGTTGTTCTAGGTGACACAACATTTGTTATGGGCAGACGTTGCACTTACCATCAGGTGAACGTTTTGCTCGTCTCGTCACTTTATCCAATAAAAAAAATCTACCGATAAACGTAGGTCTTTCCCAGCTTCCTTACATTTATCACACGCTTCGCGTATTTAGGGTCTTTAAGTCTTTTCTGCTAATTTAATTCCAGGATAATTTTACATCATCATCACAAATGACCAACGCCGATTGATTATTCGAGTAGTATAACAGACGATTGTTCACTATATCCAAAGAGAAAAACAGGGATGATGGATCTATTTTATTAGTTTTTAGTGGTAGGATTCTCATACAAGAATCAGTGTGGCAGTGTGGCACCACGGAGGTACCTACACCTCCGTGGTGCCAGTGATTCTGCCATTAAGCACTAGTGTGGAAACATTAATCTGTTTCGGTCTGAAAGGAACTGAGATGTAGTATGTCATTAGTCTCAGGGTGACAAGCGCAGTGTGATGTCACGCAGTAATGTTCTGGATGACACAGTTATAGGCAGACGTTGGACTTATCTCTCACTCAAATGAACGACTTTTTTGTCTTTTTTTATTGGACAAAGTGTCGAGAGGAGCAAATTTTTCACCTGATGGTAAGTGCAACACCTGCTCATAACAAATAATGTATCATTCAGAACATTATGTGTGTACTACGCGCCAGTTACCCGGAGACATCAGTTTTTAATTCTCGAACGCCCGGTAATTGCACCAGCTCTCAGTGCCCTTCCGGTCAACACACAGCACAATTATGCACACTACTGCTTCACGGGATAACAACTGACCTGGAGTGGTACGAGTCTAGATGGATTCCTGCATAGGAATCCCACCACCAGTCTAATCTTACCACTTTGTTCCATCAACATAATCATTATTTCAGCCTATCACCAGTCCATTGCCGAACATAGGCCTCCCCCACAGATTGCAACAATGTTTGTAGCTCTCATTTTGGAGGTATTTTGCCATAGTTGCCACGCTCGCCAGGCAGTTTGTTAACCGCAGTTTATTTATTCTGATGTCCCAGGAAGATGCTGCTGCCCATCTTCTGGTTTTAGTTTTCCCTGTTACGACTTTTACGACACCCACGGAATGAGATGGGGTGGTAGATTCTCTTAAGCCGCTACCACACGGCGCCTTGTTCCATAAATACGCCTGTTAGAGAAAATGCTCGCGGAGATTACAATCACCCGCGATCTAGGCAGTATAAACATAAAAAGTTCCACTTTGCAAGTCCACTGCGGAAAATAAAGTACCTACTTAACTGTTGCAAAATAATTAGCGGGGAGTGGTTTAATGGTAACGCACAAAGCGCGCCACTTACTGCCGCATAAAGTGATTAAAATATCACATAGTGCATTTATTTCGTAATTGGATTAAAATTCCGCATGTTGGTTCAACGGACTACTTTTTTATTTTATAAATTTACTGTTCTTTTTAATTGTACACACATAAAAACGTACAGCCACGCCTTCTCCCATATAAGGGGTAGGCAGAGGCCATACCCGCAGAAAACAAGACGAAGTTGTGTGTGTCGGCTCCGACGCGGGACTGCAGTTTACTGTGTAAGTGCGATTGTTATTAAATAATTATGCTACAGGCAAAGGGGATATAACAGGCATAAACGCATCTCTTATAATACTGAAAGCATGTATATACTTTTGTTCATATTTATTGATTTTTCATTAATTCGATAAAATATTAAACATGCTAGGAGTACGGCGTACAATTGCCATAGTTTTATTTTCGGTACTAATTGTGTTCAAGTTTCTTTTTTTATATTTTTGTACTTTATATATATTATTTTATTGTGTATTACTTTTGTGTACGTCCGTTTCCAGCAAATAAATGATTTTTCTTTCCTTCTTTCTTCTTCTTCCTTTCTTTTCTAAGAATGTATGTTGTGTTACGTAGCGTTATTTAATTTTAAAGTATTCTGCTGAGATGGCGCCAAAATTGATTAATTTTTCATTTCTAACATCAAAAAACATAAAGCTTTTTGTTAAAGCTCGATTTTACAACTCATCAAATTTTCGTAGCGGGGCTTTAAATGAAATCGGTTCTTAAGGAGTAAACTCCAAAAATTCTTACTACCCATCGCGATCCTACGAGCAATGTACACATCACATTGCTCATACATTGTTCATGGTAGCAATGTAGAAGTTTACTGGTGGTAGGATTCCTAAGCAGAAATCCGTCAAGGTAGGTACCACCCCAGAGACTTCTTTTTTTCTTCTTCTTTTTATTCTGCCGTGAAGCAGTAGTTTGCAAACATTACTGCGTTTCGGTTTGAAGGGCACTGAGAGCTAGCGTAATCACTGGGCATATGAGACTTAAGAACTTATGTCTCAGGGTGACGGACAGTGTGGTGTCACACAAAAATTTTTTGAGTGGCACAGCATTTGTTATGGGCAGGCGTTGCATTTACCATCAGGTGAACGTTTTGCTCGTTTCCTCAATTTATACTATAAATATATATATATATATATATATATATATATATATATATATATATATATATATATATATATATATATATATAGTTAGTTCCACAGTTTATTTCATGTCTTATTTAGCACTGTTTTTGTTTTAAATTACTACTTACTTAAAATTGAAATAACAAACAATTACTCGCTTACTGTTGGCGTCCTAACTGTAGTTTGGAGCGGACAGAAAATCAGAGCTGCGACTCCGCGTCTTATGCTGAGACGACCCCTTCCGCCGCTTCATCACCGCACACACAAACACATTTTATTTTTCTTTACATTGTTATTTTTCTTTGTGTGACGTATACCGTATGTTATGTGTACCATGTATTATGTGTGTAGTTGTAAGTGTCGGAAAAAATGTCTTTAAGGTCTTTAAGGTCAGCGTAGTGTTGTCAGTCATTACATATTATTGTATTATTCTGCACGAATAAATGCTGTCCGTACAATACCTCAGTCGCCTCTTACGACACCTTGGTGGGAAAGAGGAGGGTACTGTTCTACTCTGCCGGACGCCTATCGAACAATACTACAATGCCGGACACCTAAAATATATGAATTTTTGCTGTAATCGCCACGATTAGCAGGTGGATTGGCGATCCCAGAAGCATGTCTGCCCAAAGTTGAGGACTGTGCCTCGACTTTGGGTACCGCTGCCCATAATTTTATGTCCCCCAATTTGAGGTTATCCCATAATTTTTCTTGTCATATCCTTAGGTTGATTCTTATAACTACCTCGTTGACTTCCTCGTTGGTTGGCTCACCCACGGGAAGAATAGGTGTCAGATTTTCTAACACTACACGGCTATACCGTTAATGACTGAGTGTGGATGAAAATACATTTGTGAATTTGTATATTGACCATAATCATCATCATCATTTCAGCCTATCGTTAGTCCACTGCTGAACATTGGCCTCCCCCATAGATTATCTTATCTGGGGGATTTTGCCATAGTTGCTCCGCTTGGTAAGCAGCGCATACCCGCAGCTTATTTGTTTTTACTCAGCCTTGAATCCTTGCGAATCCTTGCGAATCCTTAGGGGTCTAACATGCTTTTAACGATAATATGGGAACTGCAAAAATTCCGTGATTTTTTCTTTATAATTTTACATCACGAATGTGCTGTTAATGAATTGTTTTCATCATATTTTTATACATTTATTTCCTACAAATTGCTTTTAACGACAAATTTATGTACCCTTTCGAGCAATTAATGTGTCTGTGGCAGACATCTGCATTATGTTTTGAAAATATTCTCAAATATTATAAATAAGGTTTTTCAATTAGAACGGACTGCCAACCCACGAGCAGTACAGTAACAACATTGCATTGTCGTCGTTTCACCCTATCACAAGTCCACTGCTGAACATAGGCCTCCCCCATAGACAGCTACAAAAGTTTGTAGCTCTCATGTTGGAGGGATTTTGCCATAGTTGCTATGCTTGGCAGGCGGTTTGGCAACCGCAATTTTTTAATTCAGATGTTTCAGGAAGATGCTGCTGCCCATCTCCTGCTTTTAATTTTTCGTCTGTCGACTTTTACGACACCTACGGGATGAGATGGGGTTGCAGATTCTCTTATGCCGCTACTACACGGTGGGAATATTACTCAAGTCTTAATCGTGTTATTTGTAAGTACATACATACATACAGTCACGCCTCTTTCACATTGGGGTAGGCAGAGACCACATCTTTACACTTGCTACGATCCTGACACACATCTTTAGCTTCTTCTGCTTTCATTAGCGTTTTCACACACGCTCGTCGGTTGCGGGTACTTTTAACGTGACCTTTCCCCCGAGGAAAGGAGCTGCTTAGAGCTCATTACTTCAATATTTAATTCATGTTTTCACGTATCCGTTTGTTCTTAACCCTTTACCTTACTCTGTCGCTTTTTATATGAGATGCTATCATCTAGTGTTTTTTTATAGATTTATATGGTTTAGTGTACACCACCCTCTTTTTCTTCATCTGGTTTTTCATTTTGCTGTATTAGTTCTCTGCGCTAAGGTTGTCTGGAAGAAATCGCTTTCAGTGATAAGACCGCCTTTTGTACCTTAACTTAAATATAGTACTTAGTCTTTATTTTTGTATTGGTGTACAATAAAGAGTATATTGATTGATTGATTGATTGAAAGGAGGAAAGGAAAGGTTATTTGTACCATTATTTGAAATCCAATGACTTGTCTGTTATAATCGTAAAAATTTGATGTAAGTCTCTGCAATTCGGAAATTTAGAAGCGATAAATTATAACCGGTCAATAGTTGAAGTTATAACTTTATTACAGCGACTTTAAGACCAAAATCGAGCAGTTGCTGTACACCAGTATTTTCGGGTTTAACGCGCCTTCGAAATATATTTGCATACCTGAATAAAATAATTACATGCTAACAGTCGGTTAAATTGCAATCCTTTTCAGGACAAGATATATATTATTCTAGATCGCATTTAAACTTCTCATCAAGTAAGACAAAAATCAATTGTCTTGTTTAATGAAAGATAGCGAAGACACGGGAAAAACGTTAATCTGGTTATAAGTGCAACGTCTACACATAACAAATGCTGTCTCACACAGAATATTGCAGGCGTCGGCCCAGCAATTACACTAGCTATGCTTTTCAGGACAGCTAGTGTAGATTGTACTTATAACCAGATGAACGTTTTGCCCGTGTCTTCGCTGTCTTTCATTAAATAAGACAATTGATTTTAATCTTACTTGATAAGAAGTTTAAATGAGATCTAGAATAATATATGTATTGTCCTGAACAGGATAGCAACTTAACCGAATGTTGTGTCCTTCAAACAGAAACACAGTAATGTGTACACTACTTCTTAACCGCTGAATGCCTGGCACTGCGTTGGTACTTACTTCATTTCTACACAAACATCCTACCACCAGTATTTGTGCCTTACTAAAAAAATATTCACTTCATCTCACTGTTAACATAACCTCAACCTGTACGGACCAACCAATATACAGGGTCGAGACCCGCTCGAGCTTTTTATTAAATTGCTTTACGGCACGCTCCGGATCCTCTCATGAATTTTGTGTCTTTCACGAGCCCATGTGCCCATATGATCATACCCATGTGATTTCATGTTTAAATATTCAGCCCAAAACGCGTCTTTATTCTGTTCGCTCCATGTTTTACTGTGAATCGCACATATTAATAAATAAATATATATTATTAATTTCATGTTATCATTCTTTATATTAATTTCAGCCTATCACTAGTCCACTGCTGAACATAGATCTCCTCCGTGGATTGCCACTAAAGTTTGTAGCTCTCGTTTAGGGAGGATTTTGCCATAGTTGCCACGCTTGGCAGGCGGGTTGGCAACCGCAGTTTATTAGATGTTCCAGGATGATGCTGCTGCCCATCTTCTGGTTTTAATTTCCCCTCTGTCGACTTTTACCACACCCACTGGGTGAGATTGGGTGGTACAATCTCTTAAACCGCCACCACCGTTTAGTACGTATGCTCTGTATGGTTCTTGATGCGGGTAATAGAGCCACGATCTGCACTATTTTGCTGATTCCATGTATTCAGGTGTTTAAGAATCGTTTTGTGGCAGACTATGAGGAGGCCTTTGTTTAGTAATGGCATCTGATGAGCTGAGGTGATGATGATGCACTTTATACGCTACCGATGAACGTGGCATTTACCTCCTAGTCAGTGGCTCTCAGTGCTATTTAATCCATCATTTTAGGTATTTGTATATATTAAGTATTAAAAATTGAGCCGTGGTAGGTCAGAGACTAGGCGCTCGCTTTAATTTTCATAGTACGCGAGTGGACTGGGGTCGATTCCCGGTGCCGGCACCACTAGAATTGTTAATTGCAATTTTAAGTGCTGACTTACCACGTGCTCGGCGGTTAAGGAAAACATCGTGAGGAAACCTGCATGTCTGAGAAATTAAAAATATTTCGAAGAAATGTGAAGTCCGCCAACCCGCATTGGAGCAGCGTGGCGGATTCTTCCTAGCTCAAAAACCCTCTCAGAAATGAGAGGAGGCCTGTGCTCAGTAGTGGGACATTTATAGGCTGAAACTTTTACTTTTTTTAATTATTAAAACAATTATGACCCCAAAAGTTAAAACTCGTTTCAGTATACTAGTGTGCGGTTATGCAATTATCGCTGGCCCGAAAGAGCATCATCCTGTATCAAGCTGACAACGCAACATCAAAGACTACTGCGGTTAATTAATCAGCTTATGTTAACTAAGCTGAGGCTAACTGGAACTTTTTCCAACGTTTCTAACGGTTTGGTTCCAATGAATAAATAAATCCTCTGTAAAAAAAATGCAAATATTTTTTTCTAGCTCTTCATTTTAGTAACAGATGTGAATTATCTATTAAAAATAACTTTTCAACGCCATTGCGAATTCCGAATTTGCGATTACCTAAGACGTCGCTGTCCGTCATCATAGGTATTATTGTATTTTGGTATTTTGGTATGCGTGAAAACCATCGTTTGAATTGTTTATACAGTCGATATGAATAAAAATATAGATTATAAAAACAAATTATTGTGTTTTTCATAGATAAGTGGACATTTCTCTGACACTTTTACTTTTATAGTAAAACAATACGTCGCAAATCTGAATACGAGGGAGAGAGAGAGAGCTGAAATCTGACAGCTGCTCGTAGGTTTTATATTAGTGGTGCCGACAGAATAACAGCGCTGCGGCAATTTTGCTGTAGGATAATGCTGAGTAACCGTGTGGTGGCGGCTCGTTAAAAGAAATACTTCCACTCCATCTCATCCAATGGGTCTCGTAAAAGGCGAGTAAGGAATTAAACTGCACTGTGCACCCAACAGCGCATGGCGGCGATAGGATCACCACCTATCACACCAAGTGCATTATATTGTTTTGGTGAAACGTGGATTGCGGCAGTCATCTGTTTTTGCAGTGAGTGCCCAGTCTCTGACTACCCCTTATGGGATACAGTCGTGATCTTATGTATGTATGTAATGCTGAGTCGCGTCTTTTTAGTTGTAGCAATCCGATACATATTTTAATACTTTTTATCGTTAATTGTTAATTTTTATTTTGTTGTATTGAGCGTAGTAACGAATAAAGTTATTTCCATTCTTTCTTTCTTTCTTTTTTCTTTCTTTCTTTCTTTCTTTCTTTCTTTATTTCTTTCTTTCTTTCTTTCTTTCTTTCTTTTTTTCTTTCTTTCTTTCATATTCATCTTCCGCGTTATGATTGCCGCAAATTCTGCCATTCTCGGGAAAGCCTATATATTAGTTTAGAGACTGGCGGTAGGATTCCTATGCAGGAATCCGTCTTTGTCTGCAGGGCCAGTTATTCTGCCGTGAAGCAGTAGTGTGCAAACATTACTCTGTTTCGGGTTTAAGGGCATTGAGAGCTACCGTAATCACTGGGCAAATGAGACTTAAGAACTGATGTCTCTGGGTGACGAGCGCAGTGTGGTGTCACACATAAATATTCTGGGTGACACAGCACTTGTTATGGGTAGACGTTGCACTTACCATCAGGTGAACGTTTTGCTCGTTTCGTCACTTTGTTAAATAAAAAATTACCTGAATTCTTTGATGTTCACAAACACAAAAGAAAAACATAAAATAATAATGCTAATGCTTCTGTGTTTAAAGTGCTCGCGAAAGAGCCATAAAGTGACATTGCTTTGTTGTGAGAGCTAACTTGTAAGCTCCCGCTTAGTTGTTTATGTGCGGATACTGTATGCAATGAGTATAATACGTCGGTCGCGACCACTGTATCGCCCAGTGGCCCTGGCTTCTTCTTGATTTATGTAAGCCGATTGTGGGATTCCTATGCAGGAATCCGTTTAAGTAGGTAACCGCAGTGCCAGTAATTCTACCGACAAGCAGTAGTATGCAAACATTACTGTGTATCCGTTTGAAGGGCACTGTTATCTTACGTAATTACTGAGCTGTGTACTGTGCTGTGTTAGGGTAAAAAGCACAGTGTGATGCCACACATAAATATTTTTCGTGACACAGCATTTGTTACGGACAGGGCATAGGACTTACCATTAGGAGAACTCGATTAACTCGTCATTTCATTCCATGAAAAAATTAACACATATTTCCCCAGTCAAGGAAACCCATTAATATGCTATAGCGAGAATCTGCAACGTGACCATTAAAAAAACATTTCAGCCTATCACTAGTCCACTGCTGAACATAGGCCTCCTCCATAGATTGCCACAGAAATTTTTAGCTCTCATTTTGGGGTTATTTTGCCATAGTTGCCATGCTTGGCAGGCGGTTTGACAACCGCAGTTTATTTATCCAGATGTTTCAGGAAGACGCTGCCGCACAATTCCTGGTTTTTTCTTTGCCCCTTTTACGACACCCACGGGATGAAATGGGTTGGTAGATTCTCTTAAGCTGCCATCACAAAGCCAAAAAAATATTTAAATAAAAATAATAAATTGTAGATTAGTCGCACCTCAAGCTTCTATTTCAATGTGTGATCTTTTTAATCAATATCAAAAAAGGTGGAGATTCTCAATTCGTTACAATAATTGTTCATGTATGTTCGGTGATCATTCTTTACCACGTGGACCGATTTAAAGGCTTATTTTGTTAATACATACATACATACATACATAAGATCACGACTGTATCCCATAAGGGGTAGTCAGAGACTGGGCACTCACTGCAAAAACAGATGACTGCCACAATCCACGTTTCACCAAAACAATATAATGCACTTGTTTTGATAGGCGGTGAGCCCATGGCCACCATGCGCAGTTGGTTTTTTTAATAACAAGAAATAACAAGAAAGGGCGTACATTAGAGGTGGTCCTGGGGTCCATATAAATTTTAATGAACAATTCTGATCATAGGCATCCATGAGAAAATCACCAAACTCTTAAATTCGCTTAAGCAATTTACAAATTTCTACATTAAAGTCCTGCTTAAGAAAATCTTATCTATCCATAAAAATATTCAAAGAAATATTATCACTTCAAATAACAACAAAATTGTCAAGAAGACATTATTATAAAAAGCGTACTATACAATAGATCATTACATAGAGGACAGAGATGTGTGGAAATAACTCTTACTCCGCACTTGCTAACCTCCTGGCTACTAAATTTATTATATAATTTAAAAATGACATTAATATGACATTTAAAAAAAAGACTCCAGAGTTTCTTGCCGGTTCTTCTCTGTGAAGGTCTTATTTATTGAACCGGTGTAGATTTTGACATTCATAAAAGCTTTATACAAGCCTAAACTCAATAAAGAAATTTTGTACTTTAACTTTGAACAATAATCATGTTATTATACTTAAACATTTTCACGAGTATTATAAAAGGCGTTCGTCATTCTATTCTTTCGACCCAACAACCTCTAGACACTTGTAAGTAAACGACATTAATATATTAACATTATGACACATTATGTAAATCATTGAACTATTAGTCTGTATTACAATAAGAAAATAATTTTATTAATTAAGAAATAAGGGGCTAGGCGCTTGCTTTAAATTTCATAGTACTCGAGTGGCCTGGGTTCGATACCCGGTGCCGGCACCACTAAAATTGTTCTACAATTTTAAGTGCTGAATTACCACGTGCTCGGCGGTGAAGGAAAACATCGTGAGGAAACCTGCATGTCTGAGAAATAAAATAAACAAATTTCGAAGACATGTTCAGTCCGCAAACCCGCATGGAAGCAGCGTGGCGGATTCTTCCTGGCTCCAAAACCCTCTCAGAAATGAGAGAAGGCCTGTGCTCAGCAGTGGGACATATAAAAACTTTACTTTTTTTTTTTAAGAATTAAATGTATTAAAATTTTACTAGAATGTATTTACAATTTCGTTTCTACAAAATACATGATACGGTTTCACCATGTTTACGAAGTGTATTGAAGTAAAACAAAGCATAAAATCTCCAATAAAAATCCTCGCTCCTACATTTGAATAAAACAACAAGACAAAACACATTCATGTGTAAATATGAAAACGGTTACAACGTGTTGATTCATATGGCTTACTCGCATCTTCAAATTCCAGTCGAATGAAGCCGCAAAGGTTCAATTTGCGCTCGTCCAATATAAACTTAAGCAAATTATTCGCCTTCTCTTCGTGTATGAAGTGAAGACCGTACCGTATATTCGCGGCATCGTGTATGCGCATAACTTTACCCACTTCAAGAGGTTCCGTTGTCCGTATCCATATTAAATAAACTTGTGCACTTGAAATTGTATTTTCAAATTAAATTCCAATTAAAGTTTAAAAGTATTTAAATGAAACTAAGTTTACGGATTTTATCGCGTTTAATTTATTACTATTTATAACCCGACGTTTCGAGTGCTTTACAGCACCCATGGTCACGGGAGGACTGAGGTGACAGATGTCCTGATGTCATAGTTAACCTGGGGTACCTTCAGCTTTTAATTATTATTTTTGGGTCCGATCTACGCAGAAAGAGCTAACTGTGTCTTGAAGTCTTGCAGTGGTATGCTTGGTTTTTGATTTAATTTTATTTATTATTGGATCCCAAGCTGGTGGTAATACCCAACCATCTTCTCTATTGAAATTAGGATGTTTTTTGATTTCAATAGCCTCGCGAATCATCCTTGGTAGGAATCGGTGTTCTTTTGCAAGGATCTGTGGTTTATCAAATCTGATGTAATGGTTGGGATGATCCAGAACATGGTCACAGACGGCAGACGTCGTTCTAGGAAGTTCACAGTTAGCTCTTTCTGCGTAGATCGGACACAAAAATAATAATTAAAAGCTGAAGGTACCCCAGGTTAACTATGACATCAGGACATCTGTCACCTCAGTCCTCCCGTGACCATGGGTGCTGTAAAGCACTCGAAACGTCGGGTTATAAATAGTAATAAATTAAACGCGATAAAATCCGTAAACTTAGTTTCATTTAAATGTGTAGTGTTCGCGTAAATATAAGAAATCATTATTTAAAAGTATTGCCGAAGCAAAAATCCACAGACTCACTGGGGCTCACCAACACCAACGCGCTAACCTGCCTAAAAAAAAGTAAAGTTTCAGCCTATAAATATTCCCCTGCTGAGCATAAGAGCCGTCTCTCATTTCTGAGAGGATTTTGGAGCTACGCAACGTTGGCATAAAAAAAAATTCGTGTGCAGTCCGCACATGTCTTCGAATTTTTTTTTTATTTCTCACCGCCCAGCACGTGGTAAATCAGCACTTAAAATTGCAATTTACAATTTTAATGGCGCCGGCATCGGGGATCGAACACAAGTCACTCGCGTACCATGAAATTTAAAGCGAGCCGCTAGCCCCAGAGCCACCAAAACTCAACCTACCTGTTGAGTGATAACTATAGGCAAATCTTCCAACCAGCATTTTCTGACGTTTTTGTAAAGGCCTAAGTCCAGCGGTGGACTTCGTATCGGTGGTAAAGAAGACGAAGAGTAAATTTAATTTTATGTCATTAGTATCGTTATGACTGGAAAAAAGTAATGTAAAAAACCCTCTACGAAAATATATCCTGAATTGAAATGACCAATTCTCATCAGTGTTTGCGTGTTTATTATAGTTGGGCAAAATGGAATTAGCTCTGAAATTGGTTCAGGCCCAAAATAGAAAAACTTTTAATGAAAGTATTTCCCCGTGTCCATTGTGACAAAGCAGTCGCTATTTACCCTGTTCCCGGGCACGTTACTCTGCGCGGTCCATTTATAAAATTACTTCTTGTATGAATGAATAATAAAAAAGAATTTTTCGCTTCGCACGAGTCCTTCGAGTAACTTATTATACATTTTATGAAAATGTATCGGAGTTACTCTAACAAATAGAAACGCGGATACAAATATTTCACATACTTTTGTTGATTGGACTATTCTTTTTAACGCAACGTTAACCCTTGTATTTTATATATACTAAATCATGTTTGCCGTGTGTTAGCGGCTTCTTATTTTTAGGGCAGGCACTAACTGTTGAATGTTTCCTGATAAATTATAACACGGTGAATTGTCGGCTTATTTTCGTAAAACATACCACTGACCTAAGAGAATCTACCACCCCATCTCCTCCCGTGGATGTCGTAATAGTCGACAGAGGGAAAATAAAAACCAGAAGATAGGCAGCGGCATCTTCCAGGAACATCTGAATAAATAAAATGCGTTTAAATAAAACTACTTTTTTACGGATTTTATCGCGTTTAATTTTGAACTATTTTTACCCGACGTTTCATACGACGAAATAGTTCAAAATTAAACGCGATAAAATCCGTAAAAAAGTAGTTTTATTTAAATGTGTAATATTCGCGTAAATAAAAGAAAACATTATAAAAAAAAATGCGGTTACCGACCCGTCTGCCATGCGGGGCAACTATGGCAAAATCGACCCAAAATGAGAGCTCCAAACTGTGGCAATCGTTGGGAGGAGGCCTATGTTTAGCAGTGGACTAGATAGGCTGAAATGATGACGTGATGAATCAAGTACTAATGAGTTTTAAGAAGTAACGTCGTTCTTGCATGGACACGAATTTACGATATAAATACACATTTTATATTTCTTCAAATGTTTTTTTATATATAACTAGCGATCGCGCA
This sequence comes from Luehdorfia chinensis, assembly GCA_019845155.1. Lineage (NCBI taxonomy): Eukaryota > Metazoa > Arthropoda > Insecta > Lepidoptera > Papilionidae > Luehdorfia > Luehdorfia chinensis. The sequence goes on along the minus strand of JAHVAK010000056.1, from coordinate 453,221 downwards.
ATAGAATTTTTATTGATATTTGTTACACAGATTATATACAGTTTTGCCCATAAATCCTTTTAAATGTAAATTTATAATGAAGTGCATACAACACGCAGGAGGGGCGCGGGCGGGGCAAAAACAGTACGTTCGATTTCTGGGAAGTCAGTCGCAAAGAAGCGTTTGATCGGTGCCAACACAGTCACTGTTACAGTCTGTTAGTGAAAATCCTACCCAATCCACTCGTAAGCGTTCTAGAACATTAAACGCATCCAGAACAACGTTACAGCGGATTTTAAAGGAAGATTTACGAATGCACCCTTAATAGAAAGAAATAAAACCCTTGAAGAAATTTAAAGACACCTAGGCTATCCAAAGACTAAATTATGCAATGAAACACTTAGCCGCTTTTCTTCGTCCAATAATACGCTCACTTCCATATTCATGGTCATGAAAGTTAACAAAAATGCCGCTACTGGAGCCCCAAAAATCCAAATCGTGAACATCAAATGCCTTTACACGGCTTTTTGAGGACGGCAGAGGTCGCGTCATCATCATCATCATTTCAGCCTATCACTAGTCCACTGCTGAACATAGGCCTCCCCCATAGATTGCCACAAAGGTTGTAGCTCTCATTTTGGGGGGATTTTGCCATAGTTGCCACGCTTGGCAGGCGGGTTGGCAACCGCAGTTTATTTATTCAGATGTTCCAGGAGATGCTGCTGCCCATCTTCTGATTTATATTTTCCCTCTGTCGACTTTTACGACACCCACGGGATGAGATGGGGTGGTAGATTCTCTTATGAGAGGTCGCGTGATTACAGTTATTTAATACAGTGCATGGTGGAGTTGGGCTCACCACCTAACACACCAAGAGCATTGTTTCTTATTATTCTTTATAAAATGGGAACAATTTTTTGAATGGAGATATAAGAGCATTATATTGTTTTGGTGAAACGTGGATTGTGGCAATTATCTGTTTTTGCAGTGAGTGCCCAATCTCTGACTACCCTTCATGGGATACAGTCGTGATCTTATGTATGTATGTATGTTATTAGTTTTTTATTTATTCATTGTTTACATTATAAAGGATTCTCCCTAAGTCCTTTATCGTCGTCGTCGTTTCAGTCTATCACAAGTCCACTGCTGAACATAGGCCTCTCCAATAGACAGCCACAAAATTTTGTAGCTCTCATGTTGGGGATTTATTATAGTCATTCAGATGTTACAGGAAGATGCTGCTGCCCATATTCTGGCTTTTATTTTCCCTCTGTCGACTTTTACGACAACCACGGGATGAGATGGGGTGGTAGATTCTCTTAAGCCGCCACCACATATAACATTTATTTTTTGTAAATGTCTAGCCGATGGGTGTCCGGCAGAGTAGAATAGCACCTACCTTTTTCCTGGCGAGGTTTCGTAAGAGCCGATTAAGGTATTGTACGGACAGCCATTATTTGTCCGGAACAGCACCATAATATGCAACGCTGACACTATACTGCTCGTAGGAATGCAATGGGGAGTAAGAATTTTTTGACTCTTACCAAAATGGCGGCGACGTGGGTCGCCACTCGTTTCCCGCGAGGGCAGCTTACCCCTTAAATGGGACTGTATGTATTTTATATAAAATAGTGGAAAACCTTTGCGAATTTAATACACCTGTATTAACCGCCATTGCTTACACAACAAATAATAAAGTGCTCTAAATACAGAAAGGTTCGCTTACTTCAGTCTCCTCGATAGCCATTGTGCTTAACCAAACAGACCCAATATCAATATAGTAACTACACCCCGCTATTAAATCCAAAATCTCAAACACAAACGTCCAGTAATCGAAAAACTATCAGTTTCGCTGGGTGTGGAAAACTCGACCGTAACATTCAAGCAGTTGGTCTATTTTAGCTCGGAAGCGCAAAGCTGTCTGCTTCCATATACAGTCTACTAGGGTTGTAACGTTTGTCAATTTTGAGAAAATCATTTGAGGAATCTATATTTTTTTGGGTAGGAATATATTTGGGTAGAATTTTTATATAACGCGAACAGTCTTGTACAGCAATAACGTAATATTTATATTACTAGTTTTGGTAATTTATATAGCAGACGTTGCACTTACCATCAGGTGAACGTTTTGCTCGTTCCGTCACTATTATGAAATAAAAAAAAAATTCAGAAAATTAAACCTTTTGAAAAGTATTTTAGAAATCGATAACATTTCTAAAGGCTGGAATAGACAAAATAACATATTTTTGTAAATACGTCAGCCGAAAGTATCCGACAGAGTACAATAGCAACTATCTCTTTCCTTACCTAAGTGTCGTAAGAGGCGACTAAGGTATTGTACGGACAGCCTTTACTCGTGCAGAATAATACCACTGTATGCAATGCTGTCACTATACGTTTACTGGAGGTAGGATTCCTGCGCAAGAATCCGTCTAGATACGTATCATCCCAGGGCCAGTTATTCTGCCGTGAAGAAGTAGTGTGTAAACATAACTGTGTGACTGTGTGTCTCGGGTCGATGGGCACTGTGAGGTGTCACACTGAAATGGTCTGGGTTTTGTTATGGGCGGACGTTGCATTTACCATCAAGTGAACACTTTTCCCGTTTCGTCACAATGTCCAGTAAAAAAACTACTCATCGTGGAAACGCAATGTGGAGTTAGTTTACTCGTAACCAATTGGCGGCGACTTGGTTCGCGCTCCCTGACGTACGAAACTTCTCGCGGGGCGAAAATTATGTCTAACTACCATTATATGGGGAAAAGGCATTTTGTATAACTTTTAATTTACTTTGTGCCACTGCTTCTTAAAAATGATTCCTCTCACTGGGATTTCTCCTCCTGTATCGTGAGTGCGTTTTACAGACATTTCACACAACCAGACTCGAAAACTAACAATTTGTGTTTTTGCACAAATGTTGGCTCCGGCTGAGATTCAAACTCATGACTCGCGGCGAATTAGTCAGGTACCCTGGCCACGCAGTCTAATAATATTTTTGACCGTGTGGCCTAGTGGTCAGAGTACCTGACATTTGGGCTAAAACACAAATTGTTCGTTTTCGGGTCTGGTTGTGTTTCTGATACTGCATCCTAGCCTACCTCCGATCTTACCGCATCAGCGTTACATCGGGCGCGGGTAGGTTTGGACGAGTGAGTGCCTATGTGTTTGCGCGTACACTTGTGGCACCATACTATCTCCTGCGCAGTTGATGGCTCTCGACAATATTCGGAAGTTGTCGCCGTGGTCGCGTTCGGCTAGGAGAACATCATCATCAATATTTTTGAAGTGAGCTTCTCAGGCGGCGATTCTATAATTGGACGAAAATTGATAGTGAGATATCAAACAAACGTCACGTTTAGGCACATTTAGACACATGAGAGAGAAGAAAGAGATGACGTAGGAGAAAGAAAGAGAGCTATAAATTGTGTATCTAATGCACAGTTTTCAGTATTTTTTACATTTTAATCATACATAAGTTTCACTTCAGTCACAGGTACTGAGTTCTTTTTTATATTTTGGTTCAAATCGTTTGGTTAGATACTTATAACCATACATACATACAATCACGCCTTATTCCCATATAAGGTGTAGGCAGAGGCGAATCATTCACCCTGTAGCCCACTATTCACCCTCGCGGAAAATGAGACGTGACGGGTGGCGGATCAGGTCGCGATATTTTGGTATGAGTCAAAAAATTCTTACTCCCCATTGCGTTCCCACGAGCAGTATAGTGACAGCATTGCATATTATGATGTTATTCTGCACGAATTAAGGCTGTCACGTCACGTGCAATTCCTTATTCGCCTCTCACGACATCTCAGTAGGAAAGAGGTATGTGCTTTACTACTCCGCCGGACACCTAACGACTTTTTTGAACAGGGTTCCTTCAACCCACTTTTTAACAGCGAAACAAAATCGAGTACCGCAAATCCTTTATTAAGCATCAGAAAGCGTCGCTCTATCGGGTTCTAAAGCTCAAGGGCCCATTAATAGACTCGATGAAAAATTAAAAGGTTCACACGCATTTACACGAACGGTCAGACACATTGTACGTGAACAAACGTTAATCGTAAAGATGTACTGCCGCGCCTTTGATGTGAAACCCGTCCCGTAAGGACTTTCGCTTATTTCCTAGTCGTCCTTTATTTTGTACATACAAGCCTATTCAAGTCATAAACGTATTGTATTAAAAACTTACATAGATTAAACAAAACTTATTTTATAATTTTAACTTTTTTAAACTAATTTAACTATGTAGCTACAAGCCATTGGTAACACTTCATAGAATAATCTACATACGTCGCCCAAATTATTGTAGAGTAGTATAGAAGCATTGTACAATAATAATTGAAGTAAATAAGAATAATGAGCACATAAATTATGATACTGTACTATGTCAACAATTATAAATAAGTAACTTGATAATATGAGTTGGTGTATTGACTAACGTTATTACGTTGTATAAGAGTCTAAGAAAGTGAGCATTGTGGTGGCGGTTCGTTAAAAGAATACTACCACTCCATCTCATCCAATGGATCTCGTAAAAGGCGAGTAAGGAATTAAACTGCAATGTGCACCCAACAGCGCATGGTGGCGATGGGCTCACCACCTATCACACCAAGTGCATTATATTGTTTTGGTGAAACGTGGATTGTGGCAGTCGTCTGTTTTTGCAGTGAGTGCCCAGTCTCTGACTACCCCTCATGGGATACAGTCGTGATCTTATGTATGTATGTATGTATTTTGAAAACGTATACCAGAACGTTTCAAAGTATCCATTAAAGTTTAACTTGACCATCTGACTCATATCTATAATATTACGTAATATTAATTATAACCCGTTTCGAGCGCCTTACAGCATCCATGGTCACGTGAGGACTGAGGTGTGAGACTTCCTGATATCGTAGTTAATCCGGTGTGCCTTCAGCTTTTAAAAATAAAAAAAACATGGGCCAACCTACGCATGATCAGCTTACAGTGTCTTGTTGCCCTGCATGTTTTGTTTTTGATATAATTATTTTATTGTATAAAATGACGAGACGAGAAAAACGTTCGAGTAAAATATTTTTTTTTTAAAATGAAGTGAATTTTGCGACACGATAAAAATATACGTGATGCTGGAGGGGCGAGGAGGGGTAGCCTAAATCCAAATAAAACCTCCCTTAATCAAAAGATGGTCCCTAAGATACTGGTTTTACGATTCCTATGCAGGAATCCGTCTAGGTAGGTACCACCCCAGGGCCAGTTTTTCTGCCGTGAAGCAGTAGAGTGCAAACGTTTCTGTTTCGGTTTGAAGGGCACTGTGAGCTAGCGTAATCACTGGGCATATGAGACTTAAGAACCTACGTCTCAGGGTGATGGGCACAGTGTGGTGTCACACAGAAATTTTCCGGGTGACACAGCATTTGTTATGGGCAGACGTTGAACTTACCATCAGGTGAACGTTTTACTCGTTTCATCACATTATCCATAAAAAAAACATGTCATTATTTTGGGTATCACCGTGGAAGAAACAGTATCCTCTTTTCTGATCTTTGAATTTTCATGTCAGTCATTTGTCGCTTCCTGTTCAAATACGATTTAATCAAAGTCAAAGACAAATTTCTCTATTTAGTTTAGACTTATACAAACCTCTTTGGCGTTGCACTTTATATCAGGTGAGCGTTTTGCTCGTTTCATCACTTTATGAAAAAAAAAAATAGATACCACCGCAGGCCAGTTATTCTGACGTGTAGTGAGCAGGCATTACTATGTTTTGGTCTGAAGGGCACTGAGAGCTAGTGTAATCACTGGGCATATGAGACTTAAGAACTGATGCTTCTGGGGTTCTTCTACACAAAAATGTTCTGGGTGACACAGCATTTGTTATGGGCAGACGTTGCACTTACCGTCAGGTGAACGCTTTGCTCGTCTCGTCACTTTATCCCATAAAAAAAGGTACAGAGATACATTGAATATATACTAAACGCTCTTCTTGTAACTTGAGCTATCGCAAAGCCTATCGCAATCGATTCCCCTGCGGTTTCCTATCCTATCGGAAATGTTTGGTCGAGGTTGTCGATGTAACAGTAAATAATTTTCTACGCAAAAAGCTAATCTCGATTCGGGTGCCTTTTGTTCGCTCCCTCTTGTTAGTTGGGGTTATTTTCATACCTGTGACTTTCCGATATTTTACGGAGTAATATTCATAGTGCACCCTTTCGCGATATGGGGTCGTTTACTACGTTACATTTAAGGTAAAAGTTTAACATAATGTTTCGTCGAATTTATATATTTGTTTCATTTATTCATTGAATAATTTTTTTTCACTAAACAAATGCTGTGTCCCAAAACATTTCTGTGTGACACTACACTGCGCCCGTCAACCGGAGACATCAGTTCTTAAGTCTCATATGCCCAGTGATTACACTAGCTCACAGTGCCCTTCAAACTGAAACACAGAAATGTTTGCACACTACCACTTCACGGCAGAATAACTGGCCCTGGGGTGGTACCTACCTAGACGGATCCCTGCATAGGAATCCTTCCACCAGAAGAAGAAAATAAACATAAAAGAAAAGAAGTTTTATTTAAATGTGTAGTATTCGCGTAAATGTAAGAAATCATTATGCATTACTACCATTAAAGATATTAAAGGTATTATATGTATTCGTGTAATGCCATGAAGCGGAAAGTCAGTTGCAGCTGCGTCCAAATGGAAATACTCGCGTTCCGATTTAATAGCTTGAAACTTAAATTAAGTAAACCTTTGTTCAAAAATGAACTTTTATTTAAAAATTACAGCAAAATTGTCCGAAAAGAAACAATATAGGGAAAAATAAAAATAACAAATACAAAGATAGCTGAATTGAAGACTAATCATGTTGCTGTAACAAAGAAATAGCATGATCGAACGAACGAAAATTCAAACTTTAATTAGTAATTTTTAGGTCACCCTACCACTGCTGAACATAAACCTCCCCCTAAGATTGCTATAAAACGCGGCCTTGAGTCACCTGCATCCATCGACTTCCCGCAAAACTGCACGGTTTACTGGTGGTAGGATTCCTATGCAGGAATCCGTCTAGGTAGGTACGACCCCAGGGCCAGTTATTCTGCCGTGAAGTGGTAGTGTGCAAACATTTCTGTGTTTCGGTTTGAAGGGCACTGTGAGCTAGTGTAATCACTCGGCATATGAGACTTAAGAACTGATGTCTCCGGTTGACGAGCGCAGTGTAGTGTCACACAGAAATGTTTTGGGACACAGCATTTCTTTAGTGAAAAAAAATTATTCAATGAAAAAATGAAAGAAATATATAAATTCGACGAAACATTATGTTCATTATTACATTATTTCACCATCGCACCTTACGGCATAACCTCAAATTCCATCGTCACCACCTTGATGGTTGGCATTCCACCACAGTGCGTTTTTCGCGGAATTTTCTGCCACGCACTTGCACTTTATGGAATGTTCTGCCGTCAGCGGTTTTTCCGGACCGATACGACTTAGGGACCTTCAAGAAAAGAGCCTATTCCTTTCTCAAAGGCCGGCAACGCATCTGCTATTCCTCTGGTATTGTAGGTGTTCATGGGCGGCGGTGATCACTTACCATCACGTGAGCCACCTGCTCGTTTGCCTCCTATTCTATAAAAAAAAAAGGTAGGTACCATCCCAGGGCAAGTTATTCTGCCGTGAAGCAGTAGTGTGCAAACATTAGTGTTTCGGTTTGAAGGACACTGTGAGCCAGCGTAATCACTGGTCATATGAGACTTAAGAACTTGTCTCAGGGTGATGGGCGCAGTGTGGGGTCACTCAGAAATTTTCTGGGTGAAACAGCAATTGTTATGGGCAGACGTTGCACTTACCATCAGGTGAACGTTTTGCTCATTTCATCACAATAAATAGAAGAAAAAAATAATAAAAAAAAGCTCGTTACTCTATCCAGTGGGAGTAACACTGCGTTTGTCGTAACGAAGTTCCTACTCGAGAACCTTTCTTCCCCAACGGTTATAGTTTCTACGAGCTATACGAACGACCCATTGCCACTTCAGCTTAATGAGTCACGTCGACTGCACAGACTCTTGCTTACTAGGATAGAATTTTTGAGTAAAGAAAGTATAATTAGTGGTGGCGGCTTAAGAGAATCTACCACATCATACTCGTGGGTGTCATCAAAGTCGACATAGGAAAGGTAAAAACCAGTAGATGGGGAGCCATATCCTGTGGGTGTCGTAAAAGTCGACAGAGGGAAAATCAAAACCAGGAGATGGGCAGCAGCATCTTCCTGGAACATCTTTTTAAATAAACTGCGGTTGTCAAACCGCCTGCCAAGCGTGGCAACTATGGCAAAATCCTCTCAAAATAAGAGCTACAAACTTTTACGGCAATGCCTATGTTCAGCAGTGGATTAGTAGTAGGCTGAAATGATGATGATGAGTCAGTGATTGCAAGATTGGAGAAAAATAACACGAAAAAAAATTGTTGGATAATTTTAAACGAATATACTAGTGAATTAGTATGTCAAAAATATGTACATTTTTACATACGTTGATTTGGAGAATTTTAATAGCATAGAGTTACTCAGGATTAACCAACATATTATGCAAATCGTAGACTTTGACACTTTATATTGAAGATTCATCCGCAGCCAAGGTATTTACATACTTCCCTCGGTTTTTATTAAATCTCTACTTGAATAGGAATATGCTTTTTTATCGATGTAGCAAGCTGCAGTTGGGACGCTTCGCTTCAAAAATTTTTTCATTTTTATTTGATAAAAGTGACGGAACAAGCAAAACGTTCACCTGAAAGTAAGAAAAACGTCTGCCCATAACAAATGCTGTGTCAACCAGAACAGTGTGACACCACAATGCGCCGGTCAACCTGAGACATCAGTTCTTAAGTTTCGTATGCCCAGTGATAACGCTAGCTCTCAGTGCCCTTCAAACCGAAACACAATAATGTTTACAAACTACTGCTTCACGGCAGAATAACTGGCCCTGGGGTGGCACCTACCTATCCGGATTCCTGCATAAGAATCCTACCACCAGTTCTGTAATGAAAAAACCAAAGGCTGACACAAATAAAAATCTTTGACTACTTGATCACTGTCTCAAGTAGCTTCAAAGAGTTCGGACGCCGCGAACGAATGGCTTTTTTATTTTATAAAGTGACGAGACGAGCAAAACGTTCACCCACCTGATGGTAAGTGCAACATCTTCCCATAACAGATGCTGTGTTACTCTGAATATATCTGTGCCTGTGCAGCACACTGCGCCTGTCACCTTGCGACATAACTTATTTAGTCCCATATGCCCAGTGATTACGCTAGCTCTCAGTGCCCTACAGACCGAAACACAGTTATCTTTGCGCACTACTGCTTCACGGCAGAATAATGGCCTTGGGGTGGTACCTACCTAGATGTCAGTAAGTAAGAGCATGAGTCAGGGGAAGAAGATTTAATATACTCGCAGCGTTTGGAAGCGGCTTATAAAATGGTTTTCATGGTTTAATACATTAATATCTAAAAAAAAAATTCAGCGTACACGAGAAATGATGATGATGATGATGATGTTCTCCTAGCCAATTTCGACCACGGCGACAACTTCCGAATACTGTCGATAGCCATCAACTGCGCAAGAGATATTATAGTGCCACAAGTGTACGCGCAAACACAGAGGCACTCACTTGTCCCAACCTACCCGCGCCCGATGTAACGCTGATGGGATAAGATCGGAGGTAGGCTAGGATGCAGTGTCAGAAACACGGGGACAATCACAACACAACCAGACCCGAACACCAACAATTTGTGTTTTAGCACAAATGTTGGCTCCGGCTGGGTTTCGAACCCAGGACCCGCGGCGTAGAAGTCAGGTACTCTGACCACTAGGCCACGCGGTCGTCACACGAGAAATACATAATAATCATAATATTTGTGAGGCAAAGGAAGACGGTAAACAATTTGATACTTTTCTTGTAAAGGCCCAAAAAGATGATGCACTATTATTTCCGATAGCACTTGTTTAGCAATTATACACGTATCAATGTAAGAGATAAAAGATAAAATAAATAATATTTCCATAAAAAAAAAAAAATTAAATTTTTGTCTGTCTGTCTGTCCGTTTGTCCCGGCTAATCTCCGAAACGGCTGTACCGATTTTAATGGAACTTTCACTGACAGATAGCTGATATTATATCGGGTAACTAAGGCTACTTTAATTTTAGAAAAATAATCAGGGTTCCGCGTAAAAAAATTAAAACCACAAAATCCGATTCAAATATACTTCATATACATATACTCGTATCATCGATCGGGGTCGGGTTTTTTTTAGACGGGTGATATATAATTTCGGTGATGTAATTGCTGTTAGCCTTTTTGGCTTTTACAGCTTCATCGGATACTGTGCTTGCGAGCCAGGGGCTCGCGTGCCAGGTTTGGTTTGACCCAAACATAAATACTTAAATTAACTCCTACAAAAACATCGAAATTCGGACTGTGTCGCGTTCGCTGCGTGCTTGCGCGATTTCGAATATCTCAAATGATATTAAGTCGTCTAATGACCGTCCGAGGGAGGCTGCGGGCCTCCATTCGGACTGTCGACTTGTGTGTCGGTAACTCTGGGCGGTGAGAACCGTCCTGGAACACGGGTGTATCGTGTGTACGCGGTGTGATTGTCGACTGCTGCGCGCCGCTCTCTACGGCGGTCGCGAGTCGTGGTGCCTGTTATATTAAAGCTATTAACTGTGTGTATAGTGTAGCCTGGATCGTGACTGACCGTATCGTGGTCAGGGAGTGCTGAGACGTCCGTGTCATCTAGCACGTTTCGCGGGCGACGTTTGCGTACGGTCGCGTTTCTATCTGGTCGTTAGACGGGTGAAATCGCGGTACATAGCTAGTTAAACATATAACTTAAAGCCGGCTGAATTTATTTATGATTTTTCCAGACATAAGGTATTTTTCCAAAAGTAACGTATAAGTTAAAGTTTATACTTACTTAAGGCTAATATTATAAATTCGAAAGTAACTCTCTCTGTCCCTTTGTCGTTTGTTGCGTTTTCACAACTCAACTGCTTAACCGATCTTAACAAAATGCGGCACAAGGATAGCTAAGATATTCATATTTTATAGCCTCCTTGATCAAATGGTCTCCTTGTTCAAAATTCAAAAGGTAAGCGAATAATGAGAAATCTTAACAACTGTAGAAAAGGAAAGCTTAATTCTAAATATAAAATCACTAGAAAGTGTACCTAAAAGCGCGTTGTTCGCATAGTCACCAGCGCCGTTTCCTATCTCACTACTAGAAGCGAAGCGCGTAGTCCTTTTGTTTTATTTTTCAAACGGAATAACTTGGGTAGCGTACTGAGGTTTTAGAGGGAATATTTGAGTGTGATTCTGAATGAGAAATTGTTCTACGTACTGAAGTGCTATGTATTATGCATGTTCTTTGTAAATGAATGGAGGTTTTGTGCTAAGGGGTTGCGATGAGAATATTTGTGGCTGAGCTTACTCGAGCGTTTATAGACTGACTCGGCGGAGGGAAAAAGAAAATCCAGTCGCTTAGCAAAATCCTTTGAGCTGTAATAGATTTTTTATTTGTGTTCGCAATAGCAAAAGTTTTATTTTTTGTTAAATTATTACCATTTAAATAATTCATACTTAAATTAAAAATGAGAAATTAACTCTCTCTGTCCCTCTGTCTGTTTGTTACCTTTTTACGGTTCACCAGTTGAACCAATCTTGACGAAGTTCGGCAAAGCTTATAGCTTGCGTCCGGCAGGGGCAAGAGATTTTCATTCCGGACAATGAAAGAGTTCCAGGCGCACGCAGTCGCGGGCATAGCTGTTAAAATTAAATCCAAAGCCAATAATACTATTGCAAGATTTCCAAACCCTTCAAGTTCGTTTTGCGAAGATCGTAACGTAAGTAATAACAACAAGTGAAGGGAGCCCAGATTAACTATGATATCAAGACATCTAGCAAATCAGGCATCATGGCTCGAAACGTCGATAATTATAATTAAAAACAATAAAATCCATGAATTTAGTTTTATTACATGTGTTGTATTTGAGTAAATATAAGAAAGCATTATTAAAATGATAGTGAATGACGCGAATAAATTTATTACTTTTTTTACTAACTTAATAATAATAATTGTAAAGAATTATTAAGAAAGAAAAAAAGTTAATTTGCTAAGTCCGCATGCCATACATAAAATCGTGCATTTTAACGACTTTTTGAAGAGCACCGCCCGCCCTCAGTAGCGCCCACGGCAGCGTGCACCAGCAAACTAATAAATCGCCACAAGATACCCTCAACCACTATTACGACACGTGTTTCACCTCATAACTAGGCATTATCAAGTGTTATTAACTCAATCAGTTGTGTATATTGACTAGTGGTGTAACTATGTAATATATACCATTTTATATTTTGCATGCGGATCTTAGCAAATTAACTTCCTGTCCTTCATTACAATGTATTTCCGTAAACTTACGCCTGATTCTATTAACTATAGGAATTATAGTTACAATTTCTTCAGATTACGTTAAGTTTTGTTAGATAACTATTATTATACATAATTGTAAACTATATAAATGTCAAGAATATTAAACATAGAAATATAATTTAGAAGCAAACCTACATTCTCAATAACATTCAACGAAATTCAAGTATGGAAAATATATTTTACGTTTTTAATAAATAAATACACGATCCGTCTAAGTCATTTTTATAAACTGAATATTTTCGAGAACTCTCTGGAGAAATGCGAACATGTTGTGATTTATATTACCTACATATTAGGAAAACCAACAGCATAAAAGAATGAAAACTAGAAATTAATTAAAAAATAGATGACCAATTACCGTATGATAATATGGTGGAATAAGGAAATGACGCTAAAAAGTAATAATAAAGAAAAACTTAACAGACAGAATGAAGGAAAGTAAGTTACTTTGCTAAGATCCGTGATGATGATGATGTGATGATGTTCTCCTAGTCGATTTCGACCACGGCGACAACTTCCGAATACTGTCGAGAGCCATCAACTGCGCAGGAGATATTATAGTGCCACAAGTGTACGCGCAAACACAGAGACCCGAAAACCAACAATTTGTGTTTTAGCACAAATGTTGGCTCCGGCTGGGATTCGAACCCAGGACCCGCGGCGTAGAAGTCAGGTACTCTGACCACTAGGCCACGCGGTCTTCATAAGATCCGTATGCAAAATATAAAAATGGTGTATATTACCTAGTTTTTTGAAGAGCACCGCCCGCCCTCCCTCAGTAGCGTGCACAAGCAAACTAACACCGCCACCAGGAACCGCCACCAGGTACCCTCCACCAACCACAACAATACTACCACTAGATAATATACACCACTGAAGTCGAGAACACGACACGTGTTTCGCCCCAAAACGAGGCATTATCAAGCGTCATAGACTCTACGACAGACGGCCGCCGATCTTAGCAAAGTAACTTACTTTCCTTCATTGTAATGGATTTCCGCAAAGTAACGCCTGATTCTATTAACTACATTAACAGACAGAAGTTACCTATTTAAAAAAAAAACTCCAGCGATAGTATACGCCGCGCCTGATTTACAATTGTTCTGACACATATTGTGAATTCGAAAGTGTCTTCGTTGCTTCATTGATTTTTGGTTTGTTTGTCCTTCTTTCACACTTGAACGGAGTGATCGATCGACCTGATTTTTGGTATGCAGACAGTTCAGATGCCCGATAAAAAAATACCTTTTTGTCCCAGAAAAATTGATGGTTCGTGAGGGATCTCGCATGGGCGAAGCTTCGGCTATCAGCTAGTATTAAATAAATCAATTTGTATTCTGATACGTTTTTAAATAGTTGCTCACTTGCCACAAATATGTAATTTATCTATAGTTACGACGTACGTATAATCTGAAAAAATTATCTGAAAGTAAAAAATATTTCCGAGGATATTAGGAAATATATACCAGGTCTATTCTCATAATGCCAAGCCCACCAGCGCGTAAACCCAGCTGACTGACAAATGGTTGATAGACAGGCGTAGCAATGCCGTCGCTGTGCTCGCCAACACCTTACCAGGGTGGTGGTAATATTTTGTACGAACCATAGGTTATTCGAGAAATTGCTAGCACCTTCAAGAAATATGTTAAACGTGATCAATTATTTCTGAACTTAAGTACAGTACTCACCTCCACTTGTTATAGAAGCCGTCGTGAGCACGCAGAAGCAGTGAAGCATCATTGACAACAGCATTTTGATTGTCATGCTGGCGCAGGCTCGAACTTGTCTCCTCAAAATCGTCGGTGCGTCTCGCATCGCGTCCGCGTGATCGAAGCGGATTGTGAGCACATTTTCTTTGTGTGGTTCACATTGCCTAATGTTTCTTACATTTTCTCTTGTTTCTTCTATATTAATCGGATCTGAAAAAAAAGAAAAAAATATTGAACGTTTCATATTTAGTTCACGATCATCACCTTGGACTTGACAATCTTTGGGTAAGTATCAGAAAAAGTCAGTATATGTTATAGACTCATTAATGTCAGCATGGTATACTTATGAAACTTTCTCGTACTCGCTGTACCGAATCCGATTCAATATTTTTATATTAAGTAATGGGAGCCGCTCGACTTATATTTAAACAAAATCAAACGTAAGAATCAAAATTAAAATGAAAGCAAAATTGATGACCAAAAACAAATACTATTAGAATTAAAAGGAATTGCTTCTTATATTACTTCACTCAGCATAATAGCCTAGCCGACAGCAGCCTCGATGTCAGTGTTTAGCAGGCACCCAAAAGGAAAAAATTGCTGGGGATATAAGACGAAATAACTGATGTCAGTCTTGACATATTTCACACAGTTCATAGTTACTACAACTACTACGCTGACTACTGCTGAGTGAAGTACTCGTAATACGAGTATAATAAGCAATTCCTTTTAATTCTAATAGTATTTGTTTTTGGTCATCAATTTTGCTTTCATTTTAATTTTGATTCTTACGTTTGATTTTGTTTAAATTTAAGTTTCAGTTTATAAGTCATTTTTTTAATTCCTCCTTATTTGATTTTTTTATCAACTATCATAAATATCATTAGTCGTATTAATCAATTTTATTATTATTATTGTCGACAGACTAAATGATACACATAGGCCTCTTTGAAGAAGGACGACTATCCAGATTTTAAAATATACTCGTAGCTTAAATATGTCAGATCTAAATTGTTCAGTATTCGTCTTTCGAATTAGTATTTATTTTAATGGTTAGATAGGTACTATTGCAGTGCCATTTATTTTGCCGCCATGCAGTCGTGTGCAAACATTCCTGTGTCTTGCGTTGACCACTCTTAGCTAGTGTTATTATATTAACTGGGAATATGGGACTTAAGAACGGATGTGTCAGGGAGAGCGCAGTGTGGCGCGACACAGAAATGTTGTAGGTGATAAAACATTTCTTACGGCTGTATGTTGCACTGTTTTTGAAGTGAAAACTTTTTTAGAATCGTTGTGATTTGAAAATCGATGAAACGAAAGAGCGACATTAAAAATGGACAAACATACTTCTAGAGGATTTAGCCTGCAAGAGAATGAGATAGAAAGAGTAGGTACCACCCCAGGGCCAGTTATTCTGCCGTGAAGCAGTAGTGTGCAAGCATTACTGTGTTTCGGTTTGAAGAGCACTGTGAGCTAGCGTAATCACTGGGCATTTGAGACTTAAGAACTGATGTCTCAGGGTGACGGGCGCAGTGTGGTGTCACACAGAAATGTTCTGGGTGACACAGCATTTGCTGTGGGCGGACGTAGCGCTTACCATCAGGTGAACGTTTTGCTCGTTTCGTCGCTTTATACAATAAAAAAAAAACAGTAAACAGTGTTTCCCATTATATCCTAATCCTGATATTCTACGTATTCTGCAGGTTTCACTTCTACCCCGTGTTTTATCTAATATTCCTAACAGGCAGCAATTGTTTACATTTTGCTAAAAAACCAAAACAACTTCACCTCTAAACTTAAAACTGAATATGATTATATATATTTAGACCTAGATGTGTTACCAAAAATTTTGTTTGAAAATATTGTTGATAAGAGATAAAATTACGTTTCTTCACGATTTTTGCATTGAACTGTACAGATGGCGGCGTCGTACATATCGATCGATATGCAAACATTGACAACATGTTGACAATTTTTATAGATTGTTTTTATTCCATGGTTACTTTCACCAACAGTCAGGTATAATGTTCTTTTGTATTTGATATTTCGATAGGTGTGCATTCAACAATACTTATTTATTTCAAAAGCAGGAATACTAAACAGTTTTGTAAGCTTCTTAATATATTTTTAAAAGATTATTTTACGATTGTTGTCAATCATCTGATTTCTTTCGTTATTATTTCGTTTTTTTTTTCGTTTTCACTTCGTTAACATAATTATTTTCCAATGTTTCTGTTTTTTTTTTATTTGATGAACAATAATTAATTAGTCCATCATATATCACTAAAATATATAAAAAATCTGAGGTCATTTAAACTTGATTTTTAACGAATGTAGATGAACGAGAGTAAAATTTGTTTTAGTATGTTTTTTACATGGGTATTTTTGTTTATTCAGTTAAAATTGTTTTCTTATTTTAATAAAGACTAATAGTTCAGAGATTTACATAATGTGTCATAATGTTTATATATAAACGTCGTTTACTTCAGAGTGTCTAGAGGTTGTTTGGTCGAAATAATGGAATAATGAATGCTTTTTATAATGCTCGTGAAAATGTTTAAGTATAAATAAAATGATTATTGTTCAAAATCATTTTTTTTTATATAGTTTAGGCCTTTATAAACCTCTTATGAATGTCAAAATCTACATCGGTTTAAAAATAAGACATTCTCAGAGAAGAACCGGCAAGAAACTCAGGGGTCTTTTTTTATAACATAATGTCATGTATACAATATCTCATTCAATTACAATATGACATATTCGGTAGCCAAGAGGTATGCAAGTGCAGAGTAAGTGTTATTTCCACACATCTTTGTCCGCTATGTAATGATCTAATTGATAATACGCTTTTTTTTAATAATGTCTTCTTGACAAGTTTGTTGAGTTCTATGCATGCTTTTTGCGTCACACTTTTAGGAATTTGGTTATTAAACTTTATGGATCCACTAAGAAAAGACTTTCTAGTTTTGGCCAACGTAAAACATTGGCGAACCCAAAGTAACAACCTCTAAATGCAGACTTCACATGTCCACGAAATATTTTTATTCCACTGACATGCAGGTTTCCTCGCGATGTTTTCCTTCGCCGCTGAGCAAGTGTTTTTTTTTATTATTGTATAAAGTGATTAAACGAGCAAAACATTCATCTGATGGTAACTGCAACGTCTGCCTATAACAAATGCTGTGTCACCCAGAACATTTCTGTGTGACACCACACTGTGCCCATCACCCTGCGACATCAGTTCTTAAGTCTCATATGCCCTGTGATTACGCTAGCTCACAGTGCCCTTCAAACCGAAAGACAGTAATGTTAGCACACTACTGCTTCACGGCAGAATAACTGGCCCACGGGTGGTACCTACCTAGACGGATTCCTGAATAGGAATCCTACCACTAGTGGTAAATCAGCACTTGAAATTGCAGAACTATTTTAAAGGAAAAAGAAAGACCCCAGAGAAAAAGGAAAAAAGAAAGACCCTAGAGTTTCTGGCCGGTTCTTCTCTGAGGTCTTATTTTTTGAACCGGTCTATATTTTTGACATTCATAAGAGCTTTATACAAGCCTAAACTGAATAAACAAACTTTGACTTTGGCTGTGACTTAGAGGTGCCGGTACCGAGGTTCAATCTCAGGTCAATTAATAATTCCATCAATCACTTTATTGCAGTTATATTGAACGAATATAACCCTTTTAGGGCTTAAAGTTACAGCCTGTTATTCCGTGGAAACGATCCTAAAGCAATTAATGTTGTCAACCGCTTAACATCTACAAAGGAAAATAAATCCTTTACTAATAAGTCCCACTGCTGAGCGCAGGCCTCCTCTCATTTCTGAGACAACTTTGGGGCCGGGAAAAGTCCGCTACGCTCCTCTAATGTGGGTTGGTGGACTTAACATGTCTTCATCATCATCATCACCATCATTTCAGCCCATCACTAGTCCACTGCTGAACGAAGGCCTCCCCATAGACTGCCACAAAAGTTCTTAGCTCTCATTTTTGGGGGATTTTGCCATAATTGCCAGGCTCGGCCGGCGGGTTGGCAACCGCAGCTTATTTATTGCTACAGGAAGATGATGCTGCCCATCTGGATTCACATGTCTTCGAAATATTGTTATTCAGACAAGCAGGTTTTCTCGCGTTTTCCTTCACCGCTCAGCACGTGGTAAATAAACAGAGTCAGTAACTACTTAAATTGCGACGGACCTCGCTAGTCTTTTTAAAAAAACAATTAAAACTTATTAAAAGATATTTAATGTTCTCTCGAAGGTGGTTAATTTTAGAATGAATCTTATTCTATGTTAGTTATTAAAACAAAGACAATACTGTAACCGGATAGCATGGGAATCGTTATCGCTAAACTCTAATTACCGTCTAATCCGGGTGGCCAATGCTTACATAGGCGTTATAAACACAGTACTAGGGTTGGAATGATGTGACATAACTCCTCCCTCCGCTAGTTCGAGATTATCTGAAGGATTATCTCGCTTTTCCTTTATACAAATTTTAATCAGTTTATGCTTAAAAAATACAAATAAAAGAATCAGTATTATAATTAAAATTACAATGTTCACTAAGCTAACACTTCTAAAGGCGATTTTACTTTTGTTACTATTACGTAACTCACTATCGTTACTAAATTCACTCCTACTTTTCTGCAATAATAAATTTAGAAACTGGACATCAGCTAAGTCGATTCCATTGAGGTTGATGGGCTTCATTAGCATACTTGGCGAGTCAGTCGTTATCTTAGGTAAGCTGATTACTGGCTGCTTCAGGTAGGTTACATCCTTTCCTAGAGTCTGATGTCTTTTCAGAACATATCCTTTGATTTCCACTCTGCAACTGTCATCCATTGTTAAAAGGTAAGTTCCCTGTATAATTTCTTGAGTTACTTCATTATCGCAGAACTGACTCATTATTGTTTCAGGATATGAATAAATAATCCAACGATTTGACTGTACACGGTATATCTTTACATTTTCCACAGTTACAGGAATCGGGTGGCAGCTGGAAATGTTAGTATGAAACTGCATGATTTCAATGACGCATTTGTCGTCGATGAAAGGTGGCACGTCGTTCTCGTAACACAGGAACCGATGCTCGTCGATCTCCCGACATGACTCTGTGAGCGGCGTTGCTTTCAACCCTTTCACTAGTAAGTATGGATTTTTAGGAAGGATAAGGGTTGTCTGGCCATTTTGGAAGATCGGTAAAGGAATTAATTTGTAATAGGTAAAAATATCTTTTCTTATGAGTGGAATACCCATAATGAACTTTATTTGATTTTGTTTTATATAAGCTTTTATCTCTATAGTTTGTTCTAATTTTACAATATTTTCATATTTTACAGGAAATACTAATTTTTCGGTTTGTTCTATTTCTTTTAATAGTAGCATAAGTTCATCTGTATCGACTATCGACTGATGTAATACATTAATTTTACTAAAAGCAATAGCTGTTTCAATTTCGTTTAAATGAATGTATAAGTTTTGAAAATTATCAAGAAAAATGTTATAGAAGTTAGTGACTTTAGTACTAGTTTGACGGAAATTCGATTCATTTAAAGCTTTATTTATATTCTGAATGCTTTCCTCTATTCGTATAAAATTACTTTTAGTAGAATTTGCAATATTCGTAAAAGAACCCACCATTTCGGCTACTATTGTTATTTTATTTTTAATCGCGTCCTGTTCGGTGTGCATTTCATTTATTAACCTTTCGTATGTTATAGCGTCATTATTATCTAAGTTACCTGTAATAGTTTTTATCAAAGAGCCTAAAGGGTTGAGGAGGCCTCTTTTTAATCGCATTGAAGGGAACAATTGTCTATACTTTTCAATGGTAATATTCATAGCGTAATCTGTTTGCGTTTCAACGTCAGTAAAATCCGAATCAAATATTTTAATATTAAAACAACTTTGAACATGCTTTTTAAGTGACCTATATCTATGTACACTTGTTTCTAATTCTTCGTAAATTAAGTTTAAATCTAAAATCTTAATCACTCTCCAGTTGTCATAGGTGACGAAGGCTTGACCTTCATTAACTGGTAGCAATCCCGGGTTCTTGTCAATCCGGAGCAGATGAAGGGCCTGGATTCCCATTGTTTGGATCACCAGAAGGATTAACCTGTGAAGGGCGTTTTATATCTTTAATAGGAACCGTAGTGCTTCTTTTATTGGTTACAACTCTAACTACATTTCTTTTAACAGTACCAGTGACATGAGCTTTCTGATAGCGAGGTTTATCTTTACTTCGTCTTGTATTGACACCTTTTATGAACACAGTATCACCTACGTCTATATCAAATTGCGATTCACCTGCACGTTTCTCTTTTACCGTAACCTTTCTATCAATCATCCTATTGGTTAAATACTCGTATAAATGTTTAGTTCTTTTAGCATGTTCCTTTACTAATTGTTGAGGGTACTGCTTATCGAAATTTACAGAAAATGTACTATTGGATTCTGTGTGTCCGAATACTACTTCAAATGGCGTGAGATTTGTTGTGGAATGAATAGAGTGATTATAAGACATAACAGCATATGTCATTACAGATGCTGCATCGGTGATTTTGTGTTCGTATTTTGCGATACGGTACACTTCGGTAATAGTTGAATGGAACCTTTCAACCAATCCCATAGAGTTAGGATTGTGCGGGGTGCTAATATGTAAATTGATTTTGTATAATGCTAGCATTTCCTTCATCAGTACATTATTGAATTCCATACCGGGATCTGAACATATTTTGGTAGGAGTTCCATAAAATGAAAAATATTTTATTAAGGCTCTAATTACCTCGGGATCTACTATTAGATCGTAGATCTGCTATTTATTTCAATAGCTTGTCCTAACTTACTGAATGCGTCAATTAAGGTAAGGAAATGCTTCCCTTCTATTGAAAATGTGTCGATAAATATTTCCTGGAATGGTTTCGATTGAGTTTGACTCAATTGTATTTCTGGTTTTAAAGGTTTACGATCGTATTTCATTTTCTTACACAATTCGCATGAATTAATGATGCTTGCTACCGTTTGACCCATGTTATTCCAGTAAAACGTTCGTCTTAGATGTACTAATGTTTCTTTGATTCCTCTATGGCAATTTTTACCCAAGTGATATTTTAGAACTACTTCACGTTGCTCGTTTTCGTCTTCTATGTATATTATCCTCTCAGTGCATTCATAAAATTTAACACTATCCTTTTTAAATAGTTGTGTTGTAACTTTTGAAAATTGATCACGGTGAAGATTATCTTCAAAGTAAAAGAAATATTTAATCTTAGGTCTAATGTATTCTTTTAGAAAACCTTTAATTAGCTCATAATTATTCAAAGGTAAGTGTACTTCTAATATTTTTTGTTTATCCCTAGACATGTTTTTTACTGAACATTCATTTCTATTCCAGGTATGTACGAGTATTTGGTTTGGTTTTGTGTCTATAGCTTCATGGAGAATAAGGATACCTGCTGTGTCTACATCTTTAGCCGAATGTACTGTATGTATACTACTTTGCCCTTCGGAGGCGGTGGCAGTGCTACTATTCGGAGAGGGCATTGAATACGGAGAACGTCTACCGTCTAAAGAGGAAATGCTTAAAGTTTCAGAATCAGATGAAATTGTTATGGGTTGTAATGGTTTTTTCTGTTTCCCAAGCTGTACAATTTCAGTGACAACATTATCTAAATATCTTTGTAGTTTTTGTTCCTTTTTGTCTAAATTAACTTTCATAGATACGTCGTCTTTTTCGTCTAAAACATTAATTCTAATACGAGATAAGGCATCTGCGTTACAATTTTGTTTTCCATTTTTGTAAATAATTTCGTAATCGAATTCTGCTAGTCTTAATTTCCACCTGATAAGTTTACTATTGGGCTCCTTTATAGAATTTAACCAGGCTAAAGGGCGATGGTCAGTAAATATAGTGAATTTTTTTCCATATAGATAGGGACGAAAATGTTTGACGGCCCAAATGATTGCTAAAAGTTCCTTCTCTATCGTGCTGTATCTGGTCTCAGCATCGTTTAACGTACGGCTGGCAAAGGCAACTGGCTTATCACTACCAATAGGCCCTTGAGATAGGACTGCACCTAGAGCGAAGTTCGATGCATCCGTAGTGAGGACAAAAGGTCGAGAAAAGTCAGGATATTGCAAAAGCGGGGCATTCGTTAAAAGTTCTTTACACCTTTCGAAGGCCTCTATATATTCTTGGGTTATTTCAATTTTATTTTTCTTTTTCAAGCAAGATGTGAGCGGTTGTGTGAGCTTAGCAAAGTCTTTGATGAATTTTCGGTAGTAGCCTACTAGTCCGAGAAAACTCTTTATTTCGGTGGATGTTCGAGGTAACGGGAATTTTAATACCGATTTGACCTTATCATTGTTAGGCTTCAAGCCCTCTTTAGTGATTGTATGCCCTAAATACAAAACTTCTTTTCTCAAAAACTCGCACTTATCTAAAGTTACTTTTAAATTTGTTTCTCTGAGACGATCAAAAATTTTTCGTAATTTTTCAATCTGTTCTTGAAGACTGGATGAATAAACAATTATGTCATCGAGGTAAACTAGGCAATGAAGACCTTGAAGACCTCTTAGGACGTTATCCATTGCACGTTGGAACGTAGCTGGAGCTGTCTTTAAACCGAAGGGCATACGTTTAAATTCATAGTGCCCTGATTGTGTTGTGAAAGCAGTTTTCGACCTATCGGCTTCGTTAACTTCTATTTGGTGATAACCACTTGCCAAATCGATAGTACTAAAATATACTGATTTACCCAGTTTGTCGAAAAGGTCCGTTATGTTAGGTAAAGGGTATTTATCGTCTACTGTCTTTTCATTTAAACGCCGATAGTCAATAACCATTCTAAATTTTTGTTGACCGGTTGCGTCTAATTTCTTAGGTACCAAATGAACGGGCGCACTCCAAGGTGAGTGGGAATTTTGGATAACGTCATTTTGAAGGAGTTTGTCTACCTGACTTTGTATTTCCTCGTTTTGAAAAGGTGGATGTCTATAAGGTCTTATATATGTCGGATCTTCATTAACGGTTCTTATGTTATGTTTTACTTGATTTGTAAATGAAAGTGGAATTTTCTCACTATAAAATATGTCGCGATATTCATAACATAATTTAGTAATAGCCATATGTTCTTCCTCATTGGTATGGTCTAAACGAAGCTTGTTTAGATTTTCCTTAAGAATTTTATCAATCTCGCATTCAGACATCGTCACATTTACTTCACATTCAATATTTTCAAACAGAGTAACATTAAATGGATCTGTAAATTTAATGGTAGCCTTCTCATTAGAGATATTTTGTATGACAGTTTCAGCAAAGAAATTTTCACATTTAACTAAAGCACTGGGCATACGCAATCCTTTACTAAATTGTGTAAAATTAACTATTGCGTCTCCGCTTTGTAAGTTTGTAGGAATTTTTACGCGGGTCTCAGACCTTGGTTCTAAATTTATTTCGTAAGGTGGATTATAAATTATTTGAATTTCTGCATTAGGTGTCCGCAATATTTGATGTTTCATGTCGATATTAGCTGCCAATTTCTTTAATAAGTCTGATCCAATAAGGCCGTCATATCTACCGTCTACGTCATAAATATAAAACTTATGTGGTAATTTACATTTAAATGTTTTCAATAGTGGTATAAAAATTATTTCGTTATGAACGCTTTGTGCATGAGTGCTTACGACTGTAAATGGTTCGTGATATTTAAATTTTTCGAAATATTCATTTGCCTTTACAGGACTAATAAAAGACCGACTACTGCCAGTGTCAATCAAAAATTTTGAATTGATTTCTGGAATTATAATGAGAGGTAATTTCAAAATACTGTCGGAATAATTCAAATGAATTATTTCACTGTGTCGTCGGGGGTTGTCATCTGAAAATTTACAGGCACTACATTATCTTCGATACAATTATCGGGTTCATTTGGATTTTCATAACAATAATTGTCCAAAGGAAATTCTTCTAAATGATTGTCACAGTAATCGTAGCAATTATTTTCAGAATTGTACTGAAGAGTATCTTGACAGAACGTCGATGGTTCTTCATTATAGAATAAGTCATTTGTTGTCATATTCTGCCTAATGGGCGCAGTGCGCATAGAGACGTCCGTGTCAATAACGTTTTTAGGTGGTTGCTGTGGGATGCCGAACTTAAACTGGTTAGGTTGGTGTTGAAAGCCATATTTAATTTGGTTGGGTTGTTGGTGCATGCCATACTTAAATTGATTGGGTTGCTGTTGATTTTGCATGCCGAATCCTGAACCTTGCTTTTGAGGGATGCCAAATCTAAATCCACCGCTTTGATACGGTGTTCGTGTTTGCTGGGCGAACGGATGGTTAAAATTACGTGACATCGTGTTACTTTGCTGTGGCCCAAAACGGTAACCTTGTGGAGTATTAGCGAATGTGCTAGGCTGCAAAAATTTTGGCCCTACTTGATTTTGAGGAATACCAAACTTAAAGTTATTTGACGTTGGATTTAAATTTTGGAACGCTAAGGGTTTAGAAATATTTTGTGGAATTAATTGTTGTACGGGTTTAATTTTATTGTTTTTTGCATTGTACTGTGTGAAGAAATTAAGTTCCTCTGTAACTACACTTAACGCATTCTCCAAGGTGGAGGTTCCCTTCAATCTAACGATTCTTATTAAGTCTTCTGGAAGATTATATAAAAACACGTTCAAGGCTGTGTTGTTATAAATTATAATTTTTGCAGCCTTAATTCCTTCGTCACGAATCCGTTGAACTTTAGCGAATAATGAACTTCTTATATTTTGTATTCTATTACAAAATTGAATAAACGATTCCCCGTGTTTTATTTTTAAGGACTCAAGCTCAATAGCAATACACTCTTCTGAACGGGGGTCGCCGAAATGTTGGGTTAAAATATTTTTTAAAGCTTCCCACGTCCTAACATCCGGGTTGTCGCTTAGTAGAGTCGCGGCTCTACCGATAAGCTTACTACTTAAGGCATGGAACCGATATAAGTTTTGTGCCAAATTTTCGTTGCCTCCTGAAGATGTTAAAACGTACTCACATTTTGAAATGAATAAGTTTAATAACTTTTCATCTCCATCGTATTTTGGAATTAAATCTAAAATGTCTTTTGGAATAACCGTGACCGACATATTTACGCTACTTTTACTAATCATTACGCAAATTACACACAAGAATATTATAGTCAACAAAATCAAATAAATTCAATTAATTAGATCTGACGATTTTAGTTCAGAAGATTTGGAAAAGAACGGGATATATGTAAACAGGAAGTGAAAAGGTTTACTCACAGTCTGTTCAACCCCATGTCCTCCTGGTGATTCTGACCACTTCGGCGACGTCGCAGGTCCAGCACGAGCTCTCGATTGATTTGGAAACGGATGCGCGTGCGTCGCGGGAGTTATTTATTTGGTTCGAGGATATCCGAACCTGCCGGCTGTACTAACCCTTAAACCGATTTTGGGGTCTAATAGACGTTAATGCAACAGCGAGATATATATACGGATATCCTACCGGCTGCGCCACTTAAATTGCGACGGACCTCGCTAGTCTTTTTAAAAAAAACAATTAAAACTTATTAAAAGATATTTAATGTTCTCTCGAAGGTGGTTAATTTTAGAATGAATCTTATTCTATGTTAGTTATTAAAACAAAGACAATACTGTAACCGGATAGCATGGGAATCGTTATCGCTAAACTCTAATTACCGTCTAATCCGGGTGGCCAATGCTTACATAGGCGTTATAAACACAGTACTAGGGTTGGAATGATGTGACATAACTAACTCTTTCATGGGGCAATGTATACGTTTTTACAACAAAATCGCAGAAAGTGCACAAAGTCTTTCAATCAAAAAGTTCAAACTATTTGTTAAACAAAGACTTTTTAAGAAGGGTTATTATAATATTAAGGAATACATGGATGATGATAACCTCTGGGAATGAGGTGATCGCTGCCAAGCTATTTCTACATCTTTATGAAATTGCTGTATTTGTATATTTAAAATGATTGAAAAAAATATCCCGCTGGATTTCTTACTGGTTCTTCCCAGGACAGAGGCATTTCTTTGCGAACCGGTGTAGCTTAAAAATTGACGTTTTATTGAGTATTATGTAAATGAACCCAGGAACGGCGGCTTAGAAGTCAGGTACTCTGACGACTAGGCCACGCGGTCGTCTGCCCAGCCGGAGCCAACATTTGTGCTAAAACATAAATCGTTCGTTTTCGGGTCTGGTTGTGTTGTGATTGTCCCCGTGTTTCTGTCACTGCATCCTAGCCTACCTCCGATCTTATCGCATCAGCGTTACATCGGGCGCGGGTAGGTTGGGACGAGTGAGTGCCTCTGTGTCCGCGCGTACACTTGTGGCACTATAATATCTCCTGCGCAGTTGATGGCTCTCGACAGTAGTCGGCAGTTGCCGCCGTGGTCGAAATCGGCTAGGAGAACATCATCATCATTATTGAAATGATCCATATTGAATAAAAATATTCTATTCTGTTCTATTCTATTCTAACTTATAATAACAATTTTAGAGGTGTCGGCTACCGGGGTCACTCGCGTATTTTTTTTTGTTCATTAAAGTAACCAACAAGAATTACAACAAAAATAGTTATAAAAATATGTAAATAATATTTAAAAAAACATATAAGACCAAACGTGTATCCTTAATTAAAGGTTAGTACAACAATTTAACAACAATAGAAGACTACAAAATTAATGACATATCACGAATTACATTTAACTGTAGTAGAGAGCTTAGAATTAAATTTTTAAATTTATAACGTTTCTTATAGAAAATGTCCAAATGATTTTTTTTTAATTATTCTGAATTAAAATGCGGTCGGTGCCGTGTGGTAGCGGCTTAAGAGACTCTGCCACCCCATCTCATCCCGTGGGTGTCGTAAAAGTCGACAGAGGGAGAATAAATACCAGGAGATGGGCAGCAGCATCTTCTTGGTTTGAATAAATAAACTGCGATTGCCAACCCTGCCAAACGTGGCAACTATGGTAAAATCCCCCGAAATGAGAGCTGCAAACTTTTGTGGCAATCAATTCGGGGAGGCCTATGTTCAGCAGTGGACTATGATAGGCTGAGATGATGATAATGATGAAAATGCGGTCAATGGTTGACAAATAACCTAAATTACTTTTAAAAGTTCCAGTTTGAAAAAGAACACGCCTATTACTACTAGATTTTCTAAGCGGCATATTAAAATTAATCCTATCAAGCAATTCCGGACAATCAATATCCTCGTTTAGCAACAGTATTGTTAATACATACATACATACAGTTACGCCTCTTTCTCATTGGGTCAGGCAGAGACCACATCTCTCCTCTTGCTACGATCCTGTCACACATCTTTCGCTTCTTCTACTTTTCTTTGGAACAAGCACAAATTAATTATGCCAGTTACCCGACTTCACAGAGTCAGTAACTCTTTTATGGGGCAATGTATACGTATTTACAACAAAATCCCAGAAAGTGCTAAAAGACGTTCAATCAAAAAGTTTAAATTTTATATTAAACAAAGACTGCATAAAAAGGGTTATTATAATATTAAAAAATACATAGATGATGATAACCCCTGGGAATGAGGTGATCGCCGCCAAGCCATTTCTACATCTTTATAATACAGCTATTGTAATACAGTTATTGTACATAATTTTAAAAATGACTAAAAAAAAGCCCGCTGGGTTTCTTACTGGTTCTTCCCAGGACAGAGGCAATTTTGCGAACCAGTGTAGTTTCAAAAAAGAAAAAAAATGACTTTCAATAAGTATTATGTAAATAATCTATATTGAATAAAAATTTCTATTCTATTCTATTCTACTTTTATTATCGTTTCGATACACGATCGTCGGGCGGTTGCTTTTGTTAATTTAAAGACTTAAAATAAAACACATTGTATTGTTAATATAACGACTTAATATAAAACACATTGTAGGTCACTCGCGTACTGTGAAATTAAAAACGATTCCCCGTTCCCTGAGCCGACGGCATTTTATGAATTTTAATTTCAAATAAAATACATGTGAATACAAGTATGCATTTCAGACGCTCAAAGCAAAGAAAATATGTTGGAAAAAATCTGCATAACGGATATTCTCAGAGGAATGTGCCATTACGCCGCGTTAAAGCAATATGGGTGAAAATACCGCCGTCCTTTTCATTACATTGAAGGGCGTGTTCCATTTGATACGCAACAAAATTGTAAATATGAATATGGGAAACATTAATTAAATATGGTCGTACGTTTAAGTTTCTAGCCAGTATTTACGCGTTCCTACTTTTAAATTTAAAACATATTTCGACGCATGAATATGGATCGGAACCTTACTGTGCCTTTGAGTCGGGTATAACGTTCTCCTTGGCAATGTCAACTTTAGAATTTTGTATGTTCTTTTTATATTTATTGTCTTTTTGACGGTCTACTCGGTCGGTCTATTTGTATGGTCTACACATAGTTGTTCAGAGTCTGGGTATTAAAATACGTACAGTCACGCCTTTTTCTCATAAGGGGTAGACAGCGACCACACCCGTAGCCAGCTTTTCGCACCTTCAGGATACGAGACGACGTGGCGAACCACCTCATTTGGTACGAGTCAATTTATACTCCCCATTGCGTTTCCACGAGCAGTATAGTGACAGCATTTGTTGTCCTCTTACGACCGTTTTGTCTTCCGGGCCGTTTTGGACCACGGCTTAAACGTTTTTTATTTACATGGAAAAATGCCTAACACATACATTCTGACTTTGCCGCATGGCAATAGGGCCACGAGAACGCTTACACACACATCTGTAGCCTCACCGGCGTCGGCCGCCTACGCCAGCGCTCCGGCAGCTCCGGCAGCCAGTCCCGAAGGGCCTTCCAATACGGCCCTAGTTCGTGTGCGTGAAGGATGCCTCTGAGTATGCCACGCGAGGGCCACGGGGGCCAGGGAGGTTAGGACGTAGCACTGACACGAGACCAACCACACCCGAAAACTAACATCTACGGCACAGATGCAAACCCTGTGTTTGCGGCGTGGAAGTTGGGTTCTCATATTACTAGGCTCACTAGCTACGAGATCGTCGACGACTAATCTTTATTTATATCTCCAAAAATTAACACATAACAATTAATCATAGTTATCATAAATTTAACCTTGACTTTTTTTGCCATTGTAATAACTAGTACACTGGACAAAAAGTCTACGAAGAGTACGGATAAAATCTACAACAAAAAAAGTACGCCAAAATGGCGCCAAAGTGTCGTCACTCAAAAAGCAGGGTACGACGCGGACAGCTTAGTTTGGCTTGGATCCAAAGATACCAATGGATTTCTAAGGTGTCCTAAACTTTTTTTTACTATCCTCGTACTAATTCAATTATCTTATTATGTAACAGCCGGGCTGATTGTACAATATCTATATAATATTTTAAGTTTTTCTCATTTCAGCCTATTATAATTTAGAACTTATTATAGTTAATATCTTCTTATAAAATTGGTGTGATTAGCGCACATTCTTTTGGTGTTATGCTCTCAATAATGAAAAGATTGGAAATTCCAAAAGTGACGCCTCAGTCATATTAGTTGGAAAAATAAATTATTGATAATTCACCACTTATTGATATTTATTGACGTAATATGGTATTACACAAAATATTTTTTTAGAAACATTGAAATTTTTTTGTTTCAGCCTATCAATAGTCCACTGCTGAACATAGGCCTCCCCCATAGATTGCCACAAAAGTTTGTAGCTCTCATTTTGGGGGCATTTTTCCATAGTTGCCACGCTTGGCAGACGGGTTGGCAACCGCAGTTTATTTATTTAGATGTTCGAGCAAGATGCTGCTGCCCATCTCCTGGTTTTTATTTTCCCGGTTTTGGCGACACCCACGGGATGAGATGGGGTGGTAGATTCTCTTAGGCGGCTACCACACAGCAAAAATAAACATATAAATAAACAATAAATAAAAATATCTTTATTATCATATTGTATCGACGTGGCCACAGATTCCAAGTCGTCTCGGATGTCCAAAAAGATTAAACAGGATTAACAACAGACAAGACCACTGGAATAATTTCGGTCGCCTCGCCATCCTATGTGGCGGCCACCCCGTGAGCCACGTCCAGATATTTTGTCTTCTTATCTGTTTCAGCTTTCACAAAGTTCTCATAACGGTAATGTCGACCAAATATATCCTGGTGTGCAGTCCATCAATTCAATATTAGGCTTAATCAGAGCAATGCTCCTGTCTGTGATGTTTTCCTTATCATTATTTTGGGGTATTTCTATAGTTTTCTCGTCTGGTTGAGATATATATGAATGTATAGTTAAATATAAATGTATAGATAAATGTATAAAATAAGATATAATAAATAAGATACTATAAAATATATAGTAGACAATACTATACAATAATTATATACAATTAAAATCCCAACCAGACGGGAGCCCTTGGCAGGGAAGACCAAATTATTATTATTATTATTACTCATACTTTTTTATAATTTTATCCAGTGTTAAGAACCATGGAACTATGCCCCCCAAAAACAGAACATACTGAAACATTTATTGTCACCGTTACATTTTTTTTATTTTTTTTAATTGCATAAAGTGATCAAACGAGCAAAACGTTCACCTGATGGTAAGTGCAACGTCTGCCCATAACAAATGCTGTGCCACCCAGAAAATTTCTGTGTGACACTACACTGTGCCCATCACCTTGA
Organism: Luehdorfia chinensis; assembly: GCA_019845155.1. NCBI lineage: Eukaryota > Metazoa > Arthropoda > Insecta > Lepidoptera > Papilionidae > Luehdorfia > Luehdorfia chinensis. The sequence continues at coordinate 422,312 of JAHVAK010000056.1, read as the reverse complement.
GACATAGGTTCTTAAGTCTCGTATACCCAGTGATTACGCTAGCTCACAGTGCCCTTCAAACCGAAACACAGTAATGTTTGCACACTACTGCTTCACGGTAGAATAACTGGCCCTGGGGTGGTACCTACCTAGACGGACTCCTGCATAGGAATCCTACCACCAGTCAAAGTCATTAAATCAATAAGCTACATGAACATTCTCTAAGACTGATTTCATCGAACTGCATTGAAGTAAATGATGTGCACGTGCCAAATATGCCATGTGAACTGGGTCAATGGATTGACATTACTGTATAATGTATACTATTGAGGCTGCATTTGGAATATTACTGCTATTAACCACAGCTATGAAACGCTTCGCATCAATGATATTGTATGAGTAGTGTTAGATTAAATTAAGTGTTATAATGATTCCGCACTTTCCGTACCTAAGCCGGATTACCGGTATATTATTTTAAAACCGACGTTTTGAAATATTTTCTAGTTGATCGCGGTGTAGGAAAATCTATAGCACCTTCCCATGTAGTTGTGGCAGACGGTTTTTTTTTTATTTTTTTAAAAACGATGCCCCACAGTAGGATTTCTCCTGTGTCGTGGGTGCGTTTTACATACATAAATTCCACATGCACAAACACCTAGACCCGGAACAACTATCTGTAGGTTCTACAAATACTTGTCCCGTGCGGGAATCGAATATATAAGTTTATTACAGCACCCAACAGTAGAGAGAAACACGAATTAAGAAGGATAGTACCAGTAATATACAGATCGATAGTAAATCATGAATATGGTAACTTGATAGGAATAGAATTAATAATAATTTGTACAATTAATAAGTTATCGTAAGCGAGAGCGGAGCGCGAACGAGCGGCGTTTCAGCGTCGCGTATCGAAACGGACTAATGAGCTTGAGCTGGGGAAGATCGAATGCAGTCGCAGCTGCGTCCGCGCCGCCCAATGGAAAAGTTACAGAGCGTTCAAAATCGATTCTTGCGAACTGCCACCGGAGCCGGTTGGTATCAACGCAATGTAGATCTTCACAGCGACTGTGAAATGCCCTTAACCTCTGAACACTTCAGAGAATTATCACGGCGGTTTTTCGAAAAAGCCGCAGGTTCATTCAAACCCGCTGGTGGTTAAAGCAGCAAATTACCGACGAAATAGAAACGCGACCGAACGCAAACGTCGCGCGCGAAACGTGCTAGACGACACGGACGTCTCAGCTCTTCCTGACCACGATACCGTCAGTCACGATCCAGGCCTCACTGTACACACAGTCAATAGCTTTAATATAACACGCACCACGACGCGCGACCGCCGTAGAGAGCGGCGCGCAATAGTCAATACGTAATCACACCCCGTACACACGATTCACCCGTGTTCCAGGGCGGCCCAGAGTTACCGACACACAAGTCGACAGTCCGAATGGACGCACGCAGCCTCCCTCGGACGGTCATTAGACGACTTAAAATATTTAAGATTTTCGAAATCGCGAAAGCACGCAGCGAACGCGACACAGTCCGAATTTCGAGGTTTTTGTAGGAGTTTTTATTTATTTATTTATGTTTGGGTTAAACCAATCCTGGCACGCGGGCTCCTGGCCCGCGAGCACAGTATCCGATGAAGCTGTAAAATCCGAGAAGGCTAACAGCAATTACATCACCGAAAATACCAATGGAAACGAAGATGCCCGAGCGCGCGACTATCTTTAAGCAGGCATATTCACGCGCCTAAGACAGTGTACCTGATGGTAACACCTATAAAATCTCCTACTTTTCCTACAAGTGATTCCGATTGTGAAACATTTTTTATTGCAGATAGTGAAATGTCTGCCAACAACAAATACTGTGTCACCCACAACATTTCTCTGTTGCACCACTATGTGTTCGTTACCCTGACCCGTGTGGTGGCGGCTCGATAAAAGAATACTACCACTCCATCTCATCCAATGGATCTCGTAAAAGGCGAGTAAGGAATTAAACTGCACTGTGCACCCAACAGCGCATGGTGGCGATGGGCTCACCACCTATCACACCAAGTGCATTATATTGTTTTGGTGAAACGTGGATTGTGACAGTCGTCTGTTTTTGCAGTGAGTGCCCAGTCTCTGACTACCCCTTATGGGATACAGTCGTGATCTTATGTATGTATGTATGTACCCTGAGACATAATCTTTTATGCACAGTAATTAAGCTTGACAGCGGATAATTGGCACTGCAGTGGTACGTACTCAGATGGATTTCTACATAGGAATCCTACTGCCATGAATTTTCAATATCATATTGTGAATGCGCAAACTGAGTAAATTCCATGTAAATTTACTTGGCATTTTTACATACATAGAGTCACGCCTCTTTCCCATAGGGGTAGGCAGAGACCACATCTTTCCACTTGCTACGATCCTGACACACAGCTTTAGCTTCCTCTACTTTCATTAGTGTTTTCATACGAGCTCGTCGGTTGCGGGTACTTTTGATGTGGCCTTTCCTTAAAACGATTTCGATCTGATCGTAATACGTTCGCCTACATCGACCCTTACCGGCTTGCCCCTTCACAATCGCCTCATAAATCTGTTTCGTCGATAAAAAATGTAAATATATAAAATGTTCCTATAAATCCTTGACCTGATACAAGAAAACATTATGTTTCGTACAGCATAATTTAGGAAACATGAAACAATAAAAAAGCAGTAAACGTCCGTAAAGCGAAGGCATCGTAAAACAATAATCGAACGATTTGTACATTCGAAACAGAACATTACCTGCCCATAACATTATCGGTGCCATAAAGATTCTCGTTTCTCCGAACTCGTGTAGCAAATGTTTGCAATTTACTTTATTGCAGTCGGGGGTACAAACACCAAAAGCACATGACCTTTTAAAATGTGACTTTTTGCGTTGCAGCCATAAGATTCGTTTGACTCTCTGGTATTGAGAGAGGTCTTAATAAAACGGCGGCTAGAAGCTTTCGTGGTACGTCGTGAGTCGCTCTGTTACAATTTTTTTCAAGTCCAATTCGCTTTACGATACCTTTATTAACGAGCACGCCCTCTGGATTGTCACGGCTGACGGCATCCAGTTTGACGAAGAGATTGGTGTAGGGACACTTTGACACTTTTGTCAATGGAAATGACGTCTTATCTCATAATTGCACTTACTCTTCCATTTACAGATTGCCTTTCACGGTGCGATACTTTCGCGAGTCTCTCATTATATCCGTGAGTCTTGTGTTCGAGTCCCTACTGCAACTTAGACTTGTGTTTTTGAACACAAATTTTTCCAAGGAAAGTTAGTTACTTTGCTAAGATCCGCATGCAAAATCTTAAAATGGTGAATATTACCTAGTTTTTTGAACGACAGACGGCCGCCGAGTGCCTTCGGCGGTCGTCTTTCGTAGAGTCTATGACGCTTGATAATGCCTCGTTTTGGGGCGAAACACGTGTCGTGTTCTCGACTTCAGTGGTGTATATTATCTAGTGGTAGTATTATAGTGGTTGGTGGAGGGTTCCTGGTGGCGGTGTTAGTTTGCTTGTGCACGCTACTGAGGGAGGGCGGGCGGTGCTTTTCAATAAACTCGGTAATATACACCATTTTTATATTTTGCATGCGGATCTTAGCAAAATAACTTACATTTCTTCATTGTAATGGATTTCCGCAAAGTAACGCCTGATTCTATTAACTATACACAATTTTTTCGTTTTCCGGTCTTGTTGTGATTGTCCCCTGGTTTATTTATTGTTGATTGATACTGAATGCTAGCCTACCTCTGATCTTATCGCATGAGCGTTTTGTTGGGCACGGCTTTATGTACTTGTACACTATAATATATCCCGCGCAGTTGATAGCACCCAATAGTATTCGGAAATTGTCGTCGAAAATCGGCTGGGAGTACATCATGATACTTTCGTGGTGATAATTGAGACGTCTTTAGCTAAGTCATATTTATTTTGTTAAATGCAAACTTTATTTTATTATTATTTTAAATCCACATACAATAAGTATTTCGGAATTGGTTACAGATATGTTATGGTTATAGATATGTGACATTATACGTCTATTACATTTTTATAGTAAAACATATTTATACAGGTTGTTATAAAAATATATATAGTTATAGTAGCCGATAGGTGTCCGGTAGAGTAGAATAGCACCTACCTACCTTTGTTTGTGCAGAAAAACAACAAAGTATTACGGTTCGCCATCCGTCACGTCTCGTTTCCCGCGAGGGCGAAAGTATGCTGAGTGGCCTCGGCCTTGTATGAGAAAACGGGGGACTGTATGTATGTATAGCTAATAGTATCAGGTGTTACTTTGAAGAAATCCATTAGAATGAAGGACAGGAAGTTAATTTGCATAGATCCACATGCAAAATATAAAAGTACTATATATTACCAAACCAAGACCGTCACCAGATACCATCGAGACCACGACACGTGTTCCATTTCTAAACAAGGCATTATGAAGTCACCTTGACCTTATCCGCTTTTCAGAAAAAATATATATTTAATTTGTGATGCTTATTGTTTTAAATGCTTATTTTCAGAAAAACGAAGAAACCGTTCATCGGAGAGGAAGATATACTAAAAGTGGTTTTTTAACGTGTTATTAAATGAAAGTTTAACTTTTTATCGGTAGTTTATAAATCGGTAGTGGTGGCGGCTCGTTAAAAGAATACTACCACTCCATCTCATCCATCCAGGATCTCGTAAAAGGCGAGTAAGGAATAAAACTGCACTGTGCACCCAACAGCGCATGGTGGCGATGGGCTCACCACCTATTACACCAAGTGCATTATATTGTTTTGGTGAAACGTGGATTGCGGCAGTCATCTGTTTTTGCAGTGAGTGCCCAGTCTCTGACTACCCCTTATGGGATACAGTCGTGATCTTATGTATGTATGTATTGTTTTAAAAGTATAAGACTAAGGTATTATTGTCTATGTTTATCTTTATCATAACGACAATGAAACAGATAAAATAAGGTACACGCAGCAAAGTAACTCTATAAGGGTGGAGACAGGTGTCAGTCAGTTCAATGAAGATGGATGGACAGGGTTCTGGAAGGCTAATGGTCTCGTACTCCTTTCACTGTAATCTCGTAAAAGTATTTCATTGTTCTATCCGAAGCTATTTTCAGTTCGCTTTTTCTTTAATTTACAATGTCTTCTCAATCATGACGTTAAAAAGTGTATCAAAGGTAGGTACCACCCCAGCAGCGCCAGTTATTCTGCCGTGAAGCAGTAGTTTGCAAGCATTACTGAGTTTCGGTTTGAAGGGCGGTGTGAGCTAGCGTTATCACTGGGCATTTGAGACTTAAGAACTGATGTCTCAGGGTGACGGACGCAGTGTGGTGGTTTATTCAAAAAGCCGACTTCAACGTAGCAGCTTCAAACATGCTTATGCAAATATAAGAGATTCATGATTTTCCCATGGATCCCATCATCAGAACTTGACCAAATTTATATAGGACCAACTTCGAGTATAACCAATTCAACTAAAATTTTGAAATCGGTTCACAATTGACGAAGCATTACGAAAATACTCCGTCGAATTGAGAACCCCTTTTTTAAAGTCAGTTAAAAAAGATTTACATCAGCTAGTAAATACCGAACCTTTTGTCGTTAATTTTTAAAATAAAAATGACGATGTCCTTCCATCTTACTCGTACATCTACATTTGAAGTAGTACCGAGACCGAGGTTCAAACTCAGATTAGTCACGCATATTTCTTTCTCATCTATGTATTTTTTAAATATGTATTATTATTTCGTTTTTAATTACTAAATATAATAATTTATTCTCGTTTAGTAAATCTTGAGCACTTATGAGGGAATTGGAAAGTAATTGCTTAAAAATATACGGAACATTGTTTTAAGAATATATACCTTTTTTGTTTTCGATTTGACCTGTAATTTTATAATCATTTCATTATATTTAAGTTATTCGCCGTGTGGTGGCGGCTTAAGAGAATCTACCACCCCATCTCATCCCGTGGGTGTCGTAAAAGTCGACAGAGGGAAAATGAAAACCAAAAGATGGGCAGCAGCATCATTCTGGAACATCTGAAAAAATAAACTGCGGTTGCCAACCCGCCTGCCAAGTGTGGCAACTATGGCAAATCCCCCCCAAAATGAGAGCTACAAACTTTTGTGGCAATCTATGGGGGAGGCCTATGTTCAGCAGTGGACTAGTGATAGGCTGAAAAGAAGAAGAAGATATTTAAGTTTATTTTTCATTTTTGGAGCACCTTTTATAAACTAAACTTTTGTTGTATAACTTTGTATATTATAAAGTAATTAAGATAAATGTAGAAGAAACACTAGTAATTTTTTTTTAAATTTATTTATTTCTTTCCGTGTGGTGGCGGCTCGTTAAAAGAATACTAGCACTCCATCTCATCCAATGGATCTCGTAAAAGGCGAGTAAGGAATTAAACTGTACTGTGCACCCAACAGCGCATGATGGCGATGGGCTCACCACCTATCACACGTTTGTTATGTATGTTTTTGCAGTGAGTGCCGTCTCTGACTACCCCTTATGGGATACAGTCGTGATCTTATGTATGTATGTATGTATGTTATTTCTTTATCAACAAAGTTAGTTCCAATAATCATTGCTGGAGCCTTCTTTTAAGCATATGATGCCTGTAGTAGAAGACTCCGCTCTTCCTTTACCAATATAAAATCTTCAATACAGATAAAAACTAAATACATTTTTTATATAGATTACAATTTATCTATCTGTGTGTGTGAGAGAGAGAGATATTTTAGGTGTTGACGGAGTGCCTCTGTGTCTTCGTAGGTGAGTGATTTTAACCATTTAGTTATATATTTTCTCATAGTATTGTTTCGTGTAAATATTAAACTTTTTTTGTATTCCGTTGTACAGTTGAGCATGTTGCATGCTCGAAAACAGGAATTCTTGCTACCATATTATTTCGTCTATTTCCCAATAAGCTAGAGTCATAGGTAGCTGTTTTGTTTGTTAATTATAGTAGTTTTACTGGTGGTAGGATTCCTATGCAGGAGTCCGTCTAGGTAGATACCACCCCAGGGCCAGTTGTACTGCCGTGAAGCAGTAGTGTGCAAACATTACTGTGTTTCGGTTTGAAGGGCACTGTGAGCTAGCGTAATTACTGGGCATATGAGACTTAAGAACTGATGTCTCAGGGCGACGGGCGCAGTGTGGTGTCACACAGTAATTTTCTGGGTGATACAGCATTTGTTATGGGTAGACGTTACACTTACTATCAGGTGAACGTTTTGCTCGTTCCGTCACTTTTATGAAAAAAAAAAGAAGTAAAATCAAAAATTTATATTTCTTATCCTATATTGATGTATTAGTTTAGTTTTAGTAGTAAATTTAATAAAGCGATACGTTCTAAAACTTATATCAATAGCACAATCAAGTATGATTCATTCAATGACCTACGAGGGTGGATTGAAAAGTACTCGGCCTAACCAAGAAAATAAACACATACTAAATCAGTTATATTTTTATTTTTCTACATAATCACCATCAAGTTCAATACACTTTTGCCACCTCCCCTTCCAAGCATTTAGACCGTTAAAAAAAAATGATTCTTCCTTAGAGTCAAAATATGCGTCTACAGCTGCTTTGACCTCGTCGTTTGTCGAAAATCTTTGACCTCCCAAGTGCTTTTTTAGGTTAGGGAACAGAAAGAAGTCTGATGGTGCCAGATCAGGTGGAATACGGCGGATGCGGTAACAGTTCAAAGCCACAGTTGTGAATTCCAGCCATTGATTGTACTGACGTGTGAACAGGGGCGTTATCTTGATGAAACAGGACTTTTCTTCTGAGCATTCCTCGACGTTTTTCTCTCGTAAACGACGTAGTAAGGTGCAGTAGTAATCAGAGTTTATAGTCTGACCCCTTTCAAGATAATCAATCATAATCACACCTTTCGAGTCCCAGAATACTGAAGCCATCACCTTATTTGCCGACAAAATCGACTTAGCCTTTTTAGGGGGTGGTGAACCAGGTCTTCTCCACTGTTTTGATTGTTGTTTTGTTTCCGGTGTACAGTACCCATGTTTTGTCCATAGTAACAAAACGATTCAAAAAATCATCTGCATCGGCTTCAAATAACTCCAAACAGTCGCGTGAAATAGTCAATCGCGTCCTTTTTTGTTCAACTGAAAGCAGTCGCGGAACCCACCTCGCAGACACCTTGTGGAAACCCAACTCGTTGACAATGATGTTTTGAGTTCGTTCATAAGAGATGCCTATAATCTCGGCTATCTCTCTAATTTTTAATCTGCGGTCTCCCATTATTAAATCAAGTACTTTTTTAATATTTTCGTCAGTAGTTGACGTCGAAGGCCTTCCAGAGCGGGGTTCATCTTTCACACTCTCTCTACCACGCTTAAATTCTGCTATCCATTTTTTGACGGATGAATATGACAGAGCACAATCGCCTAATGTACTGACCATGTCATCATGGATGGCTTTTGATGATAGCCCCTTCTTATGGAGGTACTTAATGACGGCACGCTGCTCGATTTGCTCCATTCGCGGAAATTATGACCGATTACTTTGTTAATAAATTTATAAAATCACAACTAATTATCGCACACGTTTCGAACTTCACACAATGAACTAGTCTGAACTGAACTAAATAATGTGGGTAGATTTGATTTTTAGAATTGAATGGATCTGTGTTAGGCCGAGTACTTTTCAATCCACCCTCGTATTAAATCTTATTCTAATCCAGCCCAGATTACAATCCGTTCTATTTGTACATAAAGTGGGCCCCCATTAGTTTGGAGAGTCTTGTGATTAAATCGATTCCTGAGTGAATTCAACACTAATCCGACCCAACTCGTATCAAGCCCGACTAGCAGTCCCCTTCAATAATTTCTTCTCCAATTTGCAGGGTAAAGATAATCTTATTGAAATTAATCTTATACCTAACTCAAACATCTTTATGGCCTTAATGTTAAAATCATAATATCTTAAGACTGATTGGAATTTCTTCCTACGGTAAAGCTTAGGGGATTATGAATTTATATTAAATTTTTAAATTTTTGCCATTCAGGGATCCGCCTAAGTAGGTACCACCGCAGTGCCAGTTATTCTGCCGTGAAGCAGTACTGTTCAAACATTACTGTGTTTCGGTTTGAAGGGCACTGTGAGCTAGCGTAATCACTGCGCATATGAGACTTAAGAATTTATGTCTCAGGGTGACGGACAGAGTGTGGTGACATAAATTTTCTGGGTGACACAGCAACTGTTATGGGCAGACGTTACACTAACTAATTAGTTCCACATGTTTTCGTATTACAAAACGTACTAAAATTTGTTCTTTATGTCACAATACACGACGGTACGATTCCTATGCAAGAATCCGTATAGTTAGATCACTCCCCAGGGGCAGTTATTCTGCCGTAAAACAGTGTGCAAACATTACTGTGTTTCGGTCTGGGCACTGAGAGCTAGTGTAATCACTGGGCATATGAGACTTACGAACTTATGTCTCAGGGTGATGGACATAGAGTGGTGTCACACAGAAATTTTCTGGGTGACACAGCAACTGTTATGGACAGACGTTACACTTACTAACAGGTGAACGATTTGCTTGTTTCATCACTTTACCCAATAAAAAAAAGGGTAAATTTTCTTATTTAGGAATAATTTGTGTTAGCTTTGACGACGTCTGTACCATTGTTATCAACAACCCACTTGATTAATGTTGCCACTAAATGCTCTTATTGTTGCGAGAACACCATTGCTTTGAATTGCATATCGTAGTATTTTATACCTAATTATATCACGAGACTAACGTCTAAGCAAGTGACTATTTTCACGATTTTTTCCATAGCGCGATTAGATTATCTATATATTAAGACATGAAGAGAAAACTTTGTACTCCTTTTTAAGCATACTTTACGTACAGGGAAGATTTGGCGCAGCTAAAGTTTATATGGAGAAAGAATGCAGAAAGTTGAAATTTATTTATATGTTCAAACATTAAATTCAATTAAAAATTCGAAAACGATCAATTTTTGACCATTGTGCGACCAAGTATACTCGTAGTATATATTTATTAATATTGAATTTCGAGAATACTAGTATATATTTATTTATTTAATCTTTATTGTAACACCTTAATCAAATGAATACAATGGACGGACTTAATGCTCAGGGGCATTCTCTGCCAGTCAACCTTGGGAGACAAGAAAAATTATGGCAGGTGCAAATATGTAAAATGTAGAGTCTGGTGTGAAAATATAAATACTATTACATAATAATTATATATTAATATACATAATCAATATATATATTCACAAAATTAACATAGATAAATACATACATAAAAATAATAAATATAATACGAAAATAATACATATATAAAAAAAATAAGAGGTGAAATTAGAGCATCAGTTTGCCTCCAAATAATGATCTCTGAGAAGCCTTTTGAAGGCGTTTTGGCTGGGTCCATTCCTGATAGCATCAGAAAGGGCATTCCAGAGGTGTGTAGCCTGAACTGAAAGAAAAGTTGAAAAATAAATGCTGATCCTGTGGAATACTACACTTTAGACTGTGTGAAGAGCGAGGAATTCGATCATACAGTACCTTTTTAATATGATCTCAAAGAGAAAAGTTGATTAGAGAAAACAAAGTACACCCAAAAGATTTTGATTCATAATATCGTGAAGCAGCAAGGTAAGAACCGATTGAATTAATTCTGCAAATGGCACTGAATCAATCATCTAACAGCTAGATGTCATTATTTCCAACACGAGCGCCAGTTACAAAACTGACGTCGAAAGCTTGCCAAAGAGCGATTATTGTACGTCGCCACTCGGTCTCCATTGATCGGTCCTTGGCACAGACGCCTACAGCGTGTCTCTTTTTTATTTCGTCGTCTGTAAGAATATATTGAGTTCGTAAAGTAGACCGCCTCTGAACTTTGATCAGTAACTGTCTCTTATTTGTTTGCGTGGCATGAGAATTTAGTCTATACATACGTACAGTCACGCCTTTTTTCCAAGAATGGGGTAGACAGAGACCGCACCTGTAACCCACTTTTAACCCCCGCGGAGAACGAGACGTGGCGGGTGGCGAATCACGTCGCAACCATTTTAGTACGATCCAAAAAAATATTACATTGCGTTACTACGAGCAGTATTTACAGCATTGCATGTTATGGTGTTATTCTTCACGAAGGCTGTCCGTACAATACATAAGTGGCCTCTTAGGACATCTCAGCAGGAAAGGAGTCGGTGCTATTATATTGAAACTCTTGCGGACACCTATCGGCTAATTTAAAACATACAATAAGTATTTGCATTAAATATTTATTCACATTGTTCAGTACGAGTATGTTAGGTTAAAAATAACAAAAATTAAATAAAAATTAATACAAAATAGAAAAGGCGTTATCGTTAAAAGCGTTTTTTTATGATCAAGCATTAGATTAAAGGCAACGCTTAAAGACGCAGGTATGGTGTAAATCAAGTCTATGGAAGATATACATATAAGATTCCTTTATGTAATGTGATTACCTTCATCGGTATATTGAGTTCGAATCCCAACAGAAACTGATGTGCTCACGGCGACTACTTCCGAATACTGTGGGTGTCTTCCGTTCCGAATACTACGCAAACGTAGACAAAGACGACCTGCCCTATCTGCGTTCAATGTACTACAAACCGGAATTAAAAACCAATTAGGTTTTTATTGCTCAAATATTGTTTCAACTTTGAAACAAATTTAATTTCAAATTGAATTCGAACCTAGAACATGCCACTTAGCAAGCAGGTGCGTCAACTATTGCGCACGTTGGTAGTAAAGACCTTTAAATAGTCTTAAGCTCCGACGTAACATTCATTAAAAAGTGACGTGGCTCGAGGCACCTTAATAGGGCCGCTACTTCTCCCTCGTTATTTCATACGACGCCTCCTTTGTAGCCACTGTACAAGTTACTACACATGTCTTTCGAGCTACTTCTAAGTCTCACCTGAAGCGATCGTTAGTGATACACGGGCACCGCATTGTTTATGCGATTAGTTTAACTGAACGCTTTCAAGTGGAGTTTGCAAACCATGTAGGGAGCTACTACTACTTCAGATTTGAATCTTGAAATGTTTGTTGTTTGTTACGAAGTCGGCCGTGTGTGGTTAGCTTTGTCGTCTGTTAGTTCTCACTTGCAGTTTACGTAGTTCTTGTGGGATTGAATGAACCATTTATTTTGAAACAGCGTTGATTAAATGTTGTTTCCTATTAAAGTACCACTGTTAAGTATAAAGGTTATTTCCATACAAAAATCATGTAATATTATATTTCAATATTTCTTTTATTTTCTTTAAAAAAGAAACGGTGCCCACAGTAGGATTTTTCCTGTGTCGTGGGTGCGTTATACAGACATAAATTCCACATACACTGGATTAATACCCAGACCCGGAACAACTATATGTAGGATTTGTTTATCTGGTGGTAGGATTCCTATGCAGGAATCCGTCTAGGTAGGTACCACCCCAGTGCCAGTTATTCTGCCGTGAAGCAGTGGTGTGCAAACATTACTGCGTTTCGGTTTAAAGGGCACTGTGAGCTAGCGTAGTCACTGGGCATATGAGACTTAAGAACTTATGTCTCAGGGTGATGGGCACAGTGTGGTATCACACAGAATTTTTCTGGGCAGACGTTCCACTTACCATCAGGTGAACGTTTTGCTCGTTTCATCACTTTATCGAATAAAAAAAAAGGATATACAAATCCGAACATACAAATTTGTTCCTGGGTGGGATCGAACCCGCGACCTGAAGCAGAAGCCAAGGGCTTAGCCACTGCGCCAACCAAAGCGACAAATAATCCAACATCAAAATGAAATCACAAAATGAAAACAAAATACAACCAATCATTATTTCATACGTTTAAATGAGCTTCCACTCCATTGACTGTTAGAAAAGGCATTATTTCAAAAGCAAACGCATTATTCCGAGCCTAAGATAGAATAAATATTATTCGAGGCGTGAAAAAAAAATCCGTTGTCAATAATTTATTATTTTCGTTTCCTTTTAAAACGATGCCATTAGCGTCCCGTTGAGTGCTTCGCCTCGCGTCTCAAATTTTCCACTTTTAAGGGGAATTCTGTAAAACAACGTCAACGTTGCCCGTTATCTAAATATCTCTTGCAAAGCAAAATTTCCATGCCTTCTTTAAAATAGCTTTTTCTCATCCAGTTTTATCTTTAAGAAGAAGACTTGAAGTAGTTGCTTCAAGTCTAGATAACAACGCTCAGTACATTTTTCAACGGTATTTCTTTATTTTATAATTTTTTTATTAGATGTTTTTAAAAAAAGGTGGTATTTAAAAAAAGTTTGTTAGAAATGTGCTGCAATTCGATAAAACCGCTGATATGACCACTATATGATCGCTGAATTAATAACCCTAAAGATTTTGGTAACGTACATATATTTTCTAAAATTTATTTAATATTATGATAATCATGACATCACTGAAAATATGTTTTAAAGTTTATGTACAATCACGTTTTTTTTATTGCATAAAGTGATGAAAGCAAAACGTTCACCTGATGATAAGTGCAACGTCTGCCCATAACAAATGCTGTGCCACCCAGAAAATTTCTTTGTGACACTACACTATACCCATTACCCTGAGACATAGGTTCTTAAATCATATGCCCAGTGATTACGCTAGCACTCAGTGCCCTTCAGACCGAAACACAGTAATGTTTGAACACTAATGCTTCACGGCAGAATGACTGACCCTGGGGTGGTACTTACCTGCATAGGAATCCTACCTATCGCGGAAAGCCAGGGATGAGATGGGGAGATGAACTTGACTGTTAAGAAAATAACTAGACAACGACAACGCCGAAGAGAGAAAATTGAAAGGATGTTAATAAAAAAGAATATGAGACTGAAAAACAAAACACAAGAAAAAGAAAATTATATCAATATTCTGCTAGTGAATACAGGCCTCTTTCGATTTTTGAGATGGACAGAGAAGAGTCCGCCACGCTTTTCTAGAACGGATTGGTATCTTCTCAAGTCTCTATATTTATTGTCTCTAACGTGCAGGCCTCAGAATACTTTCCACGTCCTGTCCACTGTCCATGATGTAAATCAACACTTAATTTTTTTAATAGAATATGAGGAGATACAAAAGTTACCTCGTAAGTGCAACGTCTGCCCATAACAAATGCTGTGTCATCAAGAACCTTTCTGTGGCTCCAAACTTCGCCGGTCCCCCTGAGACATCAGTTCTTAAGTCTTATATGCCCAGTGATTACACAAGAATTTTAAATGAAATCGAAAATTTTATTGGCGCTGGTACTAACGATCGAACCCAGATTACACGAGTACTAAGAATTTTAATTCGATCTTGTGGACCATCTGACATTATCCGTTTATAATAGTTTAATTTAAGAAAACTAAACTATATAACATATACATACGTTGTCTAATAAAAACTGAACACATCCGTAGAAACTCTGCAGTAGTGACTTTCTACATATTTTTTATATGCCTTTTGTTAAAAACCGGTATAACATCAAATAAAGTCACGTAAATCGTATTATATGGATTCAAATAAATAAAGACAATATTTTTGTCTGTCCGAATTAATTTAATCTGACAGACTACTAAAACAAATACTGACACAAAATTTTAATAGACTATAATGTATGCACGTGAATACAAAGTCTGTATTAGATTATAATATCTCAGAAGATTCTTAACTTGAATTCTAAAATATCGTAGAAACGGCTTGTTTTTATTATTTAAACTCAACTCTCCACAGGTCGTATTTTCGGCAAATAGTATTATATCATTCATTTAATTAACTTAAAACCAAATTATTGGCACTTATTTCAATTATGTGGGTTACTACCTCCTGTATAGAGGACATAACAACCAAGACTTATTATTTAAAAAAAAATTGTTGTGTGGTTGCGTGAAGAAGTGATGGTAAGAAATATTGCCTACTCATCTTATCTCGTCGGTGTTGTTAAATTTATTTTCATCTCTTATTTCTTCTTCTTTTCTTACATGCCTTTTTATAGTTATCTAATAGACAGAGAGCCTCGCCCAAAACTGCAAGACTTGCTTGATTTCCCAAGCAGGACGCGCGTCGTAGAAGTCAAGTACGCTTATCACTAGGCCACGCGGTCGTATATGTAATAGAATAATAATGGAATCAAAAATCATTTTTCGCCTAATAAAAACCATTATAGTGCCAACAAAAGAAATTTTAATAATAATTTAATATAAAGCCATTGCTACTAAATTTATCAAAAAAGGGCAGCATAACGCAGTATAAGACGTCTTATGAAATGTCAATTACCATTCGAGGGTCGCTATTGTACTAAACCCTAGAATAGCCAAGGGTTATTCGGAGAGCGTGGAGCCATTATCACGATTCTTTTTGTCCCTTGTCCCTTTTTTGAGATCCCTTGTAAGAACGATAGCGAATAGGTAATAATTGTAGCTTAAGCCCTTTCTTGCTCCTTGGGTTGCATTTAAAGGGAAATTATTCAATTATTGGTTTAATACTGATCCAAATGCCAAAAGGACGCTTATAAATATTTCATATAATTACTTATCTATTGCCAACACAACACGAATGAAAAAATTCTAGACACGTAAAGAATCGGGAAACCCGAATTCCGCCCGCTTCGTTCGTAAATGAACGAAAGCTTGTTATAAAACCGGATTAAAGGGACGCGCTCGAATTTCGCTCGAAATCTTTTTCCTCGCTGTTTTCATCCACATTTTCGTGGAAATATGTGTAAATAGCGTCAGTCTGCACCTCATTACAGAAGGCCTTAGATAGCCGGGCAAACGAGAAATTAATTTATAGCTTAATACAAAAGAGCTCCGCGCACATGCGTGGGCGAAGGTTTTAACAAAAAGCGGTGTCGGAATTAAACCATTTTATGACAGCTATTTGATATTAAACTATTCCTCTCATTAAAATTTAATTTTATGTTTTATTTTCACATTTTAAAACTTTCGTTTTAACATTCAATACTAAATTTTAACTCTTTATTATCATGACGAGATTAACACCAAATAATTTACGTCTAAATTTGTCTGTGACTAAATATATTAGTCGGTTTCATCCGCGTAAAAAACACCGACTCAGCCTCAGACTCCGATCGATTATATACATATATACTTCCCTATTAAAATTAGATTTTGCTAGCACTAATTATTTTCCTAAAATTAAAGTTACCCGCTATATCAGCTCTCTGTCAATTAAAGTCCCGTCAAAGACGGTCCAGCTGTTTCGGAGATTAGCCGGAATAAACAGCCAGACAGACAGACAGCCAGACAGTCTTTTATTAATTATTTTTTTTTCTTTTAAGTACCGTATATACTTCCATAAGCATTGAGTAAAAAGCTGTTATTTCGCTATTACAATCAGACACTACAATTTTTATATATTTGATAAATTTATGAAATAAAATTAGAAATTGTGTAATGTATACGAAACATTAGCCGTGTGGTGGCGGCTCGTTAAAAGAATACTACCACTCCATCTCATCCAATGGATCTCGTAAAAGGCGAGTAAGGAATTAAACTGCACTGTGCACCCAACAGCGCATGGTGGCGATGGGCTCACTAGCTATCACACCAAGTGCATTATATTGTTTTGGTGAAACGTGGATTGTGGCAGTCATCTGTTTATGTAGTTAGTGCCCAGTTTCTGACTACCCCTTATGGGATACAGTCGTGATCTTATGTATGTATGGATATATACGAAACATTAAGAACACCATAACATAGCCTCAAGTAATATTCATTTACCGTTCGTGACTTGCACCATTGTATCTTTCATCTCGGATAAACAAGTCGACGAGTTTCGGATTTTCTTAAAGCGGGTTGTTAAATAAAATTCAGCACCATCAACGGTTTTGGTGGACCGCGAGTATGCAAATTGACGCTAGGGATTTACTTTTTTTTATTTTCGGAAGTACCGCAGAAAATTTCTAAGCCACTGCTTTGCATTGTAAAATGACTATTGTATAGAACTGTTTTGTAGGGCATTTTTTGTGATAAGATATTTTTTCTGATGTCCGACAGAGAAGAATAGAACCTACCTCTTTCCTACCGAGGCATCGTAAGAGGCGACTAAGGTGTTGTACGGACAGCTGCCACATACATCATATTTATGAACAGGTGCCATTGGTCGAGGCTGGTCTGCTCGAGTTTGAAATGCATTGATTAATTTGTTATTGAATCTTGTCTAACAATTTGTCATGGGGCGTGCTTTGGATTTCTATGAGACTGTTCTTTGTAAATTTATTTAAAATAATAATATATAATCGTTTGAGAAAACTAAAAAATACACTTTATAGAGAAAACCAAACTAAAAAGTAAGAAATAAATTTTAATAAATTTGAATTAAGAATAGTGTAAAAAATTCTAATAAATATAAATGAATAATACTGTTAATAAGAAAAAAATGTTTTATTTAAAAAAAGCGTGGGGTGCTCTATATAAAGCGTATTTTTTAGTTTTTTCAAACTATTATTTATTTTCTACTTTTTAGTTTTGTTTATTTATGAAAGCAAGTTTTTTAATCTATTATTTATTTCGTTAAAAACTAATTTAAGACGGTGGCCTATATAATACATACATATTAGCGCAATCTATTGAGTAATTTAGTTGGATTTTCTATAAAAGCGAGTTTTTTTTAGTTTTTTTAAACTATTATTTACTTTGTTACAAACTAATTTAAGACGATAGCCTCTATAACAGGAATATATTAGCGTCATCTATTGAGTAATTTAGTTTGATCTTCTATAAAAGCGTGTTTTTTTAGTTTTTTTAAACTATTATTTTTTTATTTTTTTAGTCGAATCATTGCATTGTCATCGGTCTTTGACAGGTGTGCAAAATTTGAATTAAATCGGATCGTTCAAAGTGGGAGAAAATCGAGCCCTAAGGAGTCGGTTACAAACATACAAACATACAAGTGAAGCTAATATAAAGCGTATAAAAAAGAAGATACCTAAGGAGTTTCTTTCGCCCGTCACAGGTTACATTACGAAACGGTGGTAGACTGTAAAAAAAATACGTTGATAAACGAAATTTATGTTTCTTAGGTTATAGAATAAATAATTTTTTATTTCATTTCATTTCAGTCAGTTATTTCAGTTTCAGTTATTTGTGCAGATTTATTTTTAATGTATAAAGTGACGAAACAAACAAAACGTTCACCTAATGGTAAGTGCAACGTCCGCCCACAACAAATGTGTCTCCCAGAATATTTCAAAGCGAAACACAGTAATGCTTGCACACTACTGCTTCACGGCAGAATAACTGGCCTTACGGTGGTACCTACCTATACGGATTCCTGCATAAGAATACTACCACAACTAAAATTTTCCAGTGAAGGTTTCTTCACAATGATTTGCTTCGACGCCGCGCACATGGTAAATCAGCTCTTAAAATAACTAACTTTAGAGGTAATGGCATCGGGGATCGAACTCCAGTCACTCGCGTACTATAAACTTAAAGCGAGTGCCTGGTCCCTAAGCAGACATGACTCAACCCGTAATGAGCAGCGTGGCGGACTTTTGTCGGCTCTAAAACCCTCTCAGAAATGAGAGGAGGCCTGCGCTTAGCTGTGGGATATTTATAGGTTGAGACCTCACGTTTTTTTTAAGAACTCGTGATTGTAAAGATAAATGCGACCGAATTAAAAAGCCTTTTCAAGAACTTTATTAGCATTTACTAGCCTTACTACGTTAACGCTAAGAAAATCTTTATTATGCATTTGGTCGACTAATTACTATTTGGTTTGTTGCAATGTTTTTTCTTCGTTGCTTCTTTGAATTTCTTCATCTAAACTAACTTCTATTTGAAGTACATCTTCTGAGGGAATTGAATCATCCAGTTGTTTTATGTTCCCGAGCGCTGAAACAGCTTACGTAACAACTCAACCTACTTGGAGCAAAGTGCGACCCGATCATTGCGCGGCCTCACCCCAACCCAGTTTATAACATTGTCAACAACTATGGCCTCACATGCAAAAGCAATCAAAAGTATATGTGGTAGCATTACCCGTTTCAACGCTTTGCCTCGAGTGTAATTGAGTTTTCTTAGTATATCCTTCAGTTTGATACCAAAGAAAAGTCTACATACGTATTAAATATTCTTGAAATTCCTATAAATTTTTACAATTTCAAAATTTTTCATGTTTCAGAGTCAACATCTACTGTTAAAAATAAAAATGGCGTACAACTTAAATTAGAATATTTGAATTAGATTCCAATCCAGGAATCTCTGTACCGGCCGCGGCTTAAGAGAATCTACCTCCCCATCTCATCTCGTGTATGTCGTAAAAGTCGACGGAGGGAAAATGAAAACCAGGAGATGGGCAGCGGTATCTTTATGGAATATCTTAATAAATAAACTGCAGTTAGTTTATGAGGCCTATGTTCAGCAGTGGACTAGTGCTAGGCTGAAAAGACGATGATGATGAATTGTTCATTTTATACTTATTTAAAAAAATTATGCCCACACTAAGATTTCTCCGATAATGTGTGTGTGTTTTACAGATATCACATGCACATAGGAATCCTACTGGTGGTAGGATTCCTATGCAGGAATCCGTCTAGGTAGGTACCACCCCAGGGCCAGTTATTCTGCCGTGAAGAAGTAGTGTGCAAACATTACTGTGTTTCGGTTTGAAGGGCCTTGTGAGCTAGCGTAATCACAGGGCATATGAGACTTAAGAACTGATGTCTCAGGGTCACGGGCGCAGTGTGGTGTCACACAGAAAAATTCTGGGTGACACAGCAATTGTTGTGGGCGGACTTTGCACTTACCATCAGGTGAACGTCTTGCTCGTTCCGTCACTTTTATAAAAAAATGCACATCACAACCAGACCCGAAAACAATCAATTTGTGTTTTTGCACAAATGTAAGCCTCAGCTGGGATTTGTACCCAGGACTCGAGGCGTAGAAGTCAGGTGCTTTTACCACAAGGCCACGCTGGTCCATGCTGGTGGAATTCCTGTGCAGGAATCCGATCGGGTAGGTAGTCATTCTGTCGTCAAGTAGTAGTGTGCAGACATACATTGATCCCAATGGAACTGATAGCTAGTGGAAAGTAAAAAAAAGTAAAGATTCAGCCTATAGATGTCCCACTGCAGAGCACAGTCCTCCTCTAATTTCTGAGAGGGTTTTGGAGCTAGGAAGAATCCGCCACGCTGCTCCAATGCGGGTTGGCGTACTGCACATGTCATCGAAATGTTTTTTTTATTTCGTAGACATGCAGGTTTCCTCACGATGTTTTCCTTCACCGCCGAGCACGTGGTAAAGCAGCACTTAAAATTGCAGTTAACAATTTTAGTGGTGCCGGCACCGGGAATCGAACCCAGGTCACTCGCATTCTACGAAATTTAAAGCGAGCGCCTAGCCCCTGAGCTACCACGGCTCGTAGCTAATGTAATTACTGGGCATGATGATGATGTTCTCCTAGCCGAATTCAACCACGGCGACAACTTCCGAATCCGAATGTCGAGAGCCATCAAGATGCGCCATCGAAATGCGCAGGAGATATTATAGTGCCACAAGTGTACGCGCAAACACAGCGGCACTCACTCGTCCCAACCTACCCGCGCCTGATGTAACGCTGATGCGACAAGATCGGAGGTAGGCTAGGATGCGGTGTCAGAAACACGGGGACAAACACAACACAACAAGTCCCGAAAACCAACAATTTGTGTTTTAGCAGAAATGTTGGCTCCGGCTGGAATTCGAACCCAGGACCCGCGGCGTAGAAGTCAGGTACTCTGACCACTGGGCCATGCGGTCGTCTGGTTACTAGGCATATGGGACTTAAGAACTGATGTCACAGGGTGACGAATACAGTATGCTGCTGCACAGAAATGCTACACTTACCATCAGATGAGCTGTTGCTCATTATACATACATACAGTCACGCCTTTTTCCCATATAAGGGGTAGGCAGATGCCACACATGTAGCCCACTTTTCGCACCCGTGGCAATCGGGACGTTACGGGTGGCGAACCACGTCGCTGCCATTCTGGTACAGCCTATAGGTGTCCGTCAGAGTAGAATAACATCTACCTCTTTCCTTTCATGGTACTGAAGAGTGAAGAGGCGACTATCCTGCGGACAGCCTTTTATCAGTGCAGACCAACACTATAATATGCAATGCTGTCACTATACTGCTCGTGGCAACGCAAGAATTTTTTTTACTCCTCATTATCAAGAGTAAAATGACGTTTTGGACTTGGAATTTAATAAAAAAAAAACATCATTTTATTTTTAGTAGACAAAGAGTGACAGATAACTTACCGGTGTTGTTTATAACTTGTGTCTCGTTTGTTTAGATATCGTTAGCATCGTGCTCGCTTTAGAGACATCCGCTTTGATTAATGATACGAGTATTTTAGCATTACATTGTGATTAATGAGTAATGTTCATTAAATGTTAAAAAAAATATTTCCTCTGCGCAGTCTCTTTACTTCTTCTAAATGTGACATAAATATCGAAACATTTTCTTCAAATTGGAGATAAAAAAAATGTTGTTGCAAAAGATGTACAGTAACGTTCGATTCATTTTCAAATACCGATTTCAATCGAGCCCACATCACAGCTGCATTGCCATAATTTAAAATATGGGTAAAAAGGCCTTTTCTCATTCGAAAAATAATAATTTCGCATCGTTTTTCCAGAATGCCTCTTCTTTCTTCTCATCGACCATTGTATCCTCTCTTTTCAATAAGTGCCAGTATAGACCTCTTCCTTTTAACAAAATTTCAGTCTGAAATTTCCACGTTGGCCAATCATCGCCGCCATTAACTTTAAGCAACGTGCTATTTTGTTGTTCCATCTTTTCTTCGAAACTCTCTGCCTGGGCCCATAACCTGTTGAGGTATAATTGCGCAGTTTGTTACACTCCACAATATGCTGTATCATCCAGAATGTTTCTTTGTGGCACCACACTGAACACGCCTCCCTTAGACATCGGTTCTTGAGTCTCACATGCTGAGAGATTACACTAGTCCAGTCCAACTTTAATCTTATTTAAGTGAAGGCATCCGCGTAGTAATAGCCGTGTGGTGGCGGCTTAAGAGAATCTACCACGCCATCTCTTCCCGTGGGTGTCGTAAAAGTCGACAGAGGAAAAATGGGAACCAGGAGACGGGCAGCAGCATCTTCCTTGACCATCCGAATAAATAAACTGCGGTTGCTAACCCGCCTGCCAAGCGTGGCAACTATGGCAACATTACCTCAAAATGTGAGCTACGACTTTTGTATCAATAAGCAACTTTTGTATTAATAAGCTTATACGCTGATATGATGATGATGATCCGCGTAGTTCTGTTACGTTCAGTTAACTAAAATATTTCAGCATTGAGCGTCTTAACACAGTTCCCTTCATGAAGGTGTGATTTAGTGTATATCCCAGAAATACTATTTATCAATTCCAACTAACGTACAGAGCCGGATCCTCGGGAAAGGGGAAACTCGACGAGAATGGCCCAACTTGCGACTTGAGTTACAGTTTGTAATTAAAATGCATGCTATTATGGCGTCTGTAACAAATTGCGTTTCTATGTAAACCGCTTTGTTCAACGCGGATTTTGATAATGATTTCCTTTTTTCTGCTCGGTTCTTAAATTATGATCTTAAATTTATTAAGCTTAGTGAATCATTACTTATATAAAGAATAAATGTTAATTTAAGTGACATTATTTATTTGTCTTTTTAATTGGATTAATAAGTGACGCAGCCGTGGTAGCTCAGGGGCTAGGCGCTCGATATAAATTTCATAGTACGCTAGTGACCTGGATTCGGTCTCCGGTGCCGGCACCTCTAAAATTGTTATTTTAAGTGCTGATTTACCACATGCTCGGCGGTGAAGGAAAACATCGTGAGGAAACCTGCATGTCTGAGAAATAAAAAAATTCGAAAACATGTGGAGTCCGCCAACCCGCATTGGAGCAGCGTGGCGGATTATTCCTAGCTCCAAAACCCTCTCAGAAATGAGAGGAGGCCTGTGCTCAGCAGTGGGACATTTATAGGCTGAAACTTTACTTTTTTTTATAAGTGACGAAATGAGCACGTTCACCTGATGGTAAGTGCAACGTTTGCCCATAACAAATGCTGTGTCACCCAGAACATTTCTGTGTAATACCATACTGCTCTCGTCACCCTGACACATCAGTTCTTAAGTCTCATATGCCCTGTAATTACACTAGCTCACAGTGCCCATCAAACCTGGATGATGGATGTTTAAATGTTTGCACACTACTGCTTCACGGAAGAATAACTGGCCCTGGGGTTGTACCTACCTAGAAGGATTCATGCATAGGATCCCTACCACCAGTTCTCGTTTCATCATACATACATGTTATTTATGTTACTTTTAAATTATAATTATGAAATTATTATCCACCTTTCAAATTATGTTAAGAAATATGTACTACGTAAAAAAAATTAAGTCCAGTCACCTTAGATCATTCTTTAGTACTTGCATGTCTAGTTGACGACCGCGTGGCCTAGTGGCCAGAGTACCTGACTTCTAAGCCGCGGGTCCTGGGTTCGAATCCCAGCCGGAGCCAACATTTGTGCTAAAACATAAATTGTTGGTTTTCGGGTCTAGTTGTGTTGTGTTTGTCGCCGTGTTTCTGACACTGCATCCTAGCCTACCTCCGATCTTATCGCATCAGCGTTACATCGGGCGCGTGTAGGTTCGGACGAGTGAGTGCCTCTGTTTTGCGCGTACACTTGTGGCACTAAAATATCTCATGGGCAGTTGATGGCTCTCGACAGTAGTCGACAGATGTCGCCGTGGTCGAAATCGGCTAGGAGAACATCACTTGCATGCCTAAAAGAGGATGTGCTTTCTAATCGACTCGTCAAGGTGGTAGGATTCCCATGCAGGAATCTGTCTAGGCAGGTGCCACCCCAGGGTCAGTTATTCGGCCGTGAAGCAGTAGTGTGCAGGCATAATTGTGTTTCGGTTAGAAATACACTGAGAGCTAGTGTAATTACTGGGCAATTGAGACTTAAGAACTAATGTCTCAGGGTGACGGGAGCAGTGTGGTGTCACACAGAAATGATCTGGGTGATACATTTGTTATGGTGAGACATTGCACTTACCATCGGGTGAACGTTTTGCTCGTTTCGTCACTTTCACAAATAAAAAAGGTCAATTTCCCAAATTTAAGATACTGCTCTTGTAGGACAATATATAACACTAATAAACACATCTGATTATATCAATACACATTTCATTTTCTTCATTATGTTCTTGAACGTCAGTTACTCTGTATGTATGTACGTATAGTCACTATAGCGCCCGAACATCTTAACGTATAGACTCCATTCTTTTCTGAGCTTCAGAATCACGCTGTCTATTGTAGAGCCTATTAAATATCACTAGCTTGATCCTTGTGGAATCATCATCATCGTTTCAGCCTATCATTAGTCCATTGCTGAACATAGTCCTCATCTATAGATTTTCTTATCTGGGGATTTTGCCATAGTTGCCACGCTTGGCAAGCGGGTTGGAAACCGCAGTTTATTTGTTTGGATGTTCCAGGAAGATCCTGTTGCCCAACTCCTGATTTTAATTTTCCAACTGTCGACTTTTAAGACACCCACAATATGAAACAGGGGGAAAGATTCTCTTACCACACGGCGTGGTATGTTTATAAAAATTATATGTTTATTTTTATTTTGACTTTTCTTAAAAACCGCGTTCAGTAACTATGGCCAAAACATGAATAACTACCGATAAAACGTGAGTTATCAATAATAAATTATTTTTACAAAAAAAACTTTTGGATAATCCGAATTTTTCTCTCTACTCGGCATAACAATGTAATCTGTAGACTAATATTATAAAGAGGAATGATAAGATTTTTTGTATGTTTGGTTTTAATGAATAAACTCAAAAACTACTGAACCGATTTTAAAAATTCTTTCACCTCTATACAACTACATTATTACAGACTAACATGAGTTGTGTTAAATTTAAAAAAAACCGAGATCCCTACGAAAATTGCTATGGTGTAACTAACGGTATTAAAAATTTACTGATAAAAGTCATTATATGGCTGCAAAAATAATTGATGATAAAGAAAATAATGTAATACATTTTCATAGTACTTATCCATTACTCACGAAAAAGTCCGCGAGGCTATATGTCTAACTATTATAGTTAAGTCACAATAACCGTGTTTTGTTCAAATTAGTCTATCAAAACAGGGGTGGAATCATAAGATGATGACATTCTTATGATGATATTAATCCTTATTCTACAAAAAAGGTTCATAGTCAAGGTCGATTATGTACATGTAATTTCATCTTTAAATTATTAGAATCGGACCTATCGTTTAGAAGTTTCGTCGTGTATCAAAATGCTAAAAGTACCGAAAATGCCGCGGTGTGAGCGAGCAGCCCTTCGCTCGGCCGCGCTACTCGCGAATAGACTTAAGATCTATTTATTACTTACCTACACATATAATTTTTTGTAAACTACAAACAATTTAATAGTAGTTTGTAATTTTAATTATATATTTATTTTATTTGAAAACATAACTTCGAAACGCTCTATAAAGAATACAGCGGCTGCGGTGTCTCTCGAACGCCGCGCCGCCGCCCGGCTTCATGCAACTTTGGCATCAACGAGGTGCGCGGCTTCCATTGCGCAGCGGCCGAGAGCGGTCGTTTTATTTTGCTTCCACGACATCAAATATTGGCTATATTTCATATCTCATATGTTCCCATAAATAAAACATTATTTTGGTAAAATAACATAATTTTATCTGAGCAGCTGCAGAGCCGCTGATGAAAATAGTCGCTACAAAAAATGTTAGTGTAAGCAATTGTGGTTGTTCCATTTGTCCAAATAAAGTACTAATTTATCTTTCTAATATCTATCTACCCGTGCGAAACCGGGGCGGATCGCTAGTACTATATGTATTAATAACATAAACTTATTGAACGTATTACATTATCTATAAGTTATACTGACATTAAAAAAGGCTGAGAGAGTCGCGAGTGAAACCTTAATTTCATAAATCATGCAAATTTTAGCGGACGTGCTCAGCATGTAGAATATTATTATTGATTCTGATGAAGTAAGATTCTTGTCAAACGTTAATCCATCGATATATCAAACAATAAAACATCGTTGACTTTGAATATACAGGCAAGTGGAGTAATCTTATTTTTTATCCCATGGATCCTACGATCGAGATACGTGGCCTTATAATTTATTCCAGATAAGGAAGTAATTCTGTACCAAATTTCGGCCTAAGAGAATCTAACAACCCATGTCGTCGTTAAAGGCGACAGAGGTAAAATTAAAACCTGGACATAGACGCAGCATCTTCCTGGAACAGCTACATAAATAAACTGCGGTTGCCAATGCGCCTGCCAAGCATGGTAACTATTGCTAAATTCCCGCAATCTTTAAGGGACGCCTATGACAGCAGTGGACTTGTGTTAGGCTGAAGTAAGTAAGCCGTTGCGACATAGCTAACTAACAAAAACACACTTTTACTGGAGGTAAGAATACTCCTTGCAGGAATACGTTTTGGAAAAAGGCGTCAATAACGCCTTTTTCCCATATAAGGGGTAGGTAGAGGCCTAATATGTAGCCCTCTCTTCGCCCCATCCAGGAAACGAGACTTAACGGGTGGCGAACCACAGCGCCGCTATTTTGGTATGAGTAAAAAAAAATCTGGCTCTCCGCTGCGTTTCCACGAACATCACGAACAGCATTGCATATTACGGTATTATTCAATATATATGCCATACCACTCGTTTGCCGCGGGGCGTAAAGTGGGCTACGTGTGTGGCCTCTGCCTACCCTTAATATGGGAAAAAGGCGTTATACAAATTAAAAGTTTGAGTGAATAAAATCGAATATTTACCGGGCAGCAGTTAGCTCAAATATTAATTAAGATTTGTGTATTAATAAGTCTTGGCTATGTCCTCCACCTATAAATGTAATTTGGAATGTCATTTATACCACAAGAATAGACGAGATAAGAGGGATAACGCAAAAGACACGATGTATACGTCACAGCAGTTGAATGCGACAAAAAACAAAAGACGCACAGCGGCGCCCGTCTATCGCTGCTCTTTTCAAAAGTAAAGAAATGCTCAGCCCTCGTGTTTATGCTCTTTTAGAGTTTTTAATGGTCTCTATCTTATTCTTAGCTATAAATTTATTTTTATACAAATAAGTAGAATTGAAGTGTATGTTTGTAATATCAAAGTAACAGCTTATTACTAAATGCATATGAAAGTAACGGTACTTACAAGAAAAAAGAAAAAAATAAAATATTTGTTTGTTTCGGCTAATCGCCGAAACGGATGAACCGATTTTGACGGGACGTTCACTTGCCGATAGCCGATGCCCTAAGCAGTAACTTAGCCTACTTTTATTTTAGAAAATAATTAGCCCCTGGGCCAGTCATTCTCCCGTGGTGCAGTGATGTGCAAACATTACTGTGTTTTGGTCTGAGGGGTAATTATAGGTAGTGTAATCACTGGGCATGTAAGACTTAATAACTGATGTCTCAGAGCGACGGGCGCCGTAAGGTGCCACGCAGAAATATTCTGGGTGACACAGAGCCTGTTTCGAGCACACGTTGCACACGTTTTACTCGTCTCGTCACTTTATCCGATAAAAACAAAAACTTTGTAGGTCAGACTGTGATTAGTTGAAATAATTTTTGATTGCTACTTCACTTAATGTATTACCGTAGCGAAATAAAATAGAAAATCAGCGATAAACACCTACAGAAAATGGTATTTTTTTAATGGATAAAGTGACGAGACGAGCAAAACTTTCACTTGATGGTAAGTGCGACGTCTGCCCATAACAAATGCAGTGTCACCCAGAACAACGAGTGGCACCACACTGCGCCCGTCACATTGAGACATCACTTCTTAAGTCTCATATGCCCTGTGATTACACTAGCTCTCTGTGCCCTTCAGACCGAAACACGGTAATGTCTACTCACAACTGCTTCACGGCAGAATAACTAGCCCTGGGGTGGTACGTACCTAAACAGATTCCTGCGTAGTAATCATACCTCCAGTTATAACTGGCCTTGGAGCACTAATGAGCACCAAAGGAATTCATCAAAGGAACATTGCAAAATACTGGTGGTAGGATTCTTATACAGGAATCCGTCTAGGTAGGTATCACCCCAGGGCCAATTATTCTGCCGTGAAGCATTACTGTGTTTCAGTTTGAAGGGCACTGTGAGCTAGCGTAATCACTGAACATTTGATACATAAGAACTGATGTCTCAGGGTGATGGGCGCAGTGCGGTATCACACAGAAATATTCTGGGTGACACAGCATTTGTTGCGGGCGGACGTTGAACTTACCATGAGGTGAACGTTTTGCTCGTTCCGTCATCTCACACAAAAAAAAAATACTAGAGCGACAAACCGCGCCAGCTAACGACTCCGACAAAGCCTAGCAATTAACAATGCAATGAACACAAACAATCGCGTTCAACGACGACCAAACAAACAGAAAAATAATTTTCCTCTCGTTAAATTTTCGCGCTTCATATTGCTGGAAACAAAATTGATTGTCAGTCCCATCCCTTAAACCAGCCTCTTTGTGCACAAATATTTCGCCTCCTTTAAGTCGTAATTGCTCGATTCTCTCCCCCGTTTCTTACAAAAACGGCGCTTAATATGGTGTTATTAAAAATGAAGATTATTTTTTAGAGATCAAGCAATTATGGACACTCGTGGAAGTTAATAATCTCTGAAGCTTTTAAAACGAATATTTAATGGAAGTTAAAATTGGTTTTGTGACATTTTTTTTTATTTTCAACTTTATTTATAACCAGCTTATGCCCGCGACTTCGTCCGCTTGGATATTATCTAGATTAAATGTCCCGTGGGAACTATTTAATTTTCCGGGATAAGAAGAATCCCATGTCCGTCTCCAGGATACAAGCTATGTCTGTGTCAAATTTCATCAAGATCGGTTCAGCGTTTGAACCGCGAAAAGGTAACAAACAGTCAGAGAGACAGAGATAGTTACTTTCGCATTTATAATATTAGTAATTGAACGTAGTAAAGTAACAACCTATAAATGTCCCACTGCTGAGCACAGGCCTCCTCTCATTTCTGAAATTGTTTTTGGAGCGGGTAAATTCCGGCAAGCTGCACCAATGCGGTTTGGCGGACTTCACATGTCCTCGGAATATTTCTATTCCTCGGATATGCAGGTTTCCTCACGATATTTTCTTTCACTGAGCACGTCGTAAATCAGAACTTTAAATTGTAGAACAATTTTAGAGGTTGGCACTGGGGATCGAACATAGGTTAGTCGCGTACTATGAAATTAAAGGCGAACTCCCGGTCCCCTGAGCTACCACGACAACATAATATACAAAAAAATCTCTATATAAGTGTTTCTGTGTGGTTTGAAAACATCATTTTTTCGCAGTAATAGCTGCTTGTTTGAAGATGTTTTTTTAGTTTGCGTCTGAACGGCGGTAGATTGTAAAGAAATGACGTTTGACGAACGAAATTTTTATTTCGTACCTACGAAAAATAAATTTATAATTAGCCGTGTGGTAGCGGCCTAAGAGAATCTACCACCCCATCTCATCCCGTGGGTGTCGTAAAAGTCGACAGAGGGAAAATGAAAACCAGGAGATGGGCAGCAGCATCTTGCTGGAACATCTGAATAAATAAACTGCGGTTGCCAACCCGTCTGCCAAGCGTGGCAACTATGGCAAAATCCCCCCAAAACGAGAGCTACAAACTTTTGTGGCAATCTATGGGGGAGGCCTATGTTCAGCAGTGGACTATTGATAGGCTGAAACGACGACGACGACGACGACGAAAAATAAAGAATTTAATTTAATTTTCATTCCTTTCATTTCATCTATAGGGGAGGCCTATGTTCAACAGTGGACTAAGATAGGCTGAAATGATGATGATTAATACTGAGGGGCACAATTCAAGTTTGTTAAATCGTACGATCCTCCATATGGTTACTAATTTCGTGTATCTTTTAAAAGCAACAGGCATAACAAATTTTAACATAACACGATCGTAACATTGTTTCTAAACCATACAAAGAACAAACTCGAAAGTCGTACGTGTGGAAACAGGCAAAATTTTACTAAATGCAAAACGTAACTTCTTAGACAACTTTTCTCGTATTTGTATTACAGACTTGCAAAACAAGCCGCTTCGAGTTGTTCTAAATATAAACCGTTTTCAGGAAACTTAAACACATTATACAAGTAAAACTTGCATTCCGCTTCATAGCAATTCTGAGTGTATATTCGATGTTCTATTAAATAAACGTAATATTCTCCAGAGTTGTTTTCCAGTTCAATTTTGGCGGATGATAGGGGCAATTAAAAATATGTTTAGGAGAGGCCGATTTATGTGGAAGAAAATGACGAATCGAGGAAATCGAACACTTGATGTTATTTTTAATTTTTTTATTGGATAATGTGACGAGACGAGCAGAGAGTTCATATCATGGTAAGCGCAACGTCTGCCCATAACAAATGCGGTATCGCCCAGAACATTTGGCACTACACTGCGGCCGTGACCTGGAGACTTCAGTTCTTAAGTCTCATATGCCCAGTGATTACCATAGCTCTCAGAGCCCTTAAGGCCGAAACACAGCGATGTTTGCACACTACTGTTTCACGACAGAATAACTGGCTCTGCGATGGCACCTACCTAGACGGATTTCTGCACAGGAATCCTACCACCAGTAAACTGTTCAGAAATAGAAATTAGATTAAAACATTTTATCAGCCGCTAATAAAACTGAAACTAAAATAAAATATAGCTTTAGTCATGTCTTACATTAAGCATTAATAAGATTTCTAGGGGATAAGTGTCGTTTGAAAAGTGAATGAATGAATTATTGTATACGCAATGCTGCAAGAAGAAAACATGGGTGCAGTTCACATGCGGTAAAAGCCTTCAGAAAACTAAATTTCGAGAGAACGAGACGAATTTAGAGTATCAGGGGAAGGATAATTGCAGGATTTATTACATATAATACAGACTCCAACTAAATAATTAAGAAAGAAGAAAGAAAAAGAATTTATTAACTAGAAACGGATGTACACAAATTAATACCTAAAATAAAAGTATGGAAATTATACGCCGTACTCCTAGCAAACAAGGTTGACAACTCAGCATACACTGCGGCGGAAGCGATTTCCGTCACAGCACTGTTCAACCCCCGTTGCACTCCGATGTCGTTAATTATTTGAATTGAATAATTATGATATTACTGAAATAATTTATAAAATAGTATTAAAATTTGAAAAAAATACGTAGCTTTCTGATATATTAATTCCGTAAAACAATGGATTTTATCGTGGCGAATCTTATTTCGTGCAAGCAAAACATACCAATAAAATTAAATTCTATAAGATATTCTAATCGATACCTTTTTGTATATAGTTGTTTCCATCTTTACAACAAAGGATTGCAATTATTAAGAAACACAATTACACAATTAAAATAAAATAAACTTGAAAGAATATAACAACGAGCAGAAAGAAGCAATATTTTTAGCAAATACGACCAATCACTTAACATATCGAAGGTATGTAAAATAAAACAAAACATTTTACAAGCTACACCGTGCCATCTATTGGCACGGTGTAGCTTGTTGAAAAAGGAAAAAAAAAAAACTATATTTATCCTTGAATTAAAATAATCCAATAAATTTGTTTTTAGAACTGTTGTAAGAGGCAGCACGGCAATTAGCACAGTAATGACTTATCATAGATAATAATGATAATCGAACAGATTACAGGACAACCAATGTCGAAACTCACTCGCGCCGCCCTCAATTCTTCAAATCTCCATCTCGCTCAAGGGCCATACGATTTAGGTATGTACACAACTAGATGAACTTATAATGTTTTCTTTTATTTACGCGAATATTACACATTTAAATAAAACTACTTTTTTACGGATTTTATCGCGTTTAATTTTGAACTATTTTTACCCGACGTTTCGGACGCTTTACAGCACCCATGGTCACGGGGGGACTGAGGTGACAGTTGTCCCGATGTCATAGTTAACCCGGAGTACCTTCAGCTTTTAATTATTATTTCATCATCCCAACCATTACATCAGATTTGATAGACCACAAATCCTTGCAAAAGAACACCGATTCCTACCAAGGATGATTCGCGAGGCTATCGAAATTAAAAAACATCCTAATTTCAATAGGGAAGATGGTGGTAACTAAAGTATGAAATAATTGGTTTGGTTTGTATTTGATCAATATATCTTTGAAATACAGCCTCAATTACTGTTTTTGATCTTGTTATCGAGCTAAAATCGAAGATTTGGACGAATTCGAAAATATACATATGATAGAAAACACTGTATATTGTGTTCTGTCTTATTCTCTCGCAGGCTAAATCCTATAGATGTATACTCGTATGTCTGTCTCTTTTTAGTATTACTTTTTCAGGTTTCAAATCACAACAATTCTAAAGTTTTTACTTCAAAAACCAAAATAAAACAGTTTTATAATACGATTTATGTAAAACAGGGGAGTTCTTCGCACAGTTCGCACAGAAAGCGATAACTTCAAAAAACTATAAATTGTAGAATTTTTATTTCTCAAATAAGTCCGACAACAAAATAAAGTGTGTTCAGATCTAATCTATGACTTTTTAATGTGTGTATGAAACACGGGGACAATCACAACACAACCAGACCCGAAAACCAATAATTTGCGTTTTAGCACAAATGTTGGCTCCGGCTGGGATTCGAACCCAGGACCCGCGGCTTAGAAATAAGGTACTCTGACCACTAGGCCACGCGGTCGTCGATTTTCGACTTTTTAATAGCAATGACTTGACTCAAGTACGGTGTGATTTTTTTTATTTATTGTTACTGTCAAATAAGGGTCAATCACTAAGGACTTGGGACTTAATGCCTTTTGGCATTCTCTGCCGGACCACTCCGGCTCGCGGTGGAAAAAAATATGACAGGTGTGAATTATTGTACTGAAAGAAATCTAACTAAATTTTCATTATTATATATACATATATACAATGATAATTATAATACAATAGTAGCTCAGGGGCCTGGTGCTCGCCTTTAATTTCATAGTACGCGAGTAACCTGGGTTCGATCCCCGGTGCCAGCACCTCTAAAATTGTTCTACAATTTTAAGTGCTGATTTACCACGTGCTTAGCGGTGAAGGAAAACATCGTGAGGAAACCTGCATGTCCGAGGAATTGAAATATTTCGGGGACATGTGAAGTCCGCCAACCCGCATTGGAGCAGCGTGGCGGATTCTTCCTAGCTTCTAAACCCTCTTTAGAAATGAGAGGAGTCCTGTGCTCAGCAGTGGGACATTTATATGCTGAAACTTTACTTTTTTTCCTTGAATAAGAAACATAAAAAACGGGAAAGTATATACTCAAATTCGTCGGATATCATTAAATGAAACTAATTAATTAATTACTGTAGTATTCACGTCAATATTTCTCTAGAAAATATTGTCAGACCAGTTTTTAGAATGCAGTTATTAAATAATACCTATCGTTTAAGAACATATTCTCAGTGCAACAGATGTAAGTTCCTGAAAAAGGAACTAAAAGTATACGACAACTTTTCTCGTGGATTTTTCGTTCGCCGATGAGTTACGGCTGTCGGCACCCACCTCTAAAACAGAAAGCACGCCTCGTGCAAGTAATACTCAGCTTTATTTGTCGGTCGCGTTATTGGAAACGACGCGACGCCTCGTTTTATCGCACGATCTCGGAATTTGTGTCTGGAATTTATTCCACTCTATATTGAGCCTCTATTGTGTTTTTTGCATGAATAATTCACATGTGTTTATACGGCCGTGTTTGGATTACGTCGGTCGCATGTAAAGGCTTAAAAAACTGGTGCATTTCCCATTCAAACTGTTTACCGTCATGCAAGATTTGAATCGATCCTTAACGGAATAAGTATAATTTGAAAGCTAAAAACGATAACATTTGGTATGACTGAATGAAGGAATGGTATTTATTAAATGTACCGTCTAGGTAGGTACCACCCCAGGGCCAATTATTCTGCCGTGAATCAGTAGTGTGGAAACATTACTGTGTTTCGGTTTGAAGGGCACTGTGAGCTGGCGTAATCACATGGCACATGAGACTTAAGAACTGATGAAATGAATGAACTGACCCTGAGCCTCATGGTGATGGGGACAGTGAGGTGTCACACAGAAATTCAGGGCGACACAGCATTTGTTATGGGCAGACGTTGCACTTACCATCAGGTGAACGTTTTGCTCGTTTCATCACTATACACAATAAAAAAAAATGAAAATCGTCTACGAATAAATGGAGATAATTGTAAAGAGACAGCCTATTAATTTTTCACTGCTGAGCAATGGCCTCTTCTCATTACTAAAAGCGTTTTGGCTGCAGGAAGAGTCCGCCACGCTGCTACAATGCAGGTTGGCCGACTTCAGATTCCGCTAAATATCGTAATAGGTGACTGTGATCTGAGTTCAATCCATTGTGGTGATTTGGCACTTGTACTGCGCTGGCGGAAAAAACATCTTGTGGAAACTTGCATATCTGAGGAAGAAACTAGTACTGAAGTAAAATTGAAAATCAGTAATAAAATTAGCAAATTTTATTATCATCATATATATTCCTGGTTGTAGGATTCCTATGCAGGGATCCGTCTACGTAGGTACCACCGCAGAGTCAGTTACTCTGCCGTGAAGCAGTGGCGTGCAATCGTTACTATGTTTCGGTCTGAAAGACACTGAGAGCTAGTGGGCTAGTGGGGAACTGAGACTTAAGAGCTGACGTCTAAGCGAGACAGCCGCAGTGTGTTGCCATACGGAAATATTCTGGTTAACACACCATTGCTATGGGCGGACGTTGCACTTACCAGCAGGCGAACGTTTTGCTCGTCTCGTCATCATTATCAACGGCGCGGTAAAAAAAAATATTTGAAATTAAATTTGCAGCAACACAGACAATGCGTTAAAACAATTTCTGTGTTAATCCTAACAATACGCTTAGACTTGATGTGTTTGTAAATATTTACATATTTTAACGCTACAGAGTAAATCAATCAGAATAAGTAATGCCGCAGGGGAGGGAGACTAGCACTGCGTAAATCCATTTAGAAATACTTGTCGGTTAAGTGAAATAGACTGTTGTATTTGTAAATGTATAGTATACAACACGGACTGATGTTAGAATTTGATATTTTTGTCAAACAAATCTCAATCTTATGTGCTTGAATATTAATAACTTAATCGCGTTTAAGAGTGCACATAAAATTGTCGCTTTCCTCAGTACACTCTTCATAGCCGCGGGGTATAGTGAGCTCAGTAAATATCTGAAACCGATTCGCGGCGTATTGTTGAATCTGTTGCAATCGAGTAAGCAACAGGGTTGTATGGTTGAGATGTTTTGAATAACGACACTTGCATGATGCGTAGAATAATGGAATACACTTTTAAAAGACATAAAATACAAATGAGTCAAACTTAAACATTTTCTTGAGCTACCTACATGAACTATTACGGAAGCCGAAGGTTAATTAAAAAAAAATCTGCTAATTTCAATCAATCTGGCAATTTATGAAATTTAATCTATCGCAGATAAATTTAAAATGTATCGCAGGTGTGTTTTACAGACATAAATTGCACTTGCACAAATCAGTTCTTGGAATGACTATCTATTAGACGAACAAACATTTTTTTTATACTACTACTGCTTCACGGCAGAAGAACTGGCCCTAGGGTGGTGCCTACCTAGACGGATTCCTGCATAGGAATCCTATCACCAGTAAAATTAAATTAATTTATTAGTAATTTGTCGCTGTACGGGATACAACCATGACGGACAGAGTGACAGTGACAGGCGACGCATAACGTCAGGAAAAGCTTTTAATGAGATTATGTGAAATCATACAATCTTACAACACCGCTAAAGCGGTATTCATGACCGGGCGCACCCCCCTCGCGAGGCAGCCCGGGCAATACGGAAGACCTTGAGACGATACTTGCGTGGTTTCCCGGATGGGAACCACTGCAGACGACCAGCTGACTAACTTTTTTTTTTTTATTGGATAAAGTGATGAAACGAGCAAAACGTTCACCTGATGGTAAGTGCAACGTCTGCCCATAACAAATGCAATATTACCCAGGAAATTTCTGTGTAACACCACACTGTGCCCATCACCCTGAGACATAAGGTCTTAAGTCTCATATGCCCAGTGATTACGCTAGCTCACAGTGCCCTTCAAACCGAAACACAGTAATGTTTGCACACTACTGCTTCACGGCAGAATAACTAGCCCTGGGGTGGTACCTACCTAGACGGATTCCTGCATAGGAATCCTACCACCAGTGACTTTATAGCGCCACACTGCGCTAGTCACCATAAGACAACAATTCTTACGTATAATATGCCCAGTAGTACACTAGCTTCCGTGCTCTTCAAATGGAAAACTTGACGACAGAACAATTGGTAATGTGTGGTACCAACCTAAGTTGGTGGTACCTACCTGTGCGAATTGTATCCTACTAATTCTACTGAAATCTTGAGAGGTTGAGGTAATTGTAGCGACCATATGAAATTAAGTATCGTACTGCTAAAATGTATCTTTTGCCAGCTGAGTTGTAAATGATTTTATGGATCGAAAAAAGATAGCTATTAAGAGCTATAAAGCTTCCAATTATACTAAAGTAGTTCGCTACAGTCGCCAAATAGCTGTATCGATTTATCGTAAAGCCGCCCGTGTTTATTATAACGTATCACATGAATGTGGAAATCGTAGCGATGCCAATAGGTCAGAGGTTAGCAAGCTTAGTAACCAACTAAATGAATTTAAACCGTCATTTATTATAAACTAACTAATTACTACCGACCTAAGACGTAATCGTCAGCAATAAATAAGTACTTCTAATCGTGGACAAAGTATTAAGCTGCATCCCAACGGACTGGTGTTTAATGTCTCTCTAATTCAGACCCCTTGAAGCCTTAATGAATCCTCGCCAACGCTACGAACTTGGCTTTATAATTAAGCTAGGCGAACGTAATTGAAAGGGCCCGTTTTTGATATTCGAATATCGCGTTATTGAAGAGAAGGTTGTAAATATCGATCGTTGATTCATTTGTTCCAATTTGTCCATTCAAAATCAATTCGGAATTAATACGAAGTGAAAATTAAAGTAAAGCCGCGGTGACTCAGCGATCGAGCACTCGCCTTCAATTTAATTTTGTCAAGTAACTTTGCTGGGGAGTTGCGACCTCGATACTGAAATAAACTAAAACACATATAATACATGTGGTGGCGACTTAAGAGAATCTGCCACCACATCTCATCCTGTGGTTGTCGTAAAAGACGACAGAGGGAAAAATGAAAAACAGGAGATGGGCTGCAGCATCTTCCTGGAACATCTGTATAAATAAACCGCGGTTGCCAACCCGCCTGCCAAGCGTGACAACAATGGCAATATCCCTCCAAAATGAGAGCTACAAAGTTTTGGAGGAAATCTTTAGGCCTACGTTCAGCAGTGGACTAGTGGCAGTGAAGTGATGATGACGATGACGTTAAATGCTGTGAGAAAAATTAGGGCGCGGCTTGCGCAGAGGCTAAGCGATAAGTTCCTTCGCTCAAGATCGCGGATTCAAGCAGCGATAAAGATTTGTATGGTCTTCAGAAAGTTTTTCTTTTCTTTCTTTTTTATAGTGAGTAGTTAGTTAGTCAAAAGTTTCGAGAGAGGGTTTCTATGCATATGAAGTTTTTTCTCACGTTTTTCTCGACACAGGAAAAATCCCTGTGTGGAAAAAACCTGCTTGTCACAGAAACAAAAATAAGTCTGTAACGTAACCTACCTGGTGGTAGGATTTTTGGGCAGAAATACGTCTAGGTAGGTGTTACCGCAGTGCCAATTATTCAGCCGTCAAGCAGTTGTGTTTAAACATTACTGGGTTTCGGTCTGGCACTGTTAGCTAGTGTAATAACTAATTGGAGGTGTGGATAAACAGAGAGATGATTAAATGAAACTAATTGTACGGATTTTATCGCGTTTAATTTTGTTATTTATAACCCGACGTTTCGAGTGCTTTACAGCACCTATGGACACGGGGGGACTGAGGTCACAGATGTCCTGATGTCATAGTTAACCCGGAGTACCTTCAGCTTTTAATTATTATTGTAGTATACAAACTGGATTGTGAATGTGGTCTCTCTTACATAGGGCAAACAAAAAGATCAGTGAAAACCCGCGTAAAAGAACACATAGCTGATGTGAAGCATCGCCGCTCCAGGAAGTCTGCAGTCTGTGACCATGTTCTGGATCATCCCAACCATTACATCAGATTTAATAAGCCACAAATCCTCGCAAAAGAACACCGATTCCTACCAAGGATGATTCGCTATGCTATTGAAATTAAAAAACATCCTAATTTTAATAGAGAAGATGGTTGGGTATTACCACCAGCATGGAATCCTACAATTAATTAAAATTAAGTCAAAAACCAAGCATACCACTGCAAGACTTCAAGACACAGTTAGCTCTTTCTGAGTAGATCGGGCCAAAAAATAATAATTAAAAGCTGAAGGTACTCCGGGTTAGCTATGACATCACGACATCTATCACCTCAGTCTCCCCGTGACCATGGGTGCTGTAAAGCACTAGAAACGTCGGGTTATAAATAACAAAATTAAACGCGATAAAATCAGTAAAATTAGTTTCATTTAAATGTGTAGTGTTCGCGTAAATATAAGAAATCATTATAGAGATGATTCACCCAATTCTAGTAACTGACTGAGCCGAGGCCAGCCCCCTTGGGAACCCTCGAATCAGTTACTCTCGCGCACAGGATGCCGAATCGCTCAGAATATCACATACCACGGCTTAGGAAGATTAAGTCCAAGATAAGGAGATACTAAACCTACTATTTACAGGCGGGTATGCCGGCTGGGTTGTCCTTGTAAGAGGAACGTCGGGCTTGGCGACCAGTGCTTGTGATAGCAGGAATTGCAATAAGAATCTACCCATTAAGTGTCTGTGTGCAAGTCCTTAATGTTAGCCTGGCCATCCATGGCCAGAAATTACTACCACGCTAGTTAAAAAGCAAGCTAGTTACAAAGCCTCGCGCGTATTTACGCTGCGGCTAGTGACATTACTGAGAGGGGCATAGCCCCGGACAGTTTCCCGGTGTCCCCTGCGGGGCGCAAGAGATGCCCCATGTTGTAACGCACACTAAGCCCTGCCCACTGCTCCTCGTTTGTTAAACTAGCGACGGTTTCAACAATTACATGTTTCTTTCGACGTATCACGCGGCTCGGTTTGTTTGCGTCGTGCACAATGTTTAAGCAGAAATACGAGTATGTTACGTTCGATAAAAGGTTATCGGTGAACGTCAACAAGACGCATGCGTTCTGAGACCACGAAATTGCCACAAAGACTGAAAATTGGAAACGAGAGCGTTGACTGGGCCAGCACAGTCAAGTACCTCGGTGTCACGATCGACCGGAGGTTATCCATGCATACGCAAGAAACCATCGCGAAGGCTCGGACGGCTCGAGCACTCTTGCGTCCAGTGTTGGTCTTTTCACGAATAAAGGCTGTCCTTACAACACCTTAGTCGCCTCGGTGGGAAAGAGACAGATTGATTGTTGACATTCAGAAGAGCTTTAATCAAGCTTACATTGAAATTTTGACTTTGACTTTAATTGCTGGTGTTGTTAATTAAAAAAAGATATACGAACACCAAATCTTACAAAGTCAAAATGTTTCAAGTAACTTTAATTTCAATTTGTGTAAAAAGTTAGATTATAATTTGCTAAATGTTATTTACATGTTTGATTTACACCTACAGCTACGTCTAGTAAGTTTGACTGTAGCAAATTGATGACATAACAAAGTTTTAATTAAACGGAAACGTATGTTTCTGGAAACTTCGAATAGTAACAGCGAGATTCTTAGAGGTGAACAAACGCAAAATGTAAATGTAGGCTATGACATTTCACCTTTCAGAACATTTGTTAAATAATTTCTGAAGTTTGTTTAGATTGAAGCAGCCGACGAGTACGAATAGACTGTTAATTTTCAAACATGAAAAACTTTCATTTCTACGTAGGAGCTTACAAGAAACGGAAACTTAATATGACGTTCACATTACTTTCAATTTATGCGCGGCGTTCGGAAATGAAACGATTCGCGTTCGTAATAAAGTACAAAATTGAACTGTAAAATATTAACGTTTAGGTATTGTGGGTCGCGCGTTGACGACGTAATGCGGCAATAATTTATTGCTACACGTACACGGAATTTTTATGATTGCAATTGTTTAAGTCGACATTCTTAGTTGTACTCACGCGAAAAACGACTTCGTTTATTAGAATTTTAGTTCGTAACAATATAAATAAATAAACAAAGAAACACATATTTAAATGAAACTAAGTTTACGGATTTTATCGCGTTTAATTTATTACTATTTATAACTCGACGTTTCGAGTGCTTTACAGCACCCATGGTCACGGGAGGACTGAGGTGACAGATGTCCTGATGTCATAGTTAACCTGGGGTACCTTCAGCTTTTAATTATTATTTTTGGGTCCGATCTACGCAGAAAGAGCTAACTGTGTCTTGAAGTCTTGCAGTGGTATGCTTGGGTTTTGATTTAATTTTATTTATTATTGGATCCCAAGCTGGTGGTAATACCCAACCCAACCCAACCATCTTCTCTATTGAAATTAGGATGTTTTTGATTTCAATAGCCTCGCGATTCATCCTTGGTAGGAATCGGTGTTCTTTTGCAAGGATCTGTGGTTTATCAAATCTGATGTAATGGTTGGGATGATCCAGAACATGGTCACAGACTGCAGACTTCCTAGAACGACGATGCTTCACGTCAGCTATGTGTTCTTTTACGCGGGCTGACGCGATTTTTAGCTTGTATGGGTGGCTTATATGGGTGCTGTAAAGCACTCGAAACGTCGGGTTATAAATAGTAATAAATTAAACGCGATAAAATCCGTAAACTTAGTTTCATTTAAATGTGTAGTGTTCGCGTAAATATGAGAAATCATTAAAGAAACACATGCTTTTATTGTATACTGAGACGGGTGTTCATTTGCTGAGGAACTGGCTGTGATGAATATTGCAAAATATCATCATCCTCATCATAATTTAAGGCCATCACCAGTCAACTACTATTTTTTATGGGACAAAAAACAAGACGACTAATAAGTTCACCTGATGGTCAGTGCAACGGTCTGCTCTTAACAAATGCTGTCTCACCTTGAAAATTTCTGTGTCCGCCCGTCACCCTGAGATAGTCTTAAGTCATATGAGACTTTAGCTAAGCGGATTACATTAGCTATCAGTGCCCTGCAGACCTTAGCACAGCAATATTTGTACTTCACGGCAGAATAATTGGACTGGGGCCTCCTTCTGTTTTTAAGGTCTTTGAAGCTTCGAAGAGCCCGCCATGCTACTCCATTGCGAGTTGGTGTAGTTACATGTCTTCGGACTATTTCTATTAGACGGAAAACGAAGACGGAAGGTTTCCTCACGATGTTTTCCTTCGCCGCTTAGCACGTGATAAATCAGCACTTAAAACTGCGGAACAATTTTAGAGGTAGAGGTAGAGGCACTGAGGTGCCGACCCCAGTGCCGAACCCCGAGATCGAACTCTGGTCACTCGCTTACCATGAAATTCAAGGCAAGCGTCCGGCCTTTGAAGTCTTGCTACTTGAAGATTGTATATTTGGATATGTTACTGGACACTGGAAATTGTTTATGACTGTTTCCATTGATAAATAATAATAATAATAAATAGCTCAACGTTCTATGGCGACTATATTTATAGACAAGTTATTGAAAAACAGATTCCAGTTAACATCTTTCTGTAATGTTGATATAATAAACATAAATTGAAGAAGGGCGACCGCGTGGCTCAGTGGTCAGAGTACGTGACTTCTAAGCCGCGGGTCCTGGGTTCGAATCCCAGCCGGAGCCAACATTTGTGTTATAACATAAATTGTTGGTTTTCGGGTCTGGTTGTGTTGTGATAGTCCCCGTGTTTCTGACACTGCATCCTAGCCTACCTCCGATCTTATCGCATCAGCGTTACATCGGGCGCGGATAGGTTGGGACGAGTGAGTGCCTCTGTGTTTGCGCGTACACTTGTGGCACTATAATTTCCCCTGCGCAGTTGATGGCTCTCGACAGTAGTCGGAAGTTGTCGCCGTGTCGGCTAGGAGAACATCAAATTGAATAACAATATTCTTATTCAAACTGTGCTATTAATTAAAAAATCTCAGAGTCGAGAAATTCAATCGATATTTTTTTTTTAAGTAACGTGGGCACGATCCGACTATTTTATATCATTTCCGAACGTCGTTTCACTTCGGGTGTAATGAAACGTGTAGGTGCAAGATAAATAAGGAACGGCGGCGATATTTTTTTTTACAAGTCGTTCCGAAGGTTTTGTCGGTTTACGACCCACCCGATTGATTTCGGCCCGTGAACGTAAATATCCATCGATATATTGCGACACTCCGTCGTGGACCACCTGTAAAGCTGACGCGGTCTTTTCTTCGACCATTTGTTCCTTTTTTTTGCTTCGTTGGATTTAGTCCGAGGCAGGAATAATGAGAGGTCTGAAAATTGTACGTCGTTTTGTAACGTGTGACATTTCGGTAATGATCATTTGTAGAAAGTTCCACGTGGCTTTTTTATTTTAAATTAGCTTGGTCGACCTCTGATGGGATCGTATACATCCTTTGTGTGTTGATCAAGCAGGCGAGGTTCTCGAGGCTCGAGGGGTCCATTGTGAAGAGGTATAATTGACTGATTATCAACCTGTTAATAATGTCACTTCTGACATAGGCCTCTTCCGTGTAGAAAGAATGTTTAGAATCACATTTGTAAGTATTTGCGTATGGTACTTATAATTATAAAGTAAATAGTATAAAGTACTCTGTACTGTACGCTATGTCACTCTCGTGTGTAGGTTCATAAGCAAACTGGGGTCCTACTAAAAGTTAGCCCTGCTGGTAATAGCTGCAGCAATTAGCTGCAGCGTTCATATGCTTAGATGAATGTTTTTTCAGTTAGTTTTGTTGAATTGAATAATTTTCTTTCTTTTACTTTCTTTAATCATCGCTTTTTCCGGGCGTATTAGTGATAGCAGTAACAGATGCCTCGCATCTTAACACTTTCGCTGCTTATCACGCGCTAATGCGTGATATGAGCCGTCGCCTAGAAGCCAATCGTGCGCCTGCGCGTGCTGTTGAGCACTATCTGATTAGTCAGTCACTTTATTTGCCTTTATTTTCACGGCAAGGCAATAACTATCAACACATCCTGACGTGAATGGTAGCGAAAGAGTTAAGCGCTTCTACTCATCTCTGGTATGTGGGTATTAAAGTCGAGTGTTTTATAAGATGGTTATTGTAACAAATGTTTTACTGTTAAGTTTTATTTTAATGTACCTTTAAAATAAGTCTAAATTGTGAGGAGAAAATAAACAATTATTATTGTTATTCCAGGGTGGACATTCCGCCACCAGTTGGAGGCCATGGCATTTTCCAGGCGTTTATCATAGTTGACTTGCAACACCCAAGGGAAGGGATGGGATAGCAGGTTTTCTTAATTAACCTCTCTGAAGATCGGCATTTGTCTTTTCGAGTCTTTTGTGGATAGTCATCTTAAAGTATTCATCATGCTTGTCCGCGACACCGCTTTTCCACTGTTAATGTTTGAGAGCAAGCGTTTGTCCCATCATCATTATTATTTCAGCAAGTCAAAAGTCTACCACTAAACATAGGCTTTCAAGATAGATTG
The DNA here is from genome assembly GCA_019845155.1 of Luehdorfia chinensis. NCBI lineage: Eukaryota > Metazoa > Arthropoda > Insecta > Lepidoptera > Papilionidae > Luehdorfia > Luehdorfia chinensis. The sequence continues at coordinate 378,456 of JAHVAK010000056.1, read as the reverse complement.
CCGCAGAACAGTTTCCTGAGCCGCCTACATCCGCGCCGCTCCATCTTTTTTTTTAATTGGAAAAAGTGACGAGACGAGCAAAACGTTTACCTGATGGTAAGTGAAACGTCTGCCCATAACAAATGCTGTGTCATCCAGAACAAGTCTGTTCTTAAGTCTCAGATGCCTAGTGATTACAATAGCTCACAGTGCCCTTCAAACCGAAACGCAGCAATGTTTTCACACTACTGTTTCACGGCGAAATAACTGGCCCTGGGGCGGAACCTACCTAGACGGATTCCTGCATAGGAATCCCACCACCAGTGACTAGTGGGGGTTCACCTTACACTGAGGTTGCCGCTCGAGAACTCCTCCCCCACGGTTATGGATTTTAAGAACTATCCATTTATTTATTTATTTAAAATCTTCATTGCTTCCCTTGTATAGAAAAGATGCAAAGGGCGCACTTAATGCCTTCAGGCATTTTCTCCCAGTCAAGCCATGTAGTGGTGAGAATTTGGAAAAGGTGTAGCAGCACAAGACAAAAAAAGGTAAAACCTAAGTGACACATAATTGTAATATAATAGACGAATGATGTAAATATATTTGTTTGAATATAGGTACATATATTTTACTATCTATTTATATATTTCATTTTATTTATTAATATTGCTCCGCTTCAAATGTATGCTTTTATTTCCATCCCAGTGATTATTATTGCCAATGGTGACAGATGCTTTTTGTAGGTTACGATGAAATAAAACAATTTTAGTTTTTAATCAAAATGTAGGGGGCCGTTATAAGCCGCTTCTTCCCAATTAAATTTAATAAAATTTACTGTTTATTAATTTTGTCCACAGTTCAATGAACTGAAAGATGGAGAGTATTGATTCTTAAACCTATCGAAAATTATATAAAATATTTCAAGAGAACTCGCGATAAATTCTCCGTACTTTTCGGAATAACTTAAAGTAGCTGAACAAATTCTAATCCGACCTTTAGTTAAGAACATAAAATCTAAAATCGCTCGAATCCCTGATTTTCTATGAAATTTTATCGGCGAATTTTCAAATATTTACTTCATAAGCAAAATATTGAACAATGAAGTGAAATTAATTAACAGCACACCGTGCTGCGAAAATTGTTTTTTTTTTTTTTTATTGTATAAAGTGACGAAACGAGCAACACGTTCACCTGATGGTAAGTGCAACGTCCGCCCACAACAAATGCTGTGTCACCCAGAACATTTCTGTGCGACACCACACTGCATATATATTTTCGGTGATGTAATTGCTGTTAGCCTTCTCGGCTTTTACAGCTTCATCGGATGCTACACCACACTGCGCCCGTCCCCTTGAGACATATGTTCTTAAGTCTCAAATGTCTAGTGATTACGCTAGCTGACAGTGCCCTTCAAACCGAAACACAGTAATGCTTGCACACTACTGCTTCACGGCAGAATAACTGGCCCTGGGGTGGTACCTACCAACAGTAAGTTTTCGTCCTGTAGTAAGAATTGTGGGAGATCAATAGCGAATAAGAAAATAGTGCCTTTTGTCCGACTATGACAAAGCTTACGGAGTTGAGACTTTAGCTGTCGATACATCGACAGCTATATCATCATCATCATCATTTCAGTCTGTCATAGTCCACTGTTGAACACAGGCCTCCCCATAGATTGCCACAAAACACGGTCCGGAGCCATCCATCGACTTTCAAAACCGTGCAGGTCGTCGCTCCATCTAGTGGGGTTCACCCTACACTGCGTTTGCCGGTAAGAGGTTGCAACTCGACATCCTTTCTTCCCCAACGGTTATCGGTTCTATGAGCTACATGGCTGGCCCATTGCCATTTAATCTTGCTAATCCTTAGGGCTATGACGGTTATTCTAGTTCTGCTGCGGATAACATCGTTACAGAGTTTATCTTGCAGAGAAACTGCGAGCATAGCCCTTCCCATAGCTCGCTGCGCGACTCTGAGCTTCCTCATGCGGCCTGTAGTGAAGGACCACGTCTCGGTTCTGTATGTCACCACTGGCAACATGCACTGGTTGTATACTTTTGTTTTGTGGCATTGAGATATATATATATGTATGTATGTATAAAATGACATAAACTGTTCCAAAATGAAGACCAGTGCTGATCAGTGGAACACTTAAAGGAAATACTTTTGGTATGTATGTATATCCATGTGTGCGTTTATATCTGTTTCCCCATATCACCTAAAGGATTTGGTCAAAGGGGACCTGTTGCATTAAATCCATACTAATACTATAAATGCGCAAGTAACTCTCGGCAGATCGGGACACCTCTGTCTGTTTGTTACCTTTTCACGGTTTAACCGCTAAACTGATCTTGAAGAAAGTAAAGGAGAGAAAGTTACTTTGCTAAGATCCGCATGCAAAATGTAAAATGGTGTGTATTACCTGGTTTTTAAGAGCACAGTCCGCCCTCCCTCAACAGCGTGCACAACAAAACCAATACCGCCACCGGGAGCCGCCACCAGATACCCCCCACCACTACAACACTACCACTAGGCAATACACACCACTGAAGTCGAGAACGCGACACGTGTTTCACCTCAAAACGAGGCATTATCAAGTGATATTGACTCTATGACTGTCAACCGCCGAGTGATCTTGAAGAAATTTGGCACAGAGACAGCTTGCATCCTGGAGACGGATATAGAATACTCATTATCTACGAAAATCAAATAGTTTCCATGGGACGACACTGCGCCCGTCACCTTATTACGATTACGCTAGCTTTCAGTGCCCTTCAGACCGAAACACAGTAATGCTTGCACACTACTGCTTCACGGCAGAATAACTGGCCCTGGGGTGGTATCTACCTAGACGGATTCCTGCATAGGAATCGTACCACCAGTTATATGCACGAATACGTCTTGTTACCAGCGCAGGTTGTTCTGCAGGGAAGCAGTAGTGTGCAAACATTAATATGTTTCGCTGTGAAAGGCACTGAGTGCTGGGCATACTGGGCATATGAGATTTAAGAACTGATGTCTCGACTAGGCGACGGTTCCAGTGTGGTGTCAAACATAAATGTTCTTGATGACACAGCATTTGTTTTGGGCGAATGATGACATTACCACGAGGTTTTGCCAATAAATAATATACATTTTCATTCAAAATACACTTCCAATATGGTCTGAGTCAAGATCTGAAGCACAGCAGAGATATTACGCGGATGTCGGTTTTTGATTAAATAATTATTATACACGAATGTTGTTTAGAGCGTAATTTACATGAAAATAAACCTAAAGTGGTTACGCTAACGTTAATTTCGGCGAAGCAAAACCGCACATAAATTCATAAGGCCGAAGGCAAATTCTAGCACGTAACTTATTAGGGCCGGTATGTACCGCTAATGAAATAAGCAAAATACCAGTCCAGTTGTAAACGACCCCGATAACTTTACCAAATTCAGTTTCGCTGAAAACTATTTTGTTTTAGACGGTTATATTTTTAATTAAAATTTAGACTGTGCAGCCGTGGTAGCTCAGGGGCTAGGCGCTCGCTTTAAATTTCATAGTACGCGAGTGACCTGGGTTCGAGCCACGGTGCCGGCACCACTAAAATTTTTAGTTGCAATTTTAAGTGCCGATTTACCACGTGCTCGGCGGTGAAAGAAAACATCGTGCAAGTCTGAGAAATAAAAAATATTTCGAAAACATGTGCAGTCCGCCAACCCTCATTGGAGCAGCGAGGCGGATTCTTGCTACCTCCAAAAACCCTCTCAGAAATGAGAGGAGGCCTGTGCTCAGCAGTGGGCCATTTATAGGCTGAAACTTTACTTTTTTTTAGACTGTGTTGTTGAAGTGAGCCGTCAAACTTCAACAGATTGTTATTACTAACTATTTATTGTACAGTATCAACATATGACAACCAAAGTCTCGATCACTACAGTGATGCATAGTTTACACGAACTCGGTAAGTAATGCTTCGCACTTGTCACTTACACTTTGCTTTACACTGATACTTTGCGTGTAAACATGCCGAATTAGTGCTTAGTATTAGTGAAACCAGGAGATAAGGCAGCATCTGAATAAACAACTGTTGACAACCCGCCTGCCAAGCGTGGCAACTAAGGCGAAATCCTCCCAAAATGAGAGCTAAAACTTTCGTGGCAATCTATGGGGGAGGACTGTGCAGCAGTGGACTGGCGATAGGCTGATATGATGACGATGATGATGATTAGTGAAACTGGCACAGAAGGACTTAAAGCCTGTTGTCGTTCCCTGGTAGTCAACCCAGGGCGATATATGTAAAGATTCAATATTATCAAAGTCAATTATCTAGTTACAAATTTTAAATACGGATTCGTTTCTAAAAATATTTTTTTTTTATCCCGAAGCATACATTTTATCAAACACATTTAACGTTAGACTATTATTGTGCAGGACATTGCTCAGTGGGCTGTAGACAGGAGACTGGGTAAGGTCGATCCCCTATTACACGCCACGTTACACATGCTTTGCTGTAGCGAAGTATTATATACCAAACATTTGTGTCGCAGCTTAAATCTCTAGGGAGATACCAGCGGGACTTAACCGATACGGTACGGGTATTAAAGGTCGATTAGACTTCTAAAATAGACAACATGAACGACTTATTGAATTAAAATATTACAATGTCAATTTATGAATATGTTCCGGGAGTGGGAGAGCGGTGATAGCTCTGCGACGGTTATCTATAGCGGAGTGCACTGGACTAATTGTGTGCCCTTGTTAAGACATGTATTTCAATTTTCTAACAGACCTCGCAAACCGTAGTGCTTGACGCTAGTAAACTACACTCGACGTAGGATGTCGTCTCATATTCTTCTAGGTAGTTTTTTTTATTGGATACGTGACGAAACGAGCAAATCGCTCACCTGATGGTAAGTGCAACGTCTGCCCATAACAAATGTTGCGTCAACCAGTAAACTTATGTGTGACACCACAATGCGCCCCTCACCCTGAGTAATCAGTTCGTAAGTCTCATATGCCCAGTGATTACGGTAGCTCTCAGTGCCCTTAAAACCTAAACACAGCAATGTTTGCACACTAACTAGACGGACTCCTGCATAGAGATACTACCACCAGTAAAGGTATAGATAGGTACCACCCTAGGCCAGTTATTCTGCCGTGAAGCAGTAGTGTGCAAACATTACTGTGTTTCGGTCTGAAGGGCACTGTGAGCCAGTGTAATCACTGGGCACGTGAGACTAAAGAACTGACGGTCTCAGGGTTACGGGTGCTATGTTTGTTATGTGTCTTATAATATCTTATTTATTTTATATATTTATCTATATATTCATATATTCTAACCAGACGAGAAAGCTATGAATTCACACCATTAATAATAAAGTTTAAAGTAAAGTTTCAGCCTATAAATGTCCCACTACTGAGCACAGGCCTCCTCTCATTTCTGAGAGGGTTTTGGAGCTAGGAAGAATCCGCCACGCTGCTCCAATGCGGGTTGGCGGACTTCACATGTCTTCGAAATATTTTTTATTCCTCAGACATGCAGGTTTCCTCACGATGTTTTCCTTCACCGCCGAGCACATGGTAAATCAGCACTTAAAATTACAATTAACAATTTTAGTGGTGCCGGCACCGGGAATCGAACCCAGGTCACTCGCGTGCTAAATTTAAAGCGAGCGCCTAGCCCCTGAGCTACCACGGCTCACGTCCATTAATAATAATAAAATTAATTTATTTCACACCACAAAACCACAATTCTTCTTATTTAAATTAATCATAGCTATATGTAACAAAATAATTTGACTGTGGATCGCTGGTGCCTAGGGCAGTGTGTAATGAATACATAAAACCTATTAATAAAACCTATATAAAAATATTGAGAAGATCTTCTATTGAGATTATTTTAAGAACCATTGTTGAACAGTATATTTTCAAATGCGATAATTTAGAGAGTATAGGGCTATCCGTATACTCGCTAGATTATTAGAGAGACTATTCTCTGGAGTAGTTTATTATAAACGTACGGACCATGGAAAACGAAAAATCTGAGGCTAAAAAATATATTAAATGGAATAGATTTGACAACTAGGCAATTGTGCCGATCCGCGAAACGATTATATTCTCTTATGAAGTTCTCTCTGTTTGAAAGCTGTAGAGCTGTTGCCGTGTGGTAGGTGGCCTAAGAGAATCTACCACTTCACCTCATCCCGTGGGTGTCGTAAAAGTCGACAGAGGGAAATTAAAACCAGGAGAAGGGCGGAAGCATCCTTCTGGAACATCTGAATAATTAAACTGCGGTTGCCAACCCGCCAGCCCAGCGTGGCAACTATGGCCAAATCCCCCCAATGTGAGAACTACTAACTTTTGTGGCATTCTGTAGGGGAGGTCTATGTTCAGCAGTGGACTAGTTATAGGCTGAAATGATGACGACGAGAGTAATATTTCAGAATTTGATTGTTGTTTATATACTGAGCAGTTAGTAATATGTTTGTTAATTCGTGTTGATTTATTTTGGTTTTCATTATATTTCTAAACAAACAAGAAGTTGCACTTCTGCCACTCAATTGTGTCGCAAGTATTTACTGTATAAAAAAGACAATTTAATGTTCTGTTTCGTTTTTGTAAAATATGAACCAACACCGGAAATGTCGATGATGAATTCTGAATTTATTTCAAAAGACAGTAGCACAGTGCTCGTTGACGCTAAAGAAAATCCCCTCCGGCTAGAAATTAAGTAGGTGTCTGATATTTCCAATTACCTCGAAAACGTGAACGCTCTGTGCCTAGTTGTAAACAAAACTCTCAGCGACAAAGCTTCAAACAAATGCAGTATAAAGGGCGGTTTAGCAATGAGCTAAGCGATTAACGTCGCGAGCGTGCGCTTTCCATTTCCTCTGGCATTAAATTTCTTTTATTTTACTTAAATATGGTGCGTTTTCTTTACTTTTATTCCTACTTGTATTTCGTTTTGTTCACGTTTTAGAAGAATTTTTTTTTTAGAAATAATGAGGCAGAGAGTTAATCGCTCAGCAAATGCTGTGTCGCCAAGAACATTTGTGTGCCACCACACTGCACTCATGACTCTGAGACATCAGTTTTTAAGTCTTATATGCCCACTGATAACGCTAGCTCTCAGTGTCCTTCTAACGAAAACACAGTAATGTTTGCATACTTCTGCTCCATGGCAGAATAAGTGGCCCTGAGGTGGTACCTAATTAGAGGGATTCCTATGCAGGAGTCTGTGTAGGTATCACCAGGGTCTACCACTCAGGGTGACAGGCGCAGTATGGTATCACACAGAAATGTTGCGGGTGACAGCATACGTAATGGACTGGCGTTGCACTTTGCATCAAGTGAACGTTTTGCTCGTTTCGTCACTTTATCCAATAAAAAAAAACACTATTTTATAATGATACAAATAATAACTAAACAGGAACGAAGTAAAATATGTTTAAACATTTCCAGTTTTTTTCCGCATGCGAATTTTAAGATTTACCTCCCTCGGGTTACCTAGCTTGGTCAGTGTTTCCTAAAATAGATTTTCGTATACAATGGAACAGAAGCTGTCAAGTTATTAAGACATTTTCACAACTGGAATATCTTTTGTTATCTTTCTTATTCTTATGTCGACCCAGAAACACAGTTGTGTTTCGGTTTACACGTGTGTAATTGCAGTAATCTAGAACTTTATTCTCTCTTAATTGTTATCGAAGTAAACTCCTCTGTGTGCGATGAGGGTAAAATTTTCAAGGTCGAATTTGAGTGCAACGTTTTCCAGCAACTTTTCAACAAACTACATTTAAAACAGATTTATGCATTATTAATGCCGTGCCTTGTGATGGCGGCTGAAAAGAATCTACCACTCCATCTGATCCCGTGAGTGTCTTAAAAGTCGACAGAGGGTATATGAAAACCAGCAGATGGGCAGCGGTGTCTTCCAGGGACATCTGAACAAATAAACTACGCCTTCCCGCCGCCAAGCGTGGCAATCTATGGAAAAATCCCTCTAAAATGAGAGCTACAAACCGGTGCCAGCACCACTAAAATTGTTCCACAATTTTAACTGCTGATTTGAAGGAAAACATCGCGTGGAAACCTACATGTCCGAGGAATAAAAATAGTTCGAGGAGATGTGAAGTCCGCCAACCCGTTTTAGAGCACCGTGGGGGACTATTCCCGGCTCCAAAACCCTCTCAGAAATAGGAGGAGGCCTGTGCTTAGCAGTGGGACATTTATAGGCTGTTACTTTTACCAAATCTATTAGGTATGCCAAATTTAAGCTCAATGGAGATATCGGAAAGTCGTTTTCAACTTTACTTACAACAATTGAAGAGGGGAGATATGAGAAGAATGCAAGTTAAATAAAATAATGTAAAAATTAACACTAAAAACTTATTAATGTTAAGCTGTAGAACGCATGTCGCATAACTGCCTGTGCTTATGCCCGAAGTCAAACATAAATAAGCTTGTGTTATGACTCCCCTTCTGACCGACGGACGCTGAAATATGGGCTACTTAGGCTTTGTTAAAAAGATTTTTTGGAAACCTTTGTGAAGGTAATTTAATGTAATAAATTACCTTGCATTTTCCATATAAAACCCTTTCGGGGTAATGTTTGCCGTATCGTTGTGTACCAAGGTAAAGTTTAATAATTTCAGTATTAATACAGGGTAGGGGTTTGATATAGGAAGTAAATTTCAGCATATACAACAGCAGCGTATACAACGTTATTCATAATTACTATAACATCCCGGCACCTTCCCGTGCTACTTTGATCTGATAAACACAACGGTGAAGCTTTAATGACAAAATTGAATACAAAAATGTCCATACAAAACTTTAAAATTATTTGTTTTGTAAAATTTTACGCGACCCTAACTCAGAAATTCGTTGCTCCGGACCAGACAAATTCAAAATACGTTTTCTTCTCCATTGAATTTATGTTACCTAATACGGCGTCATACTAACATATTTACTTCACAACAGATTTCCTTAAGCTTTATGTTATCCTAGTACTTGCGAGTTCTTTCGATTGCAGCTCAATGGAAAAACGTCCAATTAAATTTATGAGTTAATTGCCTCAATCAGTTGTGTATCAGGTTAGTCACGTATGAGTTTTATGCAAAATTTGTCGACCGCGTGGCGTAGTGGTTAGCGTACCTGACTTCTGCCCAACCGGTCCTGGGTTCGATTCCCAGCCGGAGGTAACATTTGTGCAAAAACACAAATTGTTGCTTTTCGGGTCTGGTTGTGTTGTGCATGTGAAATGTATGTTAGTAAAACGCACCCACGATACAGGAGAAAATCCTAGTGTGGGGCTTCGTTTTTTAAAATTCAGAATTCAGAATTCTTTAAGTCGACATATCTCCTACAGGTATCACGCTACGAGGCTCATTATATTTTTTCGGACCTACGCCGGGATGTATAGGACATTTCGAATGACCCTGTATGATCCAATATGATTTTTTTTGTGTTTATAAATATTATTAAAATGTTACAATAAAGGTCTCTTTCCTTTTCCTGAATATTTATATAATATAATTTTTTTTTACACTTGTTCAAGTATTTATTTCTTATTTTCAGATCTGCTAAAGTCAAAGTCAAAATTTCTTTAATGTTCTAAAATTCTAAAATAAATTTAGGCTTGTTTAAAGCTCCTATGAACGTCAAAATCTACACCGGTTCAAAAAATTACCTTCTCAGAGAAGAACCGGTAAGAAACTCTAAATGACATTATGTAATATGGCATTAAGAAAAGAAAAACCCCAGAGTTAAACGCATAAAGGTTCCTGGTGGCGGTGTTAGTTTGTTTGTGCACGCTACTGACGGAGGGTGGGCGGTGCTCCTCAAAAAACTAGTTAATATGTATAGTATAATGTGGTGTACTCCCACCGGCTTGAGGTTCTATGATTGATAACATTAAATCAAGAACCAAGCATGCCACTGCAAGACTTCATGACACTTTAAGCTCATTCTGCGTTGATAGGACCAATTATAATAATTGAGAACTGAAGGGACCCGGGACGGGACGGAAGGACGTCTGTCACCTCAGTTGTCTTATGACCATGGCTGCTGTAAGGCGCTCGAAACGTCGGCTTAAAAATAGCAAAATCGAACACGATAAAACACGTAAATCTAGTTTCATTAAATGTGTAGTATACGCGTAAATATAAGTACCACTGGGCATATGAGATTTAAGAACTGATGTCTCTGGGTGACGGGCGCATAGTGGTGTCACACAGAAATTTTCTGGGTGACACAGTATTTGTTATGGGCAGACGTTGCACTTACCATCAGGTTAACGCTTTGCTCGTTTCGTCACCTTATCTAATAAAAAAAGTCATAACATTAAATCATTAAACAGATTAAAACATTACTAATAGGAAGATATGTCCTTTCCAGATCAGACCACGCAGTCATGTAGGCAATTACCCTTATCACTTGGCACAACACCTGCCAAATTTATGGCCCCAATTTGCTCTTAAAACGGCTTATCTCAACCACGTGACGTTTGTATTACAGACAAACATTTCACATGCCCAACACAACCAGACTCGAAAACCAGCTATTTTTGTTTTCGCAAATGTTGCCTCCCACGAAAATGAAAATCGACTTAAGAGGTCAGGCACTCTCAGGCCACACGGTCGTCAAATTCATAATTACCAGCAGCCATCGCAGTCACAGTGCCAGAATACTGTCGGCTCAATGCATGCTTTATAAATCAAGAAAATTTCTGTGTTACACCAAACTTCGTCCATCACCCTGAGACATAAGTTCTTAAGTCTCACGTGCCCAGTGATTACGCTAGCTCACAGTGCCCTTAAAACCGAAACACAGTAAAGTTTGCACGCTACTACTTCACGGCGGAATAACTGGCCCTGGGGGGGTACCTAAAAAAAGGTGTTTAAGGTGGTAAATAAAAAAAGTCCTTGTTTCTCAACCAACAAGGGTCATCAACGACGGGCCCCCTCTCCTTAGACGGTTTTGAAGTTTAATTGATGCTAACTATATATACAACATTTTAATATTACTGGTAGGCTTCCTATGCAGGAATCGTCCAGGCACGTACTCTCTGTTTTTTATACGCTACATATGTGGGTATTTCCGCCCGTGAAGTCAGCGTTGCAGTACTTTAGTGCTGCAGCAATTTGCTGAAATAGAGACCTTATTTGGCTTCACAATCATTATTGTTTTTTTATTTGCGTTTTCGTCGTTTCAGCCTATCATAAGTCCACTGCTGAACAGAGGCCTCCCCCATAGATCGCCACAAAAGTTTGTAGCTCCCATTTTGGGGGGATTTTGCCATAGTTGCCACGCTTGGCAGGCGGGTTGGCAACCGCAGTTTATTTATTCAGATGTTCCAGCAAGATGCTGCTGCCCATCTCCTGGTTTTCATTTTCCCTCTGTCGACTTTTACGACACCCACGGGATGAGATGGGGTGGTAGATTTTCTTAAGCCGCTACCACACGGCATTTGCGTTTTATGTTTCAATTATTTTGTTTTATTCTCAGTTATGATCTCAAATAAAAAGCTGTTCTTTCTTTCCTTCTTTCTTTCTATACGCGGGAACGCAATGGGAAGTAAGAATTTTTGAACCTATACCACCCGTCAAGTGTATTATACGCGGGGTCGAAAAGTGGACTAAGGCCGTGTCTCTCATCATCATCATCGTTTCAACCTATCACCAGTCCACTGCTGAACATAGACCTTCCCCATAGATTGCCACAAAAATTTGTAGCTCTCATTTTAGTGGATTTCGCCGTAGTTGCCACGCTTGGCAGGCGAATTGGCAACCGCAGTTTATTTATTAACATGTTCCAGGAAGATGCTGCTGCCCATCTCCTGGATTTCATTTTCCCGCGGTCGACTTTCATCACACCCCAGATGGAGTGGTAGATTTTCTGCTTACCCCGTATCGTGAAAAAGGCGTGACTAAATGCATGTATTATCATTATTTATTATTATGACTCTGAAATAATATTTGGTAACATATTTTAGTAGAAGTAAAAGCTTTCCACACCACTGCTTCCCAGCGGAATAATTGTAACTACCTAGACATATTTCTACCACCAGTAAATCCATATAGTGTTTAATAATGCAATTAAATATTATTATACTTACAATTTCAATATACTCATATCTAATGCTTCTATTCTGAACGCAAACGTTTGAATTTATCTCACAATAGAACTTTCTCGGTTCGTAATATAGTACATAATAAGCTATCTATTGGGCGTGTGGTACTCTGTAGCCGTACGTTAAAGTCATTAGTGATATAGGTGCAGACCGTGCTGAAAATGTACGAGCGATAAGATAGAAACGTGCTCCGTAATAAGCGGAGCGGACGAGAAATAAATTATTCTTTTGAAGCCAATGGTTATGGAAGTTTCTTTGATCGCTGTATTAGGAGTGGAAGGAATGAAAGAATAATTAAAAGAAATGGAAAAAATGTCTGGAGATACATTTGAGGTATCAGAAGAAACTGTCTGTTACCATTATATTTAGTTTTATCATCATTACCATGATACTGGTGGGTACCGGCCCAGGGGCAGTTATTCTGCCGTGAAGCAGTAGTGTGAAAGCATTACTGTGTTTCAGTTTGAAGGGCACTGTGAGCTAGTGTAATGACTGGGCACATGAGACTAAAGAACCTATGTCTCAGGGTGACGGGCGCATAGTGTAGTGTCACACAGAAATTTTCCGGGTGGCACAGCATTTGTTACGGGCAGACGTTGCACTTACCATCAAGTGAAGGTTTTGCTCGTTTCTTCACTTTATACAATAAAAAAAAAGGTTTAAATGATGATGATTATTTTTGGAGATTTGTATTTTGACGAACGCGTGGTCCTGTGGTCAGAGTACCGGACTTCTACGCCGTAGATCCTGGATTCGAATTTAGGATTCGAAAGCCTAAATTTGTTCAAAAACTCGAATTGTTGGTTCTCGGTTCTGGTTGAGAAGCTCAAGAAATATTCGCATACGTCTATAATCGCGCTATGAATGTAACGCGTGCTTCCTAGTCTCTCAGCCACTGAGGATCATCGGCCGCCCCTTCTCCTTAGGCTGACTCCTGCGGCATCAAAACTTGTCTCCGTACGTCTCGACGCACTGAAGACCTGGAGACAGGTTCACCGCAACGCCAGACTGTACCTCATCGCCTGAAGTCTCAGCGGGGGAGTAATGTAGCGACATCTATGTCGCCACATGAGAAGCTCAAGAAATATTCGCATACGTCCATAATCGCGCTATGAAAGTTTTCTGAGATGTTTACTATATATACAACATCTAAATATTACAAGGAGGAGACGTCCTCCCTAGATCAGACCAACCGATCTGGCGGGAAGCTACCCCTTTCATTGGCAATATCATCCGCCAAATACGTGTGAAATTTATGCTTGTAAAACGCACTCACCCACAGGAGAAATGCTACTGTGGATCTATTTTTTTTTAAATATATTGTATTAATCATTATATTCACATTACGTTACCACAGACGTCGGTCAGAATCCAATTCATAATCATCATCACCATTTTAGCCTATCTTAGTCTAAGGTTGAACACAGGCCTCCCCCATAGATTAACACAAAACACGGTCCTGAGCCACCTTCATCCATTGAATTCCCGCAAAATAGTGCAGGTCGTCGCTCCATCGTACGGGGCTTTACACTGCGTTTACCGGTACGAGGTTGCCCCTCTAGAACCTTTCCTCCCAGAAACGTTATCGGTTCGATCTATATGGCTGGCCATACTTATATTTATTGAATTTTTAACTATGATAAAATCATGTAGTTGTGCAGACGTGTGAAGACTTCCGCTTAAATAAAAGACATGCCCTTCACACATCTGCGCTAGAACTTTTAAAGATGTTTTTAGAAAAGTTAATGGAATCAGGCGTTACTAAAATCGACCACAGCAAAGTGAGACTAATAAATTACATTTGCTAAAATCTTGACCATCATCATTTCAGATTATCTTATACCACTGTTCAACATAAGCCTACCACACAGATTGCCACAAAACACGGCCCTGAGCGCCTTGCATCCATAGACTCCCCGCAAAACTGGGCAGTTCGTCGCAGCATCTAGTGGAGGGGCGCCCTACACTGCGTTTGCAGGTACGAGCTTGCCCCTTACTTCCCCAACGGTTATCGGTTCTACGGGCTATATCGCCGAAACATAATCCAATTATGTACACATAATTTACTTGCTTGTAATGTGTCTGTTCTTCAAGTTTACCATAGCTGAGTATAGTTTGTTAGAAAATATCCCTCACGAATATTTTTTTTTTCACATTTATTCACGGTCTAATTACAAATAGATACAAAGAGCCGTGGTAGCTCAGGGGCTAGGCGCTCGCTTTAAATTTCATAGTACGCGATTGACCTGGGTTCGATTCCCGGTGCCGGCACCACTAAGATTGTTAATTGCAATTTTAAGTGCTGATTTACCACGTGTTTGGCGGTGAAGGAAAACATCGTGAGGAAACCTGCATGTCTGAGGAATAAAAAATATTTCGAAGACATGTGAAGTCCGCCAACCCGCATTGGAGCAGCGTGGCGGATTCTTCCTAGCTCCAAAACCCTCTCAGAAATGAGAGGAGGCCTGTGCTCAGTAGTGGGACATTTATAGGCTGAAACTTTACTTTACTTTTTTACAAAGAACAAGAAAAAAAATGGAATTACACAGAACATAAAATAATATTACAAAAGTGAAAAAATTATATAAAATGAGTCTGTGTAGCAGCTTAATACCGTGAAATGGACACGACTCAGTAAAAATCGAGATACAGAGAGTTAAATTGCTCTGATCCCGACACTGGTTTTCAGTCCTGCCCGAACTTGATCAATGTACTCGTGTTATCTTTAGCCTTTGAATTAATATAATCTAAATGTGATTTTCACCGCGATAATTGGAACCGTTAACGGCAATTAGGATTGTTTGCGACCGTTGTATCGCCAAATGATTTGGAAGTTTCACAGCGGATTCAAACTCGAGAGGATTTAAACAAAGTAATGATAATAATTACTCATTTGAGAAACTTTCTCTGAAAATTGCATAACTACAATTACAGCAAATACAAATTCGTTACTACATATCTATCTATGTTTGTTTTTATTTGATAAAAGTGACGGAACGAGTAAGACGTTCAACTGATGGTAAGTGCAACGTCTGCCCATAACAAATGCTGTGTCACCCAGAACATTTCTGTGTGACACCACATTGCGCCCGTCACCCTGAGACATCAGTACTTAAGTCTCATATGCCAAGTGATAACGCTAGCTCACAGAGCCCTTCAAACCGAAACACAGTAATGCTTGCACACTACTGCTTCACGGCAGAATAACTGGCCCAGGGGTGGTACCTACCTAGACTGATTCCTGCATAGGAATCCTACCACCAGTAAAAATTTATTATTTATTCTTTTAACTATAAGAATAAATTATTATTCTTATAGTTAAAAGAATCAGGCGTTACTTTGCGGAAATCCGTTATAATGAAGGAAAGTAATTGCTAAGATCCGCATGGAAAATACAAAATAGTGTATATTACCTAGTTATTTGAAGAGCACCGCTCGCCCTCCCTCAGTAGCGTGCACAGGCAAACTAACATCGCCACACAAACGGCCCCAGATACCCTCCACCAACCACTACAATACTACCACTAGGTAATATACACCACTGAAGTCGAGAACACGACACGTGTTTCGCCCCAAAACGAGGCATTATCAAGTGTCATATTATTCTTTGCTACTGTTATCAAACAGTTAGGGGTTAAATATATAAATAAAGATATTACTGCCTCAAGTAGGCGGTAATCTCCAAACGATGAAACGCAATTAGAGTGTAAGGGACGATGTTAAAAAGCTACCCCGCATTGTATGACACGGGGACGCAAGGGTCGGAAAATTTAGGTCGTACGCAACGCGTCTTCGGGTCAATTAAGCCCTTGTGACCCGATCGTTATACGTGATGCAAGCTAGCCAGGTAGTTATATATTTATATAAGTAGCTATAGCTATTTTGTCGACCGCGTGACGTAGTGGTTACAGTAACTGACTTCTACGCAGGACCTGGGTTCGAATCCCTGCCGAAGAAGATCTTGCAAAAACTCAAATTGTTGGTTTTCGGGTCTGCTTGTGTTTTGATAGTTCTCGTGTTTAACTACTTCTCGCCTGTGCGTCACTTCGTATCGCTCCTCCCTACCGAGATGCAGTAAGAGGCGACATCATAATTTATTTATTTATACTTTATTGATTATAACCAATGGACGGCCTTAATGTGTTATGGCATTCTCTGCCTGTCAACCCTGGCTCCATCAGCCAGAGAAAAACTTATGGCTGGTGTGAAGTGTGTCAATGCTGACAGTATTCTGCTCATGGGAACGCAATGGGGATAAGGTTTTTTTTGAATCGTACCGAAATGACGGCGATGTGGTTCGCCACCCATAAGGTCTCGTTTCCCGCGAGGGCTATAAGTGAGCTACGTGATATAATTTCGGTGATGTAATTGCTGTTAGCCTTTTCGGCTTTTACAGCTTCATCGGATACTTCCGGATACTTGAGCTACGTGAGTGGCCTCTGCTTACCACTTATATTTTAAAAAGGGCGTGATTATATAGAAAATAATAGAATAAAAAACATGTATTCGGCTCAACAACATTAGACAATTGAAAATGAAAAAATAAACAAAACAAAATAACGTAAAACACAGAAATGTTCTGGGTGACACAGCATTCGTTATGGGTCGAAAACAAAATATTTCAGTGTCGGAAAGGGGTTGGCTCAGCATGTACTGTGTAAGTATGGACATTTACAGCGCTGTATACCTATTGTATACGTGTTTTAACATTTTATTTTTAAGAGTAACACAATGTAATCTTAAATAGAATAGAATAGAAAAAATATGTATATAAAATAAGCTACATAATATTTGCGGATTGCCTCCAAACTGCCTCAACCCCATTACCTATAACCGCACAAACCGTGCGTATCGTATCCGCCTACGTGGCAATGATTAATGATCTGTTCCTGACTTATACGCTATCACTACCGAAACGCTAGCAAGAAAATCATTACCATCGACGTTTCGCGGCAAAAAATCATTAATGATGTGCACTCGAGTCGCTTCGAGCTAAAGGCAAGCGGGATTGACTGTTTTTGTGTGAACAGAGTAAAAGCAAAGGAAAAACCTCGCTGCAATGCTGTACAGGAAAATAACAAGGTAGAAATACATAAAGGAAATGGGCGCACACTTTATTTGATGGAAGTTTTATCTAGTTATTTTGTACAGTTATTATTTTTTATTTAATAAAGTAACGAAACGAGCAAAACGTTCACCCGATGATAAGTGCAACGTCAGCCCATAAATGCTGGGTCATCGAGAACATTTCTGTGTGACATGTATGTATTACTGCTTCACGGAAAAATAACTGACCCTACTGTGGTACCTACATAGACGCATTTCTGCATAGGAATCCTACAACCACGAGAAAGCTGTGACTTCTTCAAGGAAATAATTATAACTACTGGCGGTTGTAGCCATGGTAGCTGTAGCCGTGGTAGCTCAGGGGCCAGGTGCTCGCCTTTAATTTCATAGTACGCGAGTAACCTGGGTTCGATCCCCGGTGCCAGCACCTCTATAATTGTTCTACAATTTTAAGTTTTTTGCTGATTTACCACGTGTTTAGCGGTGAAGGAAAACATCGTGAGGAAACCTGCATGTCCGAGGAATAGAGATATTACAAGGACATGTGAAGTCCGCCAACCCGCATTGGAGCGGACTATTCCCAGCGCCAAAACCCTCTGAGAAATGAGAGAAGGCCTGTGCTCAGCATTGGGACATTTATAGGCTGTTACTTTTACTGGTGGTAGGATTTCTATGCAGGAATCCGTCTAGGTAGTTACCACTCCAGTGCAAGTTATTCTGCCGGTAAGTAGTAGTGTGCGAACAATACTGTGTTTCGGTTCGAAATACACTGCGAGTTAGCGTAATCACTGGACATATGATATCTGAGGATGATGGGCTCAGCGTGGTGCCACACAGAAATGTTATGGGTGACACTGCTTTTATTATGGGCAGACGATGAGTTGAATGATTTACTCGTCTTCTCTTTGTTCAGCAAAAAAAGAACACGAAAACCAGTTACAAAAATCATTTCATTTTTCTTTTTTCTTTTCATTTTCATATGCTTTCTCTACCAGTCAAGTGTGGTGCAAACTTGTGACAGATCTCTTGCGGCAACTTAGATGTCATACATTATATTTCGCAGTGCTGGCGGGTGGCGTCGGCTGAAGAGAAACTACGATCCCATCACATCTCGTGGATGTCGTAAAAGTCGACGCAAGGAAAATGAAAACCAGGAGATGGGTAGCAGCTACTTCTTGGAACATCTGAATAAATAAATTGTTGTTGCCAACCCGCCTGCTAAGCGTGGCAACTATGGCAAAATGCCCCGAAAATGAATGCTGCAAACTTTAATGGCAATCTACGTAGGAGGTCTGTGTTCAGCAGTGGACTAGTGATACGCTGAAATGATGATGACGATGATAATATATTTTATGCCGATTTTTTTTAAAGTGAACAAAATAAACACAGTGTTTGCGTGTACATTATTGGCACTGACACTTTTTACTGGTGGTAGGATTTCTATGCAGGGGCCAGTTATTCTGCTGTGATCTTGCAGTGTGCAAAAATTACTGTGTTTCGGTCTGAAGAGCACTGTGTTTTAATTGTGCTGTGTTTTAACTGGTGGTAGGATAGGAATCCTATCCTGCATAGGAATGCAGGAGTCCGTCTAGGTAGGTACCACCCCAGGGCCATTTATTCTACCGTGAAGCAGTAGTGTGCAAACATTACTGTGTTTCGGTTTGAAGGGCACTGTGAGCTAGCGTAATCACTGGACATATGAGACTTAAGAACCTATGTCTCAGGGTGATGGGCACAGTGTAGTGTCACACAGAAATTTTCTGGGTGGCACAGCATTTGTTATGGGCAGACGTTGCACTTACCATCAGGTGAACGGTTTGCTCGTTTCACCACTTTATGCAATAAAAAGCATAACCATTGGGCACATGAGACTAAAGAAGCGATGTCTCAGGGTGACGGGCGCAGAGTGGTGTCACTGATAAATTTTCTGGTTGACACATTTGTTATGGGCAGGCGTTGCATTTACCATCAGGTGAATTTCTTGCTCATTTCATCACAATATCAAAAAAAAAAATTTTTTTTTAAATTAACAAATATAAACACATGGTTTGCGCACAAACCAACTTCTGCGCAGTTGTTATAATGCGACAGTTTGCGGCTGTATTATTTTAAAGTTATAGCTTTTTATACAAAGTGACTATCATTTGTCCTTTGCAACCCCAGAGATTAACTAGTCCTTTATTAGATTAGACATTGTCAAGTCAGAAAACCCGACTGCCGGAGTTTTTAAATCGCCCACGGGACATCTTCCTGCGACAACTGGGACAAACTAACTTTCGTTTATATATAATGCGAATTTATTGTATAGAAAATAACTTGAAAACTTTTCGTAACAAGAAAACGATGGTATTTTTTTTGTTATAATAATATATGTATACTTTTGATTGTTGTCAGTTGGTTAGACACTGTTTTTATTAATTGCAAGATTGAGACTTGCACAGTTTTCATGCATACAGGCACGCCTTTATTCCATAAAAGGGGTAGGCAGGGACCGTACACGTAACCCACTTTACGCCACCGCGAAATTTTTTGCATAAGCCTTAACGGGATGATGTGGTCGCTTATTAATAAAGTCCTTGAATGTATACAAATAAATAAAATTGAAGTGTTTTTAAAAGTTTAAAAAAGTAAAGTTTCAGCCTTTAAATGACCCACTGCTGAGCACAGGCCTCCTCTCATTTCTAACAGGGTTTTGGAGCTAGGGAGAATCCGCCACGCTGCTCCAATGCGGGTTAGCGGACTGCACATGTCCTCGAAATATTTTTTATTTCTCAGACATGCAGGTTTCCTCACGATGTTTTCCTTCACCGCTAAGCACGTGGTAAATCAGCACTTAAAATTGTAGAACAATTTTAGAGGTGCTGGCACCGGGGATCGAACCCAGGTTACTCGCTTACTATGAAATTAAAGGCGAGCACCAGGCCTCTGAGCTACCACGACTACTACGGGAAGTGTGTTTGTATAAACAAAATAACAGAATAACTTTTTACTCAATAGTTATGAAAGTGTATAAGAAAAAGTCTGTCTGCCTGTCTGTATGCTCATAAAATAAACCAGGTATATATGTATAACATCAATCGGGGTCGGATTTTTTAAGCGGGTGAAACGCGGTTACACCCGCTTTAACACAGTAGCACAGGGCACAGTTAGTTAATAAATAAAAAAAAAAACAGAACCGTAAATCAATAATTAAAGACATAAAGACATTTATTCCGACACTTCTTTTCACAGATTTACGACAGTCACAAATTACAGTACACGTGAAAAAACAAAATGAATACGAATATGAAAAAAAAAATGAAAAAAAAAAACAAAAGAAAATCAATAAACAAAAATCAGAGGCTATAACAACAATTGATGACTTTATAATCGAAGCAGATGAAGTGGCGGAAGGGACCGCCTCAGCTTAAGCCGCGGGACAGCGACGCTGATTTTCAGTCGGCGCCAGACGGTCTTAATTTATGTTTTTCCAAAGATATTGTATCTAGTTGGGATTATAACCCACAACCTTGCAGATACGCTGACCGTTCAACCAAGTGGTTGTCATTCGAACACAAATTAACATCAGAATCATTTTGTAGTGTGGGCTGTTAACAAAGTGTCCAGTCACAGTTAGGGCCGGAACAAGAAACAAAGGCTGCGTATAATTAATGGTAATAATATCCCGATTTATGCTTACCGTATACATAATGTATTGGTCACAGTATAATTTAATTGAAAACGCCTATATCAATAAGCTTTTGTATTGTATGTATGTTTCATAAATACATAATCTACAAATTAGGCTGTCGGCGGCTATACAAACATTAACGTTAAACCTATATTGTTTACTTATATGGTTACCCCTTTAGCGGAGCCAATTAGCGGACTCTGTTGGTAAGATTCCTACCGTGTGGTAGCGGCTTAAGAGAATCTACCACTCCATCTCATCCCGTGGGTGTCGTAAAAGTCGACAGAGGGAAAATGAAAACCAGAAGATGGGCAGCAGCATCTTCCTGGTCGTCGTCGTCGTTTCAGCCTATCATAAGTCCACTGCTGAACATAGGCCTCACCCACAGATAGGTACAAAAGATTGTAGTTCTCATTCCTGGTACATCTAAATAAATAAACTGCAGTTATCAACCCTGCAAAGCGTGGCCACTATGACAAAATCCCCCTAAACCTAGAGCTACAAACTTTTGTCGCAATCTTTGGGGGAAGCCTTAGATCAGCAGTGGACTAGTTCTCTGATTTTTTAAAATGTAGCAACCTTTCACAATATGTTAATGAACCGACGCATTTTACCGAAAACAGTGAGACTCTCATAGATGTTCTATGCACTGACGCACCGGTATCATATTTAACAGTTGACCATATTCGTGATTTGAGTAGTCATGCTCTAGTTGTATGCGAATTAAACATTCTCAAAGCTCGGTTCAGACCGAAGCGTGTTACATTCAGACCATTAAGGTCTATCGATACTGACCTTTTTAAACAAGATTTAAAACAAATAAACTGGCATAGTTTGACATTTTTGCAAGATGTTAATGATTTAGTTTATTCCTTTAATAATGTTGTATTAAATATTTTTGATCAACATGCACCCTTGAAAACTGTTCATATAAAACATAGCAATTATCCCTGGATTACATATAATATTAAATGTATGATGAAAAAGCGTGATGAGGCCCAAGTCAGAGCTCGCAAGACAAAGCTTGATTCCCATAACGCTTATTACAAGAATCTGAAATCAATAGTCAATACTGTTATTGTCTCAGAAAAAATCGCGTATTTTAAATACTATGTCAACTCTAAAATAAAGCAACCAAAAGTAATGTGGACGCATATCAAACGGCACGTTCAAATAAAAAGTAATGACACTTCTCTACCAGTTCATTTTAATGACGCTGATGCATTGAATGATCATTTTCTTAAGGTCCCCGGAAAAAATAATGTTTCTTTATCCCTTCTCACTTTTTTTGAATTTCATCGTACTTCGGACAACTCGTTTCAATTTAAAGCAATCTCAGAATCTGATGTAGCAAAAATTTTAAATTCCTTACAGTCCAATGCAGTCGGATTTGATGGAATATCTCTTGATATGTTAAGGCTTTTACTCCCTGATTGTCTGGCGGTAATAACATTTATTGTTAATAAGTCATTTGAGACAAATATTTACCCCGATGTCTGGCAACAAGCCCTTTTGAAGCCTATTCCTAAAAGTGGTAATCCTACTTCACTATCAGATCTGCGGCCCATCAGCATTTTACCGTGCTTATCCAAGGTAATAGAAAAGGCAGCATTCATTCAGTTGACCGAATATCTCGAGGTAAACAATATTCTTCCAATGCTTCAGTCTGGCTTCAGAAAGCAGCGCAGTACTACTACTGCATTAATCGACGTAGTAGACGACATTCTTGGGGCACAAGCCAATGGAGAGAGCACTATTCTGACCCTGCTAGATTTCTCGCGCGCATTTGAAACCCTTAACGTATCCTTACTTCTTTCCAAATTATCATTTTACGGAATAAGTGCAAACGCAGTTAAATGGTTCGACAGCTATTTTAAGAACCGTTCTCAGCTAGTCGAACTGCAGCAAAATGAAAACGATAAAAGTTTTTCCGCGATTCGACCTGTCGAACGGGGAGTTCCACAGGGGTCTATTTTGGGTCCACTGCTTTTTATGATATACAGCGCCGATATCATCAGCAATATAAAACATTGTAAGTATCATTTGTACGCAGATGACTTACAGATGTATATTTCTTTTAAGCCTTGTGACACAGGAACAGCGTTGGTAAAGATGAACTCTGATCTGGAGCGCATATCTTTATGGTCTGAGCGTAGCGCATTGGTTTTAAATCCGAAAAAAAAACAAGTATTTGATTCTGGGAACACCTACTCAGATACGGAAGGTTAGTGCAAGACGTCCAGCTGTCGTTGTAAATAATGAGACAATTAAAAGAGTCTCTGAAGCGAGGAATCTTGGAGTGATGATGGACGAGAACCTTAGGTTTGAAAAGCATATTATAGATATTGCACGTAATTGCTTCTACAGACTAAAAGTACTGTATCGAATTCGGGATTATTTAAGCGTTGCTTTACGTATTAACCTCTGCGAGTCCCTCATTCTCTCCAAATTTAATTACGCAGATTCCCTTATAGGGTCACGTCTGTTAGTACGGACTAAACCAAATATACAAAGGGTACAGAATGCCTGCGCGCGGTTCTGTTTTAATGTACCACCGCGTACACACGTGACCCCTTTCTTTAATAACGCAAATATCTTAAAGATGGACTTCCGCAGGCGTCTACACTTCGCCACCCTGTTATTTGGAATAGTAAAATCCAAAGAGCCTATATTACTCTACAATAAGCTGAGTTGGGCCCAGGACGAAAGTAATATGTATCTTACCAGATCGTCTGGTAACAAGCTAACATACCCCTTCAACCGCTCAGCCGCTTTTAGAGGTAGTTTCAAATATAGTGCCACAAAGTGTTGGAATAACCTCCCGCCTCCTTTGCGTGACTTAAAATCAGTAAATAGGTTTAGAATTAGATACAAATTGTTATTGTTAGATGAACAAAAAAAAAAATAGTGGCTAACTATCAATAAAGGTAGGTTTATGGGA
Source organism: Luehdorfia chinensis (assembly GCA_019845155.1). NCBI lineage: Eukaryota > Metazoa > Arthropoda > Insecta > Lepidoptera > Papilionidae > Luehdorfia > Luehdorfia chinensis. The sequence goes on along the minus strand of JAHVAK010000056.1, from coordinate 354,678 downwards.
TTGACTATTTATTATCATAAATTAATATATGACTTGGAAGGAGTGGGATTATACTTTCGTGCTCATAATTTCAAAGTAGCTTTATTATTTAACTACGCTGTCAATAGGAGCTTACAAAATTAAAAACTATTTTGTGCCAGATTAGCATGGCGGTGCACATGGAGTCGTCCAAATTTCCTCCTGTTCTGGGCCGAACTGAAAACCAGTGCTGCGATGTTAGCATCGCGGCTTTAACTGAGTTCGGTCCACTTTACGATTATATGCTGCAGCACAAATATTTTGGTAATAGGTATATGTGTGTATGTGTGTGTGTATATATATATATATATATATATATGTATGTGTATATATATATATATATATATGTATGAATGTATATATATATATATATGTGTGTGTATATATTTATTTATTTTTTTCGTAGTGGCTAAGACATTTTTTTTTGTTTTCTTTTTTTTTATTTTATTTCTTGTTTGTATTTTGTGCTGTATGTTTTTTAATCGTAAATAAATGTTTTACTTACTTACTTACTTACTAGTGACAGGCTGAAATGATGATGATGATGATGAGAATTCCTATGCAGGAATACGTCGAGGTAGGTACCACCGCAACTAGTAATTCTGTAGTGAAGCAGAAGTGTGCAAACGTTACTGTGTTTCGGTCTGAAGGGCACGGAGATCTAGTGTAATTAGATAAAGGCATCTCAAGGAGACGGGCGCAATATGGTGTCACAGAGATTTGTTATACATCAATTGTCATGGGCATACGTAGGACCGATAAACGTTGGGGAAAAAAGCTTCTAGTGGTAACCGCGTACCCGCAAACGCAGCGTAGGGCGCCCCTAATTAGATGGAGCGACGACCTGCACGATTTTGCGGCAAGTCCATACATACATACATACATAAGATCACGACTGTATCCCATAAGGGGTAGTCAGAGACTGGGCACTCACTGCAAAAACAGATGACTGCCACAATCCACGTTTCACCTAAACAATATAATGCACTTGGTGTGATAGGTGGTGAGCCCATCACCACCATGCGCTGTTGGGTGCACATTGCAGTTTAATTCCTTACCCGCCTTTTACGAGTTCCATTGGATGAGATGGAGTGGTAGTATTCTTTTAACGAGCCGCCACCACACGGTACCATAGATACATGCAGGTGAATCAGGACCATGCTTTGTATAAATCTATGGGGAAGGCCTATGTTCAACAGTAAACTGAGATAGGCTGGAATGACGATGATACGTTGAACTTACCATCAGTTAGACGTTTTGCTCGCCTCTTCACTTTATCCTATAAAAAAGACATAAAAACCAAATATAGTTAATAGAATCAGGCGTTACTTTGCGGAAATCCATTATAATGAAGGAAGGTAAGTTACTTTGCTAAGATCCGCATGCAAAATATAAAAATGGTGTATATTACCTAGTTTTTTGAAGAGCACCGCCCGCCCTCCCTCAGTAGCGCGCACAAGCAAACTAACACCGCCACCAGGAACCGGCCCCAGGTACCCTCCACCAACCACTACAATACCACCTCTAGATAATATACACCACTGAAGTCGAGAACACGACACGTGTTTCGCCCCAAAACGAGGCATTATCAAGCGTCATAGACTCTACGACTCTCGGCGGCCGTCTGTCGTAGTCATAGCAAAGTAACTTACCTTCCTTCATTAAAAACCAAATGTATTTTATTTATTTAAACTTCAAATGTTTACCCTAAAAGGGTGCAATTATTGTGTAAAGTGACGAAACGAGCAAAACGTTCACCTGATGGTAAGTGCAACGTCCGCCCACGACAAATGCTGTGTCACCCTGAATATTTCTGTGTGACACCACACTGCGCCCGTCACCCTGAGACATCAGTTCTTAAGTCTCAAATGCCCAGTGATTACGCTAGCTCACAGTGCCCTTTCAAACCGAAACACAGTAATGCTTGCACACTACTGCTTCACGGCAGAATAACTGGCCCTGGGGTGGTACCTACCTAGACGGACTCCTGCATAGGAATCCTACCACCTTTTCACCGTTACTTTTATTTATATTATAAACTAGCTGATGCCCGCGACTACGTTATGGAAATATCTGAAGCCGGTTAGTTATATTTTGTGGTACATTTCAACATAATCCTGGTTATATAACAACGCACGCCAACTTACCTAATGAATAAACGCGTTTTCTTCGTCCCCATTAAGTAGCTAATACGACGCTGGCAAGATTAATTTGTACGGAATCCGGCACGCGTCATAAAGTGGCGAGGTAGCAACGTCGCTTGATGTATGAGGGGTACGTGTACCGCTTCGCTGAACGTGCTTAAAACTCATGTTACCTTGGTATGCTATCTTGGTACACAAGCCGTATATTTATGTAATGTCATATTTTGATTCGATTAGGGATACATTTAAAATAGAAATATTAGATGTAGTATTAGTTAGATTATTAGTAGTTTGATCTCGAGAATGACGCCCATGTGCACACGTGGTCAGAGGGTCTGACTTCTATGTTGCCGGTGAAGAGTTCGAATATCAGCCCGAGCCAACATTTGTGCACACAAATTGTTAGCGTCACCTGATGGTGATCGTCGATCGATCGAGTGATCATCGCTGCCCTTGAACATTCGCAAAACCAGAGGAATTACGGATGCGTTGCCGGCCATTGAGAGAGGAATAGGCTCTTTTCATGAATGCTTTAGACGTATCACTCCGGAAAAATCACTGGCGGTACCAGGTATAAGTGGTCATGCGTGGCGGAAAAACTCTGTCGCGATGTCTGTTTGTTACCTTTTCACGGCTCAACCTTTGAACCGATTTTGATGAAATTACGGCAAACAGATAGCTTGCATCGAGACGGACATAGGATATTTATTATCAAAATTAAAGAGATCGGTATTTAAAAAATACCTAAATCCAAGCGGACGTAATGCTAGTAAAAATATTATTTAGTATTGCGTTCTGTTCAAATGTCACTGAGAGTATAGTGAAACTCTTCCTGAGCGTGTAAACTAATGGGCAATTATAACGTGTTGGGTAGTTTTTAGCCAATAAAAATCACGGTAGCGAGGGAGTTACCCTACCCGCGCTCCTTCCCTGTTGGATAGGAACTTGGCAGGGGCTCGGTGTATATATAGAAATTCTTGGAAATTCAATCGCAATGGATCCATTCACGAGAAGATAACACGCGTTCTACTCAAAGCAGTATTACGAATAAATAATTAATCCTTCGCGTCTGTTTCGTGTTTATTTCCGATTACAAAACGTGTATCGATGTTCAATTGTAAATTTTATTAAATCGTATTTTTTTCACCTCGTCTCCATTAAGATTTATTAGGAATAAATCGCGACAAATATTCCTATCTCCGGTAACGTGGGTGCATTTTCAGTTAAAAGTAAAAGTAAAGTTTCAGCCTATAAATGTCCCACTGCTGAGCACAGGCCTCCTCTTATTTCTGAGAGGGTTTTGGAGCCAGGAAGAATCCGCCACGCTGCTCCAATGCGGGTTGGCGGACTGCACATGTCTTCGAAATATTTGTTATTTCTCAGACATGCAGGTTTCCTCACGATGTTTTCCTTCACCGCCGAGCACGTGATAAATCAGCACTTAAAATTGCGATTAACAATTTTAGTGGTGCCGGCACCGGGAATCGAACCCAGGTCACTCGCGTACTGTGAAAATTAAAGTGAGCGCCTAGCCCCTGAGCTACCACGGCTAATTTACAGTAATTTTTATAATAAATTTCACTTCATTCGCGTTTATGTTTATAAGCATCTTGCATTTGTTCGAACGTTTTCATATTTTCGCCCTTGCCCATCGCCGTACACGCGTCTCCCTCTAACTCTACGATTGACTGGTAGAAAATGTCATATGGGATCAAAACCGCCGTTACTGCAATTAGTACAATCCAAACTAATATTATAAATGCGAAAGTAACTCTCTGTCCCTCTGTCTGTTTGTTACCTTTTCACGGCTCAACCGCTGAACCGACTTTCACGAATTTTGGAGCAGAGATTGCATCCAGGGGATGGACATAGGATACTTTTTATTCCGGAAAATCAAATATTTTCTTAGGGATATTAATAAAACCTATATTCACGCGGGCGAAGTCGCGGGCATCAGCTACTATAGTATAAATAAAGAATACGTAATAGTAAAAATGAACAGTTAGTTCAATTTTAAAGAAAGTAATCCATAATCTCCTGTCAAGTATGAAATGAATCCAATCCAGCATATTAATTTAAACATTTTTATGAAAGTGGTGGTGAGATTCCGTATGCGGGAATTTGTCTAGGTGGGTACCACCTCAGGGCCAGTTATTCCGCAGCGAAGTAGTGGTGTGCAAACATGCTGTGTTTCGGTAAGAAGGGTAATGAGAGCTAGTGTAGGCATCAGCTCTTAAGTCATATGTGATGAGACTTGAGAGCTGATGACACGTGTTGTCGGGCGCAGTGTGGCGTCATATAGAAATGTTCTGGGTGATAAAAAATTGGATATAAATCGTCACTCGTCTCTTATCACATTTACAACTTTTTAGATGATAAGTTTCGATAAATTTGTTAATTTATTTGTCCTATATAATTTCCTGTTGACATTAAATTTACATTAGCATAATTACGAATTGACATTTGATTTAGGTGATTATTTATTGTTACTTTCATTATTAACGTTTTTTTGATTTGATAAAGTGAAGATACTTGCAAAACGCTCACTTGATGGTAAGTTCAACGACTGCCCACAACAGACTCTGTGTCACTCAGAAAATTTGTCTGTACCACCATACTGCGCTCGTCACTTTGATACATCAGTCCTTAAGTCTCATATGCCCAGCGATTACACTAGCACCCAGACCGAAACACAGTAATATATAGCACACACACTTTTACTGGTGGTAGGATTCCTATGCAGGAATCCGTCTAGGTAAGTACCACCCCAGGGCCAGATATTCTGCCGTGAAGCAGTAGTGTGCAAACATTACTGTGTTTCGGTTTGAAGGACACTGTGAGCTAGCGTAATCACTGGGCATTTGAGACTTAAGAACTGATGTCTCAGGGGGACGGGCGCAGTGCGGTGAAACACAGAAATATTCTGGGTGACACAGGTGAACGTTTTGCTCGTTTCGTCACTTTGTACAATAAAAAAAAAACATTGCTTTACGGCAGAATAACTGCCCCTCAGGAGTTATCTAACTATACGGGTACCTGCATAGGAATCCTACCGTCGTGTATTATGACGTAAAGAACGAGTTTTAGTACGTTTTGTAATGCGAAAACATGTGGGACTAATAAGCCATCACATTATATTCCCGAGCCATGTCATCAGAAATTGAGATACAAAATAATAACAAATTAACCTATTAATATCATAGAATGAAGTAGAATTCGCTGAGGTATAAACGCGTCTATTTGTTACGCAACTGTGATATGAGTAATGGCACGTCAGGAACAGTAATTATTGTTTGTTCTCTGAACGATACACCATTAATCTACTGTTAACTAACAGACAACTCGCCGGTAGCAGTGTATGTCGTTCGCATAGTTACGTTTTACAGTGAGCTGTAATTATCAGTTGAAATGTTATTTAAGTCGTTTAATTTTCACATCTTCCTTTCTTCTTTTAAAGTGGTAGTAGGATTACTATGCAGCACTACGTTTTTCTATGGAGGACTTTTTATAATCACTGGTGATAGTATTCCTGTTCAGGAATCTGTCTAAGTAGGTACCACCCCAGGGCCAGTTATTCTGCCGTGAAGTAGTAGTGAGCAAACATGCTGTGTTTCGGTATGAAGGGTAATGAGAGCCAGTGTAATCATTTGACATATAAGACTTAGGACTGATGTCTCGGGGTGACAGCAGTGTGGTGACACACATAAATGTTGTGGGTGACACAGTATTTGTTATGGGCCGACGTTGCACTTACCATCAGATAAACGTTTCGCTCATTTCGTCACCGTCTCCAATAAAAAAAAAAAAACATCTAAATTATTAGTGTATTTTTTAAAGTTTCTTACTTGACCAAACGAATAATGTAATAAAGTGTTTAATGCCTGTAAGCATTCTCCACCAGTCAACTGAGAATGTGGTAAGAGCCAAGAATAAATGCTGCAACTTGGAAATTATAACATAATTTACATATTCCAAAATTTTTCCACGACATGTAAAGACCGCCACTCAGAATTAGAGCAGCGTGGCGGACTCTTCCTGACTCTAAAACCTTCTCATAAATGAGAACATTAGTAGTGGGACATGTATAAGAAGTTTTTTTTTTATTTGATAAAGTGATGAAACGAGCAAAACGTTCACCTGATGGTAGGTGCAACGTCTAAAAAGTAAAGTAAAGTTTCAGCCTATAAATGTCCCACTGCTGAGCACAGTCCTCCTCTCATTTCTGAGAGGGTTTTGGAGCTAGGAAGAATCCGCCACGCTACTCCAATGCGGGTTGGCGGACTTCACATGTCTTCGAAATATATTTAATTTCTCAGCCATGCAGGTTTCCTCACGATGTTTTCCTTCACCGCCGAGCACGTGGTAAATCAGCACTTAAAATTGCAATTAACAATTTTAGTGCTTTTGGTGCCGGCATCGGGAATCGAACCCAGGTCACTCGCGTACTATGAAATTAAAAGCGAGCGCCTAGCCCCTGCCCATAACAAATGCTGTGTCACCCAGAAAATTTCTGTGTGATACCACACTGTGCCCATCACCCTGAGACATAAGTTCTTATGTCTCATATGCCCAGTGACTACGCTAGCTCACAGTGCCCTTCAAACCGAAACGCAGTAATGTTTGCACACCACTGGCAGAATAACTGGCACTGGGGTGGTACCTACCTAGACGGATTCCTGCATAGGAATCCTACCACCAGAAAACTTACTTTTTTGCATGTCTCATTGCGTGAAGGGTCACATGTCAAGGTCAAGCGATTCGGCGGTCTTCCAATGGCTTTATCACAGTTACATAGCACTTATATGCCAATTTGTATAGACTCGTGTCAAGAAAACACTTTAATTAATTCATTAAAATTATTTTGAAAAATCATCTAATATTGCTATTTAAAAAAAACAATTAAAAAAAATGACGCGGACGTCCGGGTTTTTTTTAACGTGTCCAGAATTTTATCTACTGGTTTCCTATCTCATATCAAAAGTCTAGCAGTTTTAGTTATTAAGATGAATATATTTTGCTCATTGTTTTCATCTGAAATGGAAATAACTCGAAATATTCGAACCTCAATACAATTTATTTTTCCTTAAGAGTTAAATTAAGTTAAATGAGCGTCATGAGACGTGCACTTTTGGATTTTCCAAACTTTTTTCATATGCAACATTTTTATATAACCCATAAAAAATTAGTTTTCGGGTCCAGTTGAGTTGTGATTGTCCTTACACTGACACTGCACATTTTAATAAAACTTATCGTGTTGTAAAGCGCTCGACACGTCGGGTTATAAATAGTTAAAGCTAAACGCGATAAAGTCCGTACGGATTGGTTTTATTTAAATGTGTAGTATTCGCGTAAATAAAAGAAAACATTAACTGACACTGCATCTTAGCCTACCTCGCATGAGCGTTACTTCGGTCACGGAGGTTGGGATTGGAGAGCCCCTGTGATTTCGTGTAGAATTATGGTTACACTATTATATCTCCGGTGACGACCGCGTGGCCCAGTGGTCAGAGTACCTGACTGCTACGCCGCGGGTCCTGGGTTCGAATCCCAGCCGGAGCCAACATTTGTGCTAAAACACAAATTGTTGGTTTTCGGGTCTGATTGTGTTGTGAATGTCCCCGTGTTTCTGACACTGCATCCTAGCCTACCTCCGATCTTATCGCATCAGCCTTACATCGGGCGCGGGTAGGTTGGGACGAGTGAGTGCCTCCGTGTTTGCGCGTACACTTGTGGCACTATAATATCTCCTGCGCAGTGGATGGCTCTCGACAGTATTCGGAAATTGTCGCCGTGGTCGAAATCGACTAGGAGAACATCATTATATCTCCGGTGCAATTATTAACTTCTGATAGACGATGAGAGATGACTTAGTGCTATCACGGCAATGATACGATTATGTGTAATTACACAATTAAAAAAAAAACAAATAGAAAATGTCTAGCCTATTCGAATCCCTACAAAATACAGAAGAAAGAACAACCGAATATCACACTTAAGATCTTTAACAATATATGTGATTCAGTTGTAAAGGAAGCGTGGGATAATAGTATTTACTGGGAATGAAATCCCTAACCGTGTTAATGTGGAGCACCAACAATTTATGCGCTTCGGAGCGATAAAGTAGTACAAAGTTTCCCTCTAAATTCCACTAAACCATGCCATGTTAAATACTTCTAAGCTCGAGGGGCGTGGCTGGGCGGGGTTGACTGCGCGTTCGCTGGATTTATACTTCGAGCTGGTTACAAATCTTTTGTAAGCCGCATCCAATACACAACACACTTTGTACTAAATTCTAACACAAATTTACTTTAAATAAAACAACATAAAATACGGTGATCATTTCGAAATTTCGTGTCAAATTAACGTTCTCTCAGATTCGCCAATTTATTAACCGTTATGGCATTCATAGTGAGAAGAATAAAATTTACTGTTTTGTCATTAACTATGAATTTACCCCTGCTGAGCATAGGCCTCCTCACATTTCTGAGAGGGTTTTGGAGCTGGGAAGAATCCGCCCCGCTGCTCTAATACGGGTATCGGACTGCACATGTCTTCGAAATATTTTTTTATATCTCAGACATGCAGGTTTCCTCACGGTGTTTTCCTTCACCGCCGAGCACGTGGTAAATCAGCACTTACAGCCGCCACCGGGAATCGAACCCTGGTCACTCGCGTACTATGAAATTTAAAGCGAGCGCCTAGCCCCTGAGCTACCACGGCTCTGAGCGGAGGTAGTTCATCATCAATTCAGCCTATCACTAGTCCATTGGTGAACATATGTCCCCGGCCCCCGGCCTTCTGAACAGCAACCCCCCTATAGATTGCCACAAAATACTTAAGTTTAAAGCTCTCATTTTAGGGGGTTTCGCCAGGTAGTTGCCGCGCTTGGTAGGCGGGTCGGCAGCCGCAGTTTATTGGTTCAGATGGTTCAGGAGGATACTGCTGCCCATATCCTGGTTTTTATTTGCCCTCTATCGACTTTTACGACACCCACAGAACGAAACGGTGTGGTAGATTCTCTTAAGCCGCCACCACACGGCAAGTCCAATAGCAATCAATGGGGTCGCTTATCCGGTATTCTATTTTATATCGTTTTAGCCGGACAAGTCTGCTAGGCCAAGGACTCCCTGCTCCCTTCTGGTACATAAGTACATGGCAACCAAATTATTATTTTTCTGAGCTGAATTATTGTTATTTTCATGGCAGTTTTTGTATATATGACCTATGACCTATGACGAACAGAATTCCTTACCTGATAAATGTCGAATAGGAACGAATTCGTGCATAATATTCAATCGTGTCGACTACTGATAATAGAAAGAAAGAAAGAAAAGTTTATTTAGCAAAGACCGCTGACGTACAAAACATACATTTACAAAACAACATTGACATAAAAGTAACCAGTAGAAGTAGAACCATACCACTAATCTTATATATAAGTTGTACGTTTGGCCATTTGTATGTACGTCGCGGGTCATGCCAAAAACTCAGCATATTGTTACGCTAACAAGCGCAACTCGTAATAATAGGTGATCTTCGTATTCGCGTAATTATGTAGGTACTACAAATCACAGTGATAGAAATTTTATATGCTGGGTAGCACTGTGACTGTCATAGGCTAGCGAAGCACTTAAAGTAAAAAAAAAACAAGATGCTCGTCTTGTCATTCACAATCTCGAATACAGATACACTAAAAAAATATAAATTACACTCAACAAAAGTAATGCAAACTAGTTTGTTTTCGTCTATATGAGAAGGAAACAAAATAATCAAGTGAAATCAAAGGAATCGAAATTGTCGCATGTGAATACGAAACAATAACGCGTAATACCGAAATGTTATTTGAATCAGCAGGGTGTCGCCAGTATGTCTACAACATTAATAATTCAAACGTTGATTCAACAACAGTACTATTGTGAAGCCATTTTGATATCGAGTTCTATTGTAGGGTTCCAATTTTGAATTTGCATATATCATTGGTCTCCTAATGATCATCAGAGTATCAGAATACGTAGATTGAACCGACGAAAAAAGGCTTACCCTCCGCGGATTTTTTCATTGGATTCAGCAGTTGTTGATTAATTTTAAGGTAAACTATGATTATTTCAGTTTAAAATTAAAGAAAGAGATAGTCAGATATTTATTCGGAACATCCAAACAGAATTCTGGTATATTTGCAAAACAACCTATAACTACAAAACCACAACACATAAAATAAAACAGTTATCATATAAACAAAATACCACAGCACGAGAAATAACTATAACAAAAAATAACTAAGACGCAAGAAATTATGTAATGCAAAGTGGGCAAGAAATTATGAGGCAAATGCCAAAAGCTTAAGATTGAATAAAGATAAAAATACTATACCAATTTGTAATGTTCCAAAAAACTGATCGAATTAATAAAGTTGAGGATCTTAAAGAAATTACGCTAATATAACTCTTTAAGAATCCTTGGTTCGTAGATTTGTAATACATTAGAGTTATTTGCGTTTGTAATTTAAGCAATATTCGCGTTTTAAACATTAATATTAGTCTACCCAATCATTCACTTATAATTTCGTGAAGTAATACAGATTTTTTTCACATCAAAAGGCAAAAGCAACTGCTGTTACATACATACATACTCGTACATAGTCACAGCGTAGGCGTATCTGCCTACGTCTTTCCATTTGCTACGATTCCGATACACATCTTGCGCTTCTTCTACTTTCATTAGCATTTTCATTCAAGCTCGTCTGTTTTCGTCTACATTTGATGTCGCTTTACCTTAAAACAAGTACGACCTGATCGTGATTCGTTCGCCTACGTCGACCCTTACCGGCTTGCCCGTTCACATTCCCCTCATAAATCTGTTTCGTCAATCTTGTTTCATCCATTATCTCTACGTGTCCAAACCATCTAACTGTCCGCTTGTGGTAAGATTCCTACGCCGTCTCGGTAGGTGCCACCCCAGGACCAGTTATTCTGCCGTGAAGCAGTAGTGTGCAAACATTACTGTGTTTCGATTTGAAGGACACTGTGAGCTTGCGTAATCACTGGGCCTATGAGACTTAAGAACGTGTATGTCGCAGGGTGACGGGCACAGTATGGTGTCAAACATAATGTTCTGGATGACACAGCATGTGTTATAGGAAAGAGTTGCCCTTACCATCGAGTGAACGTTTCGCTCGTTACGCCGCCTTATCTAATAAAACAAAATAACTACAACTAATAGTAACGAGATGATATAGTACCAGTAGATATCAAGAACACATTTTGTCATCAGGATATCATCTGTGCATAAAGCTCGTTAAAGAACGCAAGAACGCATGTCTTTTTTTGATAATTACAACACATCCACACGCCCAAAAACTAATGTATGTAGCGTTTCGCTATATCAAGCCATATCTCATACATCCAATATTGTGCTATTAAAGTTTCTGAGTTTTGATCGCATAACTATGTAATGTGTTTATGATTATGTATTTAAAATTATGAAGTTTAAATCACCTATAATAATATCTCCATGCCATGGGTTGACTGCGAGAGAATGCAAAAAAGCATTAAGCCCTTTGTAATCATTTACTTTGAATAAGGTGAAGACTATAAAAAATAAATAAATAAAAAAACTAACTATATACAACATCTAAAAATAACTGAATAGATGAGACGCCCTACCCGGATCAGACCAACCGAGCGGCGGGTAGCTACTTTTTTTCTTGGCAATATCATAATATATCAAAAAACATTTAATAAATAACCTCTTTCTGGGACACTGAAAGGAATTTAAATTATTTCTCATAGGATTGATTTTAATAGCTTCATAGCCTTTCTATAGTTGGTGTCAAATTAAGATTTAACAGCGATAAGCGTTTACGAATGGTTCTTAGTAAATAGAAAGAAATTCTGTTTGTTAGAACCACCTTTTTTCCACTTTTTTTTTAATTTGATAAAGTGATGAAACGAGCAATACGTTCACCTGATGGTAAGTGCAACGTCTGCTCATAACAAATACTGTGTCACCCAGATAATTTTTGTGTGAGACCACACTGTGTCCATCACCCTGAGACTCTTTAGTTAAGTTCTTAAGTCTCATATGCCCAGTGATTACGCTAGCTCACAGTGCCCTTCAAACCGAAACACAGTAATGTTTGCACACTACTGCTTCACGGCAGAATAACTGGCCCTGGGGTGGTACCTACCTAGACGGATTCCTGCATAGGAATCCTACCACCGTAATAACATGCCCTGGGGTGGTACCTACCCAGACGGATTCCAAAATGGTAAGTGCAACGTGGGTGACACAGCATCTGCCCATTAAAGATGCTGTGTCACACAGAATTTTTCTGTGTTGCACTAAACTACGCCCGTCGAACCGAAACATCAGTTTTTAAGTCTCTTATGTCCAGTGACACACAGTAATATTTGCACACTACCGTTTAATCGCAGACTGACCCTGGAGTAATACCAAACTAGACGGATTCCTGTATTGGAATCGTACCATTCATTCTTTCATGTCTCAAATAGGATCAATAATAATGTAGCAATATGATAGTATATGCGCAGTTATATAGCAAGATTAATTAGTGTCTCATAATATTACACACACGTATAAAGGGAAATAAGGAGCTTAGATAAAGTGTCAATCTATTTATCGACAAATCCCGCCAGTGACATCCCTAATTCTATCTACAGACGTGACGACGTGACTGATAGGCTCTCGGTGTTAATAATTGATGAAACCAATCCGCACACAAATCGCAGATGGATTTAACTTATTCATACTCTCGTAAATCCAATATACAAGCTAATTGCGAAACTGGAACCGGCTCAAAGGTATTATTAACAGAATTTATTCTATTGTAGATAACAGGTTATAATATCATATACATTTCATTAAGCTGTGAATTCATACGCGTTAATACCCAGACAAATATTTTCTCTATAATCGAAATACAAGCAAATTTATGATTCGGTTTTTATGTCAGTGTGATTATGTCAGTGTGTGTGTGTGTGTGTATATATATATATAGTGATTTTGTAATTGTTTTTTTTCTCTTTCTTTTATCGAAAGTGAACACAGAGTCTGCTTCTCTTTATGGATATCCAGTAACATGCCTGCTGGAAGAGATTTCATCATGAAATAAGCAGTGCCTTTGTACTATCTATATTTTGTTATTGTCTATTTATTTATATAATTTCTACTGTAATTTTTATGTGTACATAAATAGTAAAGAAATAAATAAATAAAAAGCAGACTTTAACGCAGCAGCTCCTAAAATGGTTTCATGATTTTCTTACAGATCAATTCATCAGAACTTCACCAATTTTTTTATTTGATAAAAGCGACGGAACGAGCAGAACGTTCACCTGATGGTAAGTGCAACGTCTGCCCATAACAAATGCTGTGTCACCCAGAAAATTTCTGTGTGACACCAAACTGCGCCCGTCACCCTGAGACATCAGTTCTTAAGTCTCATATGCCCAGTGATTACGCTATCTCACAGTGCCCTTCAAACCGAAACACAGTAATGTTTAACATTACTGCTTCACGGCAGAATATCTGGCCCTGGGGTGGTACCTACCTAGACGGATTCCTGCATAGGAATCCTAGCACCAGTAAAAGTTTATTTTATTTTGGATTGTTTAATCGTCCGTTGCCATCGTCGTTCAATGCATGCGAAGATATATCAAAAAAAAAAACAAAATATTAAAAAAAAATTAAAATAGATGTCGCGCAAATAATTGACGGAACTTCGCCGAATGCGAAGTGAATCTGTTTTGACTTTTCACAATAAAAAGTTACGATTTACGTAAACAAAAATACCTCGATTCATTGTTTCTCTATTCGGTAAATCACGGCAAATGTCAGCTGTTTATTAGAATTCATTCGTTTTACGATGCCATAAATTATTTTCTAGAACTCTGGTTTTATTACTAGGTAGGTCTGTTATATTTGACCCCAAGTTTCAATTTTGTAGGCATAATCAACTTACTACATGTTTATGCGAGAATATTCTGCCGATGTACAAAAAACGTAATCATTATGCGTTGCCAGCGTGTATTTATATTTATATTATTTCACTTATTACTTTCTTCTTTTTTTTAATAACAGAAAACGATACACCTCAATAGGAAATACCCTGTGCCCTTAATTAAATACATACATACACATAGTTATGCCTTTTCCCCATATTAGGGGTAGGCAAAGGCTACACATGTAGCCCACTTTTAGCTCTCTTGGGAAATGGGACGTGACGGGCGCCATTTTTGTCATCATCATCATCATCATTCCAGTCTATCACTAGTCCACTGCTGAACATAGGCCTCCCCCATAGATTGCTACAAAAGTTTGTAGCTCTCATTTTGGGGGGAATTTTGCGCTAGTTGCCACGCTTGGCAGGCGTGTTGGCAACCGCAGTTTATTTATTCTGATGTTCAAGGAAGATGCTGCTGCCCATCTTCTGGTTTTAATTTTCTCTCTGTCGACTTTTACGACGCCCACGGGATGAGATGTGGTGGTAGATTCTCTTAAGCCGCTACCACACGGTACCATGTTGGTACAAGTCAAAAAAGAATTAACTCCCCGTTAAGTTCCCGGGGGCAGTATAGTGACGTCATAGCATATCATGGTTTTAAACTGCACGAATAAAGGCAGAAGAAGGCTCCTCACGATACCTCGATAGGAAAGAGATAGTTGCTATTCTACTCTGCTGGACACCTATCGTCTTAATAACAACATATGAACATAAAGTTTCAGCCTATAAATGTCCCACTACTGAGCACAAGCCTCCTCTCATTTCTGAGAGGGTTTTGGAGCTAGGAAGAATCCGCCACGCTGCTCCAATGCGGGTTGGCGGACTTCACATGTCTTCGAAATATTTTTTATTCCTCAGACATGCAGGTTTCCTCACGATGTTTTCCTTCACCGCCGAGCTGGTAAATCAGCACTTAAAATTGCAATTAACAAATTTAGTGGTGCCGGCACCGGGAATCGAACCCAGGTCACTCGCGTACTATGAAATTTAAAGCGAGCGCCTAGCCCCTGAGCTACCACGGCTCTACATATGAACATATCAGAAATAAATACAGTGTTACGTCCAAACTCGGAGCAACTGTCTGCATAGTTATTAGAATTAGGCGTTACGTTTTGAAAATCCATTATATCGACAGTTTGTAGTCTATACACTTAATTACAACATATGAACATATCAGAAATAATTACAGTGTTACGTCCAAACTAGCAGCAACTGTCTGTATAGTTATTAGAATTAGGCGTTACGTTTTGAAAATCCATTATATCAACTGTTTGTAGTCTATACACTTAATTACAACATATGAACATATCAGAAATAATTACGGTGTTACGTCCAAACTCGGAGCCATTGTCTGTATAGTTATTAGAATTAGGCGTTACGTTTTGAAAATCCATTCTATCAACTGTTTGTAGTCTATACACTTAATTACAACGTATGAACATATCAGAAATAATTACGGTGTTACGTCTAAACTCGGAGCAACTGTCTGTATAGTTATTAGAATCAGGCGTTACGTTTTGAAAATCTATTATATCAACTGTTTGTAGTCTGTACACTTAATTACAACTTAGAAATAATTACTGTGTTACGTCCAAACTCGGAGCAACTGTCTGTATAGTTAATAGAATTAGGCGTTGAAAATCCATTATATCAACTGTATCTCTGTATAGACATACATACGTTTGCCCCGTGCGGGAGCCGAACCTGCCATATGCCATAACACAAAAGCTAATAGCTTAGCCACTGCGCCATCTGAGCTAACTTTATTTTCTCTGTACATACTACTGTAATTAAATCACCACATCTATATCAAGTGCCGTGTGGTAGCGGCTTAAGAGAATCTATCACACCATCTCATCCCGTGGGTGTCTTGAAAGTCGAAAGAGGGATAATCAAAACCAGAAGATGGGCTGCAGCATCTTCCTGGTACATCAGAAATGTACTTTGTCGATTACCTCGGACATATAACACGCTTTTTACAGACGGGCTCAAAACGTGTATTTAAAGGTAAAGTAATACGTCGCCTATTTAATGCAGATGGAATCATCAATTAATATTCTAGTGATATTAATATTGGCCTACAGCTGGACTTAGGATTATGTCAACCATGTTAGAGAAGGCAAACGAGCAAGCGGCTCACCTGATGGTAAGTGATCACCGCCGCCCATGAACATCTACAATACCAGAGGAATAGCAGATGCGTTGCCGGCCTTTGAGGAAGGAATAGGCTCTTTTCTTGAAGGTCCCTAAGTCGTATCGGTCCGGAAAAACCGCTGGCGGCAACAGATTCCATAAGGTGCTTGTGCGGGGCAGAAAATTGCGCGAAAAACGCACTGTGCTGGAATGCCAACCATCGAGGTAGTGACGATGGTTTACTTTCAACACACCCTGATTTACTTTTACTTATACATGCATACATATATATTTTTTTTATTTTATATCGTCGTCGTCGTCGTCGTCGTCGTCGTCGTCGTTTCAGCCTATTAATAGTCCACTGCTGAACATAGGCCTCCCCCATAGAAAGAAAGAAAGAAAAAGCATTTATTAGTACAGATTACCACAAAAGTTTGTAGCTCTCGTTTTGGGGGGATTATGCCATAGTTGCCACGCTTGGCAGGCGGGTTGGCAACCGCAGTTTATTTATTCTGATGTTCCAGGAAGATGCTGCTGCCCATCTTCTGGTTTTAATTTTCTCTCTGTCGACTTTTACGACACCCACGGGATGAGATGGGGTGGTAGATTCTCTTAGGCCGCTACCACACGGCCACTATATTATTCACTACATATTTTTATATATGAATATAAATATATAATTTAATATATAATTTAATATATATATATATATATATATATTAAAACTGATGCCCCACAGTAGGATTTCTCCTGTGTCCTGGGTGCGTTTTACAGACATAAATTCCACATGCACAAACACCCAGACCCGGAAAAACTATACGGCGTAGAAGCCAAGGGCTTAGCCACTGCGCCAACCGAGCCGACAAATATTAAAAGAATGTTCCATCTAAAGGTACTATCATGTCAGAGTCTCTTTCCTTTTCGTATTTTTTTTTATATTCTTTTTATGTAATTTAGATAATTTGTTATAGTTTTTTAATTCCCTTAACCATTGTTAATTTTTTTTCACGTTCTCAAATCTGCTAACAAAATAATAACTTTCTTTTTCCTATTTTAAATATTATAATAATATTATAATACCGTGCCGTGTGGTGGCGGCTCGTTAAAAGAATACTACCACTCCATCTCATCCAATGGATCTCGTAAAAGGCGAGTAAGGAATTAAACTGCACTGTGCGCCCAACAGCGCATGGTGGTGATGGGCTCACCACCTATCACGCCAAGTGCATTATATTGTTTTGGTGAAAAGTGGATTGTGGCAGTCATCTGTTTTTGCAGTGAGTGCCCAGTCTCTGACTACCCCATATGGGATACAGTCGTGATCTTATGTATGTATGTATGTATTTTAAATAAACGTGTTCGCCTCTAAAACGTAAAAATAAATTGTAAATAGTGGATACTTGTAATTGGCTAACATAATTGTATTTAAGCATTTTGTAACGTATATATATATTTAGATGTAACTGTCCTGAGTAATAAATAAATAATGAGAATAAATAAACTGCGGTTACCAACCCGCCTGTTAAGCGTGGCAACTAGGGCAAATTTCCCCCAAAATGGGAGCTAGAAACTTTTATACCAATCTATAGGACAGGCCTATTTTCAGCAGCATTTTCATCATGATGATCTACGTATAAACATAAATATATTTTTTCATTATTATTTACCAAACTCGAGTAGGTTTCGAATAGATTTATAAATTCGATAATGTAGTCCAATTTTATTGAAGTCAGTGGACCATGAAAGTATTTGACTGAATATCGAATGACCTCAATATCCCAGATGGCTTTGGGCTGAAAGTTGCTGTGTCTTCAAAAAGACGGTCCAAAACGTCTATGTTATTCGCCTACACTTATTTTACGTTAGCTTGAGTTTGTCAAACATAAATGTTTTTTTTTTGTTGGATAAAATGACGAGACGAGCAAAACGTTCACCTAATGTTAAGTGCAATGTTTACCCATAACAAATTCTGTGCCCTTGGCCCGTCACCGTAAGACATCAGTTCCAAAGTTATATATGCTCGACCGTTCCTTATCGCACGACGCGTTTTTTTTTGGACGCATTACCGGTTTCTACTAGTTGCCCACTCCGTACGATTGTGTTGATTATTCATCATTTAACGATGTTGTTTTAATGTATTACTGGTGGTAGGATTCCTATGCAGGTATCCGTCTAGGTAGGTACCACCCCACGGCCAATTATTCTGCCGTGAAGCAGTAGCATTACTGTGTTGCGGTCTGAAGGGCACTGAGAGCTAGTGTAATCACTGGTCATTTGTAACTTAAGAACTGATGTCTCAAGGTGACGGGCGAAGTATGGTGCCACTCGTGAATATTGTAATACAAGAAAATAGTGAGATGACGAGAGTTGGTGGATACATGGAAATTAGGGAGGAGAATACGGAAAAGAGTAATAACGCTGATATAACGAGACCATACAAAATAAATGGAGAGGTTAATCAAGAGGAGGGTTTTGGAGCTAGGAAGAATCCGCCACGCTGCTCCAATGCGGGTTGGCGGAATTAACATGTCTTCGAAAATATTTTTTATTTCTCAGACATGCAGGTTTCCTCACGATGTTTTCCTTCACCGCCGAGCACGTGGTAAATCAGCACTTAAAATTACAGTTAACAATTTCTGTGGTACTGGCACCGGGAATCGAACCAGGTCACTCGCGTACTATGAAATTTAAAGCGAGCGCCTAGCATCTGAGGTACCACGGCTCTATGGGAGGAGGCCTGTGCTCAGTGGGACATTTATAGGCTGAAACTTTACTTTTTTTTATCAAGAGGAAAAGAACATGTGGTAGTAATGATTCTAAAATTCCGGAAGGTAAATCGAATTTAGTTTACCATGTTCGGATAAAAACCTAAACAGTTTGAAATGGTAAACATTTTTAAATCTGATAATATACAGGATGTATCGAGAATTAAATACATTAATCCCCATAAGATTATTATTCAGTTTAGCACGAAAAACTCTGCAGTCCAATTAATTGAGTCAAAATTTTTCAAAGAAAAGGGTGTCATAAAAAGATTGAAACTAATCAAAGTTACGGAGATAAGACAAAGAGCCGTGGTAGCTCAGGGGCCTGGTGCTCACCTTTAATTTCATAGTACGCGAGTAACCTTGGTTCGATCCCCGGTGCCCAGCACCTCTAAAAATATTCTACAATTTTATGTTCTGATTTACTACGTGCTCATCGGTGAAGGAAAACATCGTGAGGAAACCTACACGTCCGAGGAATAGAAATACTTCGAGGAAATGTGGGGTCCGCCAACCCTCATTGGAGCAGCGTGGCGGATTCTTCCTAGCTCCAAAACCCTCTCAGAAATGAGACGAGGCCTGTGCTCAGCAGTGGGACATTAATAGGCTGAACCTTTACTTTTTTTTACAATGTTACGAAGAATGATGGTACGGATTTGATGGTACGGATTCGCGCATAAAGTAAGTACAAAGAACTTTTCCGGATCTGATTGTAGTTTCCTTACATTTAGCACTGTAACTGAGTCATGAAAGTAAACTTAGGTAGCGATTTTATGATAATCAAAATAAGTCCAGAATTATATTGTATACAGAATACCCTTAATTGATCGAATAAACTACAAGAAAGCAAACTGGTAAGCTTATGCATAAAGAATAGAATCAGACCTACTTAGTTGTTTCATGCTGACAGACACCCAATTGGCTGATAACAAGTTTATGGACATTGTGAATAGAGTAGCTGATGAATTTATCCCTATAATTAAAATTTGTAACAATCCAATAATCCCTATAATTAAAATTTGTAATAATCCAATTTTCTTAGGGGTTGTGAGATGGGTTTGTATAATAGCATTCCCCTTATCAGAGAGTGCTAGAATGTTGTGTATCTTATTATTTCTTGTGGAATTGGCGTGATTTGTAATGAACTTTAGCTGTTGTTTTAGCTGTTGTTGTTGTAGTGACTTCTTCTTTTTATACGAGTGACTAAACTCCTTTATAATTAATAAAGAAAAAAACATTGTTGCAGGTCGACAACTCTACATAAAGTCAAAGTTGAAACTCAAAATTAACCCTCACCTTCATTAGCATTGCCCTATCCGACGTTTAAGTTACAAAGGCAGCAAATTTTCAAAGACTTCTAACTATACCGCACGCCGCTTTGATTTCTTAACAATAAATCACCAAGTATCCGGAAAAGTAGCTGTTCAAATTTTCCTTTGAAAATTTGGTATGAAATTTTTATTAAACAAGTGAACGGTGATTTATTGAAAATGACAATTTTTTTAAAATTATTTTGAATTAAAAGAAGGAAGTTTTTTTGAGGTCGGAGATTAAAACTAAAATTGGACCAAATTGACAGCGAAAAAAATTACAAGGTATGATTCTGGTTTTTTATCGCAGTGTTCATACATACGTACATATAGTCACGCCTTTTTCTTATACAAGGGGTACGCAGACATGCTACACATACCCACTTTTCGCCATATTTTTTAATTGTATATAGTGATGAAACGAGCAAAACGTTCACCTGATGGTAAGTGCAACGTCTGCCCATAACAAATGCTGTGACCCAGAACATTTCTGTGTGACACCTCACTGTGCCCATCACCCTGACACATCAGTTCTTAAGTCTCATATGCCCAGTGACTACGCTAGCTCAGAGTGCCCTTCAAACCGATACACAGTAATGTTTGCACACTACTGCTTTACGGCAGAATAACTGAAAAACCCCGCCTCCGCGGGATACGGTATGTGACGGGTGGCAAACCACGTCGCCGCCATTTTGGTAAGACTCAAAAAAAAGTCTGACTCTCCGTTCCGTTCCCACGAGCAGTATAGTGACAGCATTGTACATTATGGTATTTTTCTGCACGGATAATGGCTGTCCGTACAAACTAAGTCACCTCTTACGATACTTCAGTAGGAAAGAGGCAGGTGCTTTTCTACTCTGCCAGGGCAGTGCTGATGAAATTATAAACACAAATAATATGATTTACTGTACACACAGAAATTATATTAATCATTCCGTCTGGTGGTCTCTGGTAGCAGGATTCCTTTGCAGGAATTTGTATAGGTACGTACCACTGCAGAGCAAGTTATTCTGCCGTGAAACAGTAGTGTCCAAACATTACTGTGTCTCGGTCTAAAGTGCACTGACAGCTAGTGTAATTACTGCGCATATGAGATTTAAGAACTGATATCTCAGGGGGATGGGCGCAGTGTTTTGCCGAAATTCTCTAGGTGGGACAACATACGTTACGGGCAGACGTTAAAGTTACCACGAGGTGAACGTTTTTCTCATATCGTCACTTTATAAAAGTAAATAAAGTAAAGTTTCAGCCTATAAATGTCCCACTGCTGAGCACAGTCGTCCTCTAATTTACTGTTACTGGTGGTAGGATTCCTATGCAGGAATCCGTCTAGGTAGGTACCACCCCAGGGCTAGTTATTCTGCCGTGAAGCAGTAGTGTGCAAGCATTACTGTGTTTCGGTTTGAAGGGCACTGTGAGCTAGCGTAATCACTGGGCATTTGGGACTTAAGAACTGATGTCTCAGGGTGACGGGCGCAGTGTGGAGTCACACAGAAATATTCTGGTTGACACAACATTTGTTGTGGGCGGACGTTACACTGTCCATCAGGTGAACGTTCTGCTCGTTTCGTCACTGTATACAATAAAAAAAAAATCTGAGAGGGTTTTGGAGCTAGGAAGAATACGCCACGCTGCTGCAATGCGGGTTTGCGGACTGCAAATGTCTTCGAAATATTTTTTTTTAATTCTCAGACATGCAGGTTTCCTCACGATGTTTTCCTTCACCGCCGAGCACGTGGTAATTCAGCACTTAAAATTGCAATTAACAATTTTAGTGGTGCCGGGAATCGAACCAAGGCCACTCGCGTACTATGAAATTTTAAGCGAGCGCCTAGCCCCTAAGCTACCACGAGCTACATCATAAAGTAATATCAAAATTTACCTTTGTTTCTCTGTCTGAAAGTGTTTAGTGTGTGTATTTAGTAGCTTCTTTTGATCCTGCGCTGTGGATTTAAAGGCTTCTGCTTCAATTTTCTGCAACTTTCATTTTTGTTGCACAGTACTAATGTCATTAACTTTCACTATTGTAAAAAGTATAAGATATAATTATGTCTGTTTCTGTTTGTGTACTTTTTTCTTCTTCATCAAGATAATAAATAACGAAAATAAATAGTATTAGGTACATTAGGGATAGCTGTATTCTATCTTTTTTACACCTAAGGATACTAAATTACGAAAGGATTAATTATGCCTATTTAAATTAAATTTACTAACTTACACTAAAACTAAATCCTATGAGAATTATTTGTTAAACAAGCATCGTGGGTCATATTTCGAAACCTAGAGGTCGTTTAATTAACTATTCGTCTAAATGTCAAACACAACACAACATTTTTTAATTATGTTTTCACACGGACTTGGGGGTGAAAGGGCAAAACTTGGGGGTATCTGCGTGACAAAGAAAAATATTTCCAGGGGATCCTCATCATTTCAGTCCACTGCTGGACACAGGCCTCCTCCATAGATAGCCACAAGAGTGGGTAGCTCTCCATTTTGGAGGAATTTAAGCATAGTTGCAACGCTTGGCAGGCGAGTTGGCAGTTTCTTTATTCAGATGTTCCAGTAAGACGCTGCTGCCCATCTACTGGGTTTCAATTTCACTTTGTCGACTTTTACGACACCCACGGGATGAAATTAGGTGGTAGATTCTCTAAGACCACTACCACACGATATCTTCCTGGTATGGTCATACCAGTCCTACCTTTCTTGTTTAACTTTAATAAATGTAACATTTAAAAACGATTCATTCAATTTCATTCAAATTAAGAATAAGAATGAAAGTTAATAAAGGACAAGAAAGTAGAGCAGACATAAAGTGATGAATTTGATATTGTTTATTTTATTTTATTGTATAAAGTGTCGAAACGAGCAAAACGTTCACCTGATGGTAAGAGCAACGTCCACCCACAACAAATGCTGTGTCACCCTGCGCCCGTCACTCAGAGACATCAGTTCTTAAGTCTCAAATGCCCAGTGGCTTCGCTAGCTCACAGTGCCCTTCAAACCGAAACACAGTAATGTTTGAACACTACTGCTTCACGGCAGAATAACTGGCCCTGTGGTGGTACCTCCCTAGACGGATTCCTGCGTAGGAATCTTACCACCAGTATTCAATTAATAGTACAATTTGATAAGCATTGTATTTAGCTAATGCAAACTAAGTATTTAAGTAATCGAGCGACAAACTCATGTTACATATACGCGTATAATAGGCGAATATATTTGAAATACATCCGAGTTATCGCTTCAACCAGTTCAATTGGTACGTGTTTTATAATAAAATGACAAAACTCGATATAAACAGAATAGAGGAAATAACGGAACAATAATGTGTTTTGGAGAAATGTCAAACTTGAAATGGGAACAAGTAAAATACGTACCGAATATTGGCGAAGGAGCTCCGCGTTGTCAGAACTGCGAATACAAAGGCTACGGTTATAAAAAAGTTAACTTCGCGAGCGGGGACTTCATATGGGGAAAGTTTCGGGGACACTTTAGCAAATGTGCCGATTCCGACACCAACGTCGAGGAAATAACAAAAAAGTTTTGAGTTATTACCGGTTGACGGAACCGGAGTTTGCCGTAAACATGTTATAGCTTGTTTTTTACCATATCTCGGACGACTAATTCGGGTCCCGGTTCTTGGCGTAAAAGTCGAATTACTTATGGCTTAAGTTTCAACATTTTACATGTAAAACTTTTACGATCCTAGTTCATGGTGTGATTTTGTTTTGGTTTTATGATTTACGTTTTCTTACGGCTACAGGCACTCACTCTTAATATTTTAGACGATAACCATACTTCTAGTGTTATAAGCAAAAAAAGAAAAGATTTAAGATCTAAGTAATCAACTTCGTCTTTATTGGTTGTATGAGCCAGCAGTAATGTGAATTGTGAATTTATGCTTTGATATTTTTTTTGTATAAAGTGACGAAACGTTCAAAACGTTCTCCTGATGGTAAGTGCAACGTCTGCCCATAACAAATGCTGTGTCACCCAGAAAATTACTGTGTGACAACACACTGCGCCCGTCACCCTGAGACATCAGTTCTTAAGTCTCATGTGCCCAGTGATTACGCTAGCTCACAGTGCCCTTCAAACCGAAACACAGTAATGTTTGCACACTACTGCTTCACGGCAAAATAACTGGCCCTGGGGTGGTACATACCTAGATAGATTCCTGCATGGAATCCTACCACCAGTAAAAGAGAGACTATAAATTTACTAATTTTTTCTACGATTTTTGTCTTTTGAAAATACATTATGCGACATAGATGTCGCTACACATTAGCGACATCTATGTCGCCTGGGTATGGGTAATAATTTTGCGTAAGCCCTCAAGGATTTCTAGTAGTATAGCGATTATTTCAACTAGTATAATCATGTGACAATAGATGGCGCGCGAGTCGTATTGGATAATAGTATATCGTCTATGCGTTTGCGCATTGTCTTCATCAAATCAAATACAATTACATTCTATTTTTTTTTAAATTTCATAAAAGTGACGGAACGAGCAAAACGTTCACCTGACAGTAAGTGTAACGTCTGCCCATACCAAATGCTGTGTTACCCAGAAAATTACTGTGTGATGCCACACTGCGCCCGTCACCCTGAGCCATCAGTGAAGAGTCCGCCACGCCACTCTTATGCGAGTTGACGGACTTCTCATATCCTCATAATACTTTTATGAGTCAGCTGAGCTATAAGCTAATTCGTAATCACAATGTTTTATATATTCAACTGATATGGAATATAGTTGAATAATAATATTGTTTAGAGCCGTGGTAGCTCAGGGGCTAGGCGCTCGCTTTAAATTTCATAGTACGCGAGTGACCTGGGTTCGATTCCCGGTGCCGGCACCACTAAAATTGTTAATTGCAATTTAAAGTGCTGATTTACCATGTGCTCGGCGGTGAAGGAAAGCATCGTGAGGAAACCTGCATGTCTGAGAAATGAAAAACATTTCGAAGACATGTGAAGTCCGCCAACCCGCATTGGAGCAGCGTGGCGGATTCTTCCTAGCTCCGAAAAACCCTCTCAAAAATGAGAGGAGGCCTGTGCTCAGTATTGGGACATTTATAGGCTGAAACTAACTTTTAACAATATTGTTTTGGTGAAGCGAGGATTGTGGCAGTCATCTGTTTTTTCTGTGAGTGCCCTGTCTCTGACTACCCCTTATGGGACAGTCGTGATCTTATGTATGTATGTATGTATGGAATATAGTAACTTTAAACTGGATATTAGTTACTACAGTCAGTAATTCGCTGAAAATTGTACTACGCCATTCCTTCAGCGCAGCTTTCTGACGTGTAGTCTCTCGAGGACCATTATGGGGCTTACAAGAGTGTTTACCCGCCTTAAGCTTGATTTGTTATACAAAAGATTAATTATATCTCCAAACTCAGATTACAAAATACACAACAATTGATTTTAGCCTAGTTAAATTTATAATGACACGCATGCTTAAGTAAGTATTTGTTATAATTACTCGAAGACTTGTAATTATCAACAACTTTGATATTTATCTGTAATATTTGTCTGTTAGTCTTCCTAAAATAAATAAATATTAGTTTGAATACTGAATATGGGGTATAATGAATTAAGTTCAGATGAAAATATATTTAGAAAATATTTCATAAAGTAATTGTACTCTTGCACCGGAAAAACCAAAAAAAAATCAGCTCAGCACCATACCAGAATGCTGCAATACACAATAAGTCGTTACAAATAAACGTATCCTCTTTCTTTCTTTCTTAGTTCAGAAAGAGTGCAGAGGCACAATGAGATTTGCCTCTCCATTTATTGATATATATTTCATCTTTAACGAAACGTCAATGATCAACCTCTGTTCAGTAGTATGTGGCTTTTTTGCGGCAAAGAGCGTTACAGCATGTGAATAGGTCGGCGCAATCCGACAATATTATGCTCTCATAGAAGAACTGCCGTGTGTTGGCGGAAGCGAATCACGGAGATGTGATGGGGTGGAAGAGAGTCCACCACCCCATCATATCTCGTGGGTGTCGTAAAAGTCGGCAGAAGAAAAATGGAAACCAGTAGATGAGCAGCCGCTGCCAACTCGCCTGCCAAGCGTGACAACTATGGCAAAATCCCTCCAGAATGAGAGCTACATACTTTTGTGGTTATCTATGGGGGGGGGGGGGGGCGTGGTAGCTCAGGTGCCTGGTGCTCGCCTTTAATTTCATAGTAAGCGAGTAACC
This sequence comes from Luehdorfia chinensis, assembly GCA_019845155.1. Classification (NCBI taxonomy): domain Eukaryota; kingdom Metazoa; phylum Arthropoda; class Insecta; order Lepidoptera; family Papilionidae; genus Luehdorfia; species Luehdorfia chinensis. Next base: position 328,068 of record JAHVAK010000056.1, on the reverse strand, counting down.
TGGGTTCCATCCCCGGTGCCAGCACCTCTAAAATTGTTCTATAATTTTAAGTGCTGATTTACCACGTGCTTAGCGGTGAAGGAAAACATCGTGAGGAAACCTGCATGTCCGAGGAATAGAAATATTTCGAAGACATGTGAAGTCCGCCAACCCGCATTGGAGCAGCGTGGCGGATTCTTCCTAGCTCCTAAACCCTCTCCGAAATGAGAGGAGGCCTGTGCTCAGCAGTGGGACATTTATAGGCTGAAACTTTACTTACTTTTATGGGGGGGGGGGGGCATATGTTCAGCAGTGGACTATTGATAGGCTGAATTGATGATGATGATGAGAAGAACTCCGCAAGTAGAAACATATGTGCCGATTTCTACAACTTCCGAATACTGTAGGAAACTATAAACTGCGCGGGAGATTTTATAGTGCCACAAGTGTGGTGGCGGCTTAAGAGAATCTATCACCCCATCTCATCCTGTGGGTGTCGTAATAGTCGACAGAGGGCAAATTAAAACCAAGAGATGGGCAGCAGCATCTTCCTGGAACATCTGAATAACTAAACTGCGCTTGCCAACTCGCCTGCCTAGCGTGGCAACAATGGCCCATCCCTACAAATGAGAGCCACTAACTTTTGTGGTAATCTATGGGGAAGGCCTATGTTCAGCAGTGGACTAGGGACAGGCTGAAACGACGACTACAAGTGTACGCGCAAACATAGTGGCATTCACTACTCCTAATGTGTGAGCGTGTGTTGTTCTTTCTGCCCATTGGGACCCACGACTAGTATAGTGACAGCATTATGTAATGCAGAATGCTGAATAACACCATATTGTATATAACAATATGGTGTTATTCTGCATGCATAAAGTGTTGCTGTTGGTGCTGTTCTACTCTGCCGGACACCTATCGGCTATATATAAAAATAGCATTTTTTTTTATAGAATAGGAGGCAAACGAGCAGGTGGCTCACGTGATGGTAAGTGATCACCGCCGCCCATGAACACCTACAATACCAGAGGAATAGCAGATGCGTTGCCGGCCTTTGAGAAAGGAATAGGCTCTTTTCTTGAAGGTCCGTAAGTCGTATCGGTCCGGAAAAACCACTGGCGGCAGCAGATTTCATAAGGTGCTTGTGCGGGGCAGAAAATTGCGCGAAAAACGCACTGTGGTGGAATGCCAACCATCAAGGTGGTGACGATGGAATTTGAGGTTATGCCGTAAGGTGCGATGGTGAAAGTCAGCGGCTGGAATTAATCCGAACAATTCCTCGGAACACTCCCCATGGTAGATCTTGTAAAAAATGCAAAGAGATGCAACATCTCTTCGCAAAGCCAGGGGATCAAGCCGATCAGATAGGACATGGTCGTCGACAATTCGAGCCGCTCTTAGCTGAATGCGGTCAAATGGAAGGAGCTGACACTGGGGTGCCCCCGCCTAGAGATGAGAACAGTACTCCATGTGCGGCCGAACCTGCGCCTTATAAAGTTGCAAGCGGTGGGCCGGCATGAAGTACTGTCGCGCTCTACTGAGCACGCCAAGCTTCTTGGAGGCCAATTTGGCCTTCCCTTCCAAGTGACCGCGAAATTGAACGTTGCTCGATATGTCGACGCCAAGGATTCCGATACTGGCTGAGGCAACAAGGGGAGTGCTCTCGAAATGAGATGATACGACGAAGGGTTTCTTTTTTGCGGTAAACGCGCAAACTTGTGTCTTGTTAGGGTTGAACTCGACTAAATTTAGTCGGCCCCAGTCCGAGATTTTGTCTAACAAAATCTAGACTTCAGACACAAGTTAGTTCCGGTGCTCGTCGACGTGTTCCCGAGGAATATTGGTACGGCCTGTGTATAAGGCATCACCAGTACTGTCATCTGCATAGCAATGAATGTTACTAATCTGTAACATATCATTGATATGCAGAAGAAACAGGGTTGGCGATAGCACACAGCCTTGTGGGACACCAGCGTTCACAGACTTAGATTCCGAGCATGCACCGTCAACTAAGACCTTGATGCTCCGGTCTGTGAGAAAACTAGTGACCCAATTGCACAATTTCTCGGGAAGCCCATATGAAGGAAGCTTCGAGAGAAGCGCTTTGTGCCAGACCCGATCAAAGGCTTTCGCTGTGTCCAAACTAACTGCCAGGGCCTCCCCCTTGCTCTCTACTGCCTCCGCCCATCGATGAGTGAGGTACACTAGAAGATCACCAGCTGAGCGACCCCGACGGAAGCCGTACTGGCGGTCACTAATCAACTGGTGCACCTCTAGGTACCTCAGGAGCTGGCAGTTTATAAGTGGATTCCATTATTTTGTAGTAGTTTATGTTTATTAATTATTTTATTAATGTATTATTCATTATGTTTCTAATTAAGAATGTCTGCCACTACGGAGACATTTAAGAGAACATGACATACTTAAGTCTACCAAACAAAATTACATTATTAAGATAATTGTCCTTTATAGAGCACACCTTTAATCTTCCACAAGACCGACCACATCAATGTACGTACGATACCAACATATACGTAGTAGTTACTTAGTTTATAAGGTGTTTATAATTATTGCTGTATGCTATAGAATAAATGATACAGATTAAACAATCTAAACACGTTTAATGATTAAAGTTTTACATATATTACACAAAAACATTGATGGACGGACTCTAATGAAATAAATTTTCTAATACCAACATCAAGTAAAACAAAAACATGAGAGCTTTTGAAACATCTACACGCACCAACACCGATATCGCGAAACTTTTAATTGAACCCGAAACTGTTACAAGCCTTACAACGGAGCGGGCCGGGCCGACGGCACGGGTTAAAAAATAAATCAACATCGAAACCTCACTCAAACAGAAGGTTGAGCACTTGGCTCGCTATGAAACCAAAAGGGAGTCGTTTTGATCATAAACGATATATCAATATAGATACAGTTCAACGAACAATTTTTAATTTTAAATTTAACACTAGATTTATGAAACCCGTCAATTTTTCGCTTTAAATTCTGAAGAAAAAAAGTAAAGTAACAGCCCATAAATGTCCCACTGCCGAGCACAGGCCTCCTCTCATTACTGAGAGGGTTTTGGAGCGGGAAATATTTCTATTCCTCGGATATGCAGGTTTCCTCACGCCGTTTTCCTTCATCGCTAAGCACGTGGAAAATCAGCACTTAAAATTGTAGAATAATTTTTGAGGTGCTGGCACCGGGGATCAAACTCAGGTTACTCGTGTACTATGAAATTAAAGGCGAGCACCCGGCCCCTGAGCTACCACGGCTCACATGCGTTATTAATGCGTAAAAACTTGAGGTTTTAGGTTCTTCCGAGACTTGCCGCCAGTATATTGGTTTTTTGAATAGCCCGCGGGAACTATTTGATTTTCCGGGATAAAAAGATCCTATGTCCGACTTCAGGATGCAGGATGCTGCCTCTGTGCCAAATCGTGTCGAGATCGGTTTAGCGGTTGAACCTTGAAAAGATAAAAAACAGACCGAGGAACAGAGAGTAAAACAGAAACACGCATTTATAATATTAGTATGGATTAAGAGAAACAATGCAACTTCAACCTAAACCCCTAATTTCTAAAGTTTTTCAGGTTTTTCGTAGGAGCTCAAAATATTTACGAAATAAAAAGTAGCTTAGATTGTTCTCTGCAAAATCGTCAAACTGCCATTGAAAGTGCCGTTATAATCGATCCAGCCGTTTAGGAGATAAGCCAGGGCAAATAAACAGAGGAACAAAATTTTTAAAGAATGTTTGTTGGAGTATTGAGTTGAGTATTGACATCCTGCGGAATACCATATGAGATTAAGAAGAAATCTCATATTGTATCACACAGAGACTCCCAATTTATTTATTTGTATAGATTAAAACTAATTTCAAAGTTTTAATTACGAGTACTAACACAATCAAACAGTAAAAATATTACCCTTTTTGTAAGTTTCTCAAATATTAACGCGTAATCATAAACCACATTAGTTCTAATTAAATTAAATAAAGGTTCATGTTAGGTTTCGCAAAAACTTTAAAAATTATGCTAACAGACGTCACTTTCCAAAATCTGAGAATGTATTTCTTTTAACCAATTATTGAATTGTTTGTTGGTAGTACTCGGTGAAATAAAAACATGAGAAGGAGGCCTGTGGCCAAAGTAAACTATGGTAGCTAAGGGTCTGGGCACTCGCTTTAAGTTTCTCATAATAGGTAAGCGACCTGGGTGTGATCATCGGAGTCGGCACTATTAATATCAACCCGTTCTCGGCGGCAAAAGAAAAAGTCGTGTCCAACATATATTATTATAAAAGGTTTTATTTAAAACGAAGAAATCCGAGTGGGAGATTTCTTCTGTGTCGCATTTGCGGCTCCGGCCCTAATTTGAACCCGCGACGTAGAAGTCGGCAGGCAGAGCAGCAGCTCGCCGAAGCGGCCGCGCCCGTCGTACTGCCGATCGCTAATATAGTCCTCCAGATTGATTTGAACTTGATAGCGTAGTTGCTTGATCTTCTGCGGCTGGGACAGACCATTTGCGTTGGGGTCCAAAAAGACGATGGCCTTGAGACAGGCGAACTCCGTGTCATCGATATCGATCTCCCGCAAAGGCTTTACGATTTCGTCCATAACTCGCATCCCTATCATACTGATGTCTATGTCCATGCGGCAATCAATGTGATGCTTCGCGATTATGCAATTGTTGCCCAATAGCAGCACGTCTTTGAGATGCAGCGAGCGACGCGCGCAGCCCAGAAGCAAATGTTCGCCGGGTGCCCGCGCAGTAATGCCACCTGGTCGTCAAGGTGCAGGTCTGTGAAGGCGGGGATGTACTTAGCCCACTCGACCAATATAAGAAGCTGCTGTTTGATTGAGTCACGAACATCGTTGATCTTCGCCAGATTGCGGTTAATTATCTCCGCGTCTGTCACGTTGTTTGACACGCCGTGTGGTAGCGGCCTAAGAGAATCTACCACCCCATCGCATCCCGTGGGTGTCGTAAAAGTCGACAGAGGGAAATTAAAAGCAGGAGATGGGCAGCAGCATCTTCCTTGGAACATCTGAATAAATAAACTGCGGTTGCCAACCCGCCTGCCAAGCGTGGCAATTATGGCAATTACCCTCCAATATGGGAGCTACAAAATTTTGTGGCTATCTATAGGGGAGGGCTATGTTCAGCAGTGGACTTGTGATAGGCTGAAACGACGACGACGACGACGTAGAAGTCGGGTATTCTGACCACCACGCTATCTTGAAAAACGTCCGATAGTATAATGTATGTAGTTGTATATTTCTGTGATGAAATAATGCGCATACAATAACAAGCCGTGTGGTGGCGGCTCGTTAAAAGAATACTACCACTCCATCTCATCCAATGGATCTCCTAAAAGGCGAGTAAGGAATTAAACTGCACTGTGCACCCAACAGCGCATGGTGGCGATGGGCTCACCACCTATCACACCAAGTGCATTATATTGTTTTGGTGAAACGTGGATTGTGGCAGTCATCTGTTTTTGCAGTGAGTGCCCAGTCTCTGACTACCCCTTATGGGGTACAGTCGTGATCTTATGTATGTATGAATGTATGATAAGGGTATGGTTTGGTTGTAGCCAAAATAATGAAAGTTCTTTATATATACGATGTGTCCGGGGTCGTATTAGAGATAATTTAGGCAATGATGAAAAATCTCATCCTCGCTCTAAAACGATCCCCTAATGCGTTCTAACCCCTTTCCCCTTCCAGCCATGGCCCTTTCAACTTTTGGTGAGTTTTGTTATATACATGTCTCGAAAAAATAGCAATAACTTGAAAGTGTGTGACTGTACAGATCCGCAAATGGTCTTATTCGATTTGATATAATATTCTTCATCGTCAAACATTAGGTTAAATTACTTCGAGATCAAAAAAATATTCTAAAAAAAAAAATTACAAGTCGAATTACTCTAACATTTTACATTTTTATTGCACAACAACAATATTGAGTAATTTTTGAAAAAAAAAAGAATGTTATTACTCGAAAATATGAGATAGAAAAAGCACAAAAGTGCAAGAAAAAATAAAATATCTCCGAAGGAATATAAACTCACACGGAGTAATATTTTAAGGGAAGCTTTTACATACACTGATCCATCAAAGAGCTGAGAGGTTTGCGAAATTGTGTTGGAAAGAACGGAAATTAAAGTGGAGGGACTTTGTGAACACAACGTTACATCGCCCTTTAGAATTTCGAATATCGGAGAAGCGAAGAGGTCATTCAATTACATGGATCGCGTTGCATCTAAAGGGAATTTCCTCGCTTTAGGTTTAATGAAGTGATAACGAGAGCTGTGGGTAAACGATGTTCCATCTGTCTTTAACTGACTTAAAAACGGAGGCGGTTGTATATTCGTCTGCCTGTATTTTTTTATGTATGTTCACGATTGTTTAGACAATCAAATTCTCATGATAGGATCCATGAGAAAATCACGAAACTCTTAAATTATCTTGTTTAGATTTGTCGCGTTGGAGTCGGTTTTTGATTAAGAAATTATTTATTTTCAATGTTGGTTTGCGTACGCCGTTTTTTCTTATTTCATACTTGACTGCCTGGCATACCATAATTTGCATATACAAAGCAGCCCCGTAAAAATAAACAAATTAAATGAATGACGATGATAGTATGTTCATTCATTTCGCGCAAGTGGCAATAACAACTGTACAAATTCTCAACTTAATCGGATGAACGATAAGCGAATGCATATAAGACGAACATTATCAGATATGACTCGTGCCCCGGTATATTGTGATTGTACTCGTAACAACAGAAAACCTTTGCGAGCGTGCGCATTTCACCAAAGTTTTATCACAATCGGATGAACGGTATAGAAATTCATTAGACACAAACAGAGAAACATAAATTTTTATATATGTAGATTTATTGGACTGAAGAACATTTTCTGTTGCATACCAAGAAACATTTAAATGATATATCTTATCTGTATTTCGTACATAATTTGCTCAGGACTAAATTGCAAAGTGAAATATTTCTTTTTATGTAAATGAGGGTGTTATACGAGCACAAATTTCAGCTAATGGTAAGTGGGCCGTCCGGGAAATATCTACATGTATTCCAAATACAGTAAAGGTCATATCAGTAAAGGTCTGATTATCATCTTAATCATGTTATAACCCCTCAGGTTATAATGTCGTATCAAAAACATTGTACTCGTATATGGGTTGGAATGACATCGGAGTTGTCACGCAAAGCACTGAAAAACAGTGCTTTGGCGAAGTTTTATTTTTCGGTGCAGTAAAATGCTCATCTTCTAAGTTCATTTGCCGGAAATGTGCCGTACAATTTCCACAGTTCGCTATTTTTTTCATTATTAGAGGATTTTTTATTTTTTTCATTTTTCTGATCCTTATGGGCAATGTAACCGACATTGCCCCTATAGATCAGAAAGCTAGCAATAGTCCTGCTATATAACTCGTAGAACCAATAACTGATGGGTTAGAAAGGTTCTCGAGTGGCAACCTCGCACCGGCTAAACGCAGTACTGGGCGACCTTTCCACTACATGTAGCGACGACCTGCTCGGTTTTGCGGGAAGTTGATAAATGCTGGAGTTCGGGACCGTATTTCGTGGGATGTCTATGTAGTTTTAACAGTGTTTTTGCCAGTTTTTGAATTGCTATTCAAGTTAATAAAAATTACAAATATCAGTACATTTGTTACCGACAATAAAGAAAAAAGTGACGAATAGGAAGTCGTTCGCGTGATGGTAAGCAACGCTTGCCATTCGTGGTCATCCAGAATCATGAATTGTAAAGTTCTGTATAGACAAGTCCGACAAGTCGTAAACATGTGACATCGATGCTTAAATCTCGCATGCCCTGTTATCACATTACCTTCTGTCCTCTTCAAAGCGAAACACAACAAGTTTGAATACGATACATAAAGTGGACTCACCTGTCTTACGAAAATTAAAATAACAAGAATCCCTCAGATTTAAAGGAAAACTCTCTTAATTTATTAACTCTTAATATTGTGTTATACCCTAATACTACCTGACTACTACGCCGCGGATTTGAATCGTGGTTCGAATTCCAGCCGGAGCCAACAATTGTGATAATTGGTTTGGTTTCGGATCTGGCTCTGTCATGATTGTCCCCGTGTCTCTGACGCTGCGTTCTAGCTTACTTCCGATCTCATCGCATGAGCGTAACATCGATCACGGGTAGGTTGGGACGAGTGGGTGCCGCTGTTTGCGCAAACTTGTGGCACTATAATATTTCCTGCGCAGTTTATAACTTCCGATATTATTCGTCGTGACCGCGGTAGAAAATTCATACAAGAGAACATCAATAGATTATAATGTATTCATTTTTACAACATCAACAACTCCTACGCGTTTGGTTGTCATAATAATAAAAAAAAACTTTTTCGTAACAAACATTAAGATAATATTATTCTGATACAATCTTTGAAAAGCGTATAAAAGCAAACTACAGTTCCGTAGCACGGTAATTTGAACTTTTATACCTTTGACTTTTCCCATGGGTCGGATTTACCCGCCTTACTCCAGACGTACTAGTAAGCAAACTCTACCTAACTACCACTTTGACCTAACCTAGCGCGTCACCGGGGTCAACACAATTTGATCAGGGATAAACATTTTTTTATTTACTAGCCCGTGTGTGCCAACGACACAATAAGAAAGTAAGACGAGCTTATATTTTTTTTTAGATAAGCTCCATCTAACGTGTTTCTTTGCTGGCTTCATTGCGAGACCCTTATAGTTATACTCATCTTAATACTATTTGTAATCTATTAAAAGTTAAAATTAAAAAGTTTGTTTGTTTAAATTTAAAATTAGGTGCACGATAGCGGGGCGAAAGTGGTGGGGAGTGCGAGAGGAGGAATTTCGTACTCCTCGTCAATCAGGTCCGGACTGCGACTAGTGCAACACGTTATTCGACTCCAGAAGAAAGTGGGTTTTATTAGATACCAACCCCAGATACTACACTATTTATCATAACCTACCCAAAATTCACGACAAAATTAGACCAAAAAAAAAACACGGACATATACTCGTATGGGTTAGCCAATAAAAATAAGTATATGTCGTTCTTCTGTCACTGCTACCGCGACACTACATCTTAAATAGATACTTGCACATAACAATAGCACACATTCATACACATCGCACACACACACACACACATTTAATTATATTAACACTACCTCATATAATTTTAAGCTAGAGTAAAAACAAACAATATAGTTTCTAACTATGATGCCAGCAAACAGTTAAAATATTGTAGTGACTACCAAAGGGCAGAGACCCTGGTGTCCAGGCCCAAAGCCTAGTTTAGGCACCAGTCTCCCACAATATGCGAATGTGTAATACTAATGATTTCATTACATATTATTGCATTATATAATAATTTTCTCAACATGTCCTTTCTTTCATTTTAAGGATGCATCTTCCATCTTCGTAGATTTGACAACCGCGTGATCAAGTGCTCACTACCAAGACTTATACGCCACGGGTCCTGGGTTCAAATCCCAGCCGGATTCAAAAAATAAAAAAAAATGGTTTTCAAGTCTAATACTGTGGTGCTTGTCCATGTCTTCATAGCACTGCAGAGTGGACTTTTAAAAGAATACGAAGAAGTTAACCCTCTCTTTAAGTTACACCTCTTCTAATTTTTAAAGTTAATTTTCCTGAACTTTAAACAGGAACAGGTGAATTAATTTTGTTTAATTAACCAAGCACTAGAAATCCATTTTCTTGTCTTATACTTGAAAGACAAGAGACATCTGCTGCAAAATATTAAACGCATTATTAAGCTCCGCTTGCCGTACAAAAATGAACTTTTTTTATAAGTAATATAGTCGTAGTTAGCAAAAATTGGGAATGGAGTTACGACATTTGATTTGGTATGGAAGGTTACTGCTGATAAAATTTGTTGCGGCTTCCAAAACAACGTTTAGTTCCCTTGAGATTCACAGTGCTTTGTTAAATATCAGTCGCTTAGCACAAATTATAATATTTCAAAGCAGAAAACACTACTTACGGTTATTTAAAGGTAAATTAAACGTAACTTCTATATTCTATAATTTAAGTACTGATATTCAAAGAAAGATATTTTCTAAGATCCGCGTGCGGAATTTAATATGTGTCTAGCCATGTGATGGCGGCTTAAGAAAATCTACTACCCGATCTCATCACGTGTTTTTTTTATTGTATAAAGTGATGAAACGAGCAAAACGTTCACCTGATGGTAAGTGCAACATGCCCATAACAAATGCTGTGCCACCCAGAGAATTTCTGTGTGACACTACACTGTGCCCATCACCCTGAGACATAGGTTCTTAAGTCTCATGCCTCTCATGCCCAGTGATTACGCTAGCTCACAGTGCCCTTCAAACCGAAACACAGTAATGTTTGCACACTACTGCTTCACGGTAGGATAACTGGCCCTGGGGTGGTACCTACCTAGACGGACTCCTGCATAGGAATACTACCGCCAGTAATGTGGGTGTCGTAAAAGTCGACAGAGGGAAAATTAATACCATATGGACAGCAGCATCTTCCTGTAATATCTGAATAAATTAACTCCGGTTGCCAACCCGCCTGCCAAGCGTGACAACAATAGCAAAATCCCCCAAAATGTGAGCTACAATTTTTTGTGGCAATCTATGGGGGAGGCCTATGTTCAGCAGTGTACTAGTGATAGGCTGAAATGATATTCAAAGAAAGTTATTTCTAAAATCCGCGTGCCGAATTTTTGTATGTGTGTATTACCTAGTTTTAAAACAGCAAGCAATAGCGTACAGGAGCAAATTAAGAACGTCATCAAAAACTGGCACACTAGGCAATACACACCAATTCTGCATGCAGATCTTTGTAAATTAACTAATTTTCCTTTATTATTATGGATTTCTCTTTCTTCCATAAAAAACACTTGGCAGACGAGTTGGCGGCGAGTTGGCGATGGAGAACACCTCAGGCGCTGCTGCCCATCGCCGATCTTGATAATTTAGGTTTGACATACGTATTTGAACTGGTTACTATGCAATGTGATCTCCCTTAGTAGACTTACGACGCCCACAGAATCAGATATGATGGCAATTTATTCTTCAAATTCTATCTACAATATTACACAATTCAATCGAAATTATTAAGTCTCCCTTTTACAATACGCTGTAGAAAATCACAGCTATTGCATTCATTTCAAATCCTGAAACAGCACACTAATAATCAAAACGTGTCTTGAATTTTAATTAGTCTCTTAGTATAATGAGAGCAATTAACATGAAATCAGTCTTCTGTACCTCACCTAAAGGCAATCTGTTCCCCGGTGTTATTACAAATGATCACAATCCAAAACTAATAGGGGATCGCATTAGGAATTTATTACTGCGTGCATTGTTAATGCCTTGAGGCATTAGGCATTACGCTAACCAAAACCGTCAGGCACATTAATCTTGAGCGAGGTAAGCCTCCTTTTCTGTCATTGTCATTTGTTAGGTTGACATGATTTCATAACGTTATCTTTCCCTCCGAAGTAAGTCGTGGAATTGAAACTGCCGTACATTTTAAAAGTGAAACATACACCAACGCTTATATAACTAACTACCTGATGCCCGCAACTGCGTCCGCGTAGATAACGTTTTTAAAATACCTTGGGTACTCTATAAATTTTCCGCAATATATAAAAAAAAGTAAAGTTTCAGCCTATAAATGTCCCACTGCTGAGCACAGACCTCCCCTCATTTCTGAGAGGGTTTTTGGAGCTAGGAAGAATCCGCCACGCTGCTCCAATGCGGGTTGGCGGACTTCACATGTCCTCGAAAATATTTCTATTCCAGCCGGAGGCAACATTTGTGCAAAAACACAAATTGTTGCTTTTCGGGTCTGGTTGTGTTGTGCATGTGAAATGTATGTTTGTAAAACGCACCCACGATACAGGAGAAAATCCTACTGTGGGGCTTCGTTTTTTTTAAAAACAAAAAAAAAATCAGCACTTAAAATTGTAGAACAATATTAGAGGTGCTGGCACCGGGGATCAAAACCAGGTTACTCGCTTACTATTAAATTAAAGTCGAGCACCAGGCCCCCGAGCTACCACGTCTTTTTTTATAATATAAAATAAAGTATCTTATATCCGTCTCCAGGACGCGAGCTATCTTTGTGCCAAGTTTCACCAAGATCGGTACAGCGGTTGTGCCGTGAGAAGGTAACAAACAGAAAGAGGAACAGAGAGAGATACTTTCGCGTTTATAATCTTAGTATGGATAGTGGAACACATTGCTTTGAATATATCCATTCAAGGAAAGAAACATAGCTAATTTGCTAAGATCCGCCCATAACTAATGCCGTGTCTCCCAGAACACCTCCGAGTGACACCACACTGCGCCCGTCACCCTGAGACGTCAGTTCCCATCCAAGTCTCAAATGCCCAGTGATTACGCTGGCTCTCAGCGCCCCTCAAGCCGAAACATAGTTATGTTTGCACACTACTGCTTCACGGCTGATTAACTGGCTCTTGGGTAGTACCTACCTAGACGGATTCCTGCATAGGAATTCTACCAAATCTCGACTTATGTGAGAGTCGACACATGCGCTATTACTTAGCGTCTTTTGATGATAACCTCTGTGTAATTTGGACACAGAATATCGATTAATGTGATGAGCATAGATTTTAATATTTGTTGGATATCAATACCACAATTTTTTTTTATTCCATGAAGTGATGAAAGGAGCAAAACGTTCACCTGATGGTAAGTGCAACGTCTGCCCATAACAAATGCTGTGCCACCCAAAACAATTCTGTGTGGCACCACACTGCGCCCTGAGACATCAGTTCTTAAGTCTCATATGCCCAGTGATTACGCTAGCTCACAGTGCCCTTCAAACCGAAACACAGTAATGTTTGCACACTATTGCTTCACGGTAGAATAACTGGCCCTGGGGTGGAACCTACCTAGACGGACTCCTGCATGGGAATCCTATCACCAGTATTACAATTTTTATTATAATATGTATTTTTTTTTATTTTTCCACTATTTTCTTTTTTATCTATATCATTACAATCATAAATTTAAGATATAAAAGTAGATGTTGTAAAAGCAAGTTGTAGCGCAGTGGCCGGTCAATCGCCTAAATGTCATAGTACGCGAGTGAACCGAGTTCAATTCTCAGTACCGGCACCTCTAAAATTGCTCAGCAATTTTAAGTGCTGATTTACCACGTGTTCAGTGGTGAAGGAAAACATGGTGAGGAAACCTGCACGTCCAAGGAATAAATTTAGAAGACATGTGAAGTACGTACTTGTTCAGCTTTGGAGCAGAGTGGCGGACTCTTCCCTGCTCCAAAACCCTCTTAGAAATGATAGGAGGCCTGTGCTCAGCAGTGGGAAATTTTTAGGCTGGCTACTTTACTTTTTTATGTGTAAAATACTGTTTCTACTTCCTTCCAAATTTAAAGAAGGTCCCTCTATCCAGAGATGAAACAGGCGAAAGAAATCTCGCCGGAATTTTTTACTTTGTCGTTTTTTAACTATTCTCTTAATTGATACAGTCAAATAATAGTCCCTTAAGCAACTGAAACGTGAATTATCATGGAAAATCACATCCAATGTATAAAATGTATCGCGAACTAAAGCAGACCTGAAAGTGAATTAGCTGGAGAACAGCCTTTTTTTCTATAATGTAGTATATACACATATGTGCTCACAATTCAAACTTAAATACGATTTTAAAAAAGTAAAAAGTAAGTAAAGTTTCAGCCTATAAATGTCCCACTGCTGTGCACAGGCCTCCTCTCATTCCTGAGAGGGTTTTGGAGCTAGGAAGAATCCGCCACGCTGCTCCAATGCGGGTTGTCGGACTTCACATGTCATCGAAATATTTCTATTCCTCGGACATGCAGGTTTCCTCACGATTTTTCCTTCACCGCTAAGCACGTGGTAAATCAGCACTTAAAATTGTAGAACAATATTAGAGGTGCTGGCACCGGGGATCGAACCCAGGTTACTCGTCGTCGTCGTCGTTTCAGCCTATCAATAGTCCACTGCTGAACTAGGCCTCCCCCATAGTTTGCCACAAAAGTTTGTAGTTCTCGTTTTGGGGGGATTTTGCCATAGTTGCCACGCTTGGCAGACGGGTTGGCAACCGCAGTTTATTTATTCAGATGTTCCAGCAAGATGCTGCTGCCCATCTCCTGGTTTACATTTTCCCTCTGTCGACTTTTACGACACCCACGGGATGAGATGGGGTGGTAGATTCTCTTAGGCCGCTACCTTACTCGCTTACTATGAAATCAAAGGCGATCACCAGACCCCTGAGCTACCACGATTTTAAACGAAAATGAATTTCGAACTCATGACTTTACTTTCAAACTCAGAATGATGAACAATACAGATGAATAATACACCGTGGTTACATAGGAAAGAAAAATCACGGAACATTCAACGGCGGATAGAAGCTACAGGAAATTTAGTTCCATCCTGGATAAGAGGAATCAAATTGCGTTTCTTGGATCCAAGTCGAAGCTTGTGATATTTCTGCTCTTTAATTTTCATTCAATAGTTTTGATTTAAAGTTTCACAAACAATATGCAATCATGAATAGAAAAGTAGGTTTTTACAATTTTTATCAAGAATAACTTTAACTGGGGTATATTAAAGCGAAGCGAATAAGTTTTGTGAAAAATGAGAAAATATCTCAGGATTATCAAGAGCTTTATTTGGATTAAACAAATACATACATACATATGATCACGACTGTATCCCATAAGGGGTAGTCAGACTCGGCACTCACTGCAAAAACAGATGACTGCCACAATCCACGTTTCACCAAAACAATATAATGCACTTGGTGTGATAGGTGGTGAGCCCATCGCCACCATGCGCTGTTGGGTGCACAGTGCAGTTTAATTCCTTACTCGCCTTTTACGAGATCCAGTGGATGAGATGGAGTGGTAGTATTCTTTTAACGAGCCGCCATCACACGGCAAACAAAACAAATAGAAAGTAAAATAAATTTCGAATTTTTTGAATTATTACTTTTATATGAAATATAATTTCGATTATTCTCTTGATTCTCGTCAGATCTTTTATTATGAACTGTATACTATATAACACTGAATTATTTAAAAATCTAATTTTAATTATTTAATACAATAACATTAGTAGTCATGAGAATACTAGCTCACTTGCTGTAGTTAAAGAGGTAGTACTAATTTTTGTTCTGGTAAAGAGGGCAGTAAGAGCTATTAATGATCTTGGCTCTAACGTGTTTCTTATAGATAAATTTAAAGAAATCAATATCTTGATCTTGACCTACCAATATTTATATGAAAACGCACACAAGACGTACATGTACACAAGACCATAAAACAGTAAAAAAGTGATGTGCATAACATAAATATCAGGAACATGCACAAATTAATAATGCCAATTACTTGCTTTTAGTCAGTAACTCTTTCATGGGGCACTCTATACAATATACAAAAAAGGGATAACATTAAAGAATATATGGATGATGATAACCGTTGCGAATAAAATGATCGCTGCCAAGCTATTTCTAAACCGTTGTAATACTGCTGTAATTGTTAATTATTTTAAAAATAACTGAAAAGAAGGAAAATCGCGCTGGGTTTCTTGCGGGTTCTTCACAGAATAGAGGATTTTTTTGCGAGACAGTGTAGTTTAAAAAAATTACTTTCAAAAAGTAAAGTTAATTGAATCAGGCGTGACTTTGCGGAAATCGATTATAATAAAATGGAGTATATTACCTATTGGTGGCGATGGGCTCACCACCTATCACACCAAGTGCATTATATTGTTTTGGTGAAACGTGGATTGTGGCAGTCATCTGTTTTTGCAGTGAGTGCCCAGTCTCTGACTACCCCTTATGGGATACAGTCGTGATCTTATGTATGTATGTATGTATTACCTATTTTCTGTAGAGCACCGCCCGTCCCTCAGTAGCGAAGTTAGTAGTTAAATAATATATATTAAATAAAAAATAATGTATTTCTGAAAGAATAGTTATGAGAGTAAAATATTCATATATGCAGAATAAGACACTCGTATCATACTTTTAGGTTCCGTCGTATGAATAGGGTATACGGAGGAATATAATAGATTTTCTCCAAATTTCAACCTCGCTCGCACTTAGTGCACTTTGCTTTCTGGCTATGGCAGAGGCTATGGCGACCGACAGCCGAACGCAATATCCACTGACCAATGATGGAACTGAATGGTGATGGAACTGCCCAGTGCTGGCGCTGATGAATTGAAGAAGAGAAGAAGTCTTTGGTGAATACAGTTCCGAGTGGTAAATGAATGATTTTATTCATCTTTTAAACGATCTTGGGACTGTATTCTCCAGAGGTGTTCATGGAAAAGAAGCGTTGCGGTTAGAACTGCAACAGTATGCTGAGTGATGACCCTTTTGTCACGACCCGCGATGTACGATAGTCAAAAATACAGCTAAATTATATGATTAGCATTAAGGATCAACTTCTTGTGGTAACTTTTATTTTAAAATTTGTTTATGCATTTCTGAAAAACAAGACTTTTTCTATTTTTCTTCTTTTACGACCTATATTATGGAATAAGAAGAAGAGATGCCAGAAATCGATTACTTATTAACACCACTACGATATATTTTGAAAGAACGTTTGCTATTTGTTGTAAATTGTTATGGTTTGTCAAAATCGTACATCATGAAATTATCTATACCCATCTCTACTGTGGTATGGTGTGGGGTCTCGTCTTAGTACATACATACATACAGTCACGCCTTTTTCCCATAGGGGTAGGCAGAGACCACATCTTTCCACTTGCTACGATCCTGACACACATCTTTAGCTTCTTCTACTTTCATTACCGTTTTCACACACGCTCGTCGGTTGCGGGTACTTTTAACGTGACCTTTCCTCAAAAGTTCACCGATCTGATTGTGATACGTTCGCCTAGGTCGACCCTTACCGGCTTTTCCATTCACACTTGCCTCATAAATCTGTTTCGTCAATCTCCTTTCATTCATCCTTTCTACGTGTCCAAACCAGCTAAGTATGCCTTTCTCTATCTTTTTCACTACATCTTCAACCACACCGCAACGTTCCCTTATCACGCTGTTTCTATATCGATTAAACACGGTACATACAATAACAGTATTATTAAATTTGCAACATTACAACTTTAGTAACGGGTACTTTGAACAAAAAGCCAGGCAAAATCTTAAGGCTGTATTTTTTTAATGTATTAGGTGACGAGACGAGCAAAACGTTCACCTGATGGTAAGTGCAACGTCCGCCTACAACAAATGCTGTGTCACCCAAAACAATTATGTGTGGCACCACACTGCGCCCTGAGTCATCAGATCTTAAGTCTCATATGCCCAGTGATTACGCTAGCTCACAGTGCCCTTCAAACCGAAACACAGTAATGTTTGCACACTACTGCTTCACGGCTGAATTACTGGCCCTGGGGTGGTACCTACGTAGACGTATTCTTGCACAGAAAACTGGACGAAAAAGGTTTCGCTTAGCGGTGCATTTGTAAACTATGATGAAAAGTTAAGGTACTTATATAAGAACTGACTCTGTATTTTGTTATTTAATTTTTACATTATATGGAGGTTGCAAAGTACAATACAAATGGATCATGATCATTTTGCTAATTTTATTTAATATTTTTTTTGTAGGACTGTTTTCAAAAAAAAGAACTAAAGAAAAATGTACCTATCACTTCAATTAGTGCAAAACACTGGCCTATTGTCGTCTACCTGTACAACAGTCCGTTTACACAAAGCGTTCAATTGAACTCATTCAAACCACCTGTCTGCTCGCCTCATTACCAGTATGTGACGGGTCGACCTTCCCCTTTTGAGAAACAACAAACAACGAGGATTAATGTACAGAGTTCACAACGACCTCTGTCATTACTGACCAGTGGAGAGGAATACGAATCACTGGTATTTCCACCGTTGACATACCGAACAGCGAAATTGAATTTAATGTTTACTTATAGTAAAACAAAACGGGAAACGTTTGGATTAGGCTTTTGTTTGGGGCAACATATGCTCCCAATTTATTTATTTTGTTCAATCGCCTCAAAAGTACATAGAAAGTGAAATAAAAGATTAAAGTTAAAACGAAGATAAATACTAGGAAGGAAGTTATTTCTGTTGGAATGTAATATCTTTTTCCAAAGTACGTTTCATGAAAAAAAAATTGGAAATTTTATTATATTTATGAAAGAAATGGGGAGATTCAGACCGTATAAACATAACCACTTACATCTAGAAAAAGTAATTTTTAGAGAAATTCTAATAATATATATATATCAAAGTATAACCATTTTCAACATATTTTTTTAAATATTTTTATATAGTGATGGTAAGATTCCTATATATATATCACCCCAAGAACAGTTATTCTGTCGTCAAGTAGTAGTGTGCAAAATTTCTATTTTTATGTTGAGATTCCTATGCAGGAATGTACTCGTATCTAGGTATTAGCTAGGACCAGTTAGCAACCAGTAGTGTGCAATCTGAATTATCTGAGCCGATCTGAATTACACTGATAGCTGACTAACTGATAGGATTAATTACTGTGCATATTAGACTGATAAACTGATGTCTCAGGATGACGAGCGCGGTGTGGCGCCACACAAAAATGTTCTGGGTGACACAGCAGTTGTTTTGGACGGACGTTTCACTTACCATCAGGTGAACGTTTTGCTCGTCTCGTCATATACTTCCATATAAACTATAGTCAGATACGGTTCAATGTATTCTCGGTATCTGGGTGATATAATAATGATGAGGGTTAATTTATCTCATTAGTTAAATACACTTTTTGAGGGTATAAATATGAAATTTAATTGTGTCCATTAGTATTCAAGATATCATTACGAAAAGGCATCTACGATGACTGATACGACAATGTTGGAAAAAATTGAGTACCGCGCTGTGATAAAATTCCTTAAAAAAAAAAAAAGGCTCCAAAAGTTATTCACGAAGAATCGGTGGCTCTTTACCAAGATTCTGCTCCTACATTATCTACTATTCAGAAGTAGTCTAGTGAATTCAAATGGCGTAGAGAAGAGAGTATTGAGGATGACGCCCGTGCCGGTGGGCTGGTTAGTGAACCACTACTGAAGAAAACGTCAAAATCGTTGAGAAGCTTGTACTCAAAGATGTCCGTGAAAAAGAATGAAAACCTTAGCAGAAAAAACTGGATAGCTTAGTTTTAATGGGTACCATTCACACTATCCTTTCTGAGCATCTGAAACTGTCAAAGTTCAGTGCGAGATGGATGCCAGGAATGCTCACGGCGCTTAAGAAACAAGTTTTCGGAGCTCTGTGGTGAAAATCCGCTAAGTATTTTTTACCGGTGATAAAACGTGGGTTGATCATTATTGTAGTGTTTTTATCTATAGATTGTATCTATTCAATAGATATAAGTACACTGTCTCATGCTCATAAGTAGTGGGGCAACACGTTACTCGGGGGCAGTCGTATAAAAGAGCGCGCCGAGGTAAGACGTGTGCCTGCTAGTAGTACTTTATGTGACAGTGAGCCAGTGATATACAGTGATACATAAGTAGGTGTTCTACAATTATGATCCCGAGAGCAAGCAAGAGTCCATGCAGTGCCATAAAAAAGGAACAGACCCACCAAGGAAGTTTAAAGTCACCTCATCCGCCGGAAATCTCATGGCCACAGTGGTTTGGGATTCGGGATTCTTACTGATTGAGCACATAAAATTATGTGTATTGAGATGATGTATATATGTAGTCCCCTACATGGAAAAAAGCCGTGGTAGCTCAGGGGCTAGGCGCTCGCTTTTATTTTCATAGTACGCGAGTGACCTGGGTTCGATTCCCGGTGCCGGCACCACTAAAATTGTTATTCGCAATTTTAAGTGCTGACTTACCACGTGTTCGGCGGTGAAGGAAATCATCGTGAGGAAACCTGCATGTCTGAGAAATTAAAAATATTTCGAAGACATGTGAAGTCCGCCAACCCACATTGGAGCAGCGTGGCGGATTCTTCCTAGCTCCAAAACCCTCTCAGAAATGAGAGGAGGCTTGTGCTCAGCAGTGGGACATTTATAGGCTGAAACTTTACTTTACTTTTTTTTACATGGAAAAATAAATTTTAATAAAAAATTCTGCTTATTCTTTCATGCCTATGCCTGTACCGAGAAAACATTGAACGCCCCTCGTATACGTCTATATTTTCTATGAATGGCATATTATTTTTTTTTAATTGATCCAATAGAAAGTTAACTTGGATCTTTAAAACCTTAAGACATGTAGCTACAACAGTACTTATTAATAAAATATATGTCGCTTTGGCACAATCCGTTATAACATATTGCATTCCAATTTGGGGAGGGGCCGCTAAAACAAAATTACTAGAAGTAGAACGGGCACAGCGATACCTATTAAAGGTTATTAATTTCAAACCATACAGGTTCCCTACTACACAATTGTACTCAATTTGTAAATTATTAACAGTAAGAAAGCTATATATCTTACACACTATCTTAAGAATGCATAAATCGCTGAAGTATGACTGTAAAGTCGTTAATAAAAAAAGAAATTACTCGTATATTGTTGCAAGTGTAGACCGCACTAGAACTGCATTTGCAATAGTCGACAATTTGGAAAGCAATCGGTTAACCTATATAATAAAATAAACAAAATTCTATGATTTATATACATACATACTTCATATGAGCTATTATGAATGAAAAAATTGTATAACAACTTGGATTGAGAAAATCAGATACGAGGAGAGAGAAACCTTAATTCTCCACAATTTTTAATGAAAACAATAGTTTAAAACCATGGCCTACTACTTTATTATGTTTTAACTTCACAACCCATATATCAACACGTGCACACTCACTCATACACAAACAGACACTCACACACCACACTCTTCTACTAACCCACACACCCATTCCTACTCACAAACTCACACACACATATATCACTGCATTCGCATTATAATGTATAAAACAAAACCATAGAATTCTTTTCATTTTATTTAACGGTACTTTCCTAAAATGTCTCTAATTAAATTACTTAAGTTTTATGTTTATTTATGAAACAAATTTATTGTTATGGAAGAGCGAGACCTTCTGCTACAAGTACTTATTTACTTACTAGAAGGTCTCAACCTTGTACTATAGATGTAAGAAAGAAATGAATAAAGATATTATGTTATTATATTATATTATAGTGACGATTACTATAATAAATAAAATTTGTAAAGTTTTTCTAAAAATGTTACGGAAATAATAATGAACCCATATAAAATTTTACTATTTTTACGACAAAAACGATATTAAATTGACTAAGAAACTGTATTTCCTTATCACGAAATATTTTTTTTTATTAAAACACTCGAGAGAAAACGGGTCAAAGTTGCAGGGGCGAAAATATCAGAAAAGTAAATTTTCTTATTGCGAGCGAGAGAACGGGGGCGTTTAGTTTAAACATTACAGTGTTTCGTGTAATCCTGTTCAAATAACTACATTGTTCTCTATGCAATGTGAAATCGAGTTGAATGTAACATGTGTAGGGATTACTAAGCAACATTGGACAACAGGAGCTTAAGCATTCATACTGAAAGTTAACTTGAGCTGAGATTGAGCAATATGAGTGTCAGTTTGCTTTAATGTTAAGTTGCTAAGAATTGAATTTGATTTGTTAGGCGTTTGCGAATATGTTGTTTTAATTTCCTTACTGATGTTTACAGCCGATAGGTCCAGCAGAGTAGAGTAGAATAGCTGTTTCATTTTAACTAGTACAGAAATGGCGGTGACGTGGTTTGCCACTGGCCAAGTCACGATTCCGGACAACAGGAGCTTAAGCATTCATACTGAAAGTTAACTTGAGCTGAGATTGAGCAATATGAGTGTCAGTTTGCTTTAATGTTAAGTTGCTAAGAATTGAATTTGATTTCTTAGGCGTTTGCGAATATTTTGATTTGATTTCCTTACTGATTTTTACAGCCGATAGGTCCAACAGAGTAGAGTAGAATAGCTGTTTCATTTTAACTAGCACAAAAATGGCGGCGATCTGTTTTGCCACTGGCCAAGTCACGATTCCGGACAACAGGAGCTTAAGCATTCATACTGAAAGTTAACTTGAGCTGAGATTGAGCAATATGAGTGTCAGTTTGGCTTAATGTTAAGTTGCTAAGAATTGAATTTGATTTCTTAGGCGTTTGCGAATATTTTGTTTTAATTTCCTTACTGATGTTTACAGTCGATAGGTCCAGCAGAGTAGAGTAGAATAGCTGTTTCATTTTAACTAGTACAAAAATGGCGGCGACCTGTTTTGCCACTGTCCAAGTCACGATTCCGGACAACAGGAGCTTAAGCATTCATACTGAAAGTTAACTTGAGCTGAGATTGAGCAATATGAGTGTCAGTTTGGCTTAATGTTAAGTTGCTAAGAATTGAATTTAATTTGTTAGGCGCTTGCGAATATTTTTTTTTGGTTTTCATTACTGATTTTTACAGCCGATAGGTCCAGCAGAGTAGAGTAGAATAGCTGTTTTATTTTAACTAGTACAAAAATGGCGGAGACGTAGTTTGCCACTGGCCAAGTCACGATTCCGGACAACAGGAGCTTAAGCATTCATACTGAAAGTTAACTTGAGCTGAGATTGAGCAATATGAGTGTCAGTTTGGTTTAATGTTAAGTTGCTAAGAATTGAATTTGATTTCTTAGGCGTTTGCGAATATTTTGATTTGATTTCCTTACTGATTTTTACAGTCGATAGGTCCAGCAGAGTAGAGTAGAATAGCTGTTTCATTTTAACTAGTACAAAAATGGCGGCGACCTGTTTTGCCACTGTCCAAGTCACGATTCCGGACAACAGGAGTTTAAGCATTCATACTGAAAGTTAACTTGAGCTGAGATTGAGCAATATGAGTGTCAGTTTGGCTAAATGTTAAGTTGCTAAGAATTGAATTTGATTTGTTAGGCGTTTGCGAATATTTTGTTTTGATTTCCTTACTGATTTTTACAGCCGGTAGGTCCAGCAGAGTAGAGTAGAATAGCTGTTTCATTTTAACTAGTACAAAAAATGGCGGCGACGTGGTTTGCCACTGGCCACGTCACGATTCCTGCGTAGGCAAAAAGTAGTCTACGCGTGTGGTCTAGGTGTCTGCTTATCCTGTATATGTATCTACGATTATCGAATTCAGGACATAGATAACATGCAGATACACCAACCGAAGTAAACGGTTTCCAGTACTTAGATATTCTACTTGGTCGGTATTCATCATCTTCATCACCATATCACCCTATCACTACTTCACTGCTGAACATAGGCCTCCTCATAGATTGCCACAAAAGTTTGTAGTTCTCAGTTTGGGGGGAACGTGTCATAGTTGCCACGCTTGGCAGGTGGGTTGGCAACCGCAGTTTATTTGTTCAGATGTTACAAGAAGACGCTGCTCCACATCGTCAGGTTTCATTATCACTCGGTCGACTTTTACGACACCCACGGGATGAGAAGGGGTGGTAGATTCCCTTAATGGCGGCTTAAGGCTTTCCACACGGCACTATTATCAGTATTGCCGACAAGAAAATGTTTATAATTGTGTAATCAACAATACGTACGTAATTTAAAATATAACTCTACACAATCCTAAAGAAATATTAACAAGATATTATTAATATAATTCGCACAGAATTACACGGACTCAGCGTTGAATTTAATTAGTTTTTCCAACTTATAATGAATACCGTCTGTTACACTACAAAGGACATTGATTTGAGAAAAATATTTTGAAGACCGTTTAAAGTAAAAACGCGACTGAAATTAGATTACCAATCTGCCATCATTGATAGTCGACGAAGGTTATTCCATTGGAAATATTATTTAAGATTACCATAAAAATTTCGTCCCTCGACACGGTATAAATTAAATAAAGAAAAAATTGTAGCCGAAGGTATTCAAACATCAGTCGTGCCTCTTTCCCATATAAGGGGTAGGCAGAGGCTGAGAAAGACAAAACTTACTCCCCATTGCGTTCCCATGAGCAGTAAAGTGACAGCATTGCATGTTATGGTGTTATTAGGCACGAATAAAGGCTATCCGTAGAATAACTTAGTCGCCTCTTAAAACACCTCGGTAGGAAAATAGCGTCACCACTCTGCCGGACAAATATCGGCGAAATATATATGTGAATAATAATATCCACAGACTCTTATGGTAGCCGTGGTAGCTCAGGGGCTAGGCGCTCGCTTAAAATTTCATTGTACGCGAAGTGACCTGGGTTCGATTCCCGGTGCCGGCACCACTAAAATTGTTAATTGCAATTTTAAGTGCTGATTTACCACGTGCTCGGCGGTGAAGGAAAACGTCGTGAGGAAACCTGCATGTCTGAGAAATAGAAAATATTTCGAAGACATGTGCAGTCCGCCAACCCGCATTGGAGCAGCGTGGCGGATTCTTCCTAGCTACAAAACCCTCTCAGAAATGAGAGGAGGCCTGTGCTCAGCAGTGGGACATTTATAGGCGGAAACTTTACTATACTTTACTTTACTCTTATGTGATTGACATTGTCAGTATGAACGTAAATAATTAATGTTTTTTTATTCAGTTTAATGTATTTGTAACACATATTATATATAATATTTAGTTTCCTGGTTTCTTCATACAAACTTTAACTATGCCAAATCTCACACTGATCCGTGCGCGCTTCTGTGAGAGTGCGTCCTCTTCACGTATTAATATATCGATTAGACCAAAAATTGAGTACTCACTCGTCTTACCTTTCCCAACCCGAAAAGTGGTGGTAGTGGTACTGGTATGCATATGGTCTAGGTAGGTATCACCCCAGGGTCAGTTATTCTGCCGTGAAGCAATAGTGCGCAAACATTTGTGTATATACTGTGTTTCGGTTTGAAGGGCACTGAGAGCTAGCGTAATCACTGGGCATATGAGACTTAAGAACTGATGTCTCAGGATGACGGGCGCAGTGTGGTGTCACAAAGTAATTTTTTGGGTGACACAGCATTTGTTATGGGCAGACGTTACACTTACCATCAGGTGAACGTTTTGCTCGTTCCGTCACTTTTCTATATATAAAAAAAAAGTTATGCGATAATACAGGACGAAAGGTCAGATGCAATATCAGAGACGCGGGAACTTGATCTAAAAATCAATGATTTTGCATCAGCGTTACACCGGGCGCGGGTAGATTGGGACGAGTGAGTGCCTCTGTGTTTGCGCGTACACTTGTGGCACTATAATATCTTCTGCGCAGTTGATGGCTCTCGACAGTATTCATAAATGTGAAAGTAACACTCTCTGTCCCTCTGTCAGTTTGTTACCTTTTCGCTGTTCAAACGCTGAACCGATTGTAAGCAATTATCAATTTTATTAGACTAGTGAATATTAAATGTGTAACGAATCCATTTTATTATACTTATCCCTATTAAATATATCTAAGAATTAATCGAATTAATAGATAAACATTTGGAATTAAATATAATATTTGTAAAACGAAGGTACCCTCTTGTACCGTCGATTTTCCTGTAGCGTTATGCTGTCATAGTTTCGGATTTGACTTTTAAAGAGACCTATAAAAATGGCTGTAATGATGTGAGAGCGGCATTCCGCTATTGTGGCACATAGTGATCAGGAGAAGTTATTATTAGCTGTAGGAAAAGTCTAGTGTAAAAAAGTGATTTAAAGCTGTGATTCTGCTAAAACAGTATGTAATAAATATAAATAAAAGGTGATTTAGTCAGAAAAATAGTATTATTTCTAACAAATCAGAAGTGGGATTATTATCGAGATACGATAACTCGATTTAAGGATCTAACGCTTCAAAAAAGTGATAAAAACATGGGACGAGACCGACACTCTCGTAAATGTGCGAGTGCAAGACATCAATCGAATTCTTCATCCATATCATCGAGTAGTAAGGACGAGCGACGGTCAAGATCAAGGCTCTGGCAGCGGCAGCATCCGACAGAAACGCACGCGACGGGAGCGCAGGAGCACCAGACGGGCGCAGCGTGACCGCAGCGTGACCGCAGCGTATCCAGACATGCGCGACGCGAGCGCAGCTCATCAAGATACACGCCCCGGAAAAGGGGTCCCTCCAAGGAATTACATCGACTCAGATCCAGAGGCCCAGAGCAGCCACAATCTTCGCCTAGAGGTAAGGGTATTTCATCCTTTCATTCAAATGACTTAGTAGATACGTTCAAAGAACTAATTTATGCAGTTAAATCTGATAATAATAACGATCGTTATCCTGCCATTAATGTTATTCCCGAGTTCGAATCCGTCCAAGCGTAACCAAACCGTAGAAACGTGGATTATTAAGGTAAATGAGTGTGCCACTATTTACGGTTGGTCAGAACGACAAATAATTCACTATACCCTCCCGAAATTAGTGGGCTTAGCGCAAAAATGGTATCAAGGTTTGCCAAGTTTAACGTTTTCGTGGTCTGAATGGCAGGATAAACTACGGTTGTCGTTTCCAAGTAGTGAAAACTATGGCCAACTGTTGACAGAAATGCTAGCATGTAAAGCTCGATTCGGTGAGCCATTGGAAGAATATTTTTATGAAAAGATGGTTTTATTAAACAGATGCTCAATATCTGGCAAAAATGCCACTGACTGTATTTTGCACGGTATTGAGGATAGATCCGTGAGAACAAGCGCTGAAGCGGCTCAGTTCATGGAACCAGATAAATTGTTAGTTTTCTTAAGGAATGTGAAAACTGTCAGTAAATTTGATAGGAATAGGACTAATCAAACAAGCACTTCTGACAATAGACGACCAAAAATGTATAAGCCAGTGCAAAGTAATTCTGACGTTAAAATTGTGACAAAATGTTTTAACTGTGGTGAAGAAGGACACCCATATTTTAAGTGTAAACAAGCTCTAAAAAAATGTGACACATGTCACAGGATAGGTCATTTAGCTGATAACTGTTTTAAACGAGATTCTACCAACAATAAAACTGTTTTGGCTGTATCCAAAAATGTTGACAATGATTTAAAATACTTTAAAGTAGCAAAGGTTAATGACCGGGATTTAGATTGTTTTATAGATTTTGGTAGTCAATGTACTATGTTGAAGGAATCTATTGCTAAAAGCATAGTTGATTCATGGTCAACACATAACTTACCAATCTTACGCGGTTTTGGGGATTCTGTAGTGAAATGCTTAGGTAAATGCGACGTAGAGATTGAGGTGGACTCAGTCAAAGCCACAGTACAAGTTCTCATTGTCGCAGACGAGTTGTTACGGGTTCCGTTATTGTTGGGACAGACGTTTACGGAACAGGATCACGTAGTTGTTTATAAAAATAAAGATAGCTTAAGAATCACTTCAAAGGATACCCAAAAAACCATTAAGGTTGTGTTGTATGTTGCTCAAACTACATCTGTTAGTTTTGGTTATAATGAAATAAATATATATTCTTCTCCAAGTTTTAGTGGACAATTGTTAATCGAGGCCAGTAGTTGCCAATTGCCCAAACAAGAATATGAAGTAATTCAAAGTGTCATCCAATTAGAAAAAGGTCGGGGCCAAGTATTAATTAGATATTTATCGTCAACTAGCTATATATTCATTAAAGATGTGCTTCTAATTCGAGCTCTGCATTTACAAAATATTGAAAATCTCTACGTTAATCAAGTTGAAAGTAACACTGCTTTACCTGTTACATTGATAGATATTTCGATGCTTAATATTAATGAAACGATAGACCAAAATAGTAAAATAAAATTAACAAGTCTTTTAAATGAATTAAGGTGTTGTTTTGCTTTTTCAATCGATGAAATCGGCTGTGTTCATGATTCAGAAATGAGTATAAAGTTAAGCGATGATACTCCTGTAGTATATAGGCCGTATCGTTTGTCCCAGCAAGAACGTGAGCACGTTAGGAGTATGGTGAAGGAATTGGAAAATTCCGTAATTATAAGGCAGTCTACTTCAGAATACGCCTCACCTATCATTCTCATTAGGAAGAAAACTGGAGATTATCGTCTATGCGTAGATTTTCGAGCGCTTAATAAGAAAACTATAAAGGAACATTATCCCTTACCGCGAATAGATGATCAACTAGATAATTTATCGGGATTCAAATATTACACTTCTTTAGATCTTGCATCTGGCTATTATCAATTACCTATGTCTGAAGCTTCAAAACACCTCACAGCTTTTATTACGCCTGATGGACACTATGAGTTTAATAGGCTGTCATTTGGGCTAGCTAACGCACCTTCCGCTTTTCAGAGAACAATTAACAATATTTTGGGCAATGCAAGATTTAAGGAAGCTTTTGCTTATATGGATGACGTAATAATACCATCTAAAACGATTAACGATGGATTTATAAAACTTCGTGATACTTTGTTGTTATTCAAAAGAGCAGGTTTAACTTTAAAATTGGCCAAATGTAACTTTTTTATGCAAAATATCGATTACTTAGGTTTTGAAATATGTGAAGATGGTGTGCGACCGGGAAAGAAAAAAACAGAAGCTGTAGACAAGTTCCCTGAACCCGCTGACCAACACAATGTCAGACAGTTTCTTGGACTTTCCGCAGATTTATAAAAGGATTTCCCACTATCGCTAGACCTCTAACGCAACTTTTAAAAAAGGATTATAAGTGGAGATGGGGTATTGAAGAAAACGAAGCATTTTTGACTCTGAAGAACGAATTAGTTAAGCGCCCTATCCTTGCTTTCTTTAACCAATTTTACGAAACACAAATGCATACTGACGCTTCGAAAGTGGGCGTTGCGGGTATTTTGTTACAAAGACCCACAAAAGAATCTCCTTTTAATGCTGTGGCTTATTAAAGTAGACAAACTACACCTGAGGAAAGCCGCTTCACATCTTATGACTTAGAAACATTAGCAGTTGTCACATCATTACAGCGGTTCAGAGTATATTTATTAGGCTTTCATTTTACAATAGTTACTGACTGTAATTCTTTAAGAGCTACTTTTGAAAAACGCGATATGTTGCCTAGAGTCGCGCGATGGTGGAACATGATGCAAGAATATGATTTTAATATAACGTACAGACCAGGTCTTTCCATGTCACACGTCGATGCTCTCAGTCGGAATCCGTTGAAATTTAGCGAAGATTTCGTGCAAGTCCGTACAATTGATTCAAACTGGATTTCCACAGTACAACAGAGCGATTCAGAATTACAAAGAATTGTAAATATATTAAAAGATCCGGACACTGGTAATCTAGTAGAAATTTAAAAATAACTTTGTAGTAAAGAGGGGGTTGTTATATAGAAAAACTGAAGATGGTGATCGTTGGGTTGTACCAAAGGGGGTTCGTTGGCATGTATTAAAAGCTAATCATGATGATATTGGTCATTTTAGTATTGATAAAACTTACGATAAAATTAAAAGTCAATATTGGTTTGCCAAAATGCGTAGATTTGTGAAGAAATACGTAGATTCTTGTTTAGAATGCGCCCACAGTAAAATTCCGGCTGGTAAAAAGGCTGGTAAATTGCACCCTATACCAAAAATTGAAAGACCTTTTGACACTATCCACATCGATCATTTAGGTCCATTTGTACGTAGCAAAAAGAAAAACTCTTATTTGTTATTAATAATTGATGCATTTACCAAGTTTATTATCTTGAATCCGGTAAAGAGCACTAAGACAGTCCATTCCATTAGAGCTATAAAGCATTATTTTCATACTTTTAGCGTCCCAAGAAGGCTAGTCTCAGATAGAGGAACCTCTTTTACATCTAAACGATTCACTGAATATTTAGAATCTCTAGGTGTTAAACATGTGTTGAATGCTGTCGCAACCCCCAGAGCTAATGGCCAAATTGAACGGTATAACCGAACTGTTTTGGCTGCCCTAACCGCATCAAATTTTGGCAAATCTGAATATTTATGGGATGAATGTGTGAGTGACATTCAGTGGGGTTTGAATAATACAACTAATAAGTCGATTGGAAAAACTCCTGCGGAAGCTTTATTTGGGATAAAGACTATAGGAACAAACGATTCTTTAGTGCAGATTAATGTCTCAAATGACTCAGACTACGAAAATGAAGGAAATTCTAATATCGATAGTATAAGGAACGAAATATCACAACGAATTAAATCTGATCAAACTGAACAAAAAGAACGTTTCGATAAGAAGCGAAAAACTTTAAAATTTTGTGTAGGTGATTTAGTTAGAGTAGAAAGAGAGATTCCTTCAACAGGTAAAAGCAGAAAATTAATTGAAGAAAAGTAAGTTACTTTGCTAAGATCCGCATGCAAAATATAAAAATGGTGTATATTACCTAGTTTTTTGAAGTGCACCACCCGCCCTCCCTCAGTAGCGTGCACAAGCAAACTAACACCGCCACCAGGAACCGCCACCAGGTACCCTCCACCAACCACTACAATACCACCACTAGATAATATACACCACTGAAGTCGAGAACACGACACGTGTTTCGCCCCAAAACGAGGCATTATCAAGCGTAATAGACTCTACGACAGACGGCCGTCGAGAGAAAATTAATTTCTAAGGTCCGCGGTCCGTACCGTATATGTAAGGTTCTTGACAACGATAGATATTTAGTTGAAGATACACATATATCCCGTAAGAGTAGACCTTTTAGTGGTGTGTTTCCAGTTGATAAAATTTATCCCTGGTTGGTTTATCATCGAAGCTATGAATCTGACGTTCATAGTTCAAGTAGTGATTCTGAAAATTAATTTAGTGTCTTTTATTTTAGTCTGTTACGTGAGTATTATAACCAACCTGTTGAGAACATGAAGGGGGTCTCATGAAGGTGAATACTGGAGACATGAATGGGGCTTCAGTATTCTTGAAAATTTTTGTTAACTATGTATGTAATTTAGTTGCCTGTTGAGAACATGAAGGGGGTCTCATGCAGGTGAATACTGGAGACATGAATGGGGCTTCAGTATTCTTTAAAATTTTTGTTAACTATGTATGTAATTTAGTTGCCTGTTGAGAACATGAAGGGGGTCTCATGCAGGTGAATACTGGAGACATGAATGGGGCTTCAGTATTCTTTAAAATTTTTGTTAACTATGTATGTAATTAAGTTGTCTGTTGAGAACATGAAGGGGGTCTCATGCAGGTGAATACTGGAGACATGAATGGGGCTTCAGTATTCTTTAAAATGTTTGTTAACTATGTATGTAATTTAGTTGCCTGTTGAGAACATGAAGGGGGTCTCATGCAGGTGAATACTGGAGACATGAATGGGGCTTCAGTATTCTTTAAAATTTTTGTTAACTATGTATGTAATTAAGTTATATCTTTTCACGAGACCTGAAAACATCACGAAAGGCCGATGCTATACAATTATTATTTTTTTTTTTACATTTATTTCACGAGACGTGAAAACTTCAGGAAAGGCCGACTGTAAGCAATTATCAATTTTATTAGACTAGTGAATATTAAATGTGTAACGAATCCATTTTATTATACTTATCCATATTAAATATATCTAAGAATTAATCGAATTAATAGATAAACATTTGGAATTAAATATAATATTTGTAAAACGAAGGTACCCTCTTGTACCGTCGATTTTCCTGTAGCGTTATGCTGTCATAGTTTCGGATTTGACTTTTAAAGAGACCTATAAAAATGGCTGTAATGATGTGAGAGCGGCATTCCGCTATTGTGGCACATAGTGATCAGGAGAAGTTATTATTAGCTGTAGGAAAAGTCTAGTGTAAAAAAGTGATTTAAAGCTGTGATTCTGCTAAAACAGTATGTAATAATTATAAATAAAAGGTGATTTAGTCAGAAGAATAGTATTATTTCTAACACGATCTTGATGAAATTTGGCATACAGATTAATTTCACCCTGGAGTCGGACAAAGAATATTTTTGCTCCCGGAAAATAAAATAGGTATCACGGGATATTTTAAAAAACATTTTTTTTTATTTGATAAATTGACGACACGAGCAAAGCGTCCATTTTATGGTAAGTGCAACGTCTGCCCATAACAAATGCTGTGTCACCCAGAACATTTCTGTGTGACAACATACTGCGTCTGTCACCCTGAGATATGAGTTGTTAAGTCTCATATGCCCCGTGATTACGCTATCTCTCAGCGCCCTTCAAACAAACAGTGTTTGCAGACTACTGCTTCACGGCAGAATACTGTGCCTACCGCAGGGATCCGTCTAGGATTCCTGCCACCAGTGAAACTATATCCACTCGGAAGAAATCGCGGGCACCAGCTAGTATTTATATAAAGTTAATATTTTTTTACATTTACGAGCAGAACCTGGGTTAATTAGCCAATTGAATACAGGGCACGCACATGACCTCGAAAATTTAACTTTCCAAAGCCAACTTACTCAAGTTGTCCTCCCCGTCATAATTCATAAAGGCCTCGGCTCCATAAATTTCTGTGGAGAGCCATTCGATAGAATATCGACAGGCAGACGTGACCATGCCGAAAGGAAGGAATTTCGCTTTAAGATCCCAATGTTCCCTGTAATCCGAAAATATTACTCGCTCTCCTAATTGCGATTATGTATTATTTATTTTTGAATTGTTTCCTATTTTTGCTACTTAGGAAAAAATACATAATTATGTATGAATATATATTAGACAAAAATAATTTGAACAGCCTAAGGTTTAAGGTACAGACTTCGCAAAAAGTAACGTTAATAGAATTATTTAAGAATCATATTTAAAAAAATGCTTTAGTTTTTTGTGTTTTCTCTTTCATTACGTTTGTTTCATTACGTGCAAATATTACTATGTTTCGGTTTGAAGGGCACTGTGAGCTAGTGTAATCACTGGGCATATGATACTTAATGACTGATGTCTCAGGCTGGCGGGGGCAGTGTGGTGCCACACGAAAATGTTTTGGATGACACAGAATTTGTTATGGGCAGACGTTGCTCTTACCATCAGGTGAACGATTTGCTCGTTTCGTTACATTATTTTCACCTTTGTTAAGGCTATTAGATATCTATGTAGTAATGTACCTCCAGGATCTCCACCCACATAAAGATTCATACGAGTATCGAATGCACATCCGCTAACACATTGCCAGATTTGCACAGACATGTGTTTCAAACAGTGACAATTAAAATATACCAGCTGAATCCCGCGACGGCGTCCGCGTGGATTTAGGTTTTTTACAAATACCGTGAGATCTCTATGATTTTTCTGAATAAAAAGTATCCCATTCACGATTCAATCTATCCCTGGGTTAAATTATGTCAAGATCGGTTCAACGGTTGTGTCGTAAAAAGGTAACAGATAGACAGATAGAGAGTTACTTTCGCGTTTATAATATCTCTATGGGTATAGTTCGAAAAGTGTTGAATAGAACAGTTTAAGAAGAGATAACATATTCATTTTTGAGTAAAGATTTGAATTTCACAAAATAAATCCAATTGAGTTTGCTTCAGAAACTAAACTGCCACAGCAATTTCTCTTTGTGAATTTTTGGTGACTGGTACTGAATTGAAATCAGATTTTCTTTGATGTTTGAAAGAAAATTGTGTAAGAGTTAAGTCGTTTCGATATAAGATTAGGCATCATAATTAGTATAAAATTTAATATAAAATGAAATTCAGCGAAAAGGTTTTCTTATAACATTACTTAGAATGTACTATTAGTATATATATATATATATATATATATATATATATATATACTAATAGTCAAATGGCTTTTATACAAATTGAATTTTAAACTTTGCATACAGATATTAGCAAATTAACTTTCTTTTCTTTACTTTAATGGACTTCTGCAAAGTGGAGCCTGATTCTATTAACTATAACAAATTAGACAGTGTAGTTGTAGAACATTGCGACAACTTCCGAATGCAGTCGAAATTGTTTGCCAATTGTCACAATTGTACGCGCAAACACAGATGCATTAATTTGTCCTTAATAACATGCGATAGGTTGGCTAGAGTTCATAATTAGAGGCTCAGGGATAATCACGACACAACCAGACGCAACACCAATAGTCTCGTAATTTTGCAAAAAAAATAACCTAGAGTCCGCAGCGCAACTGTCAGGAATACTAATCACTAAGCTACGTTAACGGTTCTATTTGGTATAGTAAATAGAATCAGGCGTTACTTTGCGGAAACCCATTACTTACATTACTTCACAAACACAAACTAGGTAATATACCATTTTACATTTTGCATTGATATCTTAGCAATTTTAACTTTCTTTCCTTTATGGTTATATTTATAACGTTAAACAGTAAAATAGCACGTTTAATGACACGCCGTTGTCTGTCTGACTTTTATTTTAAAATATTACTAAAAGACGGTTAATTAATATCAGGTAACTATGTCAGTGGAGTAGAGACAAGTAGAAGAATCACAAAAGAGAAATTATTAAATGTTACTTCAGAATATAAAAGCGAAAATTATGTTTCGTATTGCCACGTCATTTTGATAAAAGAAATTTTACATACAAAAGATCACGACTGTATCCCATAAGGGGTAGTCAGAGACTGGGCACTCCCTGCAAAAACAGATGACTGCCACAATCCACGTTTCACCAAAACAATATAATGCACGTGGTGTTATAGGTGGTGAGCCCATCGCCACAATGCGCTGTTGGGTGCACAGTGCAGTTTAATTCCTTACTCGCCTTTTACGAGATCCATTGGATGAGATGGAGTGGTAGTATTCTTTTAATGAGCCGCCACCACACGGCTAAATTTTACGGGTTTTTTTATTTGATTGTTTTATCAATACGGGACGAGCTAAACATTCACCTGATGGTAAGTGCAACGTCTGCCCATAACAAATGCTCCGTCACCCCGAACATTTCTGTGTGAC
The DNA here is from genome assembly GCA_019845155.1 of Luehdorfia chinensis. Classification (NCBI taxonomy): domain Eukaryota; kingdom Metazoa; phylum Arthropoda; class Insecta; order Lepidoptera; family Papilionidae; genus Luehdorfia; species Luehdorfia chinensis. Next base: position 293,240 of record JAHVAK010000056.1, on the reverse strand, counting down.
ACCACATTGCGCCCGTCACCCCGAGACATCAGTTTTTAAGTTTGACATGCCCAGTGATTACGCTAGCTCTCATTGCCCTTCAAACCGAAACACAGTAATGTCAGTAACCTACCTTGTCGGATTCTTGAATAGGTATTATAGCGTTTATTGTTTCAGCCAATCACTAGTGGACTGCTGAAAATAGGCCTTCCCTACAGAATGCCACACGTAAGTTTGTCACTGTCATTTTGGAGGACTTTGCCATAGTTACCAGGCTGCAGGGCGCTTGGCAGGCGGGTTGGGAACCGCAGATTTTTGAGACAAAATGAAATGGGCATCTTCTTGGTTTGATTTTGTCTCTCTCGACTTTCACGACACCCTCGGGACGGGGTGGAATGATAGATCCTCTTAAGCCGCCATCACACGTTAAATTTTATACTATTATTACGGAATTTTACAGGTGTGAGTCAGATTACACATTAGTACTTTGAAACACCTTATGTTTGGGTAGAGTAACGTTCGCGTATACGTTATCAACAATGCTCACCTCACTTAGTCAAGACGGACTTTTATACACTGCAATCACATTAGTCAATACCACAACTCATCAAGATCATTATCATTATTATTTCAGCCTATCACTAGTCTTGCTGAACAACTGGCTCTTCGCCACAGATGGCCACAACAGTGTGTAGGTCTTATTTCGGAGGGATTTTGTCATAGTTGCCACGCTTGGTAGGCGGGTTGGCAACCGTAGTTTATTTATTCAGATGTTCCAGGAAGGTGCGGCAGCCCATCTACTGGTTTTCAATTTCCCTCTGTCGACTTTTACGACACCCACGGAATGAGATGGGGTGGTCAATTCTCTCAGGCCGGTACCACACGATACAATAAAGTTTGTACTAAATTTATCAAAAAATCGTTTTTTTTTTTGAAATTCCAAATTAAGTAACAGCTAATCTCTTTTAAGCTTTTATATAAATATTTTCAGCGTTTGTAACTATTGAATTATAGAAACGGTCATATCTAAAATCAGTCTAAGCTTTTAGTTCGAAACTTCTCAGAAACTCTTCAGCAATGTGAAAAGTTTAATGTTCAAATTTCTTGCAATGTCTTTATACGAAATTCTTAGACTATTTACATTCCAGTATTATGATTTACTCGGAATGCTCGGGACGAAGCAAAGTGAGAAATAATGATCAGGAAAGCGGACTCCGGCTTAAGGCGGGACATACATTAGGAGGATGAAGATTTACTGGATTAATTAAATGTTCTATTCAGTACTTTATATCTCCATTGATTAAATTTCCACAAACCACTTCATTGAAGCTTGGACGGAAACCAAGAAGGTAATATTTGATAAAGTTTGTAGAACATTAATGGGTAGTAATAACCGTGCTAGGATTTTGATCTCAAAGATTACCAACTTAACACCATAATTTTAATATTTTTTTTTTGATAAAGTGACGGAACTAGCAAATAGTTCACCTGATAGTAAGTGCAACGTCTGCCCATAACAAATGCTGTGTCACCCAGAACATTTCTGTGTAAAACCACACAGCGCTCGTCGCCCTGAGACGTCAGTTTTTAAGTCTCATGTGCGCCCGGTTACTGGTAACGAGTTATTTCATTACAGTCCAGACATCGAGATTACCTAAAAATAAAATTTAGGGTAAAACGAACGCATAAAATGTGAGATGCATGATAAACTACCTGCTCATTTTTTTTAGTAAAGGGACGAGTAAAATGTTAACCTGATGTAAAGTACACAAGAATCCTTTCACCACTGAAGCGATGTTTTGAATCATGAATTATATTTGCACTATGTTTTATAAATTGAATTAATAGTACAGACAAGAAACTAATTCTATAATACATACATAACATCACGACTGTATCCAATAAGGGGTAGTCAGAGACTGGGCACTCACTACAAAAACAGATTACTGCCTCAATCCACGTTTCACCAAAACAATATAATGCACTTGGTATGATAGGTGGTGAACCCATCGCCACCATGCGCTGTTGGGTGCACAGTCCAGTTTAACTCCTTATTCGCCTTTTACGAGATCATTATTTTTCTATAATACAAACGAAAATATTAATTACTCATTTCCTTTACTACAATGATGTTACTAACAATGTCTTACAACTTACTGGTGGAAGGATTCCTATGCAGGAATCCGTCTATGTAGGTTTGTAGGTACCACCCAAAGGACTGGCCCTATTCTGCCGTGAAGCAGCAGTGTGCAAACATAGGTATTCGCTGGGCGTATGAGACTTAAAAACTGATCTATCAGGGTGACGAGCGCAGTGTGCTGTTGCAATGTTTTTTTTTTTACTTAATCTTAATTGTAACACCTTAATCTAAGGGATACAATGGGCGGACTTAATGCCTAGAGGCATTCTCTGCCAGTCAACCCTGGGAGACTAGAAAAAAGATGGCATGTGCAAATATATAAAAAATGTGGAATCTGGTGTAAAAATATTAATACTATTAAATAATAATTATATAATAATATAAATAATGGTATATATATAGACCATATATACAGCTTGCCTCCAAATAGTGTTCCCTAAGAAGTTTTTTGAAGGCGTTTTTGTTGGGTGCATTCCTGATAGCATCAGGAAGGGCATTCCAGAGGAGTGTAGCGTGAACTGTGAAAGAAGAGTTGAAAAATCCAGTATGATGCTGTGGAATACTGATCTTTAGACTATTTGAAGAGCGAGGAATTCGATCATGAGTTGAATAAAGAAATTAGAAGTTATCTTTAAGATAAGACGGAGAATTGCGATCGAGTAAAAGTGAGTAAAGTACTAGTAAAATTCTGGAGCTTCGCTTTTGACGAATGGAGAGCCATTTAAGCTTTGAACGATAAGAGGATATGTGATCATACTTACGTAGTCCATAAATAAATCTTATAGAATTATTAAGAAGGCGCTCCAATTTTGTGAGAAGATTTTGTGAAAGATCTGGATAACACACATCTGCATAGTCGGATGACATGCAGATGTGTGTTGTTGATGGATTCTGGATGACAGCATTTGTTATAAGCAAACGTTGCACTTAGCATCAGGTGAACGTTTTGCTCGTTTCGGAACTTAATCCGTTAAAAAATAAACGCCGTCTTTTCGGTTGATTAATGTCTGCTGTAAAATTTAATAATCCTGCTAAAAATTAAACTAAACTAATATTGGATATTGTCCCAGTCCACCCGTTGAAAGCGTTGCATGAAGTTTGTTTAAAAGTATTGTTCTTGTAAAGTAATATGTATGTATGTATAAGTGTATTAAAGCGTATCCAGGTATATATCTGTATGTAATATGGTATGAAATATAATTACGTATGATATTTTAGTTTCATTTGCCATTGTTTTTATTAGTACGTAGACATTTAAAATGTTATCTAATCCATTATTTCTTAAGCACCTATCACAATATCTCTCCATGCCCGTGGTTGACTGGAAGAGCATGCGAAAAGACATTAGATCTGCCATTTGTTATTCTTTTTCCCATTAAAGAATAAATAAATAAATAAATATAGTTTCTATTTTAAAGTTATATCATGTTTTTTTTAACAAAATAATGGGGAAAAGAGCAAGCGGCTCACCTGGTAGACATACATACATACATAAGATCACGACTGTATCCCATAAGGGGTAGTCAGAGACTGGGCACTCACTGCAAACATAGATGACTGCCATAATCCACGTTTTACCAAAACAATATAATGCACTTGGTGTGATAGGTGGTGAGCCCATCGCCACCATGCGCTGCTGGGTGCACAGTGCAGTTTAATTCCTTACTCGCCTTTTACGAGATCCATTGGATGAGATGGAGTGGTAGTATTCTTTTAACGAGCCGCCACCTGGTAGAAAGTCATGATAAAAATATTTCATCCAAATTTCTGATCTTCAAATTCTATGAATGAACTATACTGTGTACACTATTACAGAACCACGAAGCGTGATTCAGTTACTTCAAATGAATTACTTTCGCTAGCTGCCTTTAGCTATCGACTAAAACCAAAATCACTTAATAGCTTTCGCATTGATTTGATTCACTATTTCCCATTACATGGACCGCGTCATTTTTCATCGCGGTCATCCATAAATCTGGGGCACACGGCGGCTATATTTCATAAGCCGGTCAGTCCTCAAGCGGGGCCATAAATTGCGGTAGCCGCGGAGGCCTATTGCTGCCTGCGGTCGAATAACTCCTCTCAATTTCAAGACACTGCTTGCATTTCAATTTGGAAACTAACTCTGTTGATATTTCGCTGCCAAATTATTATGCTCTATCTAACAAATCATATATTGCAGTGTAGTGTATCAAATGTTGTATCAAAGAAAACTGTTCTTCGATTACCGTGAGGTTAGCAATATAAAAGTAGATATTTTATGTGACAAAGTTAAAATACAATGGTCGTGTGCTGGCGGCTTAAGAGAATCTACCACCCCATCTCATCCCGTGGGCGTCGTAAAAGTCGACAGAGGGATAATAAAAACGGGGAGATGGGCAGTAACATCTGCCCGGAATATCTGACTAAAAAAACTGCGGTTGCCAAGCGTGGCAACTATGGCGAAATCCCACCGGCACATACAACCATTTACAGTAACAATTTGTAATATATTTTTTTAAAAACGATGGCACACAGTAGGATTTCTCCTGTATCGTGGGTGCGTTTGCCAGACATATATTTCACATGCACAACACAACCAGACCCGAAAACCGTCAAATTGGGTCTTGCACAAAATGTTGACTTCGGCGGGATATCGTACCAAGGACCCGCAGCGTAGAAGTCAGGTACGCTAACCACTAGGCCACGCGGTCGTCATTAACTTTAATGTGTGGTTCAAACGGATCAATATAATGTTCGTTTTCATACAAAATCTACTGAGTAAAATTAAAGTATCTTACTACTTACAAAATTCTTGATTTTGATTTCATTTGAAACATGTACTATGCAATATGTTTATGGTAGGTGTTCTTTGATTCGATTTGTTCACTAAAGGCGTCCCTGAAGACTAGTGAAAGTTCTCTGAAACCCCGGCTTTAACATTATTTTGTTAGACATGTAAAATATTCCTAAAGTAATTATCAGTAATACTAAAAAAATCATATATGGAACCATATACACATTATTTCTCAAAGGTGTCTATTTATCGGTATTACTAATGATGTATTAATAATGTATCAAAATTAATGTCTGATACGTTTCGAATACATTTTGAAGATTTATTTTCTATCTTATGACGAAATCTAAATGAATGTCTTAAAAATATTGCCTAAAAGATTGAGTTAATTAATTTAATTGTGAAAAGTGCCATCTGTTGACATTCTGTTCAACTAACATGCACCACAGCTGTAGGTTGGACCTGTTCACATTCTTTGAAGAAGTTATATCTATTCATGAGCCTGATATCTGTTCTTGAGCATGATACTGTGCAAAATATTGGCACGGGTCAATCAACTTTTATATGTGTCGTCTCGGTATATCTATCGTCCACCTTCGCAATTATATTTAACATTGTTTACGCAATTTGATAAAGTTGAATTTATTAAGTTGAGGCGTCATGATGACACGATTTATATATTAATTTTGTATTCATATGGAGGCACCCGGCCGGTAGCCTGGATGAGGTTGACAAGGAGTTGGCAACGCTGAGATTGCACGGTTGGCTTGACGTTATTTTGACAAGCGGGTCTTTCGAAGGGTGAAACGGCGCCAACGGCTGACATTAACATTTGGAGAGCCGCTTAAACCAGCTTCATCTCAAACTTGTCGAGATTTCCTATTCCGTTTTAATCCGAAAGATTATTGATTATTTTTGAACAATACAAACCAATATAATCAACATTTTACATAATCTTTGGATTTCCGAAAACCAATAAAAAAGCTTGAGGTTTAAAAAAATACAATTAAATAACCTCTGCAATTCGACGAAACGAATTTAGTTCGATCTTCAAATATAAATTAATCTATACAACAAGACTAAACAGAGCCGTGGTAGCTCAGGGGCTAGGCGCTCGCTTTTAATGTCATAGTACGCGAGTGACCTGGGTTCGATTTCCGGTGCCGGCACCACTAAAATTGTTAATTGCAATTTTAAGTGCTGACTTACCACGTGCTCGGCGGTGAAGGAAAACATCGTGAGGAAACCTGCATGTCTGAGAAATTAAATATATTTTCGAAGACATGTGAAGTCCGCCAACCCGCATTGGAGCAGCGTGGCGGATTCTTCCTAGCTCCATAACCATCTCAGAAATGAGGCCTGCGCTCAGTAGTGGGACATTTATAGGCTGAAACTTTATACAACAAGATAATATACGAGTCACAACATGTTAACATGCTTAACAAGTGTTAGCATTGTTAATAATATAAAATTAAAGTTATGCAATATTATAACGAGATTGCTCTTATTCCGGATGTGTATTAATATTAAGTGATTGTAAAACGGTCCGTTGACTATGAAGCTCGTGTATTTTCGGCTCAATGAACTAGACACAGATATCTCTGTGCACACGAAACTTGTACATACGCTTTGTATACGCACAACAAATTTGTGAAACACAACGGCGAGCATAATGCCCTACTTATCCCTGTAAGGGATCTCGAAATTAATTTCTCCTAAAATCTCCTGACAGCAGAAGTGATGTCTCGAACATTACGCTCCTGTTTACCACTTCAAAGAGTTGTATTATCCCATTCTCTTCAATATATTCCACTAGCCTCAAACTGTGAGGATGAAAGAATAGCATTAGGGTTTCTTTGTCGAATTTTCCTTCTCGAAATTTCAGAGGAAACGTAGCGTGGAATAAGGACGTACTCTAATGTTATCTTAGATGTAATTTCATTCATTGCTATCCGAGTTAAACAGATAATTCAATGGAAATGCTGTCTGACAGATATGCTTAACTCCATTTTACTGAGTTAATAGAATTGCTTTTTTATAGCTAGAGACGTTAGTTTTTAAGTCTCATATGCCCGTAATGAGCACTAGCTCTCAGTGCCCTTCAGTACGAAACACAGCAATGTTTGCACACTACTGCTTCACAACCTGCTTCGAACCGAAACAGTTGGATTTGCACACTACTGTTTGACAGCAGAATTACTGGCACTGCGGCGGTATCTACATAGGCGGATTTTCGCATAGAATTCCTACCGCCAGCAAATACATTATTTTATATATGTATAACTATTCACCATTATTAGATTATCATCGATTAATAGAGATAAAAAAAAAATTGCTGGGTCGTTGATGATGTGTGATGTGTTCTCCTAGCCGATTTCGACCACGGCGACAACTGCCGACTACTGTCGGGAGCCATCAACTGCGCAGGAGATATTATAGTGCCACTAGTGTACGCGCAAACACAGAGGCACTCACTCGTCCCAACATACCCGCGCCCGATGTAACGCTGATGCGATAAGATCGGAGGTAGGCTAGGATGCAGTGTCAGAAACACGGGGACAATCACAACACAACCAGACCCGAAAACCAACAATTTATGTTATAGCACAAATGTTGGCTCCGGCTGGGATTCGAACCCAGGACCCGCGGCTTAGAAGTCAGGTACTCTGACCACTAGGCCACGCGGTCGTCAGTCGTTATAATATATTTATATGTGTAAGTGGTAATAATTTTGACCACTGATGGGCATCTAGTCTATATTACTCGTACTAATGAATGCGTGTATGTAATTGTTGGATATTCAGTTAAATTATAAATAATTAGCTAATTTATATTTATTGAATATTGCATTGATGATTATTGCATGTCGTACGCGGCTCAATATGTTAACGCTACAATATATTGTGTCACGTATGTTTTATTTATTTGCAATAAATAAATGTATTTTGATTTCAAAGAAATACAACAATTTAACAAAACAATTCTACCAATCGATGTTTTATTTAACATAACGTCATTGCTGTATTCGATCGTAGTATCCGACTGGCACTTGGACCTAATCTCATGATAGATCTCGTCCCTCATTCCGCTGCGTGTTGGCTTTCAGTGGTCTATTGACTTATTGGCTCTAGCCGCAGTAAGGGGAAACTTGATTATCAATGATATTAAGCTTCGCATGGGGGATATTGTATCTTTTTTCGACATCTTGTTTGACGTGTGGATTGATCGTGGTGTTAATAAAAGTATTTTTATTTTTGCTTACACTATTTATATATTTTTGTTTATACATTTATTTGCTCCATCTCATCCAATGGATCTCGTTAAAGGCGAGTAAGGAATTAGACTGCACTGTGCACCCAACAGCGCATGGTGGCTATGGGCTCACCACCTATCACACCGAGTGCATTATATTGTTTTGGTGAAACGTGGATTGTGGCAGTCATCTGTTTTTGCAGTGAGTGCCCAGTCTCTGACTACCCCTTATGGGATACATGTGATCTTATGTATTTATTTGTTTATAACATGATAATAATGGTGTTACAAAAAAAATGTACATTGTACATTCACGTTTTGCTAAGTAGCATATAGCGGGCAAATATAAAATTATCTAGCAACTATAAAATAATTGTAATAGTATAAATGTAACATTTACAAAAAAATCTATCAAGTTATAGAAGTTTTAACCTTTTCAATTTAGCCAATCATATAAACCTTTCTTAAATAATCTACGGCTCAACATTTTCAATTCAACAGTTAATTTGTTTAAGCAAATGTCAAAATTTTCATCGGCTATCGAAATTGATCGTCTTACTACGAAGTGCTAAGTATGAGGTACTGCTAATTTTATAAACGTCTGTCTATTTAATCTTTAAGCTATGGATTATACTCGTAATCATCAAAAATTAACCATAAAAAAGGTCTCCAGCGATGAAGTTACCATAGGTTGTCGCTTCTTTTACAATTTTTTTTATGGAAGAAAGAAAAGAGACGAGCAGATCGATTACTAATGGTAAGTGCAACGGTTGCCCATATCAAATGTTTTGTCATTCAGAACATTACTGTGTGACAGTGTACTGTACACTAAGGCATCAGTTGCACTGATAGCTCCTTAACTAGAGCAAAACGTTCACCTAATGGTAAGTGTAACGTATCCCCCCACAACATATGCTGTGTTACCCATAATATTTCTGTGCGACACGACACTACGCCCGTCACCCTGAGACATCAGTTCTTAAGTCTCAAATGCCCAGCGTTGTGAGCTAGCGTAATGCTGGCTCACAGTGCTCTTCAAACCGAAACACAGTAATGTTTCAACACTTCTGCTTCACGGCAGAATAACTGGCCCCGGGGTGGTACCTACCTAGACGGATTCCTGCAAAGTAATCCTACCACCAGTGAAAAGTTTGCACACTACTGCTTCACGGCATTATGACTGACCCTGCGTTAGTACCTACCTAGACGTATTCCTGCATAGGAATCCTAACACCAGTAGTGTTTTTTTTCACTTAGTGCAATGTCATCATTATTTATTATGATAGCCGTGGTAGATCAGGGGCGCTCGCCTTAAATTTCATAGTACTCGAGTGACCTGACTCCGAGCCCCAGTGCCGGCACCACTAAAATTGTTCATTGCAAATTTAAGTGCTGATTTACCACGTGCTCGGCAGTGGAGGCAAACATCGTGAGGAAACCTGCATGTCTGAGAAATAAAAAAACATTTCGGCAACATATGAAGCCCGCTAACCCGCATTGGAGAAGCGTGGCGGATTCTTCCCAGCTCCAAAAACCCTTTCGGAAATGAGAGGGAGGCCTGTACTCAGCAGTGGGACATTAATAGGCTTTAACTTTTTTATGATAATAACACTTACACTCATGCTAGCCTCATAAATTAATAATTTATGAAACGGGCACAATTGTTAAAGTTTAGTAAAGTTTAAATCTATAAATATCCCACTGCTGAGCACAGGCCTCCTCTCATTTCTAAGAGGGTTTTTGGAGCTAGGAAGAATCCGCCACGCTGCTCCAATGCGGGTTGGCGGACTGCACATGTCTTCGAAAAATTTTTTTTTATTTCTAAGACATGCAGGTTCCTTAACCGCCGAGCGCGTGGTAAATCAGCACTTAAATTTGCTATGAACAATTTTAGTGGTGTAGGCACCGGGAATCGAACCCAGGTCACTCGCGTGCTATGAAATTTAAAGTGAGCGCCCAGCCCCTGAGCTACCACGGCTCTATTGCATGCACAATAGTAATCCCTATAATTAATATTGAATATTTCTATTGAAAACTGGCGTTAGATTTAACACACATCGATTACTACTTAATAATATCGAAATAAATTACTCCATAATCTGATTGGGCGGTCTGAAACTATGCAGCCGTGAGGATTCCAATATATGAACAAACAAGCTCATCGCTTATTATTAAACAACAGTGCAAGTCTGTTGAATAAATACGAACGTGTATTTGAATTTGAAAGAACTGTATTGAGCTGTTAATTCTGATAAAAACAGTCTGGAATTGGAATAGTATTTCTTTTCAATAAACTAAACAGTCTATACAAACTTTCCTTATTTTTTATTTGAATAAGTGACGAGTCGAGCAAATCGTTTACCTGATGGTAAGTGCAACGTTTTCCCATAACAAATTATGTGTCATCCTGCTGTACAACACTGCGCCCGTCACCCTGAGAAATCAGTTTTTTAGTCTCATAGCTGGTGTATCTCACAGTGCCATTCAAACCGAAACACAGTTATGTTAGCACACTACTACTTCACGGCAGAATAACTGACCTTGAAGTGGTACCTAGATAGATTCCTACATAGGAATTCGACCACCAGTAACTTATTAAAATATTTAAGTGAGTTTTCATTTAATCCAGAGAGTTCCATTCCTGAAGAGATTTTTGTAAAATTATCTCGTCCGTACTAAGTTCCATGCAAAACTATTATCCAATCGAACGTAACTCAGCAACTACATCCATCGATACTAAGCCTTATGGGTTAAGTACAACCATAACATCTTAAGGATAACAAGGGCAAAATAATAGCGATGAAGCTAATAATACAGTACGTACATAATTAATATATTTTTTTAAACGATGACCCACACTGGGATTTTTTTTTGTAGCGTGGGTGAGTTGCATAAAAAAATTTCAGAAGCACAACACAACTGGCTCGAAAACCAATAATTTCTCTAGATTTGAATGGTCCGAAGGGGAGTCAGAGCTAGTGTAATTATTGGGCATATAAAGTTTCAGCCTATAAATGTCCCACTACTGAGCACAGGCCTCCTCACATTTCTGAGAGAGTTTTGGAGCAAGGAAGAATCCGCCAGGCTGCTCCAATGCGGGTTGGCGGACTTCACATGTCTTCGAAATATTTTTAATTTCTCAGACATGCAGGTTTCCTCACGATGTTTTCCTTCACCGCCGAGCACGTGGTAAGTCAGCACTTAAAATTGCAATTAACAATTTTAGTGGTGCCGGCACCGGGAATCCAGCCCAGGTCACTCGCGTACTATGAAATTAAAAGCGAGCGCCTAGCCCCTGAGCTACCACGGCTCGCATTGGGCTTAAGAGAGTAAGGAACTGATATCTTAGCGGAGCAGTGTGGAACATGAACACGGAAATGTTCCCGGTGACACAGCATTTGTTATGGGCGGACAAAAAAAATTAAAAAAAAAAAAATTAAATTTATAATCTACAACTGGCACTGTTAAAAAATCACAAAATCGCACAGGTTTCAGAACACTTACACCATGGAATGGATTAGAATATTTTTTATTCAATATATATCATTTATTTAATACTCATTGAACGTCATTTTTTAAGCTACGTTGGTTTCGCAAAGAACGGTTTCAGTTCTGGGATAAATTAGCAAGAAAAGCAGCGGGAATTTTTTTTCAGTCATCTTAGAAATAATATATGCCGCCGCAGACGCTCGTCGGCCCTTAAAACAACAACCGCATTTAACTATCCTTATTTATATATATTTTTTTTATTTCATAAAAGTGACGGAACGAGCAAAACGTTCACCTGATGGTAAGTGCAACGTCTGCCCATAACAAATGCTGTGTCACCCGGAAAATAACTGTGTGACACCACACTCCGCCGTCACCCTGAGACGTCAGTTATTAAGTCTCATATGTTCAGTGATTACGCTAGCTCACAGTGCCCTTCAAACCGAAACACAGTAATGTTTGCACACTACTGCTTCACGGCAGAATAATTGACCCTGGAGTGGTACCTAGACGGATTCCTGCATAGGAATCCTACCACCAGTAAAAATGTATTAGGTTGAAGCTTAACTCTATTATTTTTGATAAGATCGTGTTACTTTAATGAATTCGAAGTTTATCTGATTAGTGAGAGAACGCTCCTTATAAGAGAGAACTTGTTCATTCCCTATTTATTTTTACAAAGGTTTTGCTATTTGAATGTAAAACTTAGGTCAAGAATTTATAATGATTTCAGAAGCCATTGTAGCACATTTTAACTCTAAAACTAAGGTCGAGAATTTATAATGATTTCAGAAGTTATTGTAGCACATTTTAACCGTAGCTTATGTATTAATTATTAAGTAAGTATTTAAATTGTTTGTTACAATCCAAACTGTATTTGGAACTGGTGACTTGAAGTCAGTTCTTTGATTAAATAATTATATTGCCGGTGCGCTTGCCAAAACCCTTATGTGGATTTTATCAAATTTTCACGAGGTGGAAAAAAACTGTTTTATCTGATACTGTGAAAAGAATAACTTCTTAGTGTTATATACTATTACTATAAGATATTTTGCCAGAATTTTGCACTTTTGATTGTATTTTTTTTATTTAATAAAAGTGACGGAACGAGCAAAGCGTTCACCTGATGGTAAGTGCAACGTCTGCCGATAACAAATGCTATTTTACCCAGAACAGTGTGACACTACAATGCGCCCGTCACCCTGAGACATCAGTTCTTAAGTCTCATATGCCCAGTGATTACGCTAGCTCACAGTGCCCTTCAAACCGAAACACAGTAATGCTTGCACACTAATGCTTAACGGCAGAATAACTGGCCCTGGGGTGGTACCTACCTAGACGGATTCCTGCATATTCTTTTGAACTTATTAGTTACCGGATGAAACATTTTTTTTCCGCTTCCTGAAACGATGATGTATCCACATCCGGATTTGGCAAGCGCACCGACGATATTGTATTTTAATCAGGGTCTCGTTCCCAGATATCTAAAGTTGTAAGTGCTTGTACTACATTTACAAGTAAGTCCATGTGAAATATTTTGTGACGCAGAACGACTTCATGAAAATATTATTCTATATTGTATTATTATTATGTTACGACGACCGCGTGGCCTATGATTAGCGTACCTTACTTCTACGCCGCGGGACCTGGGTTCGAATCCCAGCCGAAGCCATCATTTGTGCAAAACACAAATTGTTGGTTTTCGGGTCTGGTTGTGCTGTGCGTGTGAAATGTATATCTGTAAAACGATACAGGAGAAATCTTAAGCCCCACTGTAGGATTTTCTCCTGTATCGTGGGTACGTTTTACAGACATACATTTCACATGCATAAACACCCGGAAGAACTATTTGTAGGCCATACAAATATTTGTCCCGTGCGGGAATCGAACCCGCGACCCGCGGCGCAGAAGCCAAGAGCTTAGCCACAGCGCCACACGGTCGACAGAGTAAAATTCAAGTTAACGACATGTAGTAAGATATATATAATTCTAACGGTTCCCCAACCGCTTAGCCCGAAATAAAATATTTGGGAATAAAAATGTTATAAAAAGTATCCTTTAACATTTTCAGTGACAAAATGTAAATCTATGTCAAATTTCATTAAAATCTCTTCACCTGATTGAGCGTGATTGAATGTGAAAGAAAAGAAAAGAACGATAGTCTTTTCATTTTCTTTGTTTTTTATAAAAACGATGCCCGAAAGCCTAACGAAAAACCGACCGAAATTTGTTTATATGGTAACATTTAATTTCTTTACGTATCTTTGGTAATATACCTGTTTTTTATTGTATAAAGTGATGAAACGAGCAAAACGTTCACCTGATGGTAAGTGCAACGTCTGCCGATAACAAATGCTATTTTACCCAGAACAGTGTGACACTACAATGCGCCCGTCAGCCTGAGACATAAGTTCTTAAATCTCATATGCCCAGTGAATACGCTAGGTCACAGTGCCCTTCAAACCGAAACACAGTAACGTTTGCACACTACTGCTTCACGGTAGAATAACTGGCCCTAGGGGCGGTACCTGCCTAGACGGACTCCTGCATAGGAATCCTACCACCAGTAAAAAAAAAGTAAAGTTTCCTGCCTATAAATATCCCACTCCTGAGCACAGGCCACCTCTCATTTCTGAGAGGGTTTTGGAGCTAGGAAGAATCCCCCACGCTGCTCCAATGCGGGTTTGCGGACTGCACATGTATTCGAAATATATTTTTTTTTATTTCTCAGACATGCAGGTTTCCCCACGATGTTTTCGTTCAACGCCGAGCACGTGATAAATCAGCACTTAAAATTTTAATAACAATTTTTGTGGTGCCGGCACCAGGAATCGAACCCAAGTCACTCGCGTACTACGAAATTTAAAGCGAGCGCCAAGCCCCTGACCTACCACGGCTCTACCACCAGTAAAAATCGCTAATTCTGTATTTGTATGCCGATAGGTGTCCGGCAGAGTAAAATATCATCTACCCCTTTCCTAGCGAAGTAGGTACTAACCCAGGGCCAGTTATTGTGCCGTGAAGCAGTAGTGTGCAAACACTACTGTGTTTCGCTCTGAAAGGCACTGAGAGCTAGCGTAATCACGGGGCATATGAGACTTAAGAACTCATGTCAAAGGGTGACGGGCGAAGTGTAGTGTCATACGGAAATGTTCTGGGTGGCACAGCATTTGTTATGGGCGTTGCACTTACCATCAAGTGAACGTTTTGCTCGTCTCGTCACTTTATTTAATAAAAAGAAAAGTTTGCTTAATTATAAATGATTATTTGCTCAGCTTAAATTCATATAAATAGAAATATATGTACTCGTAGCATAGTATATACGGACTGAAAGCCCACCAGGTACTTCAATATAATTCACTGCAGTAATAAATGTCAATGCGAATTTACAATTTGCATTCCCGTAAATTCCGTTTTATCTTAATAATGGCGCTTATTTAAAGTTTCATACAGAATGCATATAAGAATATTTAGTTATAAGCATCTGAAAAGATTTGAAAGAAATATTTATCTGTACAACCTTTTTTGTCTCTCTGTATTTACGTTTCATCATCATCATTCATCATTTCAGCCTATCGCAAGTCCACTGCTGAACATAGACCTCCCCCATAGATTGCTACAAAATTGAAGCTCTAGCTTGGGGGGATTTTGCCATAGTTGCCACGCTCGGCAGTTGTTACAGGAAGAAGCTTCTGCCCATCAGGTTTTCATTATCCCTCCGTCGACTTTTACGACATCCACGGGATGAGATGGGGTGGTAGATTCTCCTACGCCACTAAAACCTTTGTCTGTTTGGATTTAGCTCGAGAACTACTGAAGCTATTGACATGATCAATTCAATGGTCATAGATAATAAATCTGGAACCAATGGAAACTTTATTTCATCGTGTTTATTTTACCGGTGCCGAAGTATAACGCCATCTCTAGTATAATAACAGAACCCTTCATTTGTAAACTTTCTCATATCTTTTTTATAGGAAAAATTGACGAAATTTGCAAAACGTTCACCTGATGTTAAGTGCCACGTCTACTCATAAAAAATGCTGTGTCACCCAGAACATTTCTATGTTCTTAACTGTCATACGTCAAGAGATTACTAGCTATCAGTGCCCCTCAGACCGAAATACAGTAATATAAGCACGCTACTGCTTCACGGCAGAATAACTGACCCGAGGTGGTACCTACCGAGACGGATTCCTAAATAGCCTATGCCATATATTGGAAATAACCAGTGAGATGATTTTTTTATTTTATTGAGCAATGCTACCTACTATGCTTATTCATTATTGTTGCATTATTATTGTTAAGAACATACATACATACATAAGATCACGATTGTATCCCATAAGGGGTAGTCAGAGACTGGGCACTCACTGCAAAAACAGATGACTGCCACAATCCACGTTTCACCAAAACAATATAATGCACTTTGTGTGATAGGCGGTGAGCCCATCGCCACCATGCGCTGTTGGGTGCACAGTGCAGTTTAATTCCTTACTCGCCTTTTACGAAATCCATTGAATGAGATGGAGTGGTAGTATTATTTTAACGAGCCGCCACCACACGGCTAATTGTTAAGAACTCTACAATTAAATCAGTAGATCAGAATATTGTTCAAGACAATTATTGTATAGTAGGCTGGAGCTCGTGACAAAATTTCTAAGACTGCTAGACCAATGGCACTACATAAATTTGCATTAATTGTTACTCTTTGCTCTTTGTCCATAGATTTTTTATCTGTTCTTGTCAAGGTAGTTTAATTAGGATGATCGTCCAGATTATGGGTTTGGGCATTGAATGTCAAACATACTTTAAATTTAATGATATCTTGTATTTACGCGAATATTACGAACATTTAAATAAAATTTGATTTCACTAATTTTAACGCGTTTACTTTTTACTTTTTATCACCCGACTTTATAACCATGGTCAAGGGAGGACTTAGGTGACTGTGCTGTCCTACCATTTATGGTAGGAGTCACGGATAAGATTGGCTGTATTTTGAAGCAGGCTTCTATATGAGGATTTTTCAAGCCGCCGAAGAAGATAAGTCAATTTTTACCATCTGTCAAGTGTAACATCCCTCTTAAACATCCAGTCGTAAACAAGCTGGATTATGATTGTGGTCTCTCTTTTAAATACATACATACATACATACATACAGTCACGCCTCTTTCCTCTAGGGGTAGGCAGAGACCACATCTTTCCACTTGCTACGATCCTGACACACATCTTTAGCTTTTTCTACGTTCATTGGGGTTTTCACACACACTCGTCGGTTGCGGGTACTTTTAACGTGACCTTTCCAAAAAATTCACCGATCTGATTGTGATACGTACGCCAGGTCGACCCTTACCGGCTTTCTCATTCACACTTGACTCATACATCTGTTTCGTCAATCTCCTTTCATTCATCCTCTCTACGTGTCCAAACCATCTAAGCATGCCTTTCACAATTTTTTTCACTACATCTTAAAAAGGGCAAACAAAAATATCAATCAGAACTCGCGTAATAGAACATGTAGCTGATGTGAAGCATCATCGCTTCAGGAAGTCTGCAGTCTGTGACCATGTTATTCCCAACCATTACATCGGATTTGATAAACCACAAATCCTCGCAAAAGATCACCCATTCCTTCCAAGGATGATTCGCGAGGCTATTTAAATTAAAAAAAATCCTAATTTCAATAAATAAGATTGGTGAGACTGTCGCCAGCTTGGGATTCTATAATAAATAAAATTAAATCAAAAGCCTAGCACATCACTGCAAGAATTCAAGATACAGTAAGCTCATTTTCCGCGGATCGGAACAAAAATAATTATTAAAAGCTGAAGGTACCCCGGATTAAATATGACATCGGGACATCTGTCACCTTAGTCCTCCCGTGACCATGGTTGCTGCAAAGCGCTCGAAACGTCGGGTTATAAAAAGTAAAGTAAACGCGATGAATTCCGTAAAATATGGTTTTATTTAAATTACTTTTAATTTTTCATTTTATTTATATGTCTATTTCAATTAAAATCTATTTAAAAGTTTCGATTTCATTAATATTGCACAATTTTAATTTATCCTCGCGTTGATTCAATATTCTTTGTTAATTTTCTGAATGAATATATATATATATATCATAACGTATGCGATATGTATAGCTGGGAGAACTTACTGTCCTAAAATGTTTGTACTCCCATCTCCTAAGATAGGAGATGGGAGTACAAACCCGTATTCACCTTCCCGAGTATGATGTAACAATTATAAAGACAATTCTTCAACATCGGCAGGCTTAGCTGCAGTGACAGAGACGTACAACGACAACAATACAACTTGACCCGAAACCCTAGAGGATAGCAAAATAATTATATCACTGTTACAGTTCTCCCTGCTATACATATCGCATACGTTATGATTTAATGTAAGACACTTGTCTTAAGTAGTAGCGCCTTCTACTGATAATAAAATTAACGACTTCAGAAAATAATCACAGCTCCAAGCTGTGATTATTTTCATATCAGTAGTGATGCCGCAGTCGTAATTTACCTTGATAACGCAACGATCGTTATAAATTAAAGTAACATAAACATTTACAAATCAAACATACATACATAAGATCACGACTGAATCCCATAAGGGGTAGTCAGAGACTGGGCACTCACTGCAAAAACAGATGACTGCCACAATCCACGTTTCACCAAAACAATATAATGCACTTGGTGTGATAGGTGGTGAGCCAATCGTCACCATGCGCTGTTGGGTGCACAGTGCAGTTTAATTCCTTACTCGCCTTTTACATATATATTTTCCTTTTATATATAATTATATATTTGTTTTAAATATAAGGCATCTAAGTCAACTTTGGAGACACAAAACCCTTTTTGTTAACTTTTGATATTTTCTAATTATCTTTAACCGGTTAATAAATAAAAAAAATAAGATAACGAATTAAATATCAGTGATTTCCTAAACAAGCTATGAAATACGTCCGCGTGGATTTTGGTTATTTAAAAATACCGTGTGATCTTTGGGATGGGATTTTTCGAAATAAAAATATGCGATCTATCTTTTTTTTTATCGGATAAAGTGATGAAAGGAGCAAAACGTTCACCTGATGCTAAGTGCAACGTCTGCCCATAACAAATGCTGTGTCACCCAGAAACTTTCTGTGTGACAGCACACTGTGCCCATCACCCTGAGACATAAGTTCTTAAGTTACAAATCAAACGCTATGCTATTATCAAACGCTAGCTTCTACTGGTGTTCACTTATCCGAATCTAGTGGCAAGCATAACCAATTAGATCCTAAAATGGCAACGCAACGATATGAGATAGTGTTAGATATTTATAATATGTTTATGTGATACAAATTACCATTATTACCGGTATTATAACGGCTTAAGAGAATCTACCACCCCATCTCAACCCGTGGGTATCGTAAGAGTCGACAGAGGGAAAATTAAAACCGGAAAATAGGCAACAGCATCTTCCTGGGACATTAGAATAAATAAACTGCGTTCGCCAACCCGCCTGCCAAGCGTGGCAACTATGGCGAAATACCCCCCAAAATGAGAGCTACAAACTTTTGTAGCAATCTATGGGGGAGGCCTATGTTCAGCAGTGGACTAGTAACAGGCTGAAATGATGATGATGATGATGACCGGTATGTCTACTGTTCACAGGACAGTTTTCTTAGAGCATGTTCATGTTTTAATGCGAGCATTCACAAGTACCGATACACATCATGGAAAAGCGGCGGTAAGTAAAAAAATATATATTTTAGTTCAAGTATGCAAGGTGTATGCTTAGGAGTCGCGCACTCGCCTTTATTTTAATAGTATGCGAGTGAAATGAGTTTTGCCCCCGGTGCTGGAAACACTAAAATTGTTCTGCAAGTTTTAGTGCTGATTTACCACGTACTCAGCGGTGATGGAAAACATCGCGAGGAAACCGGCATGTCATGACATGTGAAGTCCGCCGAAGCGGTTTGGCGCAGCGTGGCGGACTCTTCCCGGCTCCTCCCAGAAACGAGAAGAGGCCTGTGCTCAATAGTGGGATATTTTTAATTCAAAAAGCATTGACAAATTTACAAATTCATTGGTTTTAACTGAGTTAATTTCACGTATGTATCCTTTTTTAATAAGACAATGGCAATCGAACAAAAAAAATCATTTATCTAGTCAATGAGATGCTAGTTTCATATATCCTTATTACTGTATGCAATACTTGTTACAGATAATTCCTTAGTTCAGAGGGTCATCCATAATTGAAATTTTAATAGATTATAGCTGATGCCAAAACTATAATACAGACGTTACAGTTTAATTAAAAGCTAGCGCACAGTGCCCTTCAAACCGAAAGTAATGTTTGCATACTACTGCGTCACGGCAGAATAACTGGCACTGGTTCGGTACCTACCTAGACGGATTTCTGCATAGGAATCCTACCACCAGTAATAATAAATTCGAGTTAAATGAATGTCAATAAGCATGTACCACCATCGTATGAAAGATCCAACAGCTTAGATAACCAATTAAATAAATAAGACGAACAAGGTACTTCAATTACAACAGAAAAAACTTACTTACGCGTGGCCTAGTGGTCAGAGTACCAGCCGGAGCCAACATTTGTGCTAAAACACAAATGTTTGGTTTTCGGGTCTGGTTGTGCTGTGATTGTCCCCGTTTTTCTGACACTGCATCTTAGCCTACCCCCGATCTTATCGCATCAGCGTTACATCGGGCGCGGGTAGGTTGGGACGAGTGAGTGCCTCTGTGTTTGCGCGTACACTTGTGGCACTATAATATCTTCTGCGCAGTTGATGGCTCTCGACAGTATTCGGAAGTTTTCGCCGTGGTCGAAATTGGCTAGGAGAACATAATTTTATATTTTTTTTATTTACTAAATTTTTCAAAACTCAATGCAAGTTCTATATAATGTTTGAGATCGTAACAAATCTTCTTGCGCTGATAAAAGTCAATTGCGCTTGTATTTCTAGTTTCTTGGTAGCGTATAGTTTACATTGATAGGTATTTTTTTTTAACACTAGCAATGAAGTTAAGTTATATATTTAGTTAAATACCGCATGTTTACTCGAATGGCATACTTTGATTGTATGTTAATCGTATAGTAAACGGACAATTTTATTTCTAGATAATTCGATGACAAATTTTATTTAATTCTTTCTGCTTATTGTAAACCACAAGTGGCGAATATTATTCAATACTCACTTTGATTGTTTTCTTCACTTAAACTAGCACAACATATCACTTTGTTTTATAAGTACACAATTTTTTAACTCACTAGTAAGTTTAATATTTTGTGAACGAAACAAATGTAATTATACGTCGTCAAGAACCACTTAACACCAGTTAGATCCTCCACAAGCACACTCACCTTGTTTGTATTTTCCTTTATACACCACGTTTCGCAACGAACGAAAGGCGCCCAACGTGGGACCGGATAAAGAGGGAACAGAGGTTTGTTCGCCGCGACGTTCCGCCAGCCACTACCGGCTGCGCACGCCTGGGCCCGGCCGATCCCCTCCCCGCGCTCGGCTCGTTGCAATCCGGCACAAAAAAATCACATCAGAATAAAACCTTTCCCCGTCACCGAACTTCAATGGCTCAGCTAAAGTCTCAAGTCCCTGTTATTAGTTAACGCCATTGCGGAGCCCTAATGACGCTGTTAGGTTGAGTTATGCCGGGATCGTGTAGCGGTTCGCGCCGACGCTAATTTATAACGTTTTTGAATCAAATGCTTATGTAAATTGTTTCCTCAGAGGTAGTCGAGGAAAATTTTTTATCTTCATTCTCTAGCACACTCGACATCAAAAGAGATGAGTTCAAAGCGCTTTTTTTCTACATTCGTATATTACTTCTTTCTATTCGACGTGTACGTAACTTCTTTTTATTTATTCCCAAAGTTAACATTGTTATAATTTACCATTTGTATGTTTTCAGGTATGTTCATTCTTTTTTATATTTGTTTTGTGTTTATTCCACAGAAACGTATATGAAAAGATGTTTAACATTTTCACAGAATTAAACAATGAAAGAATGTAATCGGAAATCAAATAAATATCTTACGACTTTGAGTGTATCGCAAGTAATTTACTCGTATGATACGAAATTCTTTTGGTTTGGTAAGGCCAATTTAGCACTCGATTCTTTTTAAATAAACATTTATGTTACATTATATGATTCATGTGTATCATTTAATAATTCAGTAATTGTTTAAGTAGGTAATACCCTTCAATATAACAAACCTCTTAACTATTACAAAACTGTAAATAAATATGTTTCTGTATATAAGAGATATTTCAGAAACAACACCCGAAGTAAGGGTTCCAATTTTTTGTTACTTTTCCGTAAATTTGCATTACACAATAATCATCATTTCAGTCTATCACTAGTCTTGATGAACATAGGGCTCTTCGCCACAGATGGCCACAAAAGTGTGTTGGTCTCATTTTGGAGGGATTTTGCCACAGTTGCTACGCTTGGAAGGCGTGTTGGTAGTTTATCTATTCAGTCTCCTAGTTTTATTTTCACTCTGACGACTTTTACGTCACTTTTACGTATCCCTCGGATGAGATGGGGTGGTCGATTCACTTAAGCCGCCGCCACTATTATCATTGAATCGATTATGACGTAGCTTTTACTATTCGAAAGCTAAGGACTTTAAACGAAAATTAGGATAGTTTCTGATCTTAGTGGGATTAGGCTGAACAGGATCCAAGCCAAAATACAAAATTAATATTATTCGAATGCAATTTGAATTCATAATAAATCTTTTGTTGAGTTATTTATCTATAAGTGAAAACAGTCATAAACGATTATATTATTCAGTGTCAAGTAACATATCCAAGTATACAATCTTCAAGCAGCAAGACTTCAAACTTTTGATCGACAGTAAATTGATAGTTGACTTTTACTGAAGATTTGCTGGACTGGTGGAGACAAAAGCACATTTGTGGTCTTGAATTCAATTTTCCAATAACTGTACAATTTTAGGAGCACTTGCTGTATAATAAACTATCGATATTAAACATCAAAATTCCAAATATGCACAGAAATTACAAAACTAAATTAAAATACTACTGCCACTTTACGAGTTTGCGCCAAAAGTCTTGATGAGTTAAGCGACGGCTTATAAATGTTCCACCGCTGAGTACAGGCCTCCTGTTAGTGAAACCCTCTCTTTTGAGAGAATTTTGGAGACGGGAAGAAGAAGAAGTAGGATCCGTCATGCTGCTTTCACATATTCTTGAAATATTTCTTTATTTCTCAGACATGCAGATTTACTTCAAGACGTTTTTCTTCCCCACCTAGTACGTGATAAATCGT
Source organism: Luehdorfia chinensis (assembly GCA_019845155.1). NCBI lineage: Eukaryota > Metazoa > Arthropoda > Insecta > Lepidoptera > Papilionidae > Luehdorfia > Luehdorfia chinensis. The sequence goes on along the minus strand of JAHVAK010000056.1, from coordinate 270,268 downwards.
TATTTTATTTGTTAGGAATTCGATCTTAATTTGTTACTATTTTGAGAATTGTTTTAATTTGGAAACACTCTATTTTCAGAAGCGACTTCCACTCTTATGTGGCTAATTTACGTAGAGGCATCAAAGTAACCGAATCTCCTTCAGTTGGTTTTACCTTCGACAACTTAAGCAAACTCTAATGGAGATTCTGAATAATTTTAACTTTTCTGACAATCTCGGTGTAAATTACCGCCTTACAGAGTAAACATATAAACTTGGCTGGACAACTGAATACGAGATAGTGACTATACTGAACTCAAAATTAATATGCTTTAAAGTAGTGGCCAGAGTAGACTTTACTTAGGTCCCAAATTCGGATCCGGTTCAAATAATCTGTTCAAACACAAAGTGTTGGTCGAGGCTGATTGTGTTGTTATGTTAAATTTATATCTGTAAAAACGCATCTACGATACAGGGGAAATCTCTGCATTGTGAGCATCGTTTAAAAAAGATATGAGATGAAGAGTGATTGATGTCGTTATGTTCTTTTTATAGTGGTTTGTAACTGAAAAGAACATAGCTTCTAGGTTCATATAGAAATAGACCATTACAATAAATCAGGAGACAAAACCGGACCCAACAGACAATATTATTTTTCAAAAGTGTTTTTGTCGTTATGAAATGCCTCCCTTAATCATTTCAGTAATCAATATTCTATCAAAATTTATGTTTAATGCTCCATTTTGAAGATTATTTTCCCTCTCATCATCATCATCAATTCAGCCAACTAGTCTACTGCTGAACATAGGACTCCTCCACAAAAGTTTGTAGCTCTTATTTTGGTGGGTTTTGCCATAGAACGCGCTTGACAGGCGGTATGGCAACAGCAGCAGCAGCCCATCACCTGGTTTTTATTTACCCTCTGTCGACTTTTCCAACAGTGGCAGATTCTCATTAGCGGCCACCACAAGCCATGTTTTAAGGACGTAATAAAAGGTTTTCTTTTTTTTCCCCAAAGTTGATGTCGTATACCTATTTTGTCTGTTTACGTCATTAATTATTGTTAGGTTATTAAACAAAAATAAGTAACTTCTAGAAAGATCAGCTGCAAATCCAGCTTTTTCCTTATACGTACTTTGTTCATATGATGATGATGATTATGTGATGATGTTCTCCTAGCCGATTTCGACCACGGCGACAACTGCCGACTACTGTCGAGTGCCATCAACTGCGCAGGAGATATTATAGTGCCACAAGTGTACGCGCAAACACAGAGGCACTCACTCGTCCCAACCTACCCGCGCCCGATGTAACGCTGATGCGATAAGATCGGATGTAGGCTAGGATGCAGTGTCAGAAACACGGGGACAATCACAACACAACCAAACCCGAAAACCAACAATTTATGTTTTAGCACAAATGTTGGCTCCGGCTGGGATTCGAACCCAGGACCCGCGGCGTAGAAGTCGGGTACTCTGACCACTAGGCCACGCGGTCGTCAATGATGATGATATACATAGGATGAAAGCAATTTTTCATAATCCTCCCGCTGTTTATTCATTAGTATTATTACCCTTTTTTAATTAGTCTTTGTCTCAACACAAGTTTTGAAATTATTATTTGGAAGCCATTGAGACCTTTCTGAAAGTATTGTAGTATAACTTATAGAATGCACACTGAATTGAGTTACTGACTCTGTGTAGTCGAGTTACTGGCATTATTATGATGAAAATTCGTGTATCGAATTCATGCTTCGTTAATAATATTGAAATGTTACTACTGCTACTGGTGGTAGGATTCCTATGCAGGAATCCATCTAGGTAGGTAAACAGTGGAGAGCAAATAGTACTGTGTTTTGGTCTGAACGGCACTGAGATCTAGTGTAATCACTGGGCATATGAGACTTAAGAACTGACTGAACATTTCTGTATGACAGCATTTGTCGTGGGCAGACGTTGCACTTGCCATAAGGCGAACGTTTTGCTCGTTTCGTCAATTTATTCAATAATAAAGGTATGCCTTGTTTCAGCTTAATCGGTCAAGTGAAAGTCGTTTAAAATTCAGCGGCACATTTTTAACCACAGACGCTAACATATAAAGTTACATAAAAGCTTGTAAAATATGATAAACACACATAATTTTTTAAAACAAAATACTTGCTCCGCTTTAATAAAAAAAGCAATTGCGGTCTGTTTCGTTTTTTTTTTTGGATACGGTGACGAAACGAGCAAAGCAAGTAAGATGGTAAGTGAAACGTCTACTCATAAAAAATACTGTGTCACTGAGAACATTGCCGTGTGTCGCCGCACTGAGTCCGTCACCCTGAGACATCAGTTCTTAAGTCTCATATGCCCAGTGATTAGGCTAGCTCTCAGTGGCCTTCAAACCGAATCACTTGTCCGATTTTCTGACCCTGGGGTGGTACCTACCTAGATGGAAAATTCCCTGCATAGAAATCCTACCACTAGTAAAGTTAAAGTTTTCCTTTGATATCTTAAAACACTGCAATAGCATCGTAGCATAAGTGTAGACGGGCGTAGCTTTGTTGTAACGTAGCAGTACCTACGAGCGGTAAGCTACAAAAGACCGATGGACCGACGCGCCGATCCAAAGAAAACCATCAAAACACTAATATTTCAACCCGAGAGCGTAACTTCACTTATCTTCGATTCTAACTTTAGCTGAATCAATTTCTCTTTAATATTGGTTTCTATACTTAAAACAATAAGGCTTAATTTAGAATAATCATTAGATTGTTTCATTTCAAATATGTATTAGTCAATGCAATTTGAACATTGGGCACCGTTAAATAAAATTGAATTTGGTGTAGTTGTTGTTAACCAATTCTCACCTACACAATTCGGTATCGGCTCTTTTCGCACGCCTTTGTTCCTAATGTTCATTACGTATTCTCTCTACTGTTATTGAGGGTAGATATAAATTTTATAGGTTTTATTGTGAGGTCGCATCTATTGTGCGAGGATTTGCTTTGGTGCCGATCGCGTTAAGACTTGCCGCTCGATTGAATGCTTTTCTGTGTTTATATTTGTACGACGCCTCATTTTATCACTCGTGAGTATTAACATTCGCGTTCATTTCCCGAAATCACCGTACACAATCGTATATTTTGTAATACTGTACACAATTCCGCAAACCATTTAAGCAAACGTAATATTTTCTCGATTATATTATTACACCTTGAAATATATGAAAAACAGATATTAAATAATAAATACATCTAATAATAGTGCGGTGGCGGCCTAAGAGAGCGGCCTAAGAGGCCTAAGAGAGAGAATCTACTACCCCATCTCATCTCGTGGGTGTCGTAAAAGTCGACAGAAGGAAAATAAAAATCAAGAGATGGGCAGTAAAATCTTTGTGGAATATCTGAATAAATACACTGCGGTTTTCAACCCGCCTGCCAAGCGTGGCAACTATGGCAAAATACCTCCAAAATGAGAGATAGAAACTTTTGTGGCTATCTATGGGGGAGGTGCATTACGTTCAGCAGTGGACTTGTGATAGGCTGAAACGATGACGTTGAACGATGAAGTACATCTAATGGCATTCTTATTTCAATAGAGAAGATGGCGGCTGGGCGTGGGATCCTATAATTAGATTATCTATTATTAGAATATCACTGCAAGACTTGAATACACAGTAAGGTCATTTTTCGTAGATCGGACAAAAAATAATACTTAAAAGCTGAAGGCAGCCTTGAACTATGACATTTGGACGTCTAAACTGATCTATTTTAATGATGGGTGGGGTAAAGCACTCGAAATGTCGGAAAATAAATAGTTAAAAAATAAACGCTGTCTGTAAAATTTAGTTTTAGTATATATACATGTACTTGTAAAATATATATGGGGTTTGACGCTCGCCTTCAATCTCATAGTAAGCGAGTGACCTGATTAGGATCCCGGTGCCGGCATCTCTAAAATTGGTAATAGCAATCTCGAATGCTGATTTACCATCTGATCGGCGTCTGTGAAATAAAATTGCATTTGCAGCATTGGATCACCGTGGCGGACTTTTCAAGGTCAAAACCCTCTGCTGTGTCCCAGTTCTGTGGGGTACCACAGATTATCACTGAGGCGAGATCTTTTTTGACATTACATCAAAAATTTTGTCTTTTTTTTACACTATTTTTTTGTGATTCTTGTTGATGTTGTGTCAAATAAAGTGGTTTCCTTCTTTCTTTCTTTCTCTTATAAATGTGAGGGGGCTTTACCTCATACTAATAAACTGTTTCTTTAGTTAATAGAATTAGGTGTAACCTTGCGGAAATTATAATGAAGGAATGGAAGTTAATTTGCTAAGATCCGCATACAAAATACAAAATGGCGTATATTACCTAGTTTTTGAAGAACACCGCCCGCCCTCCCTCAGTAGCGTGCACAAGCAAAATAACACCGCTACAAGGATCCGCCAACAGATACCCTCCACCAGTACAGTACTACCACTAGGTAATTTACACCACTGAAGTCTAGACCACGACTCGTGTTTCGCCCCAAAACGGGGCATTATCAAGTGCTGTAGACTCTACGACATACGACTTCATGTGTTGCCTCTGCCTACCCCTTATACGGGAAAATGCGTGACTATATGTATGTATGTATGGGTGAGTATTGTGTTATAATTTGTTGCTGTTAAATGATAAGACCCGCATAATGTTATCATATAATTATTAATACTTTCAGTTATATATGACAGTGATTGTGATCATTAGGTATTAAAATGTATATTCATAATGAAGTGTGGTAGCGGCTTAAGAGAATCTACCACCCTACCTCATCCCGTGGGTGTCGTAGAAGTCGACAGAGGGAAAATGAAAACCAGGATATGGGCAGCAGTATCTACCTGGAACATCCCGCCTGTCAAGCGTGGCAACTATGGCAAAATCCCCCCAAAATGAGAGCTACTAACTTTTGTGGCAACCTATAGGTGAGGCGTTTGATCAGCAGTAGACTATGATGGTGACGATGACAAACCAATTATTACCTACACGATATAATATTCTGATTTCATGCATCTATGTATACTATTCCTTTCACTTTCACGAGCAATAGAAGCGTGAAATAAAAATAAAATGAACAATTTACTTTCAATCTTGTGCACATATGGATAATGCGATAAAAGCAAATGGGTTCGCCCCTTGTCCCGTTATTGTGGGGCAACATTCCTATATCGGGGCATTCCGAAATAGCTGTATTTCGTTTGAACTTTTGTTTTGTTAGTGCTTGTGAGAGGAAAGAATACCAATGAAGCAAAAACTTAGAAAGGCCGGAATCATATACATGCTTTCAATACTGTGACCGTGACCGCGTGGCCTAGTGGTCAGAGTACCTGACTTCTACGCCGCGGGTCCTGGGGTTCGAATCCCAGCCGGAGCCAACATTTGTGCTAAAACAACAAATTGTTGGTTTTCGGGTCTAGTTGTGCTGTGCATGTGAAATGTATATCTGTAAAACGATACAGGAGAAATCTTTAGCCTGACTGTAGGATTTTCTCCTGTATTGTGGGTACGTTTTACAGACATACATTTCACATGCATAAACACCCGGAAGAACTTATACCATACAAATATTTGTCCCGTGCGGGAATCGAACCCGCGACCCGCGGCGCAGAAGCCAAGAGCTTAGCCACAGCGCCACGCGGTCGACAGAGTAAAATTCAACTCAACGACATGTACTAAGATCTGGGTCTGGTTGTGTTGTGAATGTCCCCGTGTTTCTGACACTGCATCCTAGCCTAGCTCCGATCTTATCGCATCAGCGTTACATCGGGCGCGGGTAGGTTGGGACGAGTGAGTGCCTCTGTGTTTGCGCGTACACTTGTGGCACTATAATATCTCCTGCGCAGTTGATAGCTCTCGACAGTATTCGGAAGTTGTCGCCGTGGTCGAAATCGGCTAGGAGTACATCATCATTCATCATCATTCAATACTGTATAGACAGATAATGGTATAACGTTAACTTTAGTATGAGCAATTATTATAGATGCCAATCAGAGGTCGAAATTCAACAGTAATTAATAAAAAAATGAAGTTTGAACGTTATTGAGGTTTGAGTAATGTTGGCACCATTCTAACTCTGTGAGATTGTTTCATCACCATCATCATTTCAGCATATCACTAGTCCACTGCTGAGCATAAGCCTCCCATAGATTTATATATAATGTATAGCTCTCATTTTGGGGGATTTTGCCGTAGTTGCCACGTTTGGCAGGTTGGCATATTCCAGGAAGTTGCTTTGTTCTCATTATCCCTCTGTCGACTTTTACGACACCCACGGGACGAGATGGGGTGGTAGATTCTCTTAAGCCGCCACCACACGCAATGTGATGGCGACTGTTTGACCACAGACTATTATGTGATTGACATTGTCAATATGAATTACCTACTAATGGATGTTTTCCTTTGTTCAATTAAATATATTTGTAACGCATATTATGACATAAATTTTAGAATCCTCGCTTCTTCTCTAAAAAAATTTTAACTGTGCTAAATTTCACACTACTCCATATGCTTAAAAAGGGGTACTAATACTAGGTGGATTGAAAAGTACTCGGCCTAACACAGATCCATTCAATTCTAAAAAACCAATCTACCCACATTATTTAGTTCAGTTCAGACTAGTTCATTGTGTGAAGTTCGAAACGTGTGCGATAATTAGTTGTGATTTTATAAATTTATTAACAAAGTAATCGGTCATAATTTCCGCGAATGGAGCAAATCGAGCAGCGTGCCGTCATTAAGTACCTCCATAAGAAGGGGCTATCATCAAAAGCCATCCATGATGACATGGTCAGTACATTAGGCGATTGTGCTCTGTCATATTCATCCGTCAAAAAATGGATAGCAGAATTTAAGCGTGGTAGAGAGAGTGTGAAAGATGAACCCCGCTCTGGAATGCCTTCGACGTCAACTACTGACGAAAATATTAAAAAAGTACTTGATTTAATAATGGGAGACCGCAGATTAAAAATTAGAGAGATAGCCGAGATTATAGGCATCTCTTATGAACGAACTCAAAACATCATTGTCAACGAGTTGGGTTTCCACAAGGTGTCTGCGAGGTGGGTTCCGCGACTGCATTCAGTTGAACAAAAAAGGACGCGATTGACTATTTCACGCGACTGTTTGGAGTTATTTGAAGCCGATGCAGATGATTTTTTGAATCGTTTTGTTACTATGGACGAAACATGGGTTCATTACTGTACACCGGAAATAAAACAACAATCAAAACAGTGGAGAAGCCCTAAAAAGCCCCTAAACCACCCCCTAAAAAGGCTAAGTCGATTTTGTCGGCAAGTAAGGTGATGGCTTCAGTATTCTGGGACTCGAAAGGTGTGATTATGATTGATTATCTTGAAAGGGGTCAGACTATAAACTCTGATTACTACTGCACCTTACTACGTCGTTTACGAGAGGAAATAAAAGAAAAACACACATAAATTGGTAATTATTTAAAAAAAAAATGTTGTATATAGATACTCACATTGAACAAACTACAAACTGCGAGCTCCAGGGACGTACAATTGTAGCTACGAGTCTCGTAAAATTATAGTGTTTATGTCTACACTGCTTATTCCGACAACCGGATAATAAATTTTATTGCATAGACACGCCGATCCATCTAACAATTCGACCCGTCAATCACGATTCTGAAATAGGAGCGACGACCTGCCCACGGTAGCGGTTTGCAACCAAATGGATAAAGTCAAAGGTCAAGCTACGTGGCGTTTCTTGGCAGTGGCAGTCAACAAAACTGGAGAGTTTGTTAGTTTAAACACGCTAGTCTTAGATAATACTAATCCAATTTGAAAATTTATTTTTGTATTAGATAGCGCGTTTATTGAAAAAGGTTTTAGGTTACAAAACTTTATGGTACTTGCTGTAACTTTATGTACGACCTTAAAGAGTCGCACACTCAGAGCCGAACATTACCGATTAGGGTCGAATTGTGAATGCTCAGATCAGCGATGTACCATGGTACCTACATACATCATCATTCATCATCATTCAATACTGTATAGACAGATAATGGTATAACGTTAACTTTAGTATGAGCAATTATTATAGATGCCAATCAGAGGTCGAAATTCAACAGTAATTAATAAAAAATTGAAGTTTGAACGTTATTGAGGTTTGAGTAATGTTGGCACCATTTTAACTCTGTGAGATTGTTTCATCACCATCATCATTTCAGCATATCACTAGTCCACTGCTGAGCATAAGCCTCCCATAGATTGATATAAAATGTATAGCTCTCATTTTGGGGGATTTTGCCGTAGTTGCCACGTTTGGCAGGTTGGCATATTCCAGGAAGTTGCTTTGTTCTCATTATCCCTCTGAAATAGGAGCGACGACCTGCCCACGGTAGCGGTTTGCAACCAAATGGATAAAGTCAAAGGTCAAGCTACGTGGCGTTTCTTGGCAGTGGCAGTCAACAAAACTGGAGAGTTTGTTAGTTTAAACACGCTAGTCTTAGATAATACTAATCCAATTTGAAAATTTATTTTTGTATTAGATAGCGCGTTTATTGAAAAAGGTTTTAGGTTACAAAACTTTATGGTACTTGCTGTAACTTTATGTACGACCTTAAAGAGTCACACACTCAGAGCCGAACATTACCGATTAGGGTCGAATTGTGAATGCTCAGGTCAGCGATGTGCCATGGTACCTACATACGGCATGCCGTTCGGTTTTTTTTTCATTGGATAAAATGACAAAAGGAGTAAAGCGTTCACCTGATGATAAGTGCAACGTCTGCCCATAACAAATGCTGTGTCACCCAAAACATTTCCCCGTCACCCTAAGACATGAGTTCTTAAGTTCTCATATGCCCAGTGATTACGCTAGCTCTCAGTGCCCTCCAAACCGAAACACCGTAATGTTAGCACAGTGCTGCTTCACGGCAGAATAACTGGCCCTGTGGTGGTACCTACCTAGACGGATTCCGGCTTATTTTACGCGGGTAAACCCCAGTTTACCCCCAGGGAGAGCCAGTTAAAATATGAAAAGAAACTTGACAGACATGATTTTAAAATTTGTAGGATTTCTACGTTTAGCACAAGTCGCGTGATTATATAAAACCATGAGCATAAAAATTAAAGACTGTTGCCAATTTTAAAGCGGAGACTCGAATTTGTTCAATGTTCTTTGAGAGATCCCGCGGAAGTTCTTAACAACGCCAATTAAAACTTTTGGCATTCATCTTAAGGTTTCGCAGTGAAAACTCTATTATGCAATTATTGGTGACTTACGAATAGGAGGCTTCAATTAAATGCTTGCTTCAATCTATTTTCAATTTTGCACCACGCCTTCGCTGTTGACATTAATCATTTTGTATCATTTTTTTACATTTTAAATTATGACAGTGGCTGGTCTTGTTGTTTCCCTTGTCAGCTTGTTAATGGTCCACTTCTAACCTGGTCCGCCCAGATTGAAGTTCAAACACCTCGCACCCAATATCAAGAAATATATATAGATAGACATGTACAGACCTTATTCAGCATAAACAACAAGTTTTTCAACTAAAAACATTTTTTTTTATTAAACAAAGACTTTGTGAAAAGGGTTATTACAATGTTAATGAATACAATGATGATGATAACCCCTGGGAATAAGGTGAACGCTGCCAAGCTAGCTATATATCTTTATAATACTGATGTAATTGTATATTCATTACTTTTCATATCACTAAAAAAAAAAGGCCACTGAGTTACTCGCTAGTTCTTCCCAGGATAGAGGCGTTTTTGTGCGAACCAGTGTCGTTTAAAAAAATTCGATTCAATCAGTATTATGTAAATAATCTATATTGATTAAAAATTATTATTTTGATGCTGCGTATAGACCGATTTCGAGATAGATATTCCGTGAACTATCGAAAGATATCCCATTTTCCAGGCATTTCCCTCAGTGGACTCTTACGGCCCGTGGACTGAGATGGGAGCGCAGTTTTTCTTATGCCCATAGATTTATTTGCTGCCTGTGCCCCGCGGTTTCATCCGCGCCATATATACTTCACCAATATACTTACGAGTATATACTTCCCTATTTGAATTGGTATTTAGTGTTTTTTTTTTGGCACGGAACCCTAATTATTTTTCTAACCATTTTCTGTCAGTGGAAGTCCCGTCAAAATCGGTCCAGCCGTTGCGGAGATTAGCCGGAATAAACAGACAGACAGACAGACAAAATATTTTAAAATATACCTACGCACAAGTACTTTGTATAATTTTTACCGAATATAAAGATGAATATAATTATTAGCTCCGTTGGCGCAGTGGTTAAGCCCTTGACTTTTGCGCCGCGGGTCGCGGGTTCGATTCCCGCACGGGACAAATATTTGTATGACTATGACTTTTTTTTTTCTACAGATAGTTGCTCCGGGTATGAGTGTTTGTGCATGTGGAATGTATGTATGTAAAAATGCACCCTCGACACAGGAGAAATCCTACTGTGGGGCACCGTTATTTATAATAATAAAAAAAAAAATATTTAAGATTTCAAATCACCAACATAAACTTACCAAACTACATCTTATTTGCAAGCATAAGACATCGCGCAACTTTGAGTATATTTGCGTATGAAAACTATTGGAAACATCAACACTAAAATACATACATACATTAGACTGAGTCCCCAACCGTTTAAAAAAAGTCGTTGTTCGACGGTACGTATGAAGCCGATTTACTTACGGACGTTTTAATTTGATATTAAAGATCCTCTTGAAAGGTTGGTAGCGGCATAAGAGAATCTACCACCCCATCTCGTCCCGTGGGTGTCGTAAAAGTCGACAGAGGGAAATTTAAAACCAGGAGATGGGCAGCAGCGTCTTCCTGGAACACCAAAACAAACAAACTGCGGTTGCCAACCCGCCTGCCAAGCGTGGCAACTATGGAAAAATCCCCACCAATGAGAGCTACAAAAGAACGGCCCCTAGTCTCCGGCGGCCCCGCTAGTCCTGGCTACGGTAGCAGTCATGGTAACGGCAGGGCAGGGGGTGCGAAGAATCGCCGGAGGAGGAGATCTTGCTACCACACACGACGACTGGACCTGGCAACATACAACGCACGCACGCTGAGGACCGACGAGAGGATCCTGGAGTTGGAAGAAGAGATGAACAAGTTACGATGGGATGTTATAGGGTTATCTGAAGTCCGAAGACAGGGGGAGGACACGATAATCCTCAAATCCGGTAACGTGTTTTACCACCGGGAGGGCGACCATCTGTCCCAAGGAGGTGTCGGGTTTATCGTCCACAAGTCTCTCATTAACAACGTTGTCAAGATCGGGAGTGTGTCGATTAGGGTTGCGTACCTTATACTCAAAATAACCAAACGGTATTCGCTGAAGGTCATACAGGTATACGCACCTACCTCGGCACACCCTGATGATGAGGTGGAGGTAATGTATGAGGATATCTCAAAAGCCATACATTCCTCCAAAACTCACTACACGGTGTTGATGGGAGATTTTAACGCAAAGCTGGGCATGAAGAAAGACGATGAGCTGGTAGTGGGGCAATTTGAAATAGGGCACCGGAACCAAAGGGGCCAACAGCTGGCCGACTTTATGGAAAAGAAGGGACTCTTTACGATGAACTCTTTTTTGCAAAAGCGGCCCCACAGAAAGTGGACCTGGATGAGCCCGGACGGTTCCACTAAAAATGAGATCGACTTCATCATGACGACCGAACGACAGCTGTTCAATGATGTCTCTGTGATCGCTAGGGTGAAAACCGGCAGTGATCACCGAATGGTAAGAGGCACATTGAACTTGAACGTAAAGCTGGAGAGGTTTCGTCTGGTGAAGTCTACACTCCGTCCATCACGTGCCCTTATCCCAAAATCTCGAGAGCTACCAGCTCGAATTGCATAATCGCTTTCAGTGCCTAGATGATTGCGTTACAGTGGACGATTTAAACGAGAGGCTCGTGGAAAATGTCCAGGCGGTGGGGGCAAAGTTTTGCAAGACCCGCCGCAAAAAGAAGATCCAGAAGCTCTCCGATCACACTCTCAGTCTCATGGAGGCCAGGCGTGAAATGAAGCTACAGTCCTCAACTGACGCGTCAGTATATCAGCAACTTAACAGACAGATCTCCCAATGTATGCGGCGAGACCTACGCAACTTCAATACACTTCGTATTGAAGAAGCGATAGAGCGAAACCAAGGCTCCAAGGTTTTTGCCAGGGATCTGTCTGCCGGGAAGAGCCAACTGACAAAGTTGAGGACCGAGAGCGGTAGCGTCATTTCCGCTGGACCAGAGATTATGAGTGAGATCGAGAGATTCTATGGGCAGCTGTACACATTGTCGTTGGAGTCACATACAAGTGTGAGTTACGACCCAAGAGCCAAACTCGTCCGACACTATTCCGACGATATCCCGGACGTCAGTCTGAGCGAGATTAGTATGGCTCTCAAACAGCTCAAGAATGGCAAAGCGCCCGGTGAGGACGGAATTACAGCGGAGCTTCTGAAAGCGAGTGGAAAACAGGTACTTTTAGTCCTTCAGAAGCTATTTAATTTAAGCCGTCATTCACGGCGGCGCTACGCCGGAAGTGTGAAGTAGAAGCGTGGTTGTCCTGTTCTTCAAGAAGGGCGATAATGCCCTCTTGAAGGACTATAGACCGATATCGCTTCTGAGCCGCGTCTACTTGCTGTTTTCGAGAGTCATTACGAATCGTCTCGCAAGCAGACTTGGCGACTTCCAGCCTCCCGAACAAGCCGGATCAGAAAAGGCTTTAGTACCATAGACCACATACATACCCTTCGCCAGATTGTACAAAAGACAATCACCCGCTATGTCTGGCGTATGTGGACTATGAAAAAGCCTTTGATTCCGTCGAAACTTGGGCGGTGCTACAGTCACTTCAGCGGTGCCGAATTGACTGTCGGTATATCGAAGTGCTGCATTGTTTGTACAATAAGGCTACGATGGCTATCCGAGTACAGAACCAGAGTGCGAAACCGATCCAATTGCAAAAAGGTGTAAGACAGGGTGATGTTATATTCCCGAAACTCTTCACCGCTGCATTGGAAGATATCTTCAAGCTACTGAACTGGAAAGGATACGGCATTAACATCAATGGCGAATACATCACTCACCTTCGATTTGCCGACGACATAGTCATAATGGCAGAATCGCTGGAGGAGCTTGGCACTATGCTCAATGACCTCAATAGTGTCTCCCAACGGGTAGGTCTTAAGATGAACATGGACAAGACGAAGATCATGTCTAACGTCCATGTCACACCTATACCGGTTATTGTTGGGAACACTACGATCGAAGTTGTTGACGAATATGTATACCTAGGACAGATTGTCCGACTAGGTAGGTCCAATTTCGACCAAGAGGTCAATCGACGGATCCAACTCGGCTGGGCAGCGTTCGGGAAACTACGTCACATCTTCTCGTCGAGTATACCTCAATGTCTCAAAAGCAAAGTTTACAACCAGTGCGTGTTGCCAGTGATGACATACGGAACCGAGACGTGGTCCTTCACTGCGGGCCACTTGAGGAAGCTCAGAGTCGCTCAGCGAGCTATGGAAAGAGCTATGCTCGGAGTGTGATGGAATGATGATGATGATGATGATGATGAAAGGTTCTAGGAATTTTTGTTTATTTATTCATACTGTTGTGGTCGCACTGTTGTCAAAATTCGTCCGTAGTTCATATTTTTTTAGTTTCACACTACTGAGATTTATTGATTAGTTGTTGGCAACATTAAAAATACTTTCGCGACAATCTCTACTCCGTAGAACAGTTTGACCATAGACTATTAAGGGTTTTGACATTGGCAATATGAACGTGGTTACTTTCGATAGATTGATGATGATGATGATGATGATGACAGATTTTCGACAGATTATTATGTGTTTGACACTGTCAGTTTGAATGAAAACAATTAATGTTTTATTTTATTCAATTTAATGTATTTGTAACACATACCTATAATACAAAGTCGGGTTAGAAACACCATGTATAACTCCGTAGCGGCTACACAAATCTATCATGTTGGATTTGTCTTCGCCCCGCACAGCAGAATAAATTTAAAATTTAAAAAAGTGTCACAAATAAAAATTATGACAAAAAATCATTTTGTCATACATTTTCCGTACACGTCGCCATTTGTGATACATGATAGAAACAAAACTTTCATATGCATGACAGTTCTTTGACAATAAATAGTTTTCTTTCTTTCTGACTTCTTTAAATGTCCTCTGACAGCTGATTCAACTGCGCGGACCTTTCAATGTATATCATTGATTTAGCTATGCAGAAGTTTAAGTTTTCATCAATTATCATTCAGTTTTACTGGTGGTAGTATTCCTATGCAGGAATCCTTCTAGGTAAGTACCACCCTAGGGCCAGTTATTTTGCCGTGAAGCAGTAGTGTGCAAACAATACTGTGTTTCGGTTTGAAGGGCACTGTGAGCTAGCGTTACCACTGGGCTTATGAGACCTAAAGAACTTATGTCTCAGGGTGATGAGTACAGTGTGGTGTCACACAGAAATTTTCTGGGTGACACAGCATTTGTTCTTGGCAGACGTTGCACTTACCATCAGTTGAACGTTTTGCTCGTTTCATCACTTTATCCAATAAAAAAAAAGGTTTCGACCGTTGTTACATTTATTAGTCAAACGGTAAGTAGCCTTCGAAGGTGTTCACTTAGTGAAGTTAACAGTGAGGTTATCACATTTGTGATTGGTAATTGCTTCATTATGTAATTTTGAATTACCAATTTTCCAGTGTTATGTACAATGCCGCGAGCCAGACGATCTAATCTTTCACATCGAAGCTGTAATAGACGATAGAAATAGACTTTCCAATATTGAGAATCAAGTCACTGCAGATGAAAATTACAATACACCACGTTGCAATGCGCCTTAAATGTTTTGGAAAGAAGTGGCAAATACGGAACAATCCAAGTGTAGTCGACCACAATTTTTTTTCCTTTCACTTTCGTTGTGATAGTTCTCCCGTTATCACCGTTCATGGTCGACCGCAACTGTTCCGAGCGTTATCTACGAAATTTGTCGGCGGAGACCATCCTCGCAACGAAGGTTATTCAATGTATTGTCGTCGATATAACTGCAGAGAATCGTAAAAAGTTAGATACATCGATCATCGAATCAAGCTCATGGCGTCACATATCGGAACGGACAGGGCAACGTCTGCCGGAACAGCCGATTATATAAAAAAAATTGCGTTCTCGCTTCTTCTCAATACAAACTTTAACTATGCCAAATCTCACACTACTTCTTGCGCGCAATATGCTTTTATGCATTAAAAAGGGGTAAAACATTTTCTTACATCTATTAATAGAGGTGTGTCTATCATAAATACTTTGCGAAATAGACATAGTTCAGAATAAACAATAATCCAGGACCACGTTTTGAATAGTGAAATAGTTAGAAAGATAATTTCTGCGAACACGCATGATTACGTGAACTCTATTATGATAATCTCCACAATCAATTGATCTATACGGAAACCTGAATTCATCAGTGTACATAGTTATAATCTGTAATTATTATAATGCTGTTAAGGAATCCCATAGATGATAATCATTCATTAATATACATACAATTACGTCTTTTTCTTATATAAGGAGTAGACAGGGAAACGAGACGTGAGGGGTGGTGAACCACGTCACTGCCATTTTTGTACGAGTCAAAAAATTCTTACTCCCCATTGCGTTCCCACGAGCACAGTGACAGCATGCATATGTCATTATTCTGCACGAATGAAGGTTGTCAGTACAATACGTTAGTCGCCACTTATGACATCTCGTTAAGGAAGAGGTAGGTGCTATTATACTCTATCATTTCTCTCTCTATCATTCATTGACCTTGGTAAGCAACTCTTTATGTTTGTGAAAAAAGAGTTTCATATTTTGAGTGAGTGTGAATTGACAGAATTCTAAAACAATTTTAGTTTTCCCAACATTTATTTGTAATTTTCGTTGTCGTTGAACAAAAGTGGATTATTTTCTGAATAATGATTTTAATCTATTTTGCACAACGATTGACGCGGCCGTCAGGCGAGAGGTTGTGTAAAGCGTTATTTTTCTAGTGTCACTGCTTCGTATAAACGAAATAATTTGCTTGCAAATAAAACTTGTTTGTTTATCTTTCCACTCCGTTTATTTGTGCACCCAACCGTGATGTGGTTTCATTTCCAAAATACGATTACTTTCGTGCAGTGGCCGGTCTCTGTTCTTGCATGCTTATATTTTATTTTTTAGACTAATAAGATTTTATTAATATATATTTTCTAAATTATTTTTTATTTTCTAATTTAATTCTTATTTGCAAATACGAAGTCTTTCGAAGCTTAGTGTTTTTTTTATTACTAGTCGCCATGTGGTCGAAATTCCCGTGGACCGTAATTCAAATAATTTTTTAATTAATGTAATTTGTTGCCATCATTTTAAAATTCTATCGCAGCAACCTCGACTCTGTGCGACTGTTTCACCACAGACTATTGTGTGATTGACATTGTCAGTATGAACGTTAATAATAAATGTTTAATAATAATAATAGAAAACTATAGAAATACCCCGACAATAACAAGAACTCATTTAAACAATCCAGCATAATGGTACATGCGACACAAAAGAAAAATGTAACAAAATAGAAAAAATATTACCTTAAATCGCAAGTAAATTTTAAAAAAATGCGATGCCTACTCGATATGGTTTCAGCTCAGCATTATATTGGCAAGAAAGCCAACGCTGATATTTTGTTTACACCTCTAGGTACCTTCCGTGTGTGAATGGCAGAATTTACTATGCAGTTCATAACGCAATCACCCATGAAAAGAATATAACAAGAAAATAAATAATACGTACTATGTGTCAGAAAGCAAGGAATAAAATAAAGTACTAGGACAAGATATTTTTTTTTATTGTATAAAGTGACGAAACGAGAAAAACGTTCACCTGATGGTAAGTGCAACGTCCGCCCACAACAAATGCTGTGTCACCCAGAATATTTCTGTGTGACACCACACTGCGTCCGACACCCAGTGATTACGCTAGCTCACAGTGCCCTTCAAACCGAAACACAGTAATGCTTGCACACGACTGCTTCACGGCAGAATAACTGGCCCGGGGGTGGTACCTACCTAGACGGATTCCTGCATGGGAATCCTACCACCAGTAAAATATATATCCAATATATCAAGATAATATATTTATTCTGTGTCCTTTATTATACATGTTGTTCTTTCTTCAAAAGCTTCAAAAACGACCGCGAATAATACTAACGACGACCTCCGACGGGCGACTGCAATCTATCCGAATGATGCACAGGGACATTCCCCCGTCCCCGCGTCCCTTTTTTTGCGTTCTGTGCGCGAAGTCTTTATGCTATTTATGATCTGTAGTTTTGAATTATAAGATACTAGCAGAAGGCGTACCGTCGGATTATTTAGATTCTCCGGAACAAAACGTATCCCCATATCCGTTTTAGGAAGCAAGCTACTTCTGAGCCGTATTTCGTCAAGATCGGTTCAACAGTTGAGCCGTGAAAATATAACAAACAGACAGGTATAGAAAGAGTTACTTTCGCATTTATAGTGTTATTATGGATTTCCGCAAAGGAACGCCTGCTTCTATTATATTTTGTACATCGATACATTTTAACTTTAGTTTATTTAAGCTTTCATTACCCACTGTGTGCTTAGATTTTTGTATTGTAAAGTTGTAAATAAAAGAAAATAACATATTGGATCGGGGAAAAAGTCTTTTCGCATATACTAATTATAAACTTCTAATAAAATCTCTTTTGCTGTACTACTTGTATCTGGCTGGTTTTGATGACCTTAAAGAGGTTACATTTCAAAAAAAGAAAGTGATTAGTAAAATGTTGTTTCCAGTTATTTTACATTAGTTTTTCTTTCTGTCAAAATGAGTGAATCTGATGAGGAAATTCGATACATTTTTAAATTTTATTTCAAAAAAAGGATAATGTTGATTAAAAGTGCATCACGTACGAAAAGAACGTGCGAAAAAGGTCGTGGTCAGAGGACGGACAGACTTCACGGACTGTGCCAAAAGCCGGGTTAACTCGCGATAAGGTGATGCTGTGTTTGGGATTGGAAGGGCGTTGTTCATTATGAGCTTTTACCGCCGGACGGAAGATGTCGAGGTGTGAACTTCTCAGAGGTTGATGACGATAACGAATAATATTAAAAAAGCCTTTATTAATATTATTTTTCGCTTCGGTTCGGCTTCGGCTTCGCACCGATGCAATTTACTAAGGAGGGAAACGAGAAGTGCGAATGTAAAACGTATTTTTTTTTTTGTTGTTATAAAATTTGTGGCATTTTATTCAGATTTTAATACAGCGATACTATCCAAATTTCCGGCTTTTCCGTTGGTTTTCTGAAAAATTTCTTTCATACAAACCTTGCCCTGTTAACTACGAACACAACAAAAAAAAACCCGGCAAAATCGGTCAAGCCGTTCTCAAGTTATTATCCTTCATAAATGCGGCAATTATTTTTTATTTATATGGAAGATAGAAGATAGATAGATATAAGATAGAAGATAGATTCACACGTTTAAACATTCCTTCAGTATAGTTAATAGAATTAGCCGTTATTTCGCGGAAATCCATTATAATAAATGAAAGGAAGTTAATTTGCTAAGATCCGCATGCAATACATTAAATGGCTGCACCGCCCGCACACAACGTCAACCTTTTGACAGAGCCGCTCACTCGGCTGCTGTCTGTCGTAGAGTCAATAACACCTGATAATCCTTTTGAGGTGAAACACTACACCATTTTATATTTATCTTCTTTTCCTTAATTTTTTCAGTGTTTTATTAGTTCTTAACTGCACCTACTTTCGCATTTGTTTTAATGTACGCATTAGCAGTGGAAACTTTACTAATTTCTGTAAAATTTTAACGTATATTTTGTAAGTTAAATGTAAAATTGATTGTTTCCAAATAAAATAAAAATAAAATACCCTTCATAACGACGGCGGTATGATATACTGCAACAGGTTTCGTTAAAGATTATTTTAATGCAAGTTGTGGCCTTTCATTGTCCTAAAGCTGCGTAGAAGCCTTTTTGAGAGGTTTGTAGGGGGAAGAGATCGCCACGCTCTTTCAAGGCAGACTTAACATTTCGACGATGTTTTGTCGTCAATGCCGAGCACGTCGTAATTTTTTTTTATTGAATGAAGAGCAAAACTTTCACCTGATGGTAAGTGCAACGTCCGCCCACAACAACAAGTCTCATATGCCCAGTGATTAGGCTAGCTCACAGTGCCCTTCAAACCGAAACACAGTAATGCTTGGACACTACTGCTTCACGGCAGAATAACTGGTAAATCCGCATTTCTATTGATAATTTTAGTGGTGCTGGTACCGGGGATTGAAGTCAGGTCTGTCACTTACTATGACATTTGAGGTTAGCGGCTATTCCCTGAGCTACCTTTTATACCTTTATAGTCACGCGGAAGCGAATCTTAAATTTCTTTCTTATATTTACGCGAATATTACAAATTTAATAAAAACGTATTTTACGGATTTTGTCGCGTTTAATTTTTGAACTGTTTATAGCGCTGGAAACGTCGGGTTATAAATAGTTTAAAAATTATACGCGATAAAATCAGTAAAATTTGTTTTATCAAATCTTAAATTTGTCATGCTTACTGTTGCGAATAGGATTGAAAAAAAAGACAATTGAACTACCGTACTTTCTTTCATTATTGATAATTTTCTGTACTACAATTTTTAATAGCATTATAATTAGTGTACTTGAAAATATCACCATCATCATCATTTCAGCCTATCACTAGTCCACTGCTGAACATAGGCCTCCCCCATAGATAACCACAAAAGTTTGTAGCTCTCATTTTGGGGGGTGTTTCGCCATAGTTGCCACGCTAGGCAGGGTTCGCAACCGCAGTTTATATATTCATATCCCCCAGGAATATGCTGCTGCCCATCTCCTGGTTTTTATTTTCCCTCTGTCGACTTTTACGACACCCACGGGATGAGATGGGGTGGTAAATTGTTTTTATCGCAATAAATTTACGTAATTTTCCATTAGTGTGAGCAAAACTATTTTGCTAAAGATTTTCTCTGCATAAGGTCCAATCTCAAAAGTAAGTATATTTTTTGCCGTGGCAGAATTCGGGGCGAACATTTGACAGCCCTCCTTTGTTGTCAAGGATAGAGGTGAAACTACGCCTACGCGAAATTACGCCGTCTTGTTTACTCTAAACAACATTTTTGTTTGGTTTGACGACCGCGTGGCCTAGTGGTCAGAGTACCTGACTTCTACGCCGCGGGTCTTGGGTTCGAATCCCAGCCGGAGCCAACATTTGTGCTAAAACACAAATTGGTGGTTTTCGGGTCTGGTTGTGTTGTGAATATCCCCGTGTTTCTGACACTGCATCCTAGCCTACCTCCGATCTTATCGCATCAGCGTTACATCGGGCGCGGGTAGGTTGGGACGAGTGAGTGCCTCTGTGTTTGCGCGTACACTTGTGGCACTATAATATCTCCTGCACAGTTGATGGCTCCCGACAGTATTCGGAAGTTGTCGCCGTGGTCGAAATCGACTAGAACATCATCATCATCATAATTTTTGTTTGGTTTTGTTACTTGTTCAGATAGAAGACAGAATTATGTTTTCTTACATAAATACATATAATCACGCCTTATTCCCATGTAAAGGACAGAAGCGACACAAGTAGTCCACTTTTCTCCCCCGCAGGAAACGAGACGTTAAGGGTGGCGGACCACGTCGCCGCCATTATGGTAAGAGTAAAAAAAATCTTACTGCCAAATGCATTCCCACGAGCAGTATAGTAACAGCATTGCATATGATGGTGTTTTTCTGCACCAATAAAAGATGTCTGTACAATAGCTTAGAACCTATCGGCTGTGTGTTACGTTTTTTTAACTACAAAAACTATGTTTTCATCTATACTATAATCCTTGACAATTATTAAATACTAGTGGCAATACTACATAGAATATTCTAATTTATTTATTTTTTATTTATTTAAGCTTTTATGCACATGTGGTACATATGGCGGACTTAATGCCTAAAGGCATTCTCTTCCAGTCAACCATAAGGTAAGGCAGAGAAAAACATAATATGATAGGCGGTGCAGCGAACAACAACAGAGTAAAAAATAATTTATTATCTATAAATATAAATACATAAACTATAAAATAAATACATAATTATACCAATACAAACATATACACAGATATACATATACATATATATATATATACACACATACATACATACATTATAAATAAACAAACATACGCACGAATAAGAGAGAAAAATAGAATTCATACTTGCAGCGAATTTTTAAAATATTCCCATACTTTTTTGAACGCAAATTTGTTAGGAGCTTTTTTCTCTCTTAACTCGTAGCTCATAGGTTTTTATTTACTAATTAAAGATGTGTCCAGAGGAAAAACGCAATCACACAAATAAAAAAAAATATCTGGAATCGTAGTACAAGTGCCACTTTACAAATTAAAAGTTTATTTGATTTTATAGAGAAATATGGTAACGCCTATATCTTGTAGCCCGACTGTAATCCATACTCGGACATGAGCAAGTATTCCGAAGGGAATGCACGCCCATGCACGAGTCTCGCTAACTAATTTTATAAGTGGTTATGTTACAGAATTCTTTATATTATGCTCCGCAAGCTCTATCGATGCATTCTTAGGATGTTAATTACTAATAGAAGCGAACATTGAACATGGTTTATCAGTGAACTTATTATTTCTAGTTAATAGAATCAGGCGTTACTTTGCGGAAATTCATTACAGTGAAGGAGAGAAAGTTAATTTGCTAAGATCCGCATGAAAAATGTAAAATGGTGTGTATCACTTAGTTGCGAAGAGCACCGCCCGCCCTCCTTCAACGGCGTGCACAAGAAAACCAATACCGCCACCGGGAGCCGCCACCAGATACCCTCCACCACTACAACGCTACCACTAGGCAATACACACCACTGAAGTCGAGAAAACGACACGTGTTTCACCTCAAAACGCGGCATTATCAAGTGATATTGACTCTACGACAGTCAACTGCGTGCGGATCTTAGCAAATTAACTTTCTCTCCTTTATTATTACTTCTAGTACATTTAGTATTAAACAGTTTTGTTTTGGATGCAATCATACTTTTTTTATTGGGTAGAGTGACTAAACGAGCAAAATGTTCACCTGATGTAAAATGCAACGTGTACCCATGATGATGATGATGTTCTCCTAGCCGATTTCGACCACGGCGACAACTGCCGACTACTGTCGAGAGCCATCAACTGCGCAGGAGATATATAGTGCCACAAGTGTACGCGCAAACACAGAGGCACTCACTCGTCCCAACCTGCCCGCGCCCAATGTAACGCTGATGCGATAAGATCGGAGGCAGGCTAGGATGCAGTGTCAGAAACACGGGGACAATCACAACACAACCAGACCCGAAAACCAACAATTTATGTTTTAGCACAAATGTTGGCTCCGGCTGGGATTCCTTTCTCTATTAAACTCTATGTCACCCAGAACATTTCTGTTTGATATACACGTCGCCCGTCACTCTGAGACATCAGTTCTTAAGTCTCATATGTCCAGTGATTTCGCTAGCTCTCAGTGCCCTTCAAACCGAAATGTTTGCACACCACTGCTTCACGCAGAATAACTGGCCCTGGGATGGTACCAACCTAGACGGACTCCTGCATAGGATGATGTATTACTTTACTTACATAAATACAGTCACGCTTTTTCCCATGTAAGGAGTAGGCAGAGTCCACGTCCTGTGGCGAACAACGTTGCCTACATTTTGGTACAAATCAAAAAATTCTTACTCCCACGAGCAACTAGTTATTTTACAATGATATTTTATTGTATGAGTTGAGTCGCTGGCGATCATCGGACAGGCCGTGTGATAGCGGCTTAAGAGAATCCCATCTCATCTCGTGGGTGTCGTAAAAGTCGACAAAGAGAAAATAAAAACCAGGAGATGGTCAGCAGCATCTTCATGGAATATCCGATCAAATAAACTGCGGTTGCCAAACCACCTGCCAAGCGTGCAAATATGACAATTTCCTATAATGTTTATTTTTTATTTACGCGAATATTACACATCTAAATAAAACTACTTTTTACGGATTTTATCGCGTTTAATTTCTAACTATTTTTAACCCGACGTTTCGGGTGCTTTACAGCACCCATGGTCCCCCCGTGACAATTTCCTCCTGGAATGAGAGCTACTCACTTTTGTTGCAACCTATGGGGAGGCATATGTTCAGCAGTGGACTAGTGAAAGGCTGAAATGATGATGATGATGATGATTTTACTACTTATACATTAGCTAGCCAATGTGAGTGACTCGCACGCGTGCTGTCTGAATCATTTGCCCACACCCGTCACCTCAACGTCGCAATTTTTAATATAGAACAACTTTCTAGACGAGTATACCACACTGCGCTTGTTGTCCTAAGACATACATACATACATACAATCACGATTTTTGCCATATAAGGGGCGGGCGGAGGCCTAGAAGGAGTGAGTACCTGGAATCCTACTTTTTGCCCTCACCGGAAACGAGACGTGATGGCGAACCACGTCGCCGCCAATTGGTAAATTACTTATTATTTATTTATTTATTGAAACTTTATTATAATCCCTTTAAAAAATTAAAGATGGGCAGACTTTATTTTCTTTTGGCATTCTCTCCCAGTCAACCCGTGGCCGTGGAGAAACTTGTGAAGGGTGCAATATAAAAAAAACAAACACAAATAAAGGCTGTCCGTACCATAGTGGTAGCGGGCTTAGGAGAATCTACCACCCCATCTCGTCCCGTGGGTGTCGTAAAAGTCGACAGAGAGATATGAAAACCAGGAGATGGGCAGCAGCATCATCCTGGAACATCAAAATAAACAAACTGCGGTTGCCAACCCGCCTGCGAAGCGTGCAACTATGCAACTATGGCAAATCCCCCCAAAATGAGAGGTACAAAACAAAAACGGCCCCTAGTCTCCGGCGGCCCCGCTAGTCCTGGCTACGGTAGCGGTCATGGTAACGGCGGGGCAGGGGGTGCGAAGAATCTCCGGAGGAGGAGATCTTGTTACCACCACCGACGACTGGACCTGGCAAAATTAAACGCACGCACGCTGAGGACCGACGAGAAAATCTTGGAGCTTGAAGAGGAGGTGAGCAAGTTACGCTGGGATATTATAGGACTATCTGAAGTCCGAAGAAAGGGGGAGGGTACGGAAATATTTGAATGCGGTAACTGGTTCTACTACCGGGAGGGCTACCATCTGTCCCAAGGAGGTGTCGGATTTTTTGTCCACAGGTCTCTCATTAACAACTTTGTCAAGATCGGATGTGTGTCGACTAGGGTTGCGTACCTTATACTCAGAATAACCAAACGGTATTCGCTGAAGGTCATACAGGTATACGCACCTACCTCGGCACATCTTGATGATGAGGTGGAGGTAATGTATGAAGATATTTCAAGAGACATACATTCCTCCAAAACTCACTACACGGTGTTGATGGGAGACTTTAACGCAAAGCTCGGCATGAAAAAAGACGAAGAACTGGTTGTGGGGCAATTTGGAATAGTGCAACGGAACCAGAGGGGTCAACAGCTGGCCGACTTTATGGAGAAGTAGGGACTCTTTATGATGAACTCCTTGTTACTAAAGCGGCCCCACTGAAAGTGGCCCTGGATGAGCTCGGATGGTTCCACCAAAAATGAGATCGACTTCATCATGAGGACCGAACGACAGCTGTTCAATGATGTCTCTATGATCGCTAGGGTGAAAACCGGCAGTGATCACCGAATGGTCAGAGGCACATTGAACTTGAACCTGAAGCTAGAGAGGTCGCGCCTGGTGAAGTCCACGCTCCATCCATCACGTGCCCTTATCCAAAACCCCGAAAGCTTCCAGATCGAATTGCAAAATCGCTTTCAGTACCTGGATGATTGCGTTACACGATGGACGATTTGAACGAGAGGGTCGTGGAAACTGTCCATGCGGTGTGAGCAAAGGTTTGCAAGACCCACCGCATAAAAAAGATCCAGAAAATCTCCGAACACACTCTAAATCTCATGGAGGCTAGGCGTGAAATGAGGCTGCAGTCCTCAACTGATGCCAGATCACCAAATGTATGCGGCGAGACCTACGCTTCTTCAATACTGCTCGTATTGAGGAAGCGATAGAGCGAAGCCAAGGCTCCAAGGTCTTTGCCAGGGATCTGTCTGCCGGAAAAATCCAACTGACTAAGTTGAGGACCGAGAGCGGTGGTGTCATTTTCGCTGGACCAGAGATTTTGAGTGAGATCGAGAGATTCTATGGATAGCTGTACACATCGTCGTTGGAGCCACACACATAGTGTGAGTAACGACCCAAGAGCAAATCTCGTCCGACACTATTCCGACGATATACCGGACGTCAGTCTGAACGAGATTAGTATTACTCTCAAACAGCTCAAGAATGGCGAAGCGCCGGGCGAGGACGGAATTACAGCGGAGCCTCTGAAAGCGGGTGGAAAAGCGGTACTTATAGTCCTTCAGAAGCTATTTAATTTAAGCCGTCATTCACGGCGGCGCTACGCCGGAAGCGTGGAGTAGAAGCGTGGTTGTCCTATTCTTCCAGAAGGGCGATAATGCCCTCTTGAAGAACTATAGACCGATATCGCTTCTGAGCCGCGTCTACGTGCTATTTTCGAGAGTCATTACGAATCGTCTCGCAAGCAGACTTGACGACTTCCAGCCTCCCGAACAAGCCGGATTCCGAAAAGGCTTTAGTACCATAGACCACATACATACCCTTCGCCAGACTGTACAAAGGACCGATGAGTACAATCTTCCGCTATGTCTGGCGTATATGGACTATGAGAAAGCCTTTGATTCCGTCGAAATTTGGGCGGTGCTACGGTTGCTTCAGCGGTGCCGAATTGACTGTCGGTATATCGATGTGTTGCAGTGCTTGTATAGTGTATACCAATGCTGCGATGGCTATCCGAGTACAGAACCGGAGTACGAAACCGATCCAATTGCAGAAATGTGTAAGACAGGGTAATGTTATATCCCCGAAACTGTTCACCGCTGCATTGGAAGATGTCCTCAAGCTACTGGACTGGAAAGGATACAGTATCAACATCAATGGCGAATACATCACTCACCTTCGATTTGCCGACGACATAGTCATAACGGCAGAATCGCTGGAGGACCTTAGCGCTATTCTCAATGATTTCAATAGTGTCTCCCAATAGGTAGGTCTTAAGATGAACATGGACAAGACGAAGATCATGTCTAACGTCAATGTCACACCTATACCGGTTGTTCTTGGGAACACTACGATCGAAGTTGTCGACAAATATTTATACCTAGGACAGATTGTCCGACCAGGTAAGTCCAACTTCGACCATGCGGTCAATCGACGGATCCAACTCGGCTGGGCAGCGTTCGTATAAAATCCGTCACGATGTTATCCGCAGCAGAACTAGAATAACCGATATAGCCCTAAGGATTAGCAAGCTGAAGTGGCAATGGTCTGGCCATTTAGCTCGGAGTACCGATAACCGTTGGGGAAGAAAGGTTCTCGAGTGGCAACCTCGTACCGGCAAAGGCAGTGTAGCGCGACCCCTCACTAGATGGAGCGACGACCTGCACGGTCTTGCGGGAAGTCGATGGATGCAGGTGGCTCAGGACCGTGTTTTGTGGCAATCTATGGGGGAGGCCTATGTTCAACAGTGGACTGTAATAGGCTGAAATGATGATGATGATGATGATGTACCATGGCTTAGTCGCCTATGACGACGCCTCGATAGGAAAGAGGTAGTTGCTATTCTACCTCTGCCGGACACCTATCGGCATTTTAATACATGACTACACAGTAGAATAGTGGCAACTTCCCAGTACCACAATTACCACAGATAGTTCATGTATGAACAAGTTTCTTGCACTAATTTATCAATTTCAATACTTTTTTATTGTAGAAAGTGACGAAACAAGCAAAACGTTCACCTGATGGTAAGTGCAACGTCCGCCCACAGCAAATGCTGTGTCACCAGAATATTTCTGTGTGACACCACACTGCGCCCGTCACCTTGAGACGTCAGTTCTTAAGTCTCAAATGACCAGTAATTACGCTAGCTCACAGTGCCCTTCAAACCGAAACACAGTAATGCTTGCACACTACTGCTTCACGGCGGAATAACTGGCCCTGGCGTGGTACCTACCCAGACGGATTCCTGCATAGGAATCCTACCACCAGTAAAACTTATTAACTACTTCTTTCTTCTGCAATAGTGTGATCGGTCTTTGTCCTTAACTTAGTTGCACCACTTTTTCTGTAAGCTACCACTGCTCAGGTGACTTACTGTTTTTATTAGCTTTAGAAATACATATGAATCTGATTAGAAATCCTCCGGCAGAAAAGAAAAGCACTTTTCTACCGAGGTGTCGTAAGAAGCGACTAAAGTATTGTAGGGACAGCCTTTATTCGTGCAGAATAACACCATAATATGCAATGCTGTCACTATACTGCTCGTGAGAATGCAATGAGGAGTAAGATTTTGTTACTCCTACCAAAATGGCGGCGATGTCGCGTCTCCGTTAGATGGGAAAAAACGTCTAATGCGTCATAAACGAGACTATGTGTATGTGTGTAAAAATTTCCGAATTTTGTATTTTGTAGTTTACTTAAACTAACACTTTTAAACGCTTAATTCTAAATGGCA
Source organism: Luehdorfia chinensis (assembly GCA_019845155.1). NCBI lineage: Eukaryota > Metazoa > Arthropoda > Insecta > Lepidoptera > Papilionidae > Luehdorfia > Luehdorfia chinensis. The sequence goes on along the minus strand of JAHVAK010000056.1, from coordinate 242,522 downwards.
GGTGGAATATAAAACCCAGGGGCGTAGATAACTTGACGAACGGAATGAATTATCTCAATGTTCTACTTGTTATTACAGAAAGCCTAGCTAACGGGCATTTAAAAAAATAAACATATTCATGGTTCTCAGCCTATATTTATAATAAATTACTTTTCCCTGCTTATTCTAAAATATTAATACTCGTAATTTTCTTTTGTATGAGGACATATAAAAATAGTAAAAGTTGAAACAGTGGGTATAAACTTATCATGTGGTTATACATTACAGTTTAAATTTTCACTGGTGATAAGATTCGGAAGGAATCCGTCTATGTAGGTACCACCCTAGAGCCGGTTATTCTGCCGTGAAGCAGTTCTGTGCAAAAAATTCAGTGTTTCGGTTTGAAGGGTACTGAGAGCAGTGATTACCACTGAGCATATGACACTTAAGAACTGATGTCTCATATGCCCAGTGATTACGCAGTGTGGTGTGGTGTCACACAGAAATTTTCTGAGTGACACATTATTATGGGCAGATGATGCACTTACGATCAGGTGAATATTTTGCGACACTTCATCCAATAAAAAAAAATAATCAACGAACTGAGCTACATCATATATAAATGCTTTAAGAAAAAAAATCGAGAGACAAATATTCAAATATATTCGTAGCGTCAGCCGCAGTGGGATAATCTGAGAAATTACATTAGTTACGTTGTACTTTTATCCCATTACGAGTACGTCTAGGTCAATCATTGATTATGGACCGATAGAAATTGTTCTACCAGATGATAGAATCTACAATTTGCGTTAGGGATTAGATTTCGAAAGAGGGTTTGACAAGTTTCTTTTGTTATCTGAAATAGGAATTACGAATTTCCATCTGAATTTCGTTTCCTTTAATTTCATGGTTTTACTCATTCGAGGGAATATTGTGAAATAGGAAAAGAATATTAGAATTTAAACAATTTTTTTTCAGACTACATTTTATTGTTCATTAATTTTATTGTATGGTCTACCGTGTAAATCGGAGAACTCGTCAGTTGCCTGAAATGCGGGTTGACTGTAACTCGTCAAAGTCGATATTTTATACAAAATAGAAATTGTTGCTCTTACAGCATTAATGTATTGTCTTGTCACTACCTCTGCATATGATTCTTCCCTAGATCCTATGACATTCCCTATACCGTTACATTTGATTATGTACACGTATACGGGATTAAGAAAAGGAGTGAGTGTCTGTATGCACTAATTAATAAAGCCTACGCCGATGAAAGTGTTGTGACTGTTAATCGAAATATTTCACTGTGGTCAAAACGCGATCATGATAACGAGCTTGGTGATCTACTGCTGGTAGAAGTATTTCGAGAAGGGAGGATTTAACATCATCTCCAAGCTTGGCAGACAAATCAGCGATAGCAGTACCTCACGCTCCTCACCTTAGACGCTTCGGTCCGTCACCGGTATGGCATTATTCGGGATGGTTATTCCACCATCCTCAATAGTGTCTCCCAACGTGTTGGTTTTAAGATGAACATGGACAAGACGAAGATCATGTCTAACGTCCATATTATAACATACCGGTTCTTGTTGGGAACACTACGTTCGAAGTTGTTGACGAATATTTATACCTAGAACAGATTGTCCGACTAGGTAAGTTAAACTTCGACCAAGAGGTCAATCGACGGATCCAACTCGGCTAGACTGCGTTCGGGAAACTGCATCGCATCTTCTACAAACCCAAAGCTTACAACCAGTGCGTGTTGCCCGTAATGGCATACGGAACAAAGACGTGGTCCTTCACAGCAGGCCGCATGGGGAAGCTCAGATTCGCTCAGCGAGCTATGGAAACGAGGCTTGGAGTTTCTCTGCGTGATAAAATCCTTAACGTAAATATAACCAACATAGCCCTAAGGATTGGCAAGCTGAAGTGGCAATGGGCCGGCCATATAGCTCGTAGAACCGATAACCGTTGGGAAGAAAGGTTTTGAAGAAAGGTTATAGGAGTGGCAACCTCGTACCGGCAAACTCTACAGTGTAGGGCGCCCCCGCTAGATGGAGCGACGACGTGCACGGTTTTGCGGGAAGTCGTTGGATGCAGGTGGCTTAGGGCCGTGTTTTGTGGCAATCTATGCGGGAGGTCTATATTCAAAAGTAGACTAAAAGGCTGAAATGATGATTGCACAGTAAAATAAAATAAAACATCAATATGACGAGGTGAATAATGCTTTTTTCAAAAATAGTATATTGGTTTAACATCAATAACTTGCTGTTAAATGGCAAATAAAATTAAATGTATTTTATTCACAACACCAAACGTTAAGCGAATTGACGCTAAATTCTTGTAAATAGTCTCGTGGATACCACTGTCTTTCTTGACAGAACTCTTGGGGCAATTTTTTAATGCGGCCGCCATATATCTAAAGCAAAAACACAGGGAAATTACTTTATTTTAATTATTTCTACTGAATAATGTCGTATGGTGTTTGCTGTGGGGACTGCTTTAACACCTAATGTACCTAAATGGCAGATTTTCATACGCCGTCACTTCACGGCAAAGAGACGTTACTAAGCGTATTAATTTCTCAAATGTAGCTTCTTTGAACGCGAAATACATACATACATTATTTGTAAGCTTCTTTTCATTAATTATTTCTGTCAGTAATTACATGATATCTGTACTTGTAGTACAGTTCTTTCAACAGTAGTGATTATAAGAGCAAAACTATACTCGTATAACAGTTTTGCCTCTTAATGCTCAGAAGTTCGCCGTTGGTTCAAAGCAAATGTGATAGAGGAGAAAGTATAAAACAGTCGAAGTTGTTCACATTAAAACCACTAATATAACTAACCCTCACCATGGCGCGCCTTTGATGGTTCTCACGATTAGAAATGGGTATTGGTGGTTTAATGGTCATCCATTCTTCTCCATTGAAGTAACTGTCCGAGCCGATGCCGGTCTTCTCGGGCACCCTAGTTACTCTCGCGCATAAGATGACGGTCCAAGCCGAGGTCCCCTCTCGGGGGACTTACGCTGGTGGATGACCAAAATAAATAGACCAAGATTTGCATTTCGTGCGCCGACGCTGCGAGCGGACATTTTAGTAGCTGCACTGCGCAATTTAAATGCACATTTATACCTAAGAAGGTTACCTAAATTTAGCGTGAACCTAACGGCCTAAATAAGTAAAACAGTTTTTCATGATAGTCACTAGTACAGTACTCAGAATTAAAATAGAGAATAGATATATAATCTGAGGCAACACTTAATAATAAAATTATGAAAGTATTGCCTCAGATTTAGATTCTAAACGAAGACCTTCTTCGTCTAAAATCGAAATCTGAGCCAATACTTACATACAAATTTCACAACTAAACAATTGCATCCGTTACAAGTTGAAACCAATGTTTAACACATTTGCGAATCCTTAATGAGCTTTGAAACTACCAGAACTTATAGCTGTTAGCTCATCAACAATAACAGGTGGTGGTGCATTTTTTTATTTTTATTGTATAAAGTGACGAAACGAGCAACACGTTCACCTGATGGTAAGTGCAACGTCCACCACACTGCACCCGTCACCCTGAGATATCAGTTCTTAAGTCTCAAATGCCCAGTGATTACGCTAGCTCACAGTGCCCTTCAAACCGAAACACAGTAATGTTTGCACACTACTGCTTCACGGCAGAATAACTAGCCCTGGGGTAGTACCCACCTAGACGGATTCCTGCATAGGAATGCTACCACCAGTAAGTGTGGAAAGTAGGGAGCTGATGATATTTTAATTTGTCAGAAGAGATATTTTCGTTATTCTTTATATTGCTCGTTGTTGTGTGCGATCGTGGGTCACTTAATAGCCATAACGAAGGAGCGACTGTTAAAGTAAAAATTATTCTGTGTTTTCAGGTATGTTACTTACTCTAAAGCTATGATAATGATGCAGTATATTAATAGGCGACCCCGTGCCCTAGTGGTCTGGGTACCGAACTTCCACGGTTAGGTTTCGAATGCCACCTGAAACATAAATACAATCACGCCTTTTCCAACACAAGGGGTAGGCAGAGACCAGACCCGTAGCCCACTTTTCGTCCCTTTTCTTTGGAACTCGAGACGTGACGGACAAACCGCGACGCCGCCATTTTGTTACAAGTCGAAAAATGCTTACGCGCCATTGCGTTCCCACGAGCAGTAAAGTGGCATATTCTAGTATTATTCTGCAGGAATAAAGGCTGTCCGTACAATACCTTAGTCATCTCATACGACACATGGATAGGAAAGAGATGGATGCTATTCTACCAGGACCAGTGTTACTTCGTGCATGTAGGTTAGGACGAGTGAGTGCTCCAGTGTTATCGCGTACAGTTGTGGAATTATAATATCTTCAGCGCTGTTGGCAGTATTCGAAAGTTGGTGATCGAAAATCGGCAAGGAAGACTTCATCATCATCATAATATCACCATTCCTTATTATTCTGGAAAACACGGTTCACTACCTCCCCAAACATTAAGTGTGTGACACCCACGGGATGAGATGGGGTGGTAGATTTTTTTATCACAATAAATTTTCGTAATTTTCCATTAGTGTGAGCAAAACTATTTTGCTAAAGATTTTCTCTGCATAAGGTCCAATCTCAAAAGTAATTATATTTTTTGCCGTGGCAGAATTCGGGGCGAACATTTGACAGCCCTCCTTTGTTGTCAAGGATAGAGGTGAAACTACGCCTACGCGAAATTACGCCGTCTTGTTTACTCTTAACAACATTTTTGTTTAGTTTGACGACCGCGTGGTCTAGTGGTCAGAGTACCTGACTTCTACGCCGCGGGTCTTGGGTTCGAATCCCAGCCGGAGCCAACATTTGTGCTAAAACACAAATTGGTGGTTTTCGGGTCTGGTTGTGTTGTGAATATCCCCGTGTTTCTGACACTGCATCCTAGCCTACCTCCGATCTTATCGCATCAGCGTTACATCGGGCGCGGGTAGGTTGGGACGAGTGAGTGCCTCTGTGTTTGCGCGTACACTTGTGGCACTATAATATCTCCTGCGCAGTTGATGGCTCTCGACAGTATTCGGAAGTTGTCGCCGTGGTCGAAATCGACTAGGAGAACATCATCATCATCATCATTTTTGTTTGGTTTTGTTACTTGTTCAGATAGAAGACAGAATTATGTTTTCTTACATACATACATATAATCACGTCTTATTCCCATGTAAAGGACAGAAGCGACACAAGTAGTCCACTTTTCTCCCCCGCAGGAAACGAGACGTTAAGGGTGGCGGACCACGTCGCCGCCATTATGGTAAGAGTAAAAAAAAATCTTACTGCCAAATGCATTCCCACGAGCAGTATAGTGACAGCATGGCATATTATGGTGTTTTTCTGCACCAATAAAAGATGTCTGTACAATAGCTTAGAACCTATCGGCTGTGTGTTACGTTTTTTTAACTACAAAAACTATGTTTTCATCATACAACTATAATCCTTGACAATTATTAAATACTAGTGGCAATACTACATAGAATATTCTAATTTATTTATTTTTTATTTATTTAAGCTTTTATGCACATGTGGTACATATGGCGGACTTAATGCCTAAAGGCATTCTCTACCAGTCAACCATAAGGTAAGGCAGAGAAAAACATAATATGATAGGCGGTGAAGCGAACAATAACAGAGTAAAAAATAATTTATTATCTATAAATATAAATACATAAACTATAAAATATATACATAATTATACCAATACAAACATATACACAGATATACATATACATATATATATATATATATATACACACATACATACATACATTATAAATAAACAAACATACACACGAATAAGAGAGAAAAATAGAATTCATACTTGCAGCGAATTTTTAAAATATTCCCGTACTTTTTTGAACGCAAATTTGTTAGGAGCTTTTTTCTCTCTTAACTCGTAGCTCATAGGTTTTTATTTACTAATTAAAGATGTGTCTAGAGGAAAAACGAAATCACACAAATAAAAAAAAATGTCTGGAATCGTAGTACAAGTGCCACTTTACAAATTAAAAGTTTATTTGATTTTATAGAGAAATATGGTAACGCCCATATCTTGTAGCCCGACTGTAATCCATACTCGGACATGAGCAAGTATTCCGAAGGGAATGCACGCCCATGCACGAGTCTCGCTAACTAATTTTATAAGTGGTTATGTTACAGAATTCTTTATATTATGCTCCGCAAGCTCTATCGATGCATTCTTAGGATGTTAATTACTAATAGAAGCGAACATTCAACATTGTTTATCAGTGAACTTATTATTTCTAATTAATAGAATCAGGCGTTACTTTGCGGAAATTCATTACAGTGAAGGAGAGAAAGTTAATTTGCTAAGATCCGCATGAAAAATGTAAAATGGTGTGTATCACTTAGTTGCGAAGAGCACCGCCCGCCCTCCCTCAACGGCGTGCACAAGAAAACCAATACCGCCACCGGGAGCCGCCACCAGATACCCTCCACCACTACAACGCTACCACTAGGCAATACACACCACTGAAGTCGAGAAAACGACACGTGTTTCACCTCAAAACGCGGCATTATCAAGTGATATTGACTCTACGACAGTCAACTGCGTGCGGATCTTAGCAAATTGACTTTCTCTCCTTTATTATTACTTCTAGTACATTTAGTATTAAACAGTTTTGTTTTGGATGCAATCATACTTTTTTTATTGGATAGAGTGACTAAACGAGCAAAATGTTCACCTGATGTAAAATGCAACGTGTACCCGTGATGATGATGATGTTCTCCTAGCCGATTTCGACCACGGCGACAACTGCCGACTACTGTCGAGAGCCATCAAACGCGCAGGAGATATTATAGTGCCACAAGTGTACGCGCAAACACAGAGGCACTCACTCGTCCCAACCTATCCGCGCCCGATGTAACGCTGATGCGATAAGATCGGAGGCAGGCTAGGATGCAGTGTCAGAAACACGGGGACAATCACAACACAACCAGACCCGAAAACCAACAATTTATGTTTTAGCACAAATGTCGGCTCCGGCTGGGATTCGAACCCAGGACCCGCGTTTTAGAAGTCGGGTACTCTGACACTAGGTCACGCGGTCGTCAAATGTAATGACATAGAGTTTGTCATGTGTACCCATGCCAAACTCTATGTCACCCAGAACATTTCTGTTTGACACTACACGTCGCCCGTCACCCTGAGACATCAGTTCTTAAGTCTCATATGTCCAGTGATTACGCTAGCTCTCAGTGCCCTTCAAACCGAAACACAGTAATGTTTGCACACTACTGCTTCACGCAGAATAACTGGCCCTGGGATGGTACCAACCTAGACGGATTCCTGCATAGGATGATGTATTACTTTACTTACATAAATACAGTCACGCTTTTTCCCATGTAAGGAGTAGGCAGAGTCCACGTCCTGTGGCGAACAACGTTGCCTACATTTTGGTACAAATCAAAAAACTCTTACTCCCACGAGCAACTAGTTATTTTACAATGATATTTTATTGTATGAGTTGAGTCGCTGGCGATCATCGGACAGGCCGTGTGATAGCGGCTTAAGAGAATCCCATCTCATCTCGTGGGTGTCGTAAAAGTCGACAAAGAGAAAATAAAAACCAGGAAATGGTCAGCAGCATCTTCATGGAATATCCGATCAAATAAACTGCGGTTGCCAAACCACCTGCCAAGCGTGCAAATATGACAATTTCCTCCTGGAATGAGAGCTACTCACTTTTGTGGCAACCTATGGGGGAGGCATATGTTCAGCAGTGGACTAGTGATAGGCTGAAATGATGATGATGATGATGATTTTACTACTTCTACATTCGTTAGCCAATGTGAGTGACTCGCACGCGTGCTGTCTGAATCATTTGCCCACACCCGTCACCTTAACGTCGCAATTTTTAATATAGAACAACTTTCTAGACGAGTATACCACACTGCGCTTGTTGTCCTTGTTGATTGGTAATCTCAGATTATACATTCTCTTTTGATGTCAACTCTGATCTGTTTGGTTTATGTATTATGTTTGAATTACTTTAAATTTGGAATGTCAATTTTATTTGTTCAGATTGAATTGTCATATTTTATTAATTCTGTGAAAATCTCTTGAAGAAGTAACATGTCAAGTTATCTGTCATAACTTTTGTATTTAATATAAATTTCATAACTATTAGGTTTCATCAAAAGTAAATTCAAAATTGTTTAAGTTAAAGTAAATAGTTTTTTAATCAGTCCTTAAGTGTCTTTTTGGTTTGAAAGTGATCCCATTAGACACATCTACCATTCAAGAGTCCTAAGACATACATACATACAATAACAATTTTTGCCATATAAGGGGCGGGCGGAGGCCTAGAAGGAGTGAGTACCTGGAATCCTACTTTTTGCCCTCACCGGAAACGAGACGTGATGGCGAACCACGTCGCCGCCAATTGGTAAATTACTTATTATTTATTTATTTATTGAAACTTTATTATAATCCTTAATTAAAAAATTAAAGATGGGCAGACTTTATTTTCTTTTGGCATTCTCTCCCAGTCAACCCGTGGCCGTGGAGAAACTTGTGAAGGGTGCAATATAAAAAAAACAAACACAAATAAAGGCTGTCCGTACCATAGTGGTGGCGGCTAAGGAGAATCTACCACCCCATCTCGTCCCGTGGGTATCGTAAAAGTCGACAGAGAGATATGAAAACCAGGAGATGGGCAGCAGCATCATCCTGGAACATCAAAATAAACAAACTGCGGTTGCCAACCCGCCTGCGAAGCGTGCAACTATGCAACTATGGCAAATCCCCCCAAAATGTACAAAACAATAACGGCCCCTAGTCTCCGGCGGCCCCGCTAGTCCTGGCTACGGTAGCGGTCATGGTAACGGCGGGGCAGGGGGTGCGAAGAATCTCCGGAGGAGGAGATCTTGTTACCGCCACCGACGACTGTACCTGGTACCAACATTTAACGCACGCACGCTGAGGACCGACGAGAAGATCTTGGAGCTGGAAGAGGAGGTGAGCACGTTACGCTGGGATATTATAGGACTATCTGAAGTCCGAAGAAAGGGGGAGGGTACGGAAATCTTTGAATCTGGTAACTTGTTCTACTACCGGGAGGGCTACCACCTGTCCCAAGGAGGTGTCGGATTTTTTGTCCACAAGTCTCTTATTAACAACTTTGTCAAGATCGGGTGTGTGTCGATTAGGGTTGCATACCTTATACTCAGAATAACCAAACGGTATTCGCTTAAGGTCATAGGTAGGTATACGCACCTACCTCGGCTTATCCTGATGATGAGGTGGAGGTAATGTATAAAGATATTTCAAGAGACATACATTCCTCCAAAACTCACTACACGGTGTTGATGGGAGACTTTAACGCAAAGCTCGGCATGAAAAAAGACGATGAGCTGGTAGTGGGGCAATTTGGAATAGGCCAACGGAACCAGAGGGGTTAACAGCTGGCCGACTTTATGGAGAAGTAGGGACTCTTTATGATGAACTCCTTGTTACTAAAGCGGCCCCACTGAAAGTGGCCCTGGATGAGCCCGGATGGTTCCACCAAAAATGAGATCGACTTCATCATGAGGACCGAACGACAGCTGTTCAATGATGTCTCTATGATTGCTAGGGTGAAAACCGGCAGTGATCACCGAATGGTCAGAGGCACATTGAACCTGAACGTGAAGCTGGAGAAGTCGCACCTGTGAAGTCCACGCTCCGTCCATCTCGTGCCCTTATCCAAAACCCCGAAAGCTTCCAGATCGAATTGCAAATCGCTTTCAGTACCTGGATGATTGCGTTACATGATGGACGATTTGAACGAGAGGCTCGTGGAAACTGTCCATGCGGTGGGAGCAAAGGTTTGCAAGACCCACCGAATAAAAAAGATCCAGAAACTCTCCGACCACACTCTAAATCTCATGGAGGCTAGGCGTGAAATGAGGCTGTAGTCCTCAACTGATGCCAGATCACCAAATGTATGCGGCGAGACCTACAATTCTTCAATACTGCTTGTATTGAGGAAGCGATAGAGCAAAACCAAGGCTCCAAGGTCTTTGCCAGGGATCTGTCTGCCGGAAAAAGCCAACTGACTAAGTTGAGGACCGATAGCGGTGGTGTCATTTCCGCTGGACCAGAGATTTTGAGTGAGATTCTATGGACAGCTCACATCTACACATCGTCGTTGGAGCCACACACACATAGTGTGAGTAACGACCCAAGAGCAAATCTCTATTCCGACGATATACCGGACGTCAGTCTGAGCGAGATTAGTATTACTCTCAAACAGCTCAAGAATGGCAAAGCGCCGGGCGAGGACGGAATTACAGCGGAGCTTCTGAAAGCGGGTGGAAAACCGGTACTTTTAGTCCTTCAGAAGCTATTTAATTTAAGCCGTCATTCACGGCGGCACTACGCCGGAAGCGTGGAGTAGAAGCATGGTTGTCCTGTTCTTCAAGAAGGGCGATAATGCCCTCTTGAAGAACTATAGACCGATATCGTTTCAGAGCAGCGTCTACTTGCTGTTTTCGAGTCATTACGAATCGTCTCGCAAGCAGACTTGACGTCTTCCAGCCTCCCGAACAAGCCGGATTCCGAAAAGGCTTTAGTACCATAGACCACATACATACCCTTCGCCGGACTGTACAAAAGACCGAACTGACTGTCGGTATATCGATGTGTTGGAGTGCTTGTATAGTGTATACCAATGCTACGATGGCTATCCGAGTACAGAACCGGAGTACGAAACCGATCCAATTGCAGAAAGGTGTAAGACAGGGTGATGTTATATCCCCGAAACTCTTCACCGCTGCATTGGAAGATGTCTTCAAGCTACTGGACTGGAAAGGATACAGTATCAACATCAATGGCGAATACATCATTCACCTTCGATTTGCCGACGACATAGTCATAATAGCAGAATCGCTGGAGGACCTTAGCGCTATGCTCAATGACCTCAATAGTGTCTCCCAACAGGTAGGTCTTAAGATGAACATGGACAAGACGAAGATCATGTCTAACGTCCATGTCACACCTATACCAGTTGTTGTTGGGAACACTACGATCGAAGTTGTCGACGAATATTTATACCTAGGACAGATTGTCCGACCAGGTAAGTCCAACTTCGACCATGAAGTCAATCGACGGATCCAACTCGGCTGGGCAGCGTTCGTATAAAATCCGTCACGATGTTATCCGCTCGGAGAGCCGATAACCGTTGGGGAAGAAAGGTTCTTGAGAGGCAACCTCGTACCGGCAAAGGCAGTGTAGGGCGACCCCCTACTAGATGGAGCGACGACATGCACGGTCTTGCGGGAAGTCGATGGATGCAGGTGGCTCAGGACCGTGTTTTGTGGCAATCTATGGGGGAGGCCTATGTTCAACAGTGGACTGTAATAGGCTGAAATGATGATGATGATGATGATGTACCATGGCTTAGTCGCCTATGACGACGCCTCGATAGGAAAGAGGTAGTTGCTATTCTACCTCTGCCGGACACCTATCGGCATTTTAATACATCACTACACAGTAGAATAGTGGCAACATCCCCACCTTCTACCACAATTACCACAAATAGTTTATGTGTGAACAAGTTTCTTGCACTAATTTATCAATTTCAATACTTTTTTTATTGTAGAAAGTGACGAAACAAGCAAAACGTTCACCTGATGGTAAGTGCAACGTCCGCCCACAGCAAATGCTGTGTCACCAGAATATTTCTGCGTAACACCACACTGCGCCCGTCACCTTGAGACGTCAGTTCTTAAGTCTCAAATTCCCAGTAATTACGCTAGCTCACAGTGCCCTTCAAACCGAAACACAGTAATGCTTGCACACTACTGCTTCACAGCGGAATAACCGGCCCTGGCGTGGTACCTACCCAGACGGATTCCTGCATAGGAATCCTACCACCAGTAAAACTTATTAACTACTTCTTTCTTCTGCAATAGTGTGATCGGTCTTTGTCCTTAACTTAGTTGAACCACTTTTTCTGTAAGCTACCACTGCTCAGGTGACTTACTGTTTTTATTAGCTTTAGAAATACTTATGAATCTGATTAGAAATCCTCCGGCAGAAAAGAAAAGCACTTTCCTACCGAGGTGTCGTAAGAAGCGACTAAAGTATTGTAGGGACAGCCTTTATTCATGCAGAATAACACCATAATATACAATGCTGTCACTATACTGCTCGTGAGAACGCAATGAGGAGTAAGATTTTGTTACTCCTACCAAAATGGCGGCGATGTCGCGTCTCCCTTACATGGGAAAAAACGTGACTATATGTATGTGTAAAAATTTCCGAATTTTGTATTTTGTAGTTTACTTAAACTAACACTTTTAAACGCTTAATTTTAAATGGAAGGAGGAATAAAAAACCCAAGGGCGTAGATAACTTGACGAACGGAATGAATTATCTCAATGTTCTACTTGTTATTCCAGAAAGCCTAGCTAACGGGCATGTAAAAAAATAAACAGATTTATGGTTCTCAGCCTATATTTTCGATAAATTACTTTTCCCTGCTTATTCTAAAATATTAATAATTTTCTTTTGTATGAGGACATATAAAAATAGTAAAAGTTGAAACAGTGGGTATAAACTTACCATGTGGTTATACATTACAGTTTAAATTTTCACTGGTGATAGGATTCGGAAGGAATCTGTCTATGTAGGTACCACCCCAGAGCCAGTTATTCTGCCGTGAAGCAGTTCTGTGCAAAAAATTCAGTGTTTCAGTTTGAAGGGTACTGAGAGCTAGCGTAATCACTGGGCATATGCCACTTAAGAAATGATGTCTCATATGCCCAGTGATTACGCAGTGTGGTTTGGTGTCACACAGAAATTTTCTGAGTGATACATTATTATGGGCAGATGATGCACTTACCATCAGGTGAATATTTTGCGACACTTCATCCAATAAAAAAAAATAATCAACGAACTGAGCTACATCATATATAAATGCTTTAAGAAAAAAAATCGAGAGACAAATATTCAAATATATTCGTAGCGTCAGCCGCAGTGGGATAATCTGAGAAATTACATTAGTTACGTTGTACTTTTATCCCATTACGAGTACGTCTAGGTCAATCATTGATTATTGACCGATAGAAATTGTTCTACCAGATGATAAAATCTACAATTTGCGTTAGGGATTAGATTTCGAAAGAGGGTTTGACAAGTTTCTTTTGTTATCTGAAATAGGAATTACGAATTTCCATCTAAATTTCGTTTCCTTTAATTTCATGGTTTTACTCATTCGAGGGAATATTGTGAAATAGGAAAAGAATATTAGAATTTAAACTATTTTTTTTTTCAGACTACATTTATAATGTTCATTAATTTTATTGTATGGGCTACCGTGTAAATCGGAGAACTCGTCAGTTGCCTGAAATGCGGTTCGTCAAAGTCGATATTTTATACAAAATAGAAATTGTTGTTCTTACAGCATTAATGTATTGTCTTGTGTCACTACCTATGCATATGATTCTTCCCTAGATCCTTTGACATTTCCTATACGGTTAGATTTGATTATGTACACGTATACGGGATTTAGAAAAGGAGTGAGTGTGTCTGTATGCACTAATTAATAAAGCCTACGCAGATGAGTGTTGTGGCTGTTAATCTAAATATTTCACTGTGGTCAAAACGCGATCATGATAACGAGCTTGGTGATCTATTGCTGGTAGAAGTATTTCGAGAAGGGAGGATTTAACGTCATCTCCAAGCTTGGCAGACAAATCAGCGATAGCAGTACCTCACGCTCCTCACCTTAGCCGCTTCGGTCCGTCACCGGTATGGCATTATTCGGGATGGTTATTCCACCATCCTCAATAGTGTCTCCCAACGTGTTGGTTTTAAGATGAACATGGACAAGACGAAGATCATGTCTAACGTCCATGTTATAACATACCGGTTCTTGTTGGGAACACTACGTTCGAAGTTGTTGACGAATATTTATACCTAGAACAGATTTTCCGACTAGGTAAGTTAAACTTCGACCAAGAGGTCAATCGACGGATCCAACTCGGCTAGACTGCGTTCGGGAAACTGCATCGCATCTTCTACAAACCCAAAGCTTACAACCAGTGCGTGTTGCCCGTAATGGCATACGGAACAAAGACGTGGTCCTTCACAGCAGGCCGCATGGGGAAGCTCAGATTCGCTCAGCGAGCTATGGAAACGAGGCTTGGAGTTTCTCTGCGTGATAAAATCCTTAACGTAAATATAACCAACATAGCCCTAAGGATTGGTAAGCTGAAGTGGCAATGGGCCGGCCTTATAGCTCGTAGAACCGATAACCGTTGGGAAGAAAGGTTTTGAAGAAAGGTTATAGGAGTGGCAACCTCGTACCGGCAAACTCTACAGTGTAGGGCGCCCCCCGCTAGATGGAGCGACGACGTGCACGGTTTTGCGGGAAGTCGTTGGATGCAGGTGGCTTAGGGCCGTGTTTTGTGGCAATCTATGCGGGAGGTCTATATTCAAAAGAGGACTAAGATAGGCTGAAATGATGATTGCACAGTAAAATAAAATAAAACATCAATATGACGAGGTGAATAATGCTTTTTTCAAAAATAGTACATTGGTTTAACATCAATAACTTGCTGTTAAATGGCAAATAAAATTAAACGTATTTTATTCACAACACCAAACGTTAAGCGAATTGACGCTAATGATCTTGTAAATTGTCTCGTGGATACCACTTTCTTGACAGAACTCTTGGGGCAATTTATTAATGCGGCCCCCATATATCTAAAGCAAAAACACAGGGAAATTACTTTATTTTAATTATTTCTACTGAATAATGTCGTATGGTGTTTGCTGTGGGGACTCCTTTAACACCTAATGTGCCTAAATGACAGATTTTTCATACGCAGTCACTTCTCGGCGAAAAGACATTACTAAGCGTATTAATTTCTCAAATGTAGCTTCTTTGAACGCGAAATACATACATACATTATTTGTAAGCTTCTTTTCATTAATTATTTCTGTCAGTAATTACATGATATCTGTACTTGTAGTACAGTTCTTTCAACAGTAGTGATTATAAGAGCAAAACTATACTCGTATAACAGTTTTGCCTCTTAATGCTCAGAAGTTCGCCGTTGGTTCAAAGCAAATGTGATAGAGGAGAAAGTATAAAACAGTCGAAGTTGTTCACATTAAAACCACTAATATAACTAACCCTCACCATGGCGCGCCTTTGGTGGTTCTCACGATTAGAAATGGGTATTGGTGGTTTAATGGTCATCCATTCTTCTCCATTGAAGTAACTGTCCGAGCCGATGCCGGTCTTCTCGGGCACCCTAGTTACTCTCGCGCATAAGATGACGGTCCAAGCCGAGGTCCCCTCTCGGGGGACTTACGCTGGTGGATGACCAAAATAAATAGACCAAGATATGCATTTCGTGCGCCGACGCTGCGAGCGGACATTTTAGTAGCTGCACTGCGCAATTTAAATGCTCATTTATACCTAAGAAGGTTACCTAAATTTAGCGTGAACCTAACGGCCTAAATAAGTAAAACAGTTTTTCATGATAGTCACTAGTACAGTACTCAGAATTAAAATAGAGAATAGATATAATCTGAGGCAACACTTAATAATAAAATTATGAAAGTATTGCCTCAGATTTAGATTCTAAACGAAGACCTTCTTCGTCTAAAATCGAAATCTGAGCCAATACTTACATACAAATTTCACAACTAAACAATTGCATCCGTTACAAGTTGAAACCAATGTTTAACACATTTGCGAATCCTTAATGGGTGAGCTTTGAAACTACCAGAACTTATAGCTGTTAGCTCATCAACAATAACAGGTGGTGGTGCATTTTTTTATTTTTATTGTATAAAGTGACGAAACGAGCAACACGTTCACCTGATGGTAAGTGCAACGTCCACCACACTGCACCCGTCACCCTGAGATATCAGTTCTTAAGTCTCAAATGCCCAGTGATTACGCTAGCTCACAGTGCCCTTCAAACCGAAACACAGTAATGTTTGCACACTACTGCTTCACGGCAGAATAACTGGCCCTGGGGTGGTACCTACCTAGACAGATTCCTGCATAGGAATCCTACCACCAGTAAATGTGGAAAGTAGCGAGCTGATGATATTTTAATTTGTCAGAAGAGATATTTTCGTTATTCTTTATATTGCTCGTTGTTGTGTGCGATCGTGGGTCACTTAATAGCCATAACGAAGGAGCGACTGTTAAAGTAAAAATTATTCTGTGTTTTCAGGTATGTTACTTACTCTAAAGCTATGATAATGATGCAGTATATTAATAGGCGACCCCGTGCCCTAGTGGTCTGGGTACCGAACTTCCACGGTTCGGTTTCGAATGCCACCTGAAACATAAATACAATCACGCCTTTTCCAACACAAGGGGTAGGCGGAGATCAGACCCGTAGCCCACTTTTCGTCCCTTTTTTTTGGAACTCGAGACGTGACGGACAAACCGCGACGCTGCCATTTTGTTACAAGTCGAAAAATCTTACGCCCCATTGCGTTCCCACGAGCAGTAAAGTGGCATATTCTAGTATTATTCTGCAGGAATAAAGGCTGTCCGTACAATACCTTAGTCATCTCATACGACACATGGATAGGAAAGAGATGGATGCTATTCTACCAGGACCAGTGTTACTTCGTGCATGTAGGTTAGGACGAGTGAGTGCTCCAGTGTTATCGCGTACAGTTGTGGAATTATAATATCAGCGCTGTTGGCAGTATTCGAAAGTTGGTGATTGAAAATCGGCAAGGAAGACTTCATCATCATCATAATATCACCATTCCTTATTATTCTGGAAAACACGGTTCAATACCTCCCAAAACATTAAGTTAATGGGGAAAACTTCCGAAGCTTAATACTTTCATACGTTATCATCATTATGAACCTGCGCTCATTTACTGTTAGTACGGTATACCAATCGGCAGTTAAATTGCTCAGGTTCAGTTAACATAGTGGCTAATGGGTTCGTTTCGAGTATTGTAATGGTGGACTGCATCTAGTGGTGGTTCTCGGTTGCGATGGGACGTGGGTTTTTCTTGAACGTAGCCTTCGGGCTTATGCTTTTTATGAAGTTAACTTTCTTTCCTTTATTACAATTACTGCCAACTGTGTATGTATACCACCGAGGTGATCACCGAGGAACGAGCGCGGTGTGGTGCCACACAGAAATGTACTGCCACATATACGGTACTTACAAGAAAAATACCATTTTTAAATTTTTTGTCTGTCTGTCTATGTTTTTGTTCCGGCTAATCTCCGAAACGGCTGGACCGATTTTGACGGGATTTTCACTGACAGATAGCTGATACTATAGCGGGTAACTTAACCTACTTTTATTTTAGATAAATAATTAGGGTTCCGCGCAACAAAATCCGAAAGGGAAGTGTTTATTAGAATTAAGGTTTACTTTTCACTAATTGGAATTTTCTGAATAAAAGACGTGTTAACTGTATGAGGTTTTAATCTGCACTACTTTTAAATGACAAGGGTGTTGACCTTCAATACAAGCGGACTGTATTTTTTTTTTAACAATTGGACATTCCGCCCACCAAAGGACGCAGTCCTTTAATATAAATATGAAATAATACTTATAGTTATATAATTAATACTTATTAACAAAGTAACTTTCACTAAAAGAACATAGCCAGGTAAATATTATATAGGCAGGGATACTGTACGATAAGCAGTCACTGTAAAATAATTAAAGTTACTATAAAGTACAAGAAGTTTAATGTTTACAATTATAAAAATAAATCCTTACTACATTACACATATTCATATTGCTTCACCTAATGTTGGTTTAATATACATTTTAATCTTAATGATTTTAGCATAATATGAAATTAAAGGCTATTCATGACGCAAGTATAGTTAATAATTTTTTAGCAATTTTTTTAAGTTTGTAATTAAATAATTTTCATAGCATATTCGGAAGTTATACACATAGATTAAGTATGTTTTGTTAAAATACATATTTTACTTACAGATCGTTTATATACACCATTCTTACATTTGATCGATACAACACGAGTAATATTGTCGGGGCCAACATGTTTTTGTATTATTTTACCTAATAGCCACTTACTAGGTGGAATGTTATCTTCTCTTAAAATGACTATGTCATCGATTTCTGGTTCAGCATGAATGGTATTCCATTTATATCTTTGATTAAGACTTACGAGGTATTCTTTATGCCATCTGTTCCAAAAATCGTTGACCATTTTTTGAGTCAGCCTCCATCTTTCTAAACTAGTAATTTGACATTTTGTATAATCTTCATCAGCCAAGTTCAACAAGGGTTCACCGATCAGAAAGTGACCCGGTGTCAGTGGAAGGGGATCGTTAGGATCATCACTTAGCACCGTGATAGGTCGGGAATTTAAGCAGGCTTCCACCTGGGCTAATACTGTAGCTAGTTCCTCGTAAGTGAGTAAAGTATCCCCAATTACCCTTTTAAGATGTGTTTTCGCACTGCGCACTGGGGTGCGCAGTGCCTCCCACAAACCCCCGAAGTTAGGCGCTTGAGGTGGAATAAAATGCCATGTAGTACGCTCTAAGGTTAACAACTCCGCTGCATCACCAGGAACCGAAGATTTTGCACTGTTAAACATATCTCTGAGCTGTTTGTCTGCTCCCACAAAGTTAGTGCCATTGTCACTGTAAAGCTCTCGGCAATGGCCTCGTCTTGCCGTAAATCGCCTAAAGGCTGCGATAAATCCCTTCGCAGTCATATCTGTGACGGCCTCCAGATGTATAGCACGTGTTACCATGCAGACAAATAGGCAAATATATCCCTTATAGGATTTCGCTCCTCTGCCTGGTGAGAATTTAATATTAATAGGCCCAGCATAGTCCACTCCTGCTGATTTAAAGGGTCGGTCGGGTTTTAATCGCACGGCTGGTAACTGGCCAATTAATTGTGTTGTGTTCTTTTTTGAATATCTAATGCAAATTACACATTCTCGATAAATCTTTTTTGTATAGTCCTTAGCTCGCAAAATCCAGTACTTTGAGCGCAGATAATTTAACATTATTTGTGGTCCACCATGCATTGTTTTCTGATGAGCATCTATAATTATTAATGTACTAAGATGATTCTTAGCAGGTAAAATTATAGGATGCCTAGTATCAAAGTCCGTTTTCGATTGCTGAATACGGCCACCAACTCTGAGATTCCCCTTCTCATCAAGAATAGGACAAATATTGCGGAGCTTACTCCTTTTCGGAACACAGCCTTGAGATGTTAACTGTTGTATTTCTAGCTTAAATTCAATGTTTTGAACTTGTCTAATACAGTGCTCTAAAGTTTCATTCATTTCCTCAGTGGTAATAAATTTAGTAAAATATTTCTCTTTCTTTTTTGGTAGTTTTAAATTTAGCCACCTTCTACAATATGAAATAATTCTCAATAATTTAGGCAAGGTAGAAAACTTAGTCCAAATCAGTTCTTCTTGAATATTTAATACAGCAGTTAAAGATCTTGCTCTTTCCTCTTCCTGTGTTTCTTCAATGTAAGTAGTGCTCGAGTTTATGTGTTGAGCAGAGAGCCAAACTGGTCCACTCCACCATAATGTGGTTTTTAACAAATCTGAAGCCAGTATACCTCTCGAGGCATAGTCGGCTGGGTTCATGTCTGTAGTAACATGTCCCCATTGCTCGTAATCTAGTATGTTTAATATATCTGCAACCCGGTTGCTTACGAATGTGTTCCACCGACTGGGCCCACTTTTGAGCCAAGCAAGGACTATGGTTGAATCTGTCCATGCGTGTAAATTTGCCTTAGGTATGCCCATTACTTGAGATGTCTCTGAAATTAGTTTAGCCGCTAGAACTGCACCACATAGTTCTAGTCTCGGGATCGAAACTTGTTTTATAATAGGAGCTATTTTTGTTTTGGCAGATATTAGATTTACATGCACTTGTTGGTCCTCAATGATTCGAATGTACACTGCTGCTCCATATGCTGTCTGCGAAGCGTCTGCAAAGACATGCAATTCTATTTTAGATTTAGAAGAACCATGCAACCACCTCGGTATGCTAACACTTCTGATGTGAATCAAGTCCTTTCGGTATTGTAACCATTCTGTTTGTAAGTCACCTCTAACAGTGTCATCCCACTCTAGCCCTGTCCTCCATAATTTCTGCATGTTATCATCTTTGCGATGACTACTACAGGGGCGATCAATCCCAAAGGGTCATAAAGTTTGGCTATCTCTGAAAGTATATGTCGTTTGGTAATCTGTTGCTTTGATACTGGTAAGTTTAGAGTATATTCAAACTTATCTTTTTCTCGATTCCAACTCACTCCTAGTACCTTCACCAGGCTGTTGACATTAAGAGGGAGATCGTGATCGTCGCGTTTATTTCTGCCGATATATTTAAGGAAATTTTGATTGTTACTGCTCCATTTTTGGAGCTCGAATCCGCCTTGGTTCATTAATTTATTCATGTCATTGTAAATATTCTTAGCTTCGTCTTCTGTCTCACATCCCGATAACAAATCATCCATGTAGAAATCGTTTTTAGTTAATTTTGAAGCAACTGGATACTTAGATTCTTCATCATCAGCGAGCCTATGCAACGTTTTTACAGCCAGATACGGTGCACAGGCTGTCCCGAATGTCAATCTCAAATGTTTAAAATGTTTTATTGGTTCATTTGGTTCAGATCTCCATAATATCCTTTGGTAGTCAGTATCTTCGTCTGCCACACGTACCATTCTATACATTTTAATGATATCTGCGGTAATGCAAATTTTATGAGTTCTCCATCTCATTAATATGTGACGAAGGTCCTGTTGTAGCTTAGGACCTACAAGAAGATTATCATTAAGAGAAACGTTATTTGCACCCTTACATGACGCATCGAAAACAACTCGAAGTTTCGTAGTATCTTTATCTTCTCTCAACACGGCATGGTGAGGAAGATAAACTGCTTTAGTATTGTTAATTTCTGCCAGAGGAACCTGCACCATATGATTTAAATTTAAATATTCGTTCATAACCTTATGGTATTCCTCGCGAAGGTTAGGGTTTCTTGTTAACCTTTTCTCTAAAAACTCCAACCGTCTAGCAGCTATCTCCATCAATCCACCATATTGACACTCTGGGTCTTCGTTTTTTAAAAGGTAGTCGTACTATAAATCTTCCCTCATCGTCTCTAACTGTCGTAGAATTGTATAACTCTTCGCATCTTTCTTCGACCTTTGACAATCTCTTTTTTATACAGTTTGGCTCGTTTTCTAATTCCCAAAATAGCTTAAGGATCTCATCTTCTTTAACTTGTATATACAAGCTTGTGACATTTTTCTCTGCTGAGGTAGATTCTCGTGACATCCTTCCTGACAACACCCAACCAAGGATTGTATTCTGGGCTAATAAATTGCTGTTAGGATGTTTAATAATGCCGTCTAAAAGAACGTCGCTGTATACCTCAGCTCCAAGAAGAACATCTATTCTTCCTGGTGTAGTAAATTCGGGGTCGGCTAAGTCTAATTTCTCCAGCTCTGACCACCTCGGAGCAGTAAGGTTAGTGGTGGGTAGCAGTGTTGTTAGTGAACGTAATACATATGCATTAACTAGAATAGATTTTTTATGATTGTAGTGAGATTTCACGCAGAGTGAAACCATGTGTCTTATTCGAGTTTGCCCCTCTCCTACACCTGACACCCAACCACTCACTGGTTGACGTTTAAGCTTAAGTAGCTGAACTGTCGCCTCTGTTATAAATGATGCTTGTGAACCCTGGTCTAATAAGGCTCTGATAACACGTGTGCAACCATTCCTACTATCCACTAACACCTTAGCGGTAGCTAGCAATACACTATTTGTTTGTTTACAAGAAAAGTTAGATACAATATTACACACATCTTGCGACAAAGGGTAAGACTTACCTTTTGATATCTCGCTCACTGTACCTGTAGTTGTAGTTTCACCCTCGTTTGGTCTCTCCGTGTTATGCTCTCTCTCGAAGTGTAGTAGTGAGTGATGTCGTCTTCCGCATCTTCTACAGCAAGCTGACTGTCTACAACGGATCACCGTATGCGATGGCGCAAGACAATTAAAACACAATTTACTCTTTTGAACAAAATCTTGCCTCTCTTTGGTAGACATCTCAACGAATTTTTTGCAGTAATACACATAATGGTCACCACTGCACAGTGTACACTTGATATCGTGCTTTTTTCTTTCGTCCTTGTTAACATTCGAATGAAAAGTTTTAGGTCTAGCTATAGGTTTAGGTTGTGCCAGTTTTATTTTATTACTCTCTATCATTTCTAAAGATCTATCCCTTGTCACCAGAAAATCTTTCAATTCCGACCAAGTAGGTAGGTCACAACTGTGCATGCTAAGTTGTTGTTCCCACTGCTTCATAGTTTCCGAATCCAATTTTGAGACAACTAAGTAGTTAATGATCATATCCCATGTATCAGTATTCACATCCATATTTTTCAAAGCTTTTAGACAGGTTGAAGTGGTATCTACCAGTTGTTTAATTAAACTCGCTGACTCCATGTGAATAGTTTTTTGTGTAAATAAAATCCTCAGCATAGCGTTACAATTAAACCTCTTGTTATTGTAACGTTTCACTAATTGATTCCACGCCTCATCGTAGTTTGCATCCGTAATAGAAAAATTGCGTAACATTACTTCTGGTTCTCCTGATAAATTGTTTTTTAGATAATGTAACTTTTGTACCGGTGATAAATATTTATTATTGTGAATAAGAGAACAAAATAAGTCATAAAATGTTTGCCACTCCTCATATTTGCCGCTGAAGGTAGGTATCTGTATCGTAGGTAATTTAATTTCGTTATTTATTGACTTCTGCACATCGCCTATAGGCGTTGAAGCTTGAAGATATGCAGAGGATTGGATATTCAAGGATTCTAAAAATTCTAAAAAAGGCTGAAGAGCTTCCTTCAAATTTGATCTGTATTGTATATACAATTCTTCAAATACTTCATAAGTACTATCTTCAAAATAGGAGTCTTCCCTATCTTCGTCCTTAGTAAGCTTTAAAATTATACTTTTGTGCCCTTCTTTAAAGTCCTTCCAAAGCTGTTCCAATATTTCTAGCCTCGTTTCTAAATAAGTTCTTTTTATTCTCTCCTTAGGTGATTTTTTTATAATTCTTTTCTGCGTTCTTTAAGTTCTCTAATAGTTCATTTTGGTAAATAAGAATATCCTCCATCGTAATATATGCTCAGTACTTGAATAAAACAATAAATCAGATGATTAAATAAATGTTTCGTTAATAGTGGGTAGAATGTTTTAGTTGTTCTTCTCGCGTTATAAACTCGTTATAAACCGATCACTCATATATTTTACTAAAACAACACTGTATTATAATCTCACTCAATAAGTATTATTATATCGTTTTTTACAATTGTTTTAAAGTTCATAAAACTGTTCAAATATTTGTTAAATAGGTCACTAAATGTACTCAGCAATGCGAGATGCAGGTGTTCATTTCGCGATCTCACTGGCTCCGTCGGCAAACTGTATCCGGCTCGAATTAGGACCATATGTTTATTAGAATTAAGGTTTACTTTTCACTAATTGGAATTTTCTGAATAAAAGACGTGTTAACTGTATGAGGTTTTAATCTGCACTACTTTTAAATGACAAGGGTGTTGACCTTCAATACAAGCGGACTGTATTTTTTTTTTTAACAATTGGACAGGAAGTATAAATGTATATCATCGATCGGGGTTTGTTTCCTTCCGCTGGTGAAACCGCATGGCACAGCTAGAGTATCAATGTGTACGTAGTTGCGTTTTATTTACCGTTTGCTCTCATTTAAATCTCAGTAATGAATTTTTTAAACCTTTGTGTCTACATAAATTACGAGTTTGGGAACCACGTTTCCTTCGTGTACACGTAATATTGGACTCTTAAACCCCGACATCTTTACTATGTCACTGCTATATAAGCAGTGACATATACATACATACAAACATACATAAGATCACGACTGTATCCCGTAAGGGGTAGTCAGAGACTGGGCACTCGCTGCAAAAGTAGATGACTGCCACAATCCACGTTTCACCCAAACAATATTATGCACTTGGTGTGATAGGTGGTGAGCCCATCGCCACCATGCGCTGTTGGGTGCACAGTGCAATTTTATTCCTTACTCGCCTTTTACGAGAACCAATTGGATGAGATAGAGTGGTAGTATTCTTTTATCGAGCCGCCACCACACGACTCTAGTACGACTAAGTAAGTAGTAGCCTTTATTGGAATTTTTACGAACAAACCATTTGAAACGGTCCATATTCAAATAAAGGGCTAATAAATTATCGTTAAGTCATATAGGTATGCCCTAACGAGGTAACTTTCTCTTTTAAGGTTTAAAGTAGCTTTCTTTTTGTTGACCTTAACGGCACCAGACAACTTAGAATAGCAGATTCTCTAAATACGTAAATACAGTTACGCCTCCTCCCCATTAGGGTAGGCAGAGACTAAATCCGTGACTGTAGCTGTAGAAGCAAAACGTGACGAGTGCGCATCTAAATTGTTGCATGGATGAAAGAAAATTGACAAAATAGATTTACGAGGCGAATGTGAATGGTCAAACCGTAAGTATTGCTGTAGGCAAACGAAATACGATCAGATCAAAAATGTTTTAAGGACAGGCAGCGTCAAAAGACCTCCACGAGCTTGTATGATAACACTCATGAAAGTAGAAGAAGCGAAAGATGTGTCAGGATTATAACAAGTGAAAAGATGAGGTATCTGCCTAGCCCAACGGGAAAGAGGCGGGACTGTATGTATAATATATAGAAGAATATTTACAAAATAAAAAAGAATCTCAAAATAATCATCACAGTAAAAGTACTGGCGCGTGTAGAAAATGAAAATCGAGTAAGTTTATAGTAAAAATAATTTTATTTAAACTGCAAAACTGGCATCAACATTACACTTTATATCTAAATCAGTAAACAGTTTAAAATATGACAGTACGTAACTGAAATATATATCTGGTCATAAATTCTCGAGCTCGGATCAATCATAGCAGAGTCATTGAAATTGAATTTACTGCATGCGAAGAATCAATTTTCTATTCCACTGTGTAGAAGTTGTCATAAACTCTCCTCTTATTGGAGTTGTAATAAACTTTAACTGTTTAACAACTACGTGTGTTCTCTCAATAAGAACGCGAGGACGGGTTTTTATGTTATTGCTATTGTATAACAAAAGAGGCCAGACATACTTGACCTACTTGCCTTTTCCGGCTAACACGGTAGCGTACCGGAGTGGCTACTGCTGTCTCCTCCTGCTACTCCCGAGATATCTTTTGGGGTTAATTAACATTATATAGTGTCGAGTTAATTATTATTACATATTTTTTTTATTG
Organism: Luehdorfia chinensis; assembly: GCA_019845155.1. Taxonomy (NCBI): domain Eukaryota; kingdom Metazoa; phylum Arthropoda; class Insecta; order Lepidoptera; family Papilionidae; genus Luehdorfia; species Luehdorfia chinensis. The sequence continues at coordinate 217,169 of JAHVAK010000056.1, read as the reverse complement.
GATAAGGTGACGAAACAAGCGAAAAGTTCACCTGATGGGAAGTGCAACGTCTGCCCATAACAAATACTGTATCGCCCAGAAAATTCTCATATGCCCAGTGATTACGCCAGCTCGCAGTGCCCTTCAAACCGAAACACAGTAATGTTTGCACACCACTGCTTCACGACAGAATAACAGGCCCTGGGGTGGTTCCTACATAGACGGATTTCTGCATAGGAATCCTACCACCAGTAAATTATTTAAATTGAAAGCAATAAGATCGTTATTAATAATTCATGAGATAATAAAAGTATATTTTACATCAATTGAGAAACACATTGTTTTGAGTGTTGACAGTGGAGCGGAAATAACGGCACCATATTGCAAAGATAGTAGTTTGGCGCCTTTATAAGAGGTCATTCGGTGAGATTGTCATCTGTGCTTGTCGTGAAAATAAGTTTAACTGTAAATTGGTGTTTAGTTGCAAATTATATATAAGTGATTGTGTGTGGATAAATAAACTGTAATTGGAATTTACGTATTTTGTTTCTTGACTGACCCCCAACATATCCTAAACCTCATAGTTTCCTTCCCAACTTCCCATTCTCTACCCCAAGTCCCTTTCCTACCTAATCCTTGTCCCTTCCTCTCCGCCAAGCCAGTTGTTAGCAACATTATTTTTATTTAAAACAACAATTTGTATCAGTTTCGTATTGCTTCATTTTATTTTTATAACATAAGACGTTACAGTTCCCCTTTATATGTGGCTGAAAACGTTTCCACGTAACTCGCGACAGTAACATGCCTAAGCTTTAATCTCTACATCAAATACAATTTGGCTAGTCGCTATTTCTTTTTGCAAACATAAATGTAAATGTTAATATTCCCAATAGTTCAGATCTCACGAAATACGCCCTGCGGAAACGCAAGCATTAAACTGTTAGAACTTAATGAAATTATAAACTGTGCAAGTGAATGCGCAAACAATGACTAAAAGTGGTATTACTTGTAAGAGAACCGCAGATATAAGGGGTTTGTCTGTAGAAATCACTACGTCTATTATAGATATAATTGCACCTCAATTCGCCATAATTTTATTTCTAATATTGAATTTGGTGTGTCTCCTGATTTGGTAAACGTAGTAAAATCATTCCTTTATTTAAATTTGGTAGTACATCGGACTCCGTTAACTTTAGACCTATTTCCGTACTAATGGGAGATCAAGTAAAATTTTTGAAAAAATTATTCCTAATCAAATGTTAAAACATTTTGATTTACATACATTTGTTCACAATAACCAATTTCGTCTTACAAGGGCTCGTTCTACGACTATTTGAGAATATATTCGATGACTGGGAGAATTCGCAGGATACTTTGTATGTTTTCTGTGATCTTTCCAAGGCCTTCGATTGCGTTCACCATGAAACACTAATCAGGAAACTACATCACTACGGTATAAGTAATCCTGCACTTCCAACTTAATTTTGGAACAATAGAACGCAGAAAATAGTACGAGATCTTCCGGGTCAGAGTGCCTATTGATGTCCCGCAGGGTTCGATTCTCAGCCCATTTCTATACCTTATTTATATTAATGACTTACTTTACGGTACGGGCCACCCATGAAATAGTATTGTTTGCTGACGATGCATCTTTGATTTCAAAAATAAAACGCCAACTTTTATTATATGACGAGGTGAATAATGCTATTTCAAAACTAGTATATTGGTTTAACGTTAACAATTTGCTTTTTGATGGCTTTAAAAAAATGTAGTAAATTCACAACACCAAATTGTGTTATAAATGAATTTAGCCTTGTGGATATCACTGTTTTTCAAGGAATAACTTTTGACGCGAAACTTCAATGGAGCCCTTATATATCTAAACTTCCGCCCGCATGGCGTAGTGGTTAGCGTACCTGATTTGGGTGACCTCTGTTCCTTTCCGGTTCGACTCCTAGGCGGAGGCAAAATTTTGTAAATTGTTGCTTTTCGGGTCTGGTTGTATTGTGCATGTTAAATTTAAATGTCTGTGAAATGCTTCTACGATACAGGAGAAAATCCTACAGTCGACTTAGCTTGTAGCTTATGCTGTTATAAAAATTAGAAAGTAATTAACTAATATTGAAACAGATTGGTTATTTTAAAGATTTTTATAGCAAATTATCTAATGGTATTTTGCTATGGGGAAATACGACTGGCATAGAAGTAATTATTATTTTATTGTATTTTAACTATTTATAATATTGGCTCTAAAGTATCTATTATAGATTAATTTAAACAAATGAATATCTTAACCTTGGTTCTCAATATATATGTGAAAATGTTTTGTATCTCAACGACAAGACATAAAATAGTTTACTAAAAAAGTGCACAGTTTTCAATCAAAAGGTAATTTTTTTTAAACAATGACTTTATAAAATGGTTTATTATAATATTAAAGAAAGAAAGAAAGAAAGAAAGAAAAATCATTTATTTGCTTGAAGCAGACGTACACAAAAGTAATACATAATAAAAAAAATTAAAATAGCAGTACAAAAAATAAAAAAGAGAGAGAACTTAAAACACAAATAATACTAAAAATAAAAGTATGGAAATTGTACGCCGTACTCCTAGCAAACGAGGTTGACAACTCAGCATACACTGCGGCGGAAGCGAATTCCGTCACAGCACTGATTTTCAGTGTCAACCCCCATTTGCACTCCGATGTCATTTAAAGAAAATAAATAAAATAATATGAAATAGATAAATAATTACAATATTATGGTAATAATATATAAAACTCAGAATCTTATATCGTGCAAGCAAAACGTAGCAATCAATTTAAATTCTAATAGATGTACTAATCGATGTCTTTATATATATAGTTTGTTGCATCTTTATAACAAAGGATTGCAATTATTAAGAAATGTACTCAATAAAATAGACTTGGGGATGTGTTTCCTTGAAATAAAGAATATAACGAGCAGAAAGAAGCAGTATTTTTTAGCAAAGACGACCCATCACTTCACATATCGAAGGTATGTAACATAAACCAAAACATTTTACAAGCACCGCAGTGCCAATTAAAAAGAGATAAAATAACTATTACAACAATATTTATATTTATATTTAACCGTGGCTTAAAATAATCAATCAAAATAATAAATAAAGAAATTTGTTGCAGGTTTTAAATTCTTTTAAGAACTGTAGTAAGAGGCAGCACGGCAATTAGCTCAGTAATGAGTGGACTTGTCATAGAAAATTACAGGTCAACCAATGTCGAATCACACGCAGGCCGCCCTCAATTCTTCAAATCCCCATCTCACTCAGGGGCCATACCATTTAGGTATGTACACAACTAGATGAACTTAATTAATTTATGATATTTTTTGTATAAATATAAATAATACATGGATGATAAAAGCACTGGGAATGAGGTGATCGCTGCCAAGCTATTTCTATATTTTTATAGTAAAAATTACTAAGAATATAATATTGCATGCTAGGTTTCTTATTATACCAGGACGGACAATTAACGAACCAGTGTAGCTTAAATAAATGACGTTCAATATGTATCATGTAAATAATCTGGATTTAATAAAAATTATTCTATTATAGTCTCTATTCTATTCTATTAACTATTTAAATAGTTTGCTTCATCACCCATTTTTTTTCCCTCTTCGTAACTTTGCAAAGTTTACATGTGCTTTATTCTGAAAACGGCAAGGCGACGACTAAAAAGTCCCTGTGTGTTTGCGCAGCGCGGCACGGTCATATTTTGTGTACAGTTTAAACAATTTTGTCATCAATCGCAAGATCGAATAGACTTATTTAAAAATTAAAGAATAAGTACAGTATCAGCTAATTGTCCAACTACGGGGCAGAGGCCTTTTTAATTTTTAAGGAGAATTTGAAGTCTGTTAGAACCCACCACTCCGCACCCGTGCAGTTTGATGGGTTACTGGTTGTATGATGCAGGAATCCGTCTAGGCAGGTACCACTCCACCCAGTTATTCTGCCGTGAAGCAGTATTGTGCAAACATTAGGGCAGACCGGGGATGGTTGACCACGTTTTTGGTTATCAATTTTAAAAAAAAAACTGTTGTTTGGTGTTAATGACAAATATTGTAAACTGTACCAAATTTCATAGTCAATTATTAAAAAAAAAGGTTCTATGTGGATATTATTAAATAAAATCCGGATTTTTTCAGTTTTACGAAACCTCTCCGAGATGGTCAACCTGCCCCAATGCTGGGGTAGGTAGACTACTCACCCCCCCGAATGGGTTCTCGCCTTGTCGTGGCGGGGGGGCTTAGTAACTGTGGCTTGGTCACCCACGGTGAAGCTAAGAGGAACCCGGTCGGCCTGTTGCCTCAGGCTGACCCGAGGAGGTCGCTCCGAGTGGGCTACGCAAGCCCACTCTGGATGCGAACAGGTGGACTGCTGGGGGGAGCAGTACGCTGCCCTCCGCAGCCGAGGTGGAGTCGCGGGGGAAGAGGAGTGTAGGTGTATCGTTGCTTCTCTCCCTGTCCTCGGCGACTCTGGCGGGGCCGTACCGCGGATGCGGTGTTGGTGGACTGCTGGGGGGAGGAGTGAGTAGGCACTGCTCACCCTGCCCTTCGCAGCCGAGGTGGAGTCGCGGGGGAAGAGGAGTGTAGGTGTTGCGTTGCCTCTCTCCCTATCCCCCGCGACTTTGGCGGGGCCGCACCGTAGTTGCGGCGGTGGTGCGGCCGCGGGGGAAGAGGAGTGTTGGTGTGTCGTTGCCTCTCTCCCTATCCTCCGCGGCCGAAATGTGGTTGGCGGCGGAGCCACAGACCAGATCCGCTGCCGGGGCCAGGAAGACTGGTGCTTTCGAGTGCAAGTCTCCTGGCCCCGTAGCCTCCGCGTGGCGGACTCGGGGGGGTCCGTTGCGCGCACAAAGGAGGCCGTGCTGGAAGGCGCGTCATGTGTTCCGGCGCGCCTTGCTGAGAAGGAGAGTGGGGAGGAGTTGTCCTCTCCCGAGAAGGGGCCGCCGATGTTTGGCGGCCAGCGCCGGTGGGGTCGCGGATGTGTGCGTGAGCGTTCCCGTGGCCCTGCCAACATGCGGCGAAGGCGGAACATCATGGGGTTTTAGTCGGTGCAACTCCGACATAACCCGTCCTTCCCCCCGTGAAGGCGGGTATGCGTTAGGCATTTCCCCATGTAAAAAAAAAAAAAAAAAGGTAGACTACTCAACTGTTGCAGGTTGGCTTGAATGACAGGATGAAAAAATTTAATGTGTAATAAAAATTTCACAGAAATATTTTTGGAGACACGGCATCTGCAATGGGCCGACGTTGCACTTACCATCAGGTCAACGTTTTGCTCGTCTCGTCACTTTATCCAATAAAAAAAATCATAAGTTTTGCAGAATTTTTCCCTGATGGGTTTATTTATAATTTAATGATTAATTTTTATCTCAAACTTTGATTTCTTTCGTCAAAAATTCACTAAACTATAACGTATTGCATAACAATCATAAAACGTATTTGTATACCTTTTATAATAATTTACTTTCCATTTCAAATTAAGTTTGTATGAACTTGACTATAAATTACAATGTAAGAACAAAAAAGATGTATTGATGAAAAACTACTTAGGTATCCCAATTATTGATATTGCGCTCTAAGTGACAGTGAGACATTTCCTCGTGTCTCGCGTTCTGTGCGAATGATCGGTCAAGCAGCAGGTTTTCTTAGAGTGCAACAGCAGTTGATTCTCTCACTCAAACCTGCAAGAAGTTAGGAGCATCTATTCTACCTACCCCAGTACCTACCAACCCCAGTCTGCCCTACTGTGTTTCGGCTTGAAAGGCACTGAGAGGTAGTGTAATCACTTCTGGTATATGAGACTTAAGAACCGATGTCTCCAGGTAACGGGCGCAGTGATGATGTGGCGTAAGTGCAACGTGCTGCCCATAACAAATGCTGTGTCACGCAAATCATTTCCGTGTGGTGTGTATTATATTTTTGTGGTGTGTCAATAAAATGTTTTATATTTTCTTTCTATAACTAAATCCAAATCTCTGTACCAACTGCGTCATAACTTATTATTAAATCGAAAAGAGAGTGTATACTAAGCTTAGTACATTAAGAATTGTTTTTACATTACATACAACATTAAAGTAAGTCAATACGAACTTCCGCAGAGCAACAATAGCGGTCAGTTCCGAACTAAAACTAGCGTTGGCTGAAGTCGTTCGTAGTCGTACGAGAAAGTTCAGTGGTAACTTTCAGCGGTTATCTCACCAACAGTTACAGGTAGTGGTCCAACTTTGCAGATGGCACCCCGAAGGCCTAATTTTACTTTGTTGTTTGTTGATTTAACTGGCTGACTTCGGCTAAGAAAAGTCACATAAGTAAGCGGTCATTAAATAACATTCACGTTCTGCTGAGAAGTAAAAGGCCTTACTGTAATTAATTTTAGTGAATTTATGAGACATAAGATAAGTATATTACTTATATAAATAAATAAGTATTGTATCATCATCATGATCTTTTCAGCCTATTAGTAGTACACTGCTGAACATAAGCCTCCCCCATAGATTGCCACAAAAGTTTGTAGCCCTCTTTTGGGGGGGGGATTTTGCCATAGTTGCCACGGTTGGCAACCGCAGTTTATATATTCAGATGTCCCAGGACGATGCTGGTGCCACGTTTTTGTTTTCCCTTTGTCGACTTTTACGACTCTCGATAACGATCTCTTGGAGATGAGATGTGGTGGTAGATTCTCTTAAGACGTCACTGCACGGCCACAGCTTACTTATTGCATGTATGTTGAACTCAGGACCCGCGGTGTAAAAGTCGGGTACTCTAACCACTAGACTACGCGATCGTCATAAATTTGTATGTTTGAACGCGCTAATCTCAGGAAATTCTAATCCGATTTGAAAGATTAATTATGCGTAAGATATACCGTTTATTAAGAAATATGTTATCCTATAATAATATATTGGGAACGCAATGGGGAGTTCTCTATTTTTTAAAGTATGGAATGTACAAGACGCTGATATTTTATGCGATTCGAAATTGAAATTTCGCAAACAAATTTTGATGACCACTGGCTCTAAACTTCATGCTAATGAAAATTTAATATCGTAATTGAGGTCGTACTTAATATTGTGAAAGTTAAATTTAGTAGCGGTTTATTTTTTTGTAAAAAACCGTATAAATTTTTGGTACTGACCGCTTTAGAATTGATGGTGTTGTCCTGCCCGATTTTAGACCACGGCGACAACAACCGATTACTTTCGGAGGTTATCAACTGCGCAGGAGATATTATCAACTGAACAAGAGTACGCGCAAACAAGGGCACTCACTCGTTCCAACCTACCCGTGCCCGATGTAACGCTGATAGAATCAGAGATAGGTTGGGATGCAATGACACAACGACAATCACCAGACTCGTAAGCCAAAAATTTGAGTGAGCGCCAAATATTGGTTTTGGCTAGGAACCCAGATTAGTCAGGTTCAATAAACCACGCGGTTGTGGAATTAGGAATAAAGGCCTAAGAGACTCTACCACCCCATCTCATCCCGAGGGATTGTGAAAGTCGACAGAGGGAAAATGAAGTCCAGGAGATGAGCAGCAGCATCTTCCTGGATCATGTAAGTAAATAAGTTTCCAACCCGCATGCCCAGCGTGGCAACTATGGCGAATTCTCTCCAAAATGAGAGCTACAAACTTTTGTGACCAGGGAGGCCTTTGTTCAGCAGTGGACTAGTGTTAGGCTGAAACGATGACGATGACAAGCATTTATTAGATTTAAGAAGCGACGTCTCATGGTGACAAGAACAGCGTAGTGCACAGATGCTTCACAGGAGCTTCTGGGTAACACCACAATTGTTGCAGTTAGGAGTGGCACTTACCATTCGTTTTATCATAGATTTACTTGTTCAGTTTCCTACATACATAATTAAAATCACGCGTATTTCTCGCGTAAGAGTTAGGCAGATAGAACATCCGTAGCCCACTTTTAGCCCGCGCAGGGTAACGAGAGGTGACACGTGGCGAAACACGTCGCAGCCATTTTAGTACGAGTTGAAATTCTGCTTCCCGTTGCGAACTACCCCAGGAATAGCCAGCATCGGCATGGCAACCACTGGCTTGGCGAATAGGAAGGGAAAAGGTTTTATGTAGGAAATGGACTTGGGGTAGGGAATGTGAAGTTAGGAAAGGAACTATAAGTTGTAGGATAGCACTATCTCGGAAGGAGGAGGAGAAGACAGCAATAGCTGGGGAGGCCGGTGTCGCTTACCCGGTACTCCGTCCTTACCGTATTTGCCGTTTTCGTGCTAAATTAAATTTATGTTAAAACATTTTATTTTTATTTTAAAAGACAATGCCCCTAATAACTAATATTTCACCTGCATCATGAGTGCATTCCAAAGAGGTAATTTCACATGCACTACATTCATAATTTCAGCCTATCACTAGTCCACTGCTGAACATAGGCGTCCCGCATAGATTGCCACAAAAGTTTGTACCTCTCATTTTTGGGGGATTTTGCCATAGCTGCCACGCTTGGCAGGCGGGTTGGCAACCGCAGTTTATTTATTCAGATGTTACAGGAAGATGCAGCTGCCAATCTCCTGGTTTTTGTTTTCCCTCTGTCGACTTTTACGACACCCAGAGGATGAGATGGGGTGGTAGATTCCCTTAGGCCGCTACCTCTACATTACCACGAAAACCAACAAATTGTGTTTTCGCACAAATTTTGGCTCCAGCTGGGATTCGACTCAGAACCCGTGGCGTAGAAGTGATGTAGGCAACATTATAAAAAAAATCATAAATACTGCTAGACTAAGTTCACCTAGAAGCGAAAATACTTCCAACGAAAGACTGCTCTTACAATTAATAAATATAAAAGTATTATATATTAATTCTATTAAAAATATTACTAGTGACATAAAACAACTTGGTAATGAAGAAAAGTAAGTTACTTTGCTAAGATCCGCATGCAAAATATAAAAATGGTGTATATTAGCTAGTTTTTTGAAGTGCACCACCCGCCCTCCCTCAGTAGCGTGCACAAGCAAACTAACACCGCCACCAGGAACCGCCACCAGGTACCCTCCACCAACCACTACAATACCACCACTAGATAATATACACCACCGAAGCCGAGAACACGACACGTGTTTCGCCCCAAAACGAGGCATTATCAAGCGTAATAGACTCTACGACAGGCGGCCGCCGAGTGAGCGGCGCGGTCAAAGAGCTGCCTATTTATACTACAGGTGACGCAAACGGCCCCCACCTACGACATTGCGATTACAATATCGTGATAGCGACCGCTTGCTCACACAATCCACCACCCGAATTACATAAGCAGCCGTTTGCGACCGAATTGATAGCAAACGACTACTTCGAGTATATTTAAACTTTAAGTACTGGATTTAAAGATATTTAAAAGTGGTGAATTCGAGACGTTTGTTTGTTCATTCAGCAGTGCAATGTTATTATTTTTATTTTTTATTATTTCTAATTGCTCCAGCACACACAGCCGAAGCCCCTTGTCGCAAATATGTAGGACTTTAAATGTGTGGTCGCTAGTTAGGTTATGCCCAGTTTCCAAAAGATGTTTTGCGAAGTGTGATCTGTCGGGATTGCAATTTCTGTAGGCGGCCAAATGCTCCTTGTATCGGGTCCCGAAATTGCGACCAGTCTGACCCACGTAAACGGCGCTGCATTCACTGCAAACAAGTCTATAAACGCCGGATTTTTGGCGTTCATCAATTTTGTCTTTGACGTTACAAGCCCCACTCAGCGAATTGCTTGTCCTGAACGCAACGTAAATATCGTTACGCCTAAGAGTCCTTGCTATTCTCTCAGATACAGGACCCAAGTAGGTCAAACTGCTCACATATCGTCGAACACTTCGGGATGTAGCCGCGTACAGATCTTTGCGAACTATATGAATTTGTTTCTTTTTTATTATGGTGTTAATAATATTTTTTGAATAACCGTTAGAGACCGCAATCTGATAGATGATTTGGAGCTCCTTGGCATAATTATCCTTATTCAGAGGTACGGTCAATAGACGATTGACGTAACTATGGAAAGCGGCCAATTTATGTTGCCAAGGGTGACACGATGACGCGGGGATGACAGAATCTGTATGGGTCGGTTTGCGGTAAATTTGAAAATCATGGGTGCCGTTTTTATGGGATATTGAAATATCTAGAAAGTTAAGAGTACAGTCTTGTTCCAATTCCATCTTAAATTTTATTTTGGGGTGAATTTTGTTTAATTTATTAAAGAAAACGTCCAGTTGTCTTCGGGTACCTGTCCAGCAAATGATAATGTCGTCTACATATCTGTAGTAGTAAAGGATATTTTTATTGACAACTATGTTTAGTTTTTCATAGTTATCCATAAATACATCCGCCATAAGAGGACTTAATGGGGACCCCATTGCTAGACCTTCTCTTTGTAAATAGAATTGGTTGTCAAACCGAAAATAGTTCTGTTTCATACAAAGAGAAGTCAAATTTAGAAGATCTTTTGTTTCCCCGGGATGTAGACGACGTTTATTAAAATGATCTGCGAGTATACGCAAACAGTATTGTGGGGGGACATTTGTAAAAAGACTCTCAACGTCTAAAGATAATAGAATGGATTTGGGGGGTAGATGAATATCTTTAATTTTAGAAATGAGATCTAAACTGTTTTTAAGACTATAATTTGGACTGAAACCAGATTTCTCCCGAAGGAGGAAATTTAATTTCTTAGCTAGGAAATAGGCTGGGGCACCGATGTATGAGACCACTGGACGCATAGGTACGTTTTCCTTATGAATTTTTGGTAGACCGTATAAAATAGGTGCTCTGGGATTCATTGGACGGTCTACCAAAAATTTATAAGGAAAACGTACCTATGCGTCCAGTTGTCTCATACATCGGTGCCCCAGCCTATTTCCTAGCTAAGAAATTAAATTTCCTCCTTCGGGAGAAATCTGGTTTCAGTCCAAATTATAGTCTTAAAAACAGTTTAGATCTCATTTCTAAAATTAAAGATATTCATCTACCCCCCAAATCCATTCTATTATCTTTAGACGTTGAGAGTCTTTTTACAAATGTCCCCCCACAAGACTGTTTGCGTATACTCGCAGATCATTTTAATAAACGTCGTCTACATCCCGGGGAAACAAAAGATCTTCTAGATTTGACTTCTCTTTGTATGAAACAGAACTATTTTCGGTTTGACAACCAATTCTATTTACAAAGAGAAGGTCTAGCAATGGGGTCCCCATTAAGTCCTCTTATGGCGGATGTATTTATGGATAACTATGAAAAACTAAACATAGTTGTCAATAAAAATATCCTTTACTACTACAGATATGTAGACGACATTATCATTTGCTGGACAGGTACCCGAAGACAACTGGACGTTTTCTTTAATAAATTAAACAAAATTCACCCCAAAATAAAATTTAAGATGGAATTGGAACAAGACTGTACTCTTAACTTTCTAGATATTTCAATATCCCATAAAAACGGCACCCATGATTTTCAAATTTACCGCAAACCGACCCATACAGATTCTGTCATCCCCGCGTCATCGTGTCACCCTTGGCAACATAAATTGGCCGCTTTCCATAGTTACGTCAATCGTCTATTGACCGTACCTCTGAATAAGGATAATTATGCCAAGGAGCTCCAAATCATCTATCAGATTGCGGTCTCTAACGGTTATTCAAAAAATATTATTAACACCATAATAAAAAAGAAACAAATTCATATAGTTCGCAAAGATCTGTACGCGGCTACATCCCGAAGTGTTCGACGATATGTGAGCAGTTTGACCTACTTGGGTCCTGTATCTGAGAGAATAGCAAGGACTCTTAGGCGTAACGATATTTACGTTGCGTTCAGGACAAGCAATTCGCTGAGTGGGGCTTGTAACGTCAAAGACAAAATTGATGAACGCCAAAAATCCGGCGTTTATAGACTTGTTTGCAGTGAATGCAGCGCCGTTTACGTGGGTCAGACTGGTCGCAATTTCGGGACCCGATACAAGGAGCATTTGGCCGCCTACAGAAATTGCAATCCCGACAGATCACACTTCGCAAAACATCTTTTGGAAACTGGGCATAACCTAACTAGCGACCACACATTTAAAGTCCTACATATTTGCGACAAGGGGCTTCGGCTGTGTGTGCTGGAGCAATTAGAAATAATAAAAAATAAAAATAATAACATTGCACTGCTGAATGAACAAACAAACGTCTCGAATTCACCACTTTTAAATATCTTTAAATCCAGTACTTAAAGTTTAAATATACTCGAAGTAGTCGTTTGCTATCAATTCGGTCGCAAACGGCTGCTTATGTAATTCGGGTGGTGGATTGTGTGAGCAAGCGGTCGCTATCACGATATTGTAATCGCAATGTCGTAGGTGGGGGCCGTTTGCGTCACCTGTAGTATAAATAGGCAGCTCTTTGACCGCGCCGCTCACTCGGCGGCCGCCTGTCGTAGAGTCTATTACGCTTGATAATGCCTCGTTTTGGGGCGAAACACGTGTCGTGTTCTCGGCTTCGGTGGTGTATATTATCTAGTGGTGGTATTGTAGTGGTTGGTGGAGGGTACCTGGTGGCGGTTCCTGGTGGCGGTGTTAGTTTGCTTGTGCACGCTACTGAGGGAGGGCGGGTGGTGCACTTCAAAAAACTAGGTAATATACACCATTTTTATATTTTGCATGCGGATCTTAGCAAAGTAACTTACTTTTCTTCATTATAATGGATTTCCGCAAAGTAACGCCTGATTCTATTAACTACAACTTGGTAAAGTGAATGACTTTTAAGTCGAATAAATAATAAACATGATATTAAGAAAATCACAAAACCTCTTGTGACCGAACTCAAGTCCTGTCAATTAGTTAGTCCTGAGACAAGTCACTTGTCTTTTTGAAAATGTTTATTTTCCTCTTACATAAATTTTTAGATAAATAATTTTATTACCCTATTTTAACAGACTCATTATTTTCCATTTCATCATACTATTATGTTAATTTGATGGCATTTCCTTTAGTTGGCTTTAAAATACCTACTGACAAGATGAAGCAGACCACTGATATAGACTTATACCATCACTACACGAGAAATTATTTACCGATCTATTTATATTATTCCTCGAAGATATTTTTATCGGTGTGAAATATCTACCTTAATACTGAAAATATTAAAAATCTTGAATGTAGAAAGCGCCATCTGTTGACAATCTATTCAACTAACATATATATAATTTCGGTGATGTAATTGCTGTTAGCCTTTTTGGCTTTTACAGCTTAATTGGATACTGTGCTCAGGGGCCAGGGGCCCGCGTGCCAGGTTTGGTTTGACCCAAACATAAGTACTTAAATAAACTCCTACAAAAACCACGAAATTCGCGTTTGCTGCGTGCTTGCGCGATTTCGAATATCTCAAATGATTTTTAGTCGTCTAATGACCGTCCGAGGGTGGCTGCGGGTTTCCATTCGGACTGTCGACTTGTGTGTCGGTAACACACACTGTTGTTTTGCTGGTGGTAGGATTCCTATGCAGGGATCTGTCTAGGTAGGTACCACCCCAGGACCAGTTATTCTGCCGTGAAGCAGTAGTGTGCAAACATTACTGTGTTTCGGTTTGAAGGCACTGTGAGCTAGTGTAATCACTGGGCATATGAGACTTAAGAACTGATGTTTCAGGGTGACGGGCGCAATGTGGTGTCACACAGTAATTTTCTGGGTGACACAGCATTTGTTATGGGCAGACGTTACACTTATCATCAGGTGAACGTTTTGCTCGTTCCGTCACTCATATAAAATAAAAATAAAAAAAAACTCTGGGCGGTGAGAATCGCCCTGGAACCGTGTGTACGCGGTGTGATTGTCGACTGCCTCCTCTATGGTGGTCGCGCGTCGTGGTGCGTCAACTAACATGCTGGACAGCTGTAGGCTGGAACTGTTTACGTTCTTTAAAGAAGGTAGATGATGATGATGCCATCTGTTGATGATCAGCAGCTCGTTAGACATATTAAAATTAATAACTCAATAATTTTATTATGTAGCTTCTTTGGTCTCAGCAAACACTTTTTCATCAATACACTCTTTATAGTTAATATGGAGTATTATATTTTATTTCTGTATATATATATATACAGAAATAAAAACGGCAAATACTCTTATCAACTTAATAAATAAAATAATACAAACAATAAACGTTCACAATTATTTAAAAAAAATGGACAGTTCATTGATGTTTTGTATATCACTGCTTAACAAAATATGGAACTCCTTGTTTTAAAAACATTTCATACGAGTACGAGAGTTGTCAGCCTAATATATTTTTCTTAAGAAGTATATTATAAGTAATACTATTATATTCACATGTGGTGTAGGTAGAAAAAAAATGTCCCCTTACATCTCATGGTCATTCTAAGAGACAGGAACAGAATAAGGAATATGCCTGAAAAACCTCACGCCCTTAAGTAGCAAAAAAGATATTTCACATAATGCCACCCATACAGACCGGTGACGTGCAGCGAAGTCGGAGACGCGAAAAATCAGAAAATGATCTTTTATAGAAAAGGAAGAGACGAGCAAATCGTTCTTACACCCTTAGACATCTGTTTTTAAATCTCCTATGCCAATAATTGCACTAGCTATCAGTGCCCTTCAAATCGAAACACTACGGCAGAAACACTAATCGTTAATCTCCCTGATAAGCGCCGTAAAAATTTAAAGTAAATTCGCAGGAATATTAAAATACTTTCTGCTTTGTACTGCGTGCTGTTCAACTAATCTACGCCTCTGTACTTAAAAAATCGTTTTGAGTATATTTCCCTCTCCCATGTGCACTACACTTCTTTCTTTAGTAAATCCTTTACTGTCACAGCTATGCGCTTGTGGAACTCCTTACCTTTGCACATACGATGTGCTAAGTCCCTTTTATCCTTCAAAAACCTGGTTAGAGCTCATTACCTGGATATTTAACTAATGTTTTCACTTATCCGTTTGTTTTCAATCCTTTACCTTAGTCTGTCGCTTTTTATATGAGATGCTATCATCTAGTGTTTTTTTATGAATTTATATGGATTTGAGTACACCACTCTCTTTTTTTGGTTTATCATTTTGCTGTATCAGATCTCTGCGCTAAGGTTGTCTGGAAGAAATCGCTTTCAGTGATCAAACTGGACCGCTTTTTGTTTTTTTTTTATTGCATAATGTGATGAAACGAGCAAAACGTTCACCTGATGGTAAGTGCAACGTCTGCCCATAGCAAATGCTGTGTCACCCAGAAAATTTCTGTGTGCCTGACACTACACTGTGCCCATCACCCTGAGACATAGGTACTTAAGTCTCATATGCCCAGTGATTACGGTAGCTCACAGTGCCCTTCAAACCGAAACACAGTAATGTTTGCACAATACTGCTTCACGGCGGAATAACTGACCCTGGGGTGGTACCTACCTAGATGGACTTCTGCATAGGAATCCTACCACCAGTAAAACAGGATAGGTTTTGTACCTTAACTTAAATATATTACATAGTCTTTATTTTTATATTGGTGTACAATAAAGTGTATATTGATTGATTGATTATTTAGTTCCAGTACTGAGCACAATACTTTTCTTATTTATGAGGGAATTTTGGAGCCGGGAAGAGTCGGCCATGCTGCTTCAATACGGGTTGGCGGACTTCACATGCAGGTTTTCTCTCGATATCTTTCTGCACCGTTAAACAATTGTTATACAATGTGTCCGTATCAGCGATAATTCAGGCATTGATTGCACACCTCATCCCCACTCTAAAACGACCCCCTAATGCGTCCAACCCCCTTTCCCCTTACAGTCATGGCCGTTATCTTTAAACATAAATATCTCCTAGAGTAACTAACTTACAGACGTAACTTTGATGCCGTTTTGTTGCTTATCTCAAAATCTGTCGATTTTATACCAAAACATTATGGTCTTAAAGAATAATGTAAAATTAGAGTAATTTGAGTTGTAATTTTTTTTTTGAGAATATTGTTTTTGAATTCGAAGTAGTTTAACCTAATTCTTTACGATGAAGAATATTGTATCAAATCGAATAAGACCATTTGCGGATCTGTAAAGCCACACACCTTCATGTTATTGCAATTTTTTTAGAAGACATATATAACGAAACTCTCCAAAAGTTGAAAGGGCTATGGCTGGAAGGGGAAAGGGGGTAGAACGCATTAGGGGATCGTTTTAGAGTAGGGATGAGATGTTTTATCTGTGCCTAAATTATCGCTAATACGACCCCGGACACATCGTATATACAAAGAACTTTCATTATTTTGGCTACAACCAAACCGTACCCTTATCATACATACATACATACATAAGATCACGACTGTATCCCATAAGGGGTAGTCAGAGACTGGGCACTCACTGCAAAAACAGATGACTGCCACAATCCACGTTTCACCAAAACAATATAATGCACTTGGTGTGATAGGTGGTGAGCCCATCGCCACCATGCGCGGTCGGGTGCACAGTGCAGTTTAATTCCTTACTCGCCTTTTACGAGATCCATTGGATGTGATGGAGTGGTAGTATTCTTTTAACGAGCCGCCACCACACGGCTCTATCCCTTATCGCGTTAAATTAAACGTTTTATATGCTGAGCAATTATGAAAGATAATTATCTTTGAGCATTCATTGAATACTTAATGAACTAATTAGCGCTCGGCATTAACTAATCATAAATCAAATGTATAATATCTCTTAGACAGTTACAGTACAGTTTACTGGTGGTAGGATTCCTATGCAGGAGTCCGTCTAGGTAGGTACCATCCCAGGGCCAGTTATTCTACCGTGAAGCAGTAGTGTGAAAACATTACTGTGTTTCGATTTGACGGGCATTGTCAGCTGGCGTAATCACTGGGCATATGAGACTTAAGAACCTATGTCTCAGGGTGATGGGCACAGTGTAGTGTCACACAGAAATTTTCTGGGTGGCACAGCGTTTGTTATGGGCAGACGTTGCACTTACCATCAGGTAAACGTTTTGCTCGTTTCATCACATGCAAAAAAAACAGTCTCAAAAAAAAATATTTCATAGTTATTGCGCTCACAACCTACAGGGTACAATCAGAAAACTACCACATCTAAAGTGATTGGGCCTGTTGGTTTTTTTTTTCGAGAAATGTATATGGTGGTGTAATTAGTAGTAGTGTGGTTATGGTTGAAAATGGTCAAAATTTAAACATTATAAATCAAGTTTTTGTTAATAGAACAGTTTGAATTCTTTAGTTAGATTTTATGGTATAAATGTTGCAATAATAGAACCATGCTTTTTATAAAAGCTAGACCGCTGGAAAATCATGGTTAAATGTTGCGCTGGAAAATACCTTTAATAGGTGATAGGATTTCTATCCAGGAATCCATAGATAGGTAAAAGACCAGTTATTCTGCCGTGAAGCAGTAGTGTGCAAACATTACTGTGTTTCGGTCTGAAGGGCTCTGAGAGCTAGTGTCATCACTAGGCATGTGTGAGTTAAGAACTGATGTCTCAGTGTGACGGGCGCACACATAAACTTTACTGGTGGTAGGATTCCTACACTAGCGTAATCACTGGGCATATGAGACTTAAGAACTTATGTCTCAGGGTGATGGGCACAGTGTGGTATCACACAGAGATGTTCTGGGTTACTCAGCATTTGTTATGGGCAGACGTTGCACTTACCATCAGGTGAACGTTCTTTGACTCGCTCGCTCACTCTTTGATATATCGCAGGTGCCCTTGACAATCCAAAAGAATGTGAATTTTGTCAAGACGCGAAAAAAAAGTATGGATATTGCGATAGGAATAATTTCTTAGTGTTACTTACTTTAATATAGGATATCTTGTCAGCCGTTTTGCCGTTTTGGTTTTTATTTTAAAATTTTCAATTACCACATACACGTAAGTTTTTTCTGCCTCCTGACGGCAAACGCAGCAATAAGTTAATTATTTTGATTATCGCATCAGCGTTACTTCGGGCGCGGGTAGGGTGGGGCGAGTGAGTGCCTGTGTTTGCGTGTACACTTGTGGCACTATATTATCTCTTGCACAGATAGCACAGGACAATATTCAGAAGTTGTCGCCGGGGTCGAAATCGGCCAGGAGAACATCATCATCACTTAAATTGCGATGAAATAATAAAATTGCTATGTTCAACATTGGAAAATAGGCTGAAATATGATGATGATGAATTATAGTGATTTTTGTACAAGGTTTTTGAAAAAAAAATTATTAATTCAAAGCTACGTATGCCATTTAACTTAATCGAAGAAATTTAAAGAAATCACTAAACTGTCGAAATTCTATAAATTATTCACACAAATCACTTAGTACCCGTCTCCAAAACCTTCTCAGAAATTATAGGTTGCATAAGACCCGTAATGGCTTGCGTCGCTTTCGCTCACGCGACGGGCAATCAATTAAAGAAGTTACAGAGCGTTCAAAATCGATTCTTGCGAACTGCCACCGGAGCCGGTTGGTATCAACGCAATGTAGATCTTCACAGCGACTGTGAAATGCCCTTAATCTCTGAACACTTCAGAGAATTATCACGGCGGTTTTTCGAAAAAGCCGCGGTTCAATCAAACCCGCTGGTGGTTAAAGCAGCAAATTACCGACCAAATAGAAACGCGACCGAACGCAAACGTCGCCCGCGAAACATGCTAGACGACACGGACGTCTCAGCTCTTCCTGACCACGTTACCGTCAGTCATGATCCAGGCCACACTGTACACACAGTCAATAGCTTTAATATAACACGCACCACGACGCGCGACCGCCGTAGAGAGCGGCGCGCAATAGTCAATAATCACACCGCGTACACACGATTCACCCGTGTTCCAGGGCGGTTCTCACCGCCCAGAGTTACCGACACACAAGTCGACAGTCCGAATGGACGTCTGCAGCATCCCTCGGACGGTCATTAGACGACTTAAAATATTTAAGATATTCGAAATCGCGAAAGCACGCAGCGAACGCAACACAGTCCGAATTTCGAGGTTTTTGTAGTTTTTATTTATTTATTTATGTTTGGGTCAAACCAAACCTGGCACGCGGGCCCCTGGCCTGCGAGCACAGTATCCGATGAAGCTGTAAAAGCCGAGAAGGCTAACAGCAATTACATCACCGAAAATATATATAGAAATTATAGGAGGCCTATGCTCAGCAGCGGAACGTTTATATGCTGTTAAATACTTTAACAAAACCTTTTTAAAGTCACATTCTAACAAACACCATAAATTATTTCAATCCGTATTTTATTTTTACTGCAATTAATGGGAATTATTATTTGAAATACTGAAGCGAAACTGAAGGACTTTTTATAATCACTGGTGATAGGATTCCTATGCAGGAATCCGTCTAGGTAGGTACCACCCCAGCCATTATTCTGCCGTGAAGCAGTAGTGTGCAAACATTACTGTGTTTCGGTTTAAAGGGCACTGAGAGCTAGCGTTGTCACTGGGCATATGAAACTTATGAACTGTTATGTAATGTTTCAGAGTGGCGGGCGCAGTGTGGTGTCACACAGAAATTTTCTGGATGACAAAGCATTTGTTATGAGCAGACGTTGCACTTACCATCGCGTTAACGTTTTGCTGGTTCCGTCACTTTTATCAAATAATAAAACAATTAAGCCGACCACATGACGGCTCTTCTCGGTATTGTTATGATGCTAGCGTGCGATAGCTAATAGTATTGCAGCCTTAAACTTTTTACAGTTTACGGGCTGCTTAATGAGAAAAAAAATTAAATAGGGTGTTTAGGGATTAGCGCTTTCGTACATACAAACTATCCAGCTTCATTAATTTAGTAAGATAAATCAATAGAATTATTCAGTTGAAAGCTTATAATTCTTACAGAAAAAGATATTTCTAAAGTAAGTTCGGAGTGTTTTATATTATCGACATTTTAGTTCCTTTAATATGTCTACATCAATGGTTACTGCCAGAAGCAAGCTGTCATTTGCACTAGTTATTCTACCGTGAACAGCCGCGTATAGACAGAAGCTTTCGTTGGAACTCTTTTTATCGTATACGATTGTAGGACAGCTGAAACAATTGGCTATCACGAGATGTCTAAGACACCCTGCAATCATAATAACGATTTAATCCAAATATATTATCATTTCGTACATGTGTAATGCATGGTAGCTTCCATAAATTTCATAGTCAGCATTTCGGCCTAGCACTAGTCCACTGCTGAACACAGGTCTTTCCCACAGATTGCCACAAAAGTTTGTAGCTCCCATTTTAGGGCGAATTCGCCATAGTTGCAACGCTTAGCAGATAATCACGCGCTCAGTGGTGAAGGAAAAAATTGTAAAAAAACTCGCATGTCGTCAGATTAAAAATATTATAAGGACATCTGAAGTCCTCAAACCCACATTGTGTTTTAGAGCCAGGAAGAGATGTAATTAGTTGCATGCATATATATAGCATTTGGTTTAAGTGTTTTTATTATTATAGAATAGTATCTTTTTATGTTTTCGTATTTTTTTGTTTAGATCTGTCGTTTTTTTTTTTGTTTGATCTTGGCACCCATTACATCTTTTCTGCTCGACCCGAAGGAAGACTGATAGAGAATGCTTGTGTGCAAACAAATGTTAAATAAAATAAATATATTGTTTACTATTATATGGACTCTGTCTATGAAATACATTTAGAAAAATAATCAACGTTTATTGGTTATATTGATGAAAAGTTTTCAAGAAAAATATATTGTAAAAATGTATTTCTCGGCTCATTAGATGTCAGGATCCAATACTGCGCCTCCGCGGAGACCGCTAGCGTAGCATTGGCCGTGAAATCCCCCAGAGTCAAGTTGAGATTTCAGCGACCAGATTACTTTGACCTCATTTATCACCTCGGAACTGTACAGACATGAACACTTACAGAACTCGATAGGGTATCGGGATACATTACTGAGATCTTCGTTATATGGCGGAGTGGTTAGGAGCTCAAATTGGTTTTATTGGGGGCGTCGGGGTGGTCTCATGTGATCGAGGTGTCATAAATGAGTTTCTGCCTCATTTACGTTGACTTTTCTGTCGTAAGATTTTGTCTCACGGTAAGTATTGCTACGTTTGCAAAAACGAACAAACAAATACAAAGGTTTTCATTAATTTTTAATAGTATATATGCATTAAGTTCCTGGGTTCGAATCCTAGCCGGAGCTAAAACAAATTGTGAGTTTTCGGGCCTGGTTTCGTTGTGCACGTGAAATTTATGTCTGTAAATGGCTTTGATTTTATTTCAAAGTAGTTGTAATATGAAACTTCACAAAAAAAAAGGAAAATAGTTGATAAGATACACACATACAGTCACACCCTTTTTCTTTATGTGGAGAGGCAGAGGCAGAGGCCACTCATGTATCCCACTTTTGCTCTCGGGAACGAGACGTGATGGGTGGCGAACTACGTCGCCGCCATTTTGGTACGAGTCAAAAAACTCTTGGTCCCAATTGCGTTCCCACGAGCAGTATAGTGACACCATATGGTGTTATTCTGCACAAATAAAGGCTGTCCGTACAATACCTTAATCGCCTCTTACAACATCTCGATAGAAAAGATATCTGCCGGTTTTAAATTATCACCAGTATCGGAACTTTGTGATTCTATATTGTTTGTAATTAAGGTTTGTAAATTATTAGGAGGCATCACCACATAAAGTAGCGCTTAATACGCGGTTTTTGACGTTATCTTATTTTGATTGGACTTACAAAATGTAAAATGGATTACCTAGTTTTCGTAGTTTTGGGCGGTGCTCTTCAATCCGCATGCAAAATTTAAAATGGTGTGTATTACCTAGTTTTGAAGAGCACCGCCCGTCGGTCGCCGCTCGGCGGTTGACAGTCGTAGAGTCAATATCACTTGATAATGCCTCGTTTTGAGGTGAAACACGTGTCGTGTTCTCGACTTCAGTGGTGTGTATTGCCTAGTGGTAGTGTTGTAGTGGTGGAGGGTATCTGGTGGCGACTCCCGGTGGCGGTATTGGCTTTCTTGTGCACGCTGTTGAGGGAGGGCGGGCAGTGCTCTTCAAAACTAGGCAATACACACCATTTGACATTTTGTATGCGATTCTTAGTAAATTAACATTCTTTCCGTTACAATAAGAAAACTAATCAAAAGGAAAAGGCAAATTTCATATTTTAATGCTTTGAAACTACCATTTTTTTACTGCAAAAAGCTGCTTGTAGATTGTCTCTGCGTAAAGTGCAAAAACTGTAAAGAGAGAAATAGTGCTGCCTTCATCGCTCCCACCGAATAGAAACCCGCTGGATGTCTACGTTTTCAACGCATCGTTTTTTAAATTAATATATGTATCCATGTATTATTTGTGTAAAGAAGTAAAGTAACATCCTATACATGTTCCACTGCTCAGCGCAGGGCTCCTCTCATTTCTGATAGGGGTTTGGAGCCGGGAAGAGTCCGCCACGTTGTTCCAATGCGTGTTGGCGGACTTCACATGTCTTCGAAATATTTATTATTACTCAGACATGCAGGTTTCCTCATGGTGTTTTCCTTCACCGCTGAGCGTGGTAAATCGGAAGTTGAAATTGAAATTAACGATTTTAGTGGTGCCGGCACGGGAATCGAACCCAGGTCGCTCGCGGCGAGCGCCTAGCACCTACACTGCCACGTCTCATTTATTTATTATTCGTGTATTATTGTATATTTATCATAATTATAATAAATTTGTTTAGAGTATTTTATCGAATTTAAATGAAACTAACTTAACTCGACGTTTCGAGTGCTTTACAGCACCCATGGTCACGGGAAGACTGAGGTGACAGATGTCCTGATGTCATAGTTAACCCGGACTACCTTCAGCTTTTAATTATTATTTTTGGTCCGATCTACGCAGAAAGAGATAACTGTGTCTGGAAATCTTGCAGCGGTATGCTTGGTTTTTGACTTAATTTTATTGATTATAACATCATCAGCATCGTCGCTCTAGTAAGTCTGCAGTCTGTGACCATGTTCTGGATTATCCCAACTATTACATCAGATTTGATTAACAACACATCTTTGCACAACGCGATGAAATCCGTAAAATTAGTTTCATTTAAATGTGTAGTGTTCGCGTTAATATAAGAAATCATTATTTTATCGAATTGTTACTATATTTTACATTTCTTAACAGCTTTTAAGTATTTTAATTTGACAACCGCGTGGCCTAGTCGTCAGCGTACCTGACTTCTACGCCGCGGGTCCTGGGTTCGACTCCCAGCCGGAGCCAACATTTGTGCAATACACAAATTGTTGGTTTTCGGGTTTGGTTGTGTTGGGCACGTGAAATGTATGTCTGTAAAACGCACCCACGTTACATGAGAGATCACCAATAATACTCATCTACACATCATGCTGTGAAAATCTTTATATGCTCGTTTCTACTTATACACATTTACAAAATTACACAATCGCTGACAAGCTATATTACTGAATCCCAGTGAGTCAATTTTCCGTGTTTGTTACGGCCGATATTTATCAGGTCATCAATTATACATATTGAGAGCGACGTCAACAAAACGGCTCACAGATAAATAAATTTTATATTTTGTACATTCGTATTGCCGTGTGGTGGTGGCTCGTTAAAAGAATACTACCACTCCATCTCATCCAATGGAACTCGTAAAAGGCGAGTAAGGAATTAAACTGCACTGTGCACCCAGCAGCGCATGGTGGCGATGGGCTCACCACCTATCACATCAGTGCATTATATTGTTTTGGTGAAACGTGGATTGTAGCAGTCATCTGTTTTTGCAGTGAGTGCCCAGTCTCTGACTACCCCTTATGGGATACAGACGTGATCTTATGTATGTATGTATTGAACAATAAATTTTTGAAATAAGCCTTCATATTTAACTGAGTGTCAATTCCAATGAAAGTACCACATAATTATGTGTGTCTGTCTCCTCGAGGTTAGTAGTTATGTGTGTGTGTATGTAGCCGGACGATACGGATAGCGAACTACGTCGTTGCCATTTTAGCACCAGTTAAGATTTCTTACTCTCCATGGAGACACACCCCACGAGCAGTATAGTGACAGCATTGCATGTTATGTTGTAATTCCTCAGGAATAAAGACTGTCCGTACAATACCTTAGTCGCCTCAGCAGGAAAGAGGCAGGTGCTATTCTACTCTGCCGGACACCTGTCGGCTATCTCGAGGACTAAAATGGTAATCGTGAGGAAACCTGCATTTTTTTTTATAGCATAAAGTGATGAAACGAGCAAAACGTTCACCTGATGGTAAGTGCAACGTCTGCCCATAACAAATGCTATGTCACCCAGAAAATTTCTGTGTTACACCTCACTGTGCCCATCACCCTGAGACATGGGTTCTTAAGTCTCATATGCCCAGTGATTGCGCTAGCTCACAGTGCCCTTCAAACCGAAACACAGTAATGTTTGCACACCACTGCTTCACGGCAGAATAACTGGCCCTGGGGTGGTACCTACCTAGACGGATTCCTGCACAGGAATCCTACTAGTATCTACTAGTAGTACTGCATTATTGAGAAATAAAAATTTTGCAAAGGCATGTGAAGTCCATCATATTTTCAGTGATGCTACTGTTGTCAGCCTTTTGGCTTTTTATAGCTTCATCAGATAGCTGTGCTGGCCAGGTTTGGATTGACCCAAACATATATATACTTATAAAAGACTCCCTAAATCATGTGAAGGCCGCCAACCCGCACTAGGTCGTCGTGGCGGACTCTTCCTGGCTCCAAAACCCTGTCAGAAACGAGACCTGAACTCAGTTTTTTTTAATTGGATAAAGTGACGACACGAGCAAAACGTTCACTGCTGTGTCACACAGAACATAGTGTGAAACCACCCGAGGCAGGAGTTATTAAGTCTGATATGACCAGTGATTACACTTAACTATGGGGCATTTATAGGCTGTTGTTAATTTACGCATAGCCTAGTGGTTCGCGTACCTTAGTTCTACGCCGCGGGTCCTGGGTTCGAATCCCAGCCGGAGCCAACGTTTGTGAAAAAACACAAATTGTTGGTTTTTCGAGTCTGGTTTGTGCATGTCATACAGAAGAAATCTCACTGGGGGGCATCGCTTTTAAAAAGAATTTATTATTTTATTTTGCTAATGATTTATCTATATTATCTATGCAACGAGAAGATTATTTTTTTCAAACTGAAAGAAGATTCTTTCATTGCTAAGGAGATGTCGGATCGGTAGGAAAATGAGGAACTAGTTTTTCATTTTACTGCCACGTTGAAGTCATTATTTAATTTTCAGTTAGTGCACATTAAGACAAAACGAAGAATGTAACAAAACGAAATATTTCTGCTCTTATTCATGCAAAAACGTTACAAAAATGAGCACAGAGGAAGCGTACCGTCGCTTTGCTTTTTTGCATCATATTTTCTTCAACAGAAATATTTTTTTTTTATTTTAAACACAGGATTCATTCCAGCGAGTTATTTTAAATTGTATTATTTTTAATGGATTCATAAAGTAAACTTGGATTTTTTTAAATCCAAGCAAATGGTTATTCCGGACCGATACGACTTAGGGAACTTCAAGAAAAGAGCCTATTCCTTCCTCAAAGGCCGGCAACGCATCTGCTATTCCTCTGGTATTGTAGATGTTCATGGGCGGCGGTGATCACTTTCCATCAGGTGAGCCACTTGCTCGTTTGCCTCCTCTAACATAAAAAAAATCGGATGTCCGCTTGGTCGAATTTGATCACGGCGATTTTTGATGCCACCAACCGGGTTGTTTTGGGTGCTGTTTTTATTCCAATATTATCGCAATACTGGATAGATTGGTATAAGTTAAGATGCAATCACAAAACAATCTGTGTACAATACAACCACAATACTGGTTGTAGGATTCCTATGCAGGAATCCGTCTAGGTAGGAACCACCCCAGGGCCAGTTATTCTGCCGTGAAGCAGTAGTGTGCAAGCATTACTGTGTTTCGGTTTGAAGGGCACTGTGAGCTAGCGTAATCACTGGGCATTTGAGACTTAAGAAATGATGTCTCAGGGTGACGTGCGCAGTGTGGTGTCACACAGAAATATTCTGGGTGACACAGCGTTTGTAGTGGGCGGACGTTGCACTTACCATCAGGTGAACGTTTTGCTCAATTCGTCACTTAAAAAAAAAACAATCAGTCCCGAAGACGTGGCGTACAATGACGTGACAGGTGGCGAACCACGCCGCCGCCATTTTGAAACTAGTCAAAGATTCTTAATGACCTCTGCGTTCCCACAGCGATATATTGTTATGGTATTGTATATTATGGTATTATTCAGCACGATTATAGGCTTTCCGTACAAGACCTTAGTCGCCTCTTTTGATACTTCGGTAGGAACGAAGTAGGGTTCTTACCGATCAGCTTGATCCTTTCCCTGCGAAGAGACGTTGCGTTCTTTTGCATTTTTATCCATTTACCATAGGGAACGTTCCGAGGAATTGTTCGGAATTATTCCAGCCGCCGTTTTTTGCCATCGTACCTCGCAGCGTTGCACAAAATTCCATCCACATCGTCTTGATGACTGGCATTCCACCACCGTGCGCTTTTCGCGGAATTTTCTGCCACGCACAACCACTCGATGGAACTTGCTACTGCCAACTGCATTTCCCGACCGATACCTTGTAGGGACCTTCAAGCCTGTGAGAAAGAGCCCGTTCCTTTCTCAAAGGCCGGCAACGCACCCGCGATTCCCCTGGCGTTGCGGATGTTTATGGGCGGCGGTGATCACTTAACATCAGGTGAGCCGTTTGCACGTTTGCCTTCTATAAAAAAAATGCTATTCTACTCTGCCGGAAATCTATCGGCGACATTAAATTAAGCGCAAAATTATAAAATTTATTGATTTTATTATAAATTTAGATATTTTTTTATAATATTATTTTAAAGGAAGGTAAGTTACTTTGCTAAGATCCGCATGCAAAATATAAAAAATATAATACGGCCGTCTGTCGTAGAGTCTATGACGCTTGATAATGCCTCGTTTTGGGGCGAAACACGTGTCGTGTTCTCGACTTCAGTGGTGTATATTATCTAGTGGTGGTATTGTAGTGGTTGGTGGAGGGTACCTGGTGGCGGTTCCTGGTGGCGGTTCCTGGTGGCGGTTCCTGGTGGCGGTGTTAGTTTGCTTGTGCACGCTACTGAGGGAGGGCGGGCGGTCGCCTTAAAAAAACTAGGTAATATACATCATTTTTATATTTTCCATGCGGATCTTAGCAAAGTAACGAAAAGGAAGGTAACTTCCTTCGTTATAATGGATTTCCGCAAAGTAACGCCTGATTCTATTAACTATATAATATTATTTGTTAATAGGTATGTAAACGATGATAATATTTTTAACCCAATTCTTCACCACTTCTTAGTTACAAGTTCATTCGATCACGACCTGTTAGGAACGTATTCTCTCAGCGACCGGATTGTATTAATATTACAGTTCTTATATAAAAGTGATTGTAAACATTTCTTCCTAAAGTGAAACTTCAAGTTAACATCTAAGCTACATTCCTGTATTTCTGATATTCGTACTTTAATACGTTGAAACCTCTTATACTTAGTTTTCCAGACGGTTGGCTTTCGCAAGAAATACGAGAAATATTGAATTATAGGGGAGGGATTCTCCTGTCCTATGGCATCTCGTGCCGACGCGTAGTCTGATGAATATTTTACGACGTTAGTGAAAGGGGGCTTGCCAAATATCGTAGCCATATTGGAAACATTTATTATACTATTATCCTTTACCTTAAAAACATACACAATATTATATATTTGAAGACAAAAATTACTTTTTTATTTAAAATTATTTTTTTTATTTAATAATTCAGGTAGGTAATCTTTATGTATTAATTATTAATATGTATTATTAATTTATCTTCTGTGCGTGTATATGTCACTGAACTCCTCCTAAACGCCCGTACCGATCATGATGAATTTTTTTGTGTGTTTGTTTGGTTCCCTGGATGGTTTAGATTCATTGTTGGACCCGGTAGGTGGCGCTGCGATAGAGTACTAGGAAAATGACAAAAGTCACTCAGTATATAGTTTATCAATAATTCGAATATCGAAAATCGTTTGCTGAATCTCTTAACAGCAGGCAAGCCAACGTTTGGGCAGGACAACGTCTGCCGGGTCCGCTGGTACTATATATTTCTATACAATTAATATTCTATTGCTAAATTTAATATGTATAAATATTTATTACAATTAAAGTAGCATTAACTACATTCGCCTACTTCTTGCTGTATGGTAGCGGCTTAAGAGAATCTACCACCCCATCTCATCTCGTGGGTGTCGTAAAAGTCGACAGAGGGAAAATGAAAACCAGAAAATGGGCACCAGCATCTTACTGGATCATCTGTATAAACAAACTGCGGTTGCAAATTCGCCTGACAAGCGTGGCAACTATGGCAAAACCCTTCCAAAATGAGAGCTTCATTTTTTGTGGCAATCTATTGGGAGACCATTGTTCAGCAGTGATAGACTGTTATGATGATGATGATGATGATGATGACCTACTTCTTTCTATCTCTGCACATCTCAAATGTTGACTGGTAGAGAATGCCTCAGGCATTAAGTCCGCATATATACATTGTACGCGTATGAAGTAGAATAAATATAATAAATAAATTAGTGAAATGTTTTTTTATTTAAAGTATGTGTCACAGCTATTTACGAGTATATATATTTATATATATATATATATATATATACCTCTTGTATCGTGATTGTATATGTATTACACATACACAAAACAACCAGACCAGTATAATAAACAATTTGTGTTGTCAACTGTTGACTCGAACTGCCATTCGAACCCAGGACCTGCAGAGATAAAGTCAGCTACTCTGACATCTAGGTCATTTTGTCATTTTACACACACTATTATTTAATTTGGCCGTACAGGCATGGGCCGTGTCTATCCCTGACAAAAAACAGAATGCGCGGGCTATTCTTCTCCTGTGTGTCATGTCATCGTCTTGAAAATGAGGGCCAATAACGAGTCCACTGCTGGAGATATTCCTCGCCCACAGAGTAGCACGAAACACCGCCCTGAGCCACCTACAACCAATGACTTTCCGCAAAACAGGACGTCACTCTATTTTTCGTTTAAATACCCCAAAGTAGCACCACTTCTGCAGTGTGGGTGCGTTCTACAGACTTAAGTCTCAAATGCCCAGTGATTACGCTAGCTCTCAGTGCTCTTCAGACCGAAACACAGTAATGTTTGCACGCTACTGCTTCACTGCAGAATAACTCACCCTGGGGTGGCACCTACCTAGACGGATTCCTGCATTGGATGGGATTCGAACTCAGGACCAGCGTCGTTTTTGATGTGCAACATCTATTGGCGCGCTTTTGAGGTAAAACCGACTCGTGTGCCGTGACGTAAATGTGCAGCTCAAATTATATCGTTAAATCCAATAATAATTATAGCCGTTATAATTAAAGAACATAAAATGAGCTACAATTATAACGTATTTTTTTATTTACATTAGATTTTTAAATTACCTTTCAGCACCAGAGAAGTGAAATGTGTAAAACAGAGCATTTCACGTGATTAACGAAGTGACTAACTAGTTCATTACGAGATCAATAGATGTCACTGTTTTCAATTCATTAATAGCCGTAGACAAAAAACCGCGCCTTTTTTGTCTCTGGTTCAAATAATGATTTTGTCTTATAATTTGGTGGCGGCTCGTTAAAAGTATACTACCACTCCATCTCATCCAATGGATCTCGTAAAAGGCGAGTAAGGAATTAAACTGCACTGTGCACCCAACAGCGCATGGTGGCGAGAGGCTCACCACCTATCACACCAAGTGCATTATATTGTTTTGGTGAAACGTGGATTGTAGCAGTCATCTGTGTTTGCAGTCAGTGCCCAGTCTCTGACTACCCCTTATGGGATACAGTCGTGATCTTATGTATATGTATGTACGTATAATTTGGCAACACATCTTTCGCTTCTTCTACTTTCATTGCCGTTTTCATACACGCTCGTCGGTTGCGGGTACTTTTAACGTGACCTTTCCACAAAAGTTCTCCAATCTGATCGTGATACTCACGCCTCGGTCGAACCTTACCGACTTTGCAATTCACACTCGCGAAAGAAGCGAACGATGTGTGTCAGGAGCGTAGCAAGTGGAAAGATGTGGTCTCTGCCTACCCCAATGGGAAAGAGGCGTAACGGTATGTATGTATGTATGTAATTCGGCAACACTATTAGTGAACTTTATCGTACGATGCGAGACGCGAAATATTTTAATTTTACTCCATATTTATTTATTGGTTTTCGTTTGAATAAAGATTATTTCAATAATTATTAATTTCGATGTTTTACATCTGACGAGACGAGAGCAAGACTTACCTGATCTGTCACCTAGAATTTTGTATTGGAAAGTTCTAACACCGCACTGCGCCCGGCACGATTAGACATCGATCTTAAGTCTCATACATACATACATAAGATCACGACTGTATCCCATAAGGGGTAGTCAGAGACTGAACACTGCAAAAACAGATGACTGCCACAATCCACGTTTCACCAAAACAATATAATGCACTTGAAACGTGGATTGTGGCAGTCATCTGTTTTTGCATTGTTAAATCTCATATGCCATTTAATTACATTAGCTTGAGATGTATTTAAACGAAACACTGTGATATTTAAACACCGCTATTGAACAGCAGTATATATATATTCCCTACTGTCACCTACCTTCGTAGATTCCTGCAAAGAAACACTACCACCTAGTAATACTGCGTTTGATCGTACAAGGTTCATCGTCATCATTTCAGCCTCTCACCAGTCCACAGCTGCACATAGGTCTCCCCCATGGATTGCCACAAAGTTTGAAAATTTTAAAGGGGATTTTGCCATAGTTGCCACGCTTGGCAGGCGGGTTGGCAACAGTTTTTTATTCCGAAGTTCCAGGAAGACGCCGCTGCTTATCTCGTGTTTTTTTTTCCCTTTGTCGACTTTTACGAACCCCACGGGATGAGATGGGGTGGTAGATTCTCCTATACCGCCACCACACGAAACAGGGTTGCCACTCGAGAATATTGTATTGTACGACGGTATTGTATTGTCCCATAATACATATAGTCACGCCTTTTCCTACATATGGGGTAGGCAGAGACCACATCCGTAGCCTACTTTTCGCCCCCGCGGAAAGCGGGAAGGGAGTCAATAATTTATTTATATAACTATCTAGTGACAGCATTGCATATGTCGTGTTATTCTTAACGAATAAAGGCTGTACGTACAATCCTTTTGGCAGATGATACTGCTATGGAAAAAGGTAGCTACCCGCCTGATCGGGTGTGCCGATCTGGTCTCCAACTAGTCAAATTAACATGTTGTATATATAGTTCGCATCTCAGAAAACTTTCATAGCGCGATTATGGAATGCATGTGATATTTCTTGAGCTTCTCACGTGGCAATGTAGATGTCGCTTTCTTTTTATTGAATAAAGTGATGAAACGAGCAAAACCACCTGATAGTAAGTGCAATGGTATGTCTGGATGGTAAGTCTGCCCATAACAAATGCTGTACCACCCGGAAAAAATTCTGTGTGACACTACACTGTGCCCATCACCCTGAGACATAAGTTCTTAAGTCTCATATGCCCAGTGATTACGCTAGCTCACAGTGCCCTTCAAACCGAAACACAGTAATGTTTGCACACTACTGCTTCACGGTAGAATAACTGGCCGTGGGGTGGTACCTACCTAGACGGACTCTTGCATAGGAATCCTACCACCAGTAAAGTCGCTACAATCCTTAGTCGCCTCTTACGACAACTCGCTAGGAAAAAGCTATTTCTCTCTGTCGGCCACCTACCGGCTATACGATGCAATACATAATACGAGTAATGATCAATATGTGTTGAGGCAAAAGCATCCTTTTTTCGGATATGACCGATCTCTCGAGTGTAAGTGACGTAAGACTCGGTGTAGTCACGTCGATCGCTCATGATTCATTTGATGTTGTAGGAGTCATACATCATCTGTGCGACACTTTTACAAGATATATTTTAACATTTTGCTACTAAGTTTCGGCATCTATAGGTACAGTCATCGACACGAAAGTTGAACGCCGGGATTACTAGTCCACTGCTGAACATAGGCCTCCTCCATAGATTATTTTTTTTTAATTTGATAAAGTGGCGAGACGAGCAAAACATTGGGAAGTGCAACGTCTGCCCGTAACAGATGCTGTGTTACTCAGGATATTTCTGTGTAGCACCACACTGCGCCCGACACCTTGAGCGAGTGACGGATTCATTGCCAGAAGAAGTATTATTACATACATACAATCACGCCTTTTCCTATAGAAGGGGTAGACAGAAGTCACACACGTAGCTCACTTTTCATCCGCGCGAGACTCGAGACGTTACGGATAGCGAAGAACGTCGCCGCCATTTTGGTACGAGACAAGAAATGAGGAGTACCCATTGCGTTCCCACGCGCAGGATTATTCTACACGAATAAAGGATGTCCGTACAATACCTTAGTCACATCTTAAGACACTTCGGTAGTAAAAAGGTAGGTGCTACTCTACTCTGTCGCACCTATCGGCAGAGTAGAATCAATGTGTTATTTACGTAATACTGTGCATGTGTTGTGTTCCCAATGTATCAAAATAAATTTGCATAATTGAGAATAACGTCAGTATATTGATGATATAATTATTGTTGTATATGTTGTACAATAACATATGGAAATAGAATCACAAGCAGAACGCAAATGAAACATACATACATACGGTCACGCCATTTTCCCATATAAGGCGTAGGCAGAGACCACACATATAGCCCACGTTTCACCCCCGTGGGAAAACTCTGTGCGTACAATATCTTATACGTCAGGAAATCTCTAGGCTATGCAAATAAAATAAGGGAAAAATTAAAAACATTAAAAAATAAAAAATAATCACCGGTGACAAAACTAACGCTGCACTGTGATGTCGAAATAGATCTCCACTCAGGGTATGCTGAGGAATCATCATCATCATTTCAACCTATCACTAGTCCACTGCTGAACATATGCCTTCCCCATAGATTACTACAAAAGTGTGTAGATCTCATTTTGACGGGAATTTTGCCATAGTTGCCACGCTTGGCAGGCGGGTTGGCAACCGCAGCTTATTTATTCAGATGTTCCAGGAAGATGCTGATGCCCATCTTGTGGTTTTAATTTTCCCTCTGTCGACTTTTACGACACCCACGGGATGAGATGGAGTGGTAGATGCTCTTAAGCCGCTACCACACGGCACATGCTGATGAATAAAAGTGGACAATTCCCGTCGCTGCGTATTTAAATTTATCAAGTTTAAGATAGAACAGTCTAAATCTTTTGGGGTTGTTCAGAGTTCAGAACAACCCCAAAAAGACCTAGAAATCAAGTACTATAAAATAACAATAAAAAAATAGTAAAGAAAAATCAGCGTTTAAGCACACAAGACTCCCGCAGATATCCCGGTGATAGAAGAAACGACATACATGCATAAGGCTGCTTTACCAGAGTAGAGTCTTTGCTTAAGTAAATGAAAACCTTATAACTTTACTAGGAGTCTCATGCAAACGTCCACCTAATGCTGTAAGATTCAAAAATGGACGAAATTTTTATAATCTCGAATTGTCTGTATTGCTTTAATTACATGTTATTAGGTTTTATTAGGTTTTATACCGTTTATTAGGTTACATGATAGTTTCTGGTGATAGAATTCCTATGCAGGAATCCATCTAGGAAGGTACCACCACAGGGCCAGTTAATCTGCCGTGAATCAGAACTATTCAAACATTACTGTGTTTGGTTTGAAAGGCACTGGGAGTGTTACGGCCGCAATGTGGTGTCACACAGAAATGTTCTGGTTGACACAGCATTTGTTATGAGCAGACGTTGCACTTACCATCTGATGAACGTTCTGCTCGTTTCGTCACTTTATCCAATAAAAATTCATTGAAATTGTTAAGGAAATTGATGAGAGTAACTAATATTTATTTTATTTAAATTCGAAACTTGAATGACGAAACAATTTTAGAAAATAACTTAAATTTCTTCGCGGTTACGCACCGGCACGTCGCTTAATATATATTTAGTGAAGGTTGGGATCTCGATATAATTTGCATTGGTAGTGGTAGCTCAGGGGCTAGGCGCTCGCTTAAAATTTCATAGTACGCGAGTGACCTGGGTTCGATTCCCGATGCCGGCACCACTAAAATTGTTAATTGAATTTTAAGTGCTGATTTACCACGTGCTCGGCGATGAAGGAAAACATCGCGAGGAAACCTGCATGTCTGAGAAATAAAAAAATATTTCAAAGACCAGTGCAGTCCACCAACCCGCATTGGAGCAGCGTGGCGGATTATTCCTAGCTCCAAAACCCTCTCAGAAATGAGAGGAGGCCTGAGCTCAGCAGTGGGCCATTTATAGGCTGAAACTTTACTTTTACTTATTTCTTTACCTCAAAACCTTTTAGTTTGTATGTTTGATGAACAAAATGAGGAACAGCGTGATAAGGGAACGATGCGGTGTGGTGGAACATGCAGTGACAAAGATAGAGAAAGGGATGCTTAGATGGTTTGGATACGTAGATATGATGGATGAAAGAAGATTGACGAAACATATTTATGAGGCGACTGTGAACTGGAAAGCCGATAAGGTTCGGCGTAGGCGTACGTATAACGATCAGATCGAAGTCGTTTTAAGTAAACGCCACATCAAGCTTATGCTTAGCTTGTATGATAACAGTAATTAAAGTAGAAGACGCGAAAGATGTGTGTCAGCAAGTGGAAAGATGTGATCTACCTACCCCAATGGGAAAGAGGCGTGACTCTAAGTATATATGTATGGTATGAAAATATTTATATTTGTTCTTTGCAGTTTGTCCCAGACTTACTGTATTTATAATTTATGCAAATTAATTGTTTAGCTTCAATGATTTTCAGATTTGATTTGTATTTTTATAATTGTCAGTGTTGCCGTGTGGTGGCGGCTTAAGGGAATCTGCCACCCCATCTCATAGGAAAAATTAAAACCAGAAGATGGACAGCAGCATCTTTCTGAAACATCTGAATAAATAAACTGCGGTTGCACACTACCACACAGTATCCGCTACCGCACGGCATCCGCTACTGCACGGCATCTTTCTAGTCTTCTGCAAAATAGATATTTCGATAAAAATTAAACGAAATTTATGTAAGTAAGTAATACAGTAGATTTTAACATTCACG
The DNA here is from genome assembly GCA_019845155.1 of Luehdorfia chinensis. Taxonomy (NCBI): domain Eukaryota; kingdom Metazoa; phylum Arthropoda; class Insecta; order Lepidoptera; family Papilionidae; genus Luehdorfia; species Luehdorfia chinensis. Next base: position 181,948 of record JAHVAK010000056.1, on the reverse strand, counting down.
AGCAATGTACAAGCCTAAATTGAATAAAGAAATTTGACACTGACAAATCATCATCATCGTCATCATCATTCAGCCTAGTCAACTGCCGAACATACGCCTCCTCCACAGATTGATACAATAGTAGCTCTCATTTTGCCATAGTTGCCACGCTTGGCAGGTGGGTTGGCAACCGCAGTTTTCCCTAGAATATTTAAAACAGCGCTTATTGCACCCATTCATAAGGGAGGAGATAGAGACTCTGTAAATAACTATAGGCCAATCTCTATTTTACCAACGTTATCTAAGATTTTGGAGCGAATAGTCAATCTGAGGTTAATTAGCTATTTTGAATCAAAAAACCTTTTTTCAGCGAACCAATTTGGCTTTCAACATCATAAGGCTACTAATGACGCAGTCCATGAGCTAGTAAGTTCGGTAATCACTAACCTAGACGGAAGAAAAAAATGTTTAGCGATATTCCTCGATCTGGCTAAAGCTTTCGACACAGTATCTATTCCTCACTTATTAAAAAAATTGGAAAGGGCTGGTATAAGAGGTATTCCACTTAAATTGATGGAAAGTTATCTGACAGATAGAAGACAAAGAGTTAGGATAGAAAATGTATTAAGCGATGAGTTACCGGTCAAATTTGGCGTTCCTCAAGGCGTAGTCCAACGATGTTTTTGGTATACATCAATGATCTTTGCCAAGTGCAACTGCCTAGAGGAAAACTAGTTACCTTTGCTGATGACACTGCTCTCTTTTTCGTCGATGACTCTTGGGAGGATGTCTTCAAGACCACTCAAATTGGTTTTAATAAAGTCTGTGATTGGCTTCGTGACAATGTGTTAACACTAAACGTTTCGAAAACGAAATATATGGCATTTGTGCGTACGGTCAACTTTCTACCACCACCATCCTTGGGCATCACAGCCCACGCATGTGTTCCTGGCCTTTCCGAATGTTACTGTCCGATACTTAAAAGGACTGATAAAATTAAACATCTGGGCATTTTCATTGACCAAACTTTAACTTTTAAATCGCGCTTTGAGATTCTTGTAACCCGAACGAAAGCTCATTTACATTTTTAAGACCTTAAAATATATGGCTGATCGTCGTGTTATCAAAATGGTCTACTTCGCTTTATGTCAATCCTTAATTGACTATTGTATAGTATCATGATGTGGAGGTGCCAAAACTCACCGTATTGAAGTTGAAAGAGCACAGCGTGCCATTCTCAAAGCAGGTGCTGGTTTTCCCTTCAGTTTTCCTACAGTCGAGATATACAGAGAGTAGGATGTACTAACGGTTAGACAAACTTTCATACTTCATACCGTCCTTAAACAGCACTCGCAATTGCATTACAACCCAGAGCTTCTTAAAAATAGACGCCGGAAGGATAAGATATGCAAAACTCAAACTTTTAACTCGACTCTTTCTCATAATTTCTTCTACTTCATGGGACCATTCCTCTATAACAAACTAAGTGATATCTTAAATAAATATCCCAAAAATAAATTTGGTTGTAAAACCGTAGTGTCAAAATTTCTTAAAACCCTAAACTACCAAGAAACTGAAAATCTTTTGTTAGAAGAAGAAGAAGAAGTATAACTTAGCTAAACTCATACTACCACTCTGAAGCATATATATATAATAACTGTCACAGATCCCTTGTGCTCTTTGTTTCAGAGAGCACAAGGGATCTGTGACAATAAACACCTGGCCGCCGAACTTCAGCATGTCAAGCAAATTTTGCAAGACAACAAGCTTCGGGTTCCGCGCCATCGTCGCAGTGACCGAGTGAAGCCGGCCACAGTCGAGCGTGTACCTGCCAGTCCTACCATATGTCAGAGGAGTCACGGACTAGATTGGCTATATCTTGAAGTGGGCTTCCATAAAAACATTTTTCAAGCCGCCGAAGAAGATAAGTCAGTTTTTACCATACAAGATGCAGGAGTATACAAGCTGGATTGTGAATGTGGTCTCTCTTACAAAGGGCAAACAAAAAGATCAGTAAAAAACCGCGTAAAAGAACATATAGCTGATGTGAAGCATCGCCGCTCCAGGAAGTCTGCAGTCTGTGACCATGTCCTGGATCATCCCAACCATTACATCAGATTTGATAAACCACAAATCCTCGCAAAAGAACACTGATTCCTACCAAGGATGATTCGCGAGGCTATTGAAATTAAAAAACATCCTAATTTTAATAGAGAAGATGGTTGGGTATTACCACCAGCTTGGGATCCTATAATTAATAAAATTGAGTCAAAACCAAGCATACCACTGCAAGACTTCAAGACACAGTTAGCTCTTTCTGCGTAGATCGGACTACAAATAATAATTAAAAGCTGAAGGTACTCCGGGTTAACTATGACATCAGGACATCATCAACAAAATTAAAGGCGGTAAAATGCATAAAATTAGTTTCATTTAAAAATAATTTCGTATAATTGAAACTGTAATAGCGCAAACTTGCCCTAGGTTATACTTATTCATGCCCATCCCTACAACTACTTTGTGACACTCCTTACAGCAGGGTCAGTTATTCTGCCACGAAGCAGTAGCGTGCAAACAGTACTGTATTTCGGTCTGAAGGGCACTGTGAGCTAGTGTAATCGCTGGATATATGAGACTTAAACTGACTACTCACGGCGACGAACGCAGTGTGGTGCCACTCAGCAATGTCTTGGGTGACAAAGCATTTTTTTCAGATTTGGGCAGACGTTGCACTTACCATCAGGGGAACATTTGGCTCGATTCGTTACTTTGTACTATAAAAGAAGACCTGTAAAATGTATATGACCCAAAAATTTTAATAAAAAGGTGAAAATACGATAACACAGTTGCTGGCCCTCCCGATCGAAGTAACTGACCGTGCCGAGGCCGGTCGCCTTAGGCAACTTCGAGTCAGTGACTCTCGCGAACAGGATGACGTTCCAAGCCGAGGTCCCCTCTTGGGGGGCCTTGCGCCAGTTATGGATGAATAAAGGTTAAGCCCTTCAGCGCTCGGTCACCTTTCAATCCGGCGAAGCTGTGATAGCCTTCGGGCTAACAGTGATCATCGTCGTCGTCGATGTCGTTACCGCCTAACTCAAGTCCACTGCTGAACATAGGCCTCCCCCATAGATAGCTACAAATGTTAGCAGCTCTCATATTGGAGGGATTTTGCCATAGTTGCCGCGCTTGGCGGGCGGTTTGGCAACTACAGTTTATTTATTAAGATGTTCCAGGAAGATGCTGCTACCCATCTCCTGGTTATATCCCATTAAATTTCCAATTGCTCGTTTTTTTTTTCAAATTGTTTAAGATTCAGTTCATCTCCGACAGTCTATTGAATTATATTACCCCTAATGTAAACCTGTTTGCAGTAGTTGAAATATTATTTTTGTAAGTATTATATAATTGGCACTCTGGTCTAGTAGAATTGTATGGCTTTATTTAATAATTTTCTTATGAATATGAATCTAGTTTTTCGACGCTAATTTTTGACGTAAGAAATTAGAATACGTAAAATTTAAAACTTTTTTTCACAAAACTAGAAGTGCCCCGCGGATGCACCCGCGTAAAAAAAAGCCGACCATGATCGATGATGTACATATATCCTTTTCTATTTGAATCGGATTTTAGGGTTTTATGTTTTTTGCGCGGAACCCGAGTTATTTTTTTTTTAATTAAAGTAAGTCGTCGTCGTCGTCGTTTCAGCCCATCACAAGTCCGCTGCTGAACATAGGCCTCCCCCATATATAGCCACAAAAGTTTGTAGCTCTCCTATTGGAGGGATTTTGCCATAGTTGCCACGCTTGGCAGGCGGGTTGGCAACCGCAGTTTATTTATTCAGATGTTCCAGGAAGATGCTGCTGCCCATCTCCTAGTTTTGATTTCCCTCTGTCGACTTTTACGACACCCACGGGATGGGATGGGGTGGTAGATTCTCTTAGGCCGCTACCACACGGCGGAAAAACGGTAGGAAGTAAAGTAGCCTAAGTTACCCGATATAATATCAGCTATCTGTCCAGTGAAAGTCCCGTAAAATCGGTCCAGCCGTTTAGTAATTACTCATACAATCATTTTTCTATTTATTATAATAGTACTCAATTTATATTAATAAACATTTCAACAATAAAAAAAATTAAAATACGAAACCTGTGCAGTCTCTTTAGCCTGTTTCTTCTTCGTATGGAGGGACTTCATAATGAAATATTCAAACTATTTGTTAAACAAAGACTTTTTAAGAAGGGTTATTATAATATTAAGGAATACATGGATGATGATAACCCCTGGGAATGAGGTGATCGCTGCCAAGCTATTTCTACATCTTTATAAAACTGCTGTATTTGTATATTTAATGACTGAAAAAAAAATCCCGCTGGGTTTCTTGCTAGTTCTTCCAAGGACAGAGGCATTTCTTTGCGAACCAGTGTAGCTTAAAAAATAGACGTTCAATGAGTATGTAAATATTCTATTCTATTTTATTCTAATGGTGGTAGATTGCAAATTTTTTTTCTTTAACCTTTCCCCACCGGAACAACAATCTGTATCTATCTGGCCATACAAATATTTGTCCCGTGCGGGAATCGAACCCGTGACCCGCGGCGCAGAAGCCAAGGGCACACGACGAAATTTTATTCAATATTTAATTTCATTTACCGATATTGGGAACCGCGACCAGACACAGCCGCTCAGAATAGAGTAAAATAATCGAGGCATTATCAAGTCATATAAATATCGTTTATGTGACTTGATAATGCCTCATTGTGAGGACACGTGTGGTATTCTCGACTTCAGTGGTATGTGCCCAGTGCTGATGACGTCTTGGCCGATTTCCGACCACGGCGAATCCGAACACTGTCGGAAGTTATGAACTGCGCAGGAGATATAGGGGCCCTCTCTCATTCCAACTTACCCACGCTCGATGTAACGCTCGTGCGATGAAATCAGAGGTAGGCTAGGATGCAGTGTCAGAGATACGGCGATTATCATAACAGAACCAGACCCGAAAACCAACAATGTGGTTTTGCACAAACTTTGGCTCTGACTGGAGTTCAAACCGTGAACCTGCAGCGTAGATGTACTCTAACCACTTGGTCACGCGGTCGTCGTCTAGCGTTAGTGGTGGATGGCCTCTGGTGTCGGTTCCCGGTGGCAGTATAAGTTTGCTTGCACACGCTGTTATGCTAAAGTAAAGTAACAGCCTATGAATGTCACTGGGCACAGGCCTCCTCTCACTTTTTGGGTCTATAGATCTGGAAAGATTCCGCCACGCTGCTCCAATATGGGTTGACGGACTTCACATGATCTCGAAATATTTTTATTCCTGAGACATGCGGCTTTTTAAGTATATGTAACGTATATAGATGTATGTATGAATATGTGTGTATATATATATATATATATTGTGTGTGTGTGTGTGTGTGTGTGTGTGTGTGTGTGTGTGTGTGCGTGCGTGCGTGCGTGCGTGCGTGCGTGCGTGCGTGTGTGTGTGTGTGTGTGTATTTATGTATAAGTATACTATATTATTATAATTTATTTTTTCTTAATTTTTTGTTTATTTTCGGCTGGTTATTTAAGGTATTTTTCACATATTTTTTTTAATTGCACCCTTAACAACTTTCTCCACGCCCTCGGGTTGACTGGTAGAGAATGCCAATAGGCATTAAGTCAGCCCATTGTTACCGTTTTAATTAAGGTGTACAATAAAGTTTTAATAAATAAAAATAAATAAATGCAGCTTTGGTACGTGGTAAATTAGTACTTTACATTACGCCGGGGATCGAAATCAGGTTACCCGCGTACTACGAAATTTAAAGCGAGCGCCCTTATGAGCGTGTGAGATATTGCCATTTAAATTAACTATAAACTATAAAATTACTTACTTATTTCATTTTAATTAATAGGTAATTCTAGGTAGGTATCACCTCAGGGCCAGTTATTCTGCCGTGAAGCAGTAGTTTGCAATCATTACTGTGTTTCGGTTTGAAGGGCACTGTGAGCTAGCGTAATCACTGGGTATATGAGACTTAAGAACTGATGTCTCAGGGTGACGGGCGCTGTGTAGTGTCACACAGAAATGTTCTCGGTGATGTAGCATTTGTTGTGGGTAGACGTTGCACTTTACATCAGGTGAAAGTTTTGCTCGTTACGTCACTCTAATCAATAAAAAAAATCAAATACTGAATAAGCATACTTTCTTGATGTTATATATCATACCTGGTAGTCAGAGATGGGGCAGAGTGGGGTTTGTTGTTACCGTGAATTGCAGTGTGGTGGCGGCCTAAGGCAATCTACCACCCCATCTCATCCCGTGGGTGTCGTAAAAGTCGACAGAATTGGAAAACCAAAGGCATCTCATCACCAAAAAACATCTCAAAAATAAACTGCGGTTGCCAACCCATCTGCCAAGCATGGCAACTATGGCGAAATCCCTTCAAAATGAGACCTACAAAATTTTGTTGCTGTCTATGGAGGAGGCCTGTGTTCAGCAGTGGACTTTTGATAGGCTGAAATGATGACGATGATGATTTATTTAATGGCGAGTGCCATCTGCAGTGACTCATTTTGCTTCCGAGACTTGCAAGAGACGCTACTCTGCTCCCTGTCGGTTCTATCTGACTCTGAGCACCTATTATCTACATATTAGAGATAAGTATCTTTGTTTATCATTAATTTTTATAATTCTTATTTGTATTCAGTATATAACAAATACTGTATTAAAATATCCTAAATGTGTCTAAAATTAAATCAAACTGTTTGTGTTTTAATAAAAGTGGAATATTTAAGTAAATGTTTATTTTAGCTATGGTTTATGAAAAAAAAAAATATTTTTATATACTCGTATATAGTATCTTCTGACAAGCGCTTACTTTATGGGGAATGTCTTGCCGGTCTCGTCACTTACCACCATAAAAAGGAAGTATATTGTATAGTTGAAGTTTTCGCTGTTAGCTTTCCTGGCTTTTACAGCTTCATTGGACAAGTGACCTCTAATGGCTCCTTTAAATTTCTTTGTTTTTCCTTATTGTAACGCACCAAGTCACTTTTCCCGTACCTTAGGACATAAGTGGTTGCGATTTGCAGTCGCTACTCGTAATGCCGTGTGGTGGCGGCTCGATAAAAGAATACTACCACTCCATCTCATCCAATGGATCTCGTAAAAGGCGAGTAAAGAATTAAACTGCACTGTGCACCCAACAGCGCATGGTGGCGATGGGCTCACCACCTATCACACCAAGTGCAGTTATATTGTTTTGGTGAAACGTGGGTTGTGGTAGTCATCTGTTTTTGCAGTGAGTGCCCAGTCTCTGACTACTCCTTATGGGATACAGTCGTGATCGTATGTATGTATGTACTCGTTATGTGAAAAATGATGGCCGCTTGAATGACACGTATGCACGGTACGCGCAAAAAGTTTTTTTAATTGTTATAAGATTTAGGTTGTTGTGAAGTATCATCTTGTTAAACAGAGGAAATCTATAGCGAGTGAACGTGGAAGCAGCTTCCGAGGACTACGAGAGTCGGCCGCCAGCAACGCCGTTGCGCTAGATCCAGCGCTAAAATAAAAGGCTTAAAATAAAGGCTGTTTTCCATTTCCAAATTACACGGTGTAGTGTCGCCCACGCGACACATTTATAGACTTGTATATTATTGAACGAAGGAGTATAATTAAAGACGTTAAACAAGCAACATCTCTCTCATTAACACAACACGCCTTCTCAATTAACACCTTTCTCTACATGGCGGCCCTGCCAGGCGGTACGCTGCAACAATGCTCGTGTTAGTAAATATAATAATAATGGGTAAGACTGAGTATAATAAATACTACAAATACACATGAAACTATTTGAATATGTTTATTTGAATGGACTATTAAAATCTTTATAATTAAGAATTAATTGATATCATCAATATTCGAAATCGTAAATGTTAATTTTTTTATTTTTTTTTATTGTATAAAGTGACGAAACCAGCAGAACGTTCACCTGATGGTAAGTGCAACGTCCGCCCACAACAAATGCTGTCACCCAGAATATTTCTGTGTGACACCACACTGCGCCCGTCACCCTGAGACATTAGTTCTTAAGTCTCAAATGCCCAGTGATTACGCTAGCTCACAGTGCCCTTCAAACCGAAACACAGTAATGTTTGCAAACTACTGCTTCACGGCACTTACAGTGTTCGACGATATGTGGGCAGTCTGACCTCTTTAGGACCTTTATCCGAGAAAATAGCAAGAACGCTTAGACGTGATGATGTTCACTTTGCAGTCAAGACAAATCATTCCAAACCGAAACACAGTAATGCTTGCACACTACTGCTTCACGGCAGAATAACTGGCCCTGGGGTGGTACCTACCTAGATGGATTCCTGCATAGGAATCCTACCACCAGTTAAATTATGTTCTCAATTAAAGATTATTTATTCTTAAAGGGAGGTACATTAAATCTACTGCCGTTTCATGATGAGGTTCCTTATGACGGAGAAGAGACAGGCGAAAGAAACTCCGTAGGTATCTTCTTTTCAATTTTTTGATCTCTTTTCCATTAGTTCATCATTTTTTTTATCATCATTTCAGCCTATCACTGGTCCACTGCTGAAAATAAGCCTCACTCATAGATTGCTACAAACGTTTGTAGTTCTCATTTTGGGGGATTTTTTTGCACGTCAAGGAAATATAACTTAAAAGTTTCAAGTAGTCAATACTTCAGATATATCGTCGATAAAACGGAACCATCCAAACAAGGACATTAGTCGGAACTAACAAACAGACGGACAGACAAAAATATTAGAAATAGTTTTGTCTTATAAGTAGCGTATATACTTTCATAAGCATTGAGTAAAAAGCTGTTATTTTGTTATTACAAACAGAGACTTCAATTTTATTTATTTCTATAGATAGTTGGTATAGCTAAAATCAGCGCCGAGGCTATAAAAATCACAGCCGCGGCCATTGGTAAGCGAGAACCATTTCACGCCATTGCTGCAGCACAGATAATATCTCCTCAGTATAGTCGTTTTTTCTTTTCTCTGTATAGTCCATGACAACTCTATAGGTGCTGCCATGATCTGAGTTTGAATATTTTTATCAAAACTTTTTACTTTTTAATATGGATTGTTATTTTATATCTGTTTCGTGTTTTTTTTTTTCAATTATTGTGCTGCATTTTGTGCCGTTTCAATAAAACATTTTTCTTTCTTTCTTCCTTTCTAGAAAAAGAATATACACCACCGCGGCCTACACCTTTCTCTACAGCTAATACAATATTTATTTCCTTTAACCACAGAATATAAATCCTCCCGATTTGATTTGGGCGAGGCGCTCGTCTAATTTTTGCGCCACCAGGTAGCATGCATATCATTCATTGAAGTTCTACGAATTTTTACTACATTTTTCTACTGGTGGTAGGATTCCTGTGCCGGAATCCGTTTAGGTAGGTACCACCACAGGGCCAGTTATTCTGCCGTGAAGCAGTAGTGTGCAAGCATTACTGTGTTTCGGTCTGAAGGGCACTGTGAGCTAGCGTAATCACTGGGCATTTGAGACTTAAGAACTGATGTCTCAAGATAACGGGCGAAGTGCGGTGTCACACAGACATATTCTGGGTGACACAGCATTTGTTGTGGGCGGACGTTGCACTTACCATCAGGCGAACGTTTTGCACGTTTCGTCACTTTCTAGAATAAAAAAAAAAGGTGGGAACCACTCTGTTTCGGTCTGAAGGGCACTGAAAGCTAGTGTAATCACTGTGCATATGAGATTTAAAAACTGATGACACAGGGTGATAGGCGCAATGTGGTTCCAAACAGAAATGTTCTGGGTAACACAATTGTTATGAACAGACGTTGCACTTATCATCACTAAAATATTTTAGCAAACTTTCGTAGTTATTTACAGTATGTTGTTATTATAAAAAATAATCTCTGGCTAGAAGGCATTCGTAGTTTGTAGTCAAGCAAATATTTCTTCCCAAGAAAACAAAATAAAAAAGGGCAAGCGACAGTACGCTTCCTCTTGTTCTCGTTTGCATTTATTTTGTTGTCTTGAGAATGAGTTGGAATATAAGCTTGAGCTCTTGCAGTTTCATAACTTTATTGTTGTTTTAGTTTTACATTCATATTCAGTTTGTTTCGATTCACACATTAGAAAATGTCATTTTCGATCAAACTATCCAAGAGTTGTTTTAAAATTATAATATACTTGTGAGTGATATTGACCGTCTTCCAAATAACATATTGAAGTTATCAACTACATTTTATTACTATAATAACACTGAGTTTGTATGTTTAAACTCGCTTATTTCAGGAAATACTAATCCGATTTCAACAAAATTTGTAGCATTATATATCCTGTAATTAGAGAAAAGTTTTAAGCTATAAAACTTATTAAATATCTTCAGGATACGCACGCTGGGGACCGAACACTACCGATAAGGATCATACTGTGAATAGTCAGATCAGCCAGGTATCACGCCGAATGGCGCAATTATATCGATGGCTTATTTCTGTCAATTAGCAGATACGGGTTACTTTTTCAGAACGGTAAAACCCCACATTACAATTTCTCCTATATCGTCGGTGGGTTTTGCAGACATACATTTCACATGCATAACCCAACCAGACCTGAAAATACACAATTGGTGTTTTTTTCACAAAAATATATCTAAAATAAATTAAATTAAATTCTCGCAGTGCATTAAATTTAACCTTAACTACAGACATTAAAAAAATTTGAAGGATTAAAATGGTTATGATCCGTCTAGACAAGATGGTAATTTTTACGGTTAATGAAAATATTTTTTTATTTACTGGCGTTCCGCTCCCGCAAGGGTGCAATTTACTAATAAAAACAATGAGAAGTGTGCTTTATCACCCATCATTTCAGCCTATCACTGGTCCACTGCTGAATATAGCCATCCCTCATAGATTGCCACAAAAGTTTGTAGCTCTCATTTTGCGGTGGATTTTGCCATAGTATCCACGATTGGCAGACGAGTTTAGTTATTAAGATGTTCAAGGAAGATGCTGCTGCCCGTCGTCTGGTTTTAAGTTTCCCTCTGCCGACTTTTACCACACTCACGGGATGAGATGGGGTGGTAGATTCTCTTAAGGCTCCACCACACGGCTAGCTGCCACCACACTGCTTAGCTTAAAAATATTAAGTGTGTTTATTATATAACATGTCTCAATCTCCGTGGAATTATTTCCAAAGAAGTAAACCACGAACTGATCAGTTGAATTTTTGCAACACGCTAAATTGATAAAATTTTACGGGTTCGAATGCACCAAAGATGATCACCTACGTTGACTCAATTATTTTTAAATATCAATATTCAATGACGAATTAGTTGTTCTACTGCTTTAATTTCTGCTCATATATGTATATATTTACTAATACTACAAATTTATATATATATACATACATAAGATCACGACTGTATCCCATAAGGGGTAGTCAGAGACTGGACAATCACTGCAAAAGCAGATAACTGCCACAATCCACGTTTCATCAAAATATAATGCACTTGGTGTGATAGGCGGTGAGCCCATCGCCACCATGCGCTGTTGGGTGCACAGTGCAGTTTTATTCCTTACTCGCCTTTTACGAGATCCATTGGATGAGATGGAGTGGTTGTTTTTTTATAACGAGCCGCCACCACACGGTATTTATATGTATAAAATATAAAGTATATATATAATAAATTGCCAATATTATGTCAGTCATGAAAGTGACTGACATACACGAGTTGTTGTTATGATAACAGCACAGCAGAACTGTCAAGCTAGACTTCTCTTAATCATTTCTTATATTTACGCTAATACTACACATTTAACTGCAGGCCGCATAAGGAAGCACAGAATCGCTCAGCGAGCTATGGAAAGGGCTATGTTCGGAGTTTCTCTGCGTCATAAAATCCGTAACGATGTTATCCGTAGCTGAACTAGAGTATCCGACATAGCCCTAAGGATTAGCAAGCTGAAGTGGCAATGGGCCGGCCATATAGTTCGGAGAACCGATAACCGTTGGGGAAATAAGGAGCTCGAGTGGCAACCTCGTATCGGCAAACGCAGTGTAGAGAGACCCCCCACTACATGGAACGACGGCCTACATGGTTTTGCAGGAAGTCGATGGATGCAGGTGGCTCATGACCGTGTTTTGTGGCAATCTATAGGGGAGGCCTATGTTGAACAGTGGGCTATGGTAGGCTGAAATGATGATGATGATGATGACACATTTAAATAGAACTAATTTTAAGGATACTATCGCGTTTAATTTTAACTACTTATAACCCGAGACAATGGACCCATACTAACAAGTATTTAAACGGTGAATCAACCCACCATATTTTAAACGGTGAATCTCACCACCATCTATCGCAGTTAGCTGCCGTGGGAAAATCTTTGTTTCAGAGAGCACAAGGGATCTGTGACAGGAAATACTTTGCCACCGAGCTCGTGCATGTCAAGCAAGTATTGCACGACAACGTGCTTCAGGTTCCACCCTTACGTCGTAGTGACCGAGTGGAACCGGCCACACTACAGAGCGTGTACCTGCGGTTCTACCATATGTCAGAAGAGTCACGGACAAGATTGGCTTTATCTTAAAGCGAGCTTCCATAAGAAGATTTTTAAAGCCGCCAAAAAAGATAAGTCAGTTTTTGCCATCTGTCAAGTGTAACATCCCTCTACAAGATGCAGGAATATACAAGCTGGATTGTAAATGTGATTTCTCTTACATAGGCCAAACTAAAAGATCGATAACATCCCGCCTTAAAGAACATATATCTGATGTAAAGCATCGACGATTTAGGAAGTCTGCACACCGCCACCGTGATCTGGATCATCCCAACCATTACATCAGATTTGATAGACCATTAATCCTTGCAAAAGAACACCGATTCGTAACAAGGATGATTCGCGAGGCTATTGAAATTAAAATAATCCTATTTTCAATAGGGAAGATGGTTGGGTACAACCACCGGCTTGGGATCCTATTATTAATAAAATTGAATCAAAAACCGAAATAATAAATAAAAGCTGATATATATTCTCGGTGATGTGATTGCTGTAAGCTTTTTTAACTGTCACAGTTGCATCGGATACTGTGCCTGGTGCCCGCGTGAAAGGTTTGGTTTCACCCAAAGATAAATACATAAATAAACTCTTAAGCCTCACATCAAAAACACCTCTCGCGTCAGATGTGTCACGAGGTCGAATATTTAAAAAAAATTTTAGTCATCTAAAAACTGTCCGAGTGACGGTGAAGATCTGTCAACTTGTGTGTCGGTAACTCTTGGTGAGAACCGCCCTGGAACGCGGGTGAATCTTGTGTACACGGTGTGATTTGGGACTATTGCGTGCCGCTCTCTACGGAGGTCGAGCGTCGCTGTGCATGTTATATTATAGCTATTAACTGTGTGTACATTGTTAATTGGGTTGTGACTGACCGTATCGTGGTCAGAGGGTGCTGAGACATCCAAGTAGTTTTCGTTCGTTCCGCCGGCGTCGTATGCGTTCGGTCGCGTTTTTATTTGATCGGTAGTTTGCTGATTTAACCACCAGTGGGTTTCGATGAACAGCGGGTTTTTCGAAGAACCGCCTGGATAATTCTCTTAAGGTGCACAAAGATTAGTAGCATTTCACAGTCGCTGTGAAGGTCTTACGTTGCGTTGATACCATCCGGCTCCGGTGGCATTTCGCAAGAATCGATTTTGAATGCTCATTAACTTCCGTAGTTGATTGCCCGACGCATGAGCGAAAGCGACGCTTGCACAGGCCATTACGGGTCTTATGTAAGTCTTGTAGTGGCGAAATTTGTGTCATAAGCACATTTTTCTTGAGAGAAAATTAGTATCACCATACCCAAGGCGGTCTGCAGTAAAGGCTGGTCTATTGCGTACATTTTTAATGTGTGCAGCAAATGACATCGCTGCGTCTAAAGTGACCACGAGACATCTGACGCTCTTTTCCCAGGGAATAGGGCGTCCGCACAGGGTGATCGTGCCTAACTGATTGTTACCGATTATATGAAATCGTGTAGCGGGCTTTGGTGTAACCCTTGAAAAGTATGGCTACACTTTTTTCACCCAAGTTATTTCTGTGCGACACCACACTGTGCCCATCACCCTGAGACATCAGTTCTTAAGTCTCAAACGTCCAGTGGTACGCTAGCTCACAGTGCCCTCCAAACCAAAACACAGTAATGCTTGCACACTACTGCTTCACGGCAGAATCACTGGCCCCGGGGCGGTACCTACCTAGATGGATTCCTGCATAGGAATTCTACCACCAGTGAATATATTTTATTATTAATATATAAATTAGAATAAATATATACATAGTCACAAATGTTTGTAGCTCTTATTTTATGGGAGTCGGCCATAGTTGCCACGCTTGTCAGGGAGGTTGGCAACCGCAGTTTATTTATTGATGATTGTTCCAGAAAGATGCTGTTGCCTATCTCCTGGTTGCTATTTCCCTGTGTTGACTTTTACGACATCCACAGGCTGAGATGTGGTGGTAGATTTTCTTAAGCCGCCACCACATGGAGAAGTATATAAGTACTGAAGTATATAAATAAAGTTAATGTTGAAAGCGGTGTGTATTTCCCAGCCTTTGAGGTGCCAACCCGCCTCCCCGCCATAACGTATAAACGCACACTGACACCGCCACCGGGAATGGCCACCAAATGCCGACTGCCCAATGCATCACCACAGCACCACTACTAGAGCTAACCATATTATGTTCTAAAAAGACAATATTTTTTTGCACCGTATGATAAAGTTTTATATTTTCTATTTATATTATATTTTTGGATTTATTAAAAATGACAAAAAAATATCTGTATATCACACCGGTCTCTTTCCTTATTTTATATTAAAATATTTGTGGTTTTGGTCCCTATACTTTTTTATATTTCATTTTTATATATTTGGCCTATTATTTCTGTGATAAATGTTTAAATTATACACGTATTGACAATACGTAATCGATAATAATATTATAAATGCGTTAATAATTGTTTAAGAACAATCATTTGTCATTAATGTCAACAAGATAATGCAATTGAGAAAATTTAAATGAAGATGGCGCTAGTTGCATTTTGCTTCACGATAACATTTGACTATCGTGAATGTATAAGGGCAAGGATAATATTTTCAAATATAAGTTCACGATACGTATCAAAGCGTTTTATTTTACCTGTTACGTCATCTTTAGAGCAGCTACGAGGAACATTGGTCCTTCGAGCCGGATATTCATTCTACATACCATTTTGAGTAATATAGTCGGCAGGGTGCTTTTTAAAAACACCCCCTGACTGATTAGCTGAATAGTTCACTTGTATAGCATTGCAAATTGCTACTACAAGTTAGAGGTCACACATCGCCATATCGGTTGGAATAGAACAACTTCAAAATCACCCTAAGATCGAACGGAGAACAACTGTCATCTACATCAAGATTATTGAATTAGCAGAGAACATCTGCTGTTGTAAAAAGCGGCCAATAGGTGGCGCCGCCAGTGTTGTGTAGTGATAAATGGTTTGTTCATCAAATCAAGTGTCACAGTGTAAGTGCAAGGACAAAAACTGTAAGTACTTTCATTAATTTATCAAGCCAAGTTGGACTTTATTTACATCACGAAAATAACTTATACTCATGAACAACAGACTTGTAAATTTTAAGATTTGATGATATTATATTAATTATAAGAATTTGTTCATCTTTGTTTAGTTTAGGGACTTAGAATAATTTGCGAAATTAGTGACTGACGGGGAACCTATGCCCATTTTTTGTCTTATATAATTATAGTTCAAACACTTGTAAAAATTTTCACATTCTACCCGATATTACTCAGTTATTTGTTCTTGTGTTGAGATTGGCATTTAATAAGTTTGTTTAGTTTAGGGACTTAGAATAATTTGCGAAATTAGTGACTGACGGGGAACCTATGCCCATTTTTAGGATTATATAATTATAGTTCAAACACTTGTAAAATTTTCACATTCTACTGGATATTACTAGTTATTAGTTTTTGTATTGAGATTGCCATTTTATTTTATTTAAAATGGATAAAATTATTAATCTTCAAAAGGAGACACAAAATGTTATTGAGAAGGCATTTAATAATTATAAAAAAAGTCCTAAAGAACGCTTAACACTTGAATATTTGGAGACGAGATTAGAAATCTTAGAAAGCAACTGGCAATCATTTATGGATAATCATAAAAGGTTGCACGAAAATGCTAAACCTGAAGATGTACAATCATCAGAATATACGCGATTAGACATTTATGGTAAAACGGAGGACACCTACATTGTATACAAGTCTCATATAAAAACTGTAAAAAATAAATTAACTCTCCCTTTGGAGAAACAACAACATAGTGCACCATCATCATTGTTTGATAGGCAGTCGGCAGTGAAATTACCCCGAATTTCAATACCAACATTTTCGGGTAAATACGTGGAATGGACGACATTCCGTGATTTATTTATATCGCTTGTTCATAAAAATGAATCCCTTGACAATGTACAACGGCTTCATTATTGGAAGGGTCATCTCACTGGTGAGGCTGCTCAACTAATTCGACACACTCCCGTTACTGAAGCGAATTACAATGAATGTTGGGGTTTATTAGAGAGGAGGTTTAATAACAAAAAGTATTTATCAAATTGTATTTTGAAACGACTATTTAGCCAAAAACGGATGAGTTCTGAATCCGCGTTAGCTTTAAAAGAGATATTAGACACAACAATGGATTGTTTAAACGCTTTAAAAAATTTGGACATTAATGTGAGTACATGGGATATTATAGTCATTCATATCGTTACATATAAATTAGATTCGGAAACGCGTAAGCAATGGGAGTTGCATATATCGAGCGATGATTCTTTGCCTACGATTGATCAGTTCAAAACTTTTATTGAAACCCGTTTCAGAGCATTAGAATGTATTGAACCTCGTAAACCACTCAATTATAATACACACGTTCAAAATACTAAGGTTTTGTTAGCGACCAAATCTTCTGGACTCAAGTGCGAATACTGTTCACAAAGCCATAAATTGTGTTTCTGCAAAAAATTTACTAACCTAGATATTAGCCGCCGACGTGAATTCGTGTTAACAAAGAACATATGTTTTAATTGTTTAGGCGGAAACCATATTTCTTACGATTGTAAAAAACCGACTTCTTGTAGGATATGTCAAAAACGGCATCATTCACTCTTACATCCACGCAGCGAGCAGGAATACATGGACTCCACTACTACCTCAAACCAATCGACCGGTGGCACTAATACTTCGGGGACCGAAGTTCCTGTAGTAGCTTGCCTCCCGACTGGTCATACATCTAAGCCCAGGCAGGTTTTATTAGACACTGCGTTAATAAAAGCCAAAGCAATAAATGGGGAATCGCGCTTAGTACGAGCTTTGATAGATCAAGGCTCGCAAGATGCTTCATTACAGAAGCAATAGTTCAATTTCTCCGGTTGAAAAAAATTCCTGCGAACGGGGTTATATCTGGATTATCTAATATCTAATATATTAAATAATCCAGATATAACCCCGTTCGGGTTATATCTGGATTATCTAATGGTAAGGTTATGCGAGCTAAACATAAGGTTCGAGTTCAAGTGCAATCACGAGTAGATCCAAGTTTTAAAATAGAAATCGAAGCTTATGTTTTGAGCAAGATAACCGCCTATCTTCCGGAGGATAAGATAGATTCTATTGATTGGTTAGATATAAACCAATTGCAATTAGCGGACCCGCAGTACAACGTTCCCAACAAAATTGATATGTTATTGGGTGCGGATGCTTATGGCACCATAATGAAGGAGGGTATAAAAAGATGTCCGAATGGTTCACTTATAGCACAATGCACTTCTCTCGGATGGATTCTTTCAGGAGTAATAAACAAGGTACATGAAAAATCGAATGAATCCACATTTAGACTTCGAGTTATGCATGCACAGGTTAATGAAAATCAAATACTAAAAAAGTTTTGGGAAATAGAAGAAAACACTTACTATAGTACAAAAAAGATGCTTAGTGAAGAAGAGCATAAATGTGAAAAGATTTATGAAGCTACCACTAGAAGAACAAAGGAAGGACGGTACATAGTGCACTTACCATTTCGGGATGAAGTGCCTCTCTGCAAAGGTGGTGATTCCAGGACAATAGCTGTAAAAAGACTTCTATCGTTAGAAAAACGGTTGGGTAAAGATGCAGATTTACAGGAGGGATACAGTAAAGTTTTGAAGGAATACTTACATTTAGGACATATGAGACAGCTAAAAAACTGTGAACATAAGATAAATGAAGCGGTTTACCTTCCGCATCACGCAGTAATGCGAAACGATAAGACCACTACAAAAATAAGAGTTGTGTTCAATGCTTCTATGCCCAACAAACATGGAGTATCGTTGAATGATACGCTTATGGTAGGACCGACTTTACAAGCTAGATACAAGATCTTCGGCATATTGTTCTATGCTGGAGAATTCATCCGATAGCCTTGGTGGCGGATATCGTAAAAATGTATCGCCAAGTGTTAGTAGACGAAGCAGACGCTAATTTGTATCAGCGCATCGTATGGAGAGAAGATCCTAATGAAGATATAAAGGATTATGAGCTTCTGACTGTCACTTTCGGAACAGCAGCTGCTCCGTATTTGGCAGTAAAAACATTGCATCAAATCGCCTATGACGATGGACATCAATATCCAGTCGCAGCAGAGCGAGTACTGAATTGCTTCTATATGGATGACCTTATGACAGGCTGTAGTACTGTTGAAGAAGGATTTGAAATATTTAAGCAAATTCAAGAATTATTAGGTCATGGAGGATTCGAATTGCAGAAATGGAACAGCAATGACAAGAATCTAATTAAGCAAATAAAACTTTATAAAGATAAGGACATTAGAGCCAAGGAAACTGAATCAAAGGTCAATAAAGCAAATGGGCAATCCTCTCATAAGGAACGAGATGATGTAGAAATTAAGTTAGATAATACAATTAAGATTTTAGGACTTACCTGGAGTCGTAGCGAAGATGAGTTCAAGTACGCAGTGCACCTCGCTCCGACGACCGGACCTGAAACAAAAAGAATGGTTATATCAGAAATCGCTAGATTGTTTGATCCTTTAGGATGGGTAGCCCCTAGTGTGATCATAGCAAAAATATTTATTCAAAAGCTGTGGCTGTCAGGTGTAAGCTGGGATGAACGAATACCAGAAGAGTTAAAAAAGGAATGGGATACTTATCGTATGGAGTTGGCTGAACTTTCAAAGGTGCAAATACCACGATGGCTCGGCATGAAGGAAGGTGACGTCGAAGTGGAATTGCATGGCTTCTGTGACGCATCTAAACTTGCATATGCAGCGGTAGTCTACATCCGCATTGTGGACAGTACAAAAAGGGTCAGAACGTCGCTTGTGGTAGCAAAAACGAGAGTAGCACCCGTTAAGCAAGTGAATATTCCCAGACTGGAACTATGTGGTGCAGTCTTGTTAACACGTCTGTTAGTGGAAACGTCAGAGGTGTTAAATATTTCGAAAACTAAAGTTCACGCTTGGACGGATTCCACAATCGTTTTGGCCTGGCTCAATAGTCACCCTAGCCGCTGGAAGATGTTGTTGGAAATAGGGTATCCGATATTCTTACTACGCTAGCATCATCACAGTGGTACCATATCTCAAGTCGGCATAACCCGGCAGACTGTGCATCGAGAGGGGTCGCACCTAGCGTGTTATCTGAAAATGAGTTGTGGTTTTTAGGACCAAGTTTTTTGAGAGAACAATTTATTTTGTATAACAGACCAAAGGATTTATATACAAAGGAAGAGGAGTCTGTTAAAGTCCATTTGGGAAAAGTTTCGGAACACACACTTTTCCAGCGATTTTCATCCCTCCACAAGCTCTTGAGAATTGTCGCATATTGTAGAAGATTTATAAAGAAAGGACAGAAGAATTATTTAAAGAAGGATGAAATCGAAAAAGCATTAGTGTTGCATAAGAAAAGCACAGATGGACGAGTTTCCGTTAGAGTACAAAGAATTAAAAGAAGGAAGAACTATACAAAAGAAAGGAAGCAAATTGCGACCGTTATGCCCTTACCTGGACGACCAGGGTATAATCAGAGTCACGGGCCGTCTGCGAAATTCAGGATTAGAAGAGCAAACTAAGCAGCCGATCTTACTACCCTACAACTCCGCATTAACCAAATTGATAGTGGCAGACGCCCACGATAGGACACTACATGGAGGACAGCAGCTAACGCTTAACTATTTAAGGACTGCGTATTGGATTATCAGAGCAAAATGTTTAGTAAAACAATATATCCACAATTGTGTAACATGTGTCAAAAACAGCGCACCGACACACAGTCAATTTATGGGTGATTTGCCATCGGTTAGATGCACTCCCGCTAGGCCATTTTTGAACAGCGGCGTAGACTACGCTGGACCCATAAAAATTAGGACATCCAGAGGACGCGGGCACCAATCTTATAAAGGCTACATTTGTATCTTTGTATGTATGGCTACACGAGCGATACATCTCGAAGTCGTCAGCGATATGACTAGCCAAGCATTTTTAGCGGCCTTTCGGCGATTTACAGCCAGACGCGGAAAATGTGCTCACCTGTGGTCAACAACCTTCGTCGGTGCAGCCAAGGAGCTGCGGGAACTGAGCTCCCTTAAACCTGAAATGGCAGAACATCTGGAAAGAAACGGGACAGAGTGGCACTTTATACCCCCTCGGGCGCCTAATTTCGGTGGCCTCTGGGAAGCGGGAGTAAAATCCACCAAATTTCATATCAAAAGGGTCATCGGTGACTCGACTCTTACTTTTGAAGAGATGAGTACTCTTCTTACACAAATTGAGGCATGTCTCAATTCTCGGCCGATGACCACGATTAACTGTGACGATCCAAGTGAACCACTTCCCTTGACCCCCGGTCACTTTTTGGTAGGGGAACCACTGGTTAATATAATAGATAACTATGATTCGAGCAATATAAATTCATTGACAAGGTGGCAGTTAGTACAAAAAATGTTAAAATCTTTTTGGAACCGCTGGTCAAAAGAATATTTGGTCATGTTAATGCATAGGTACAAGTGGTCGCGTCAAACTTCTGAACCTAAAGTAGGCGACATAGTGTTGGTTAAGGAGGACGATCTTCCTCCAGGTCAATGGTTACTTGGTCGCGTTATCGAAAAGCATCCAGGCGCGGACAATATAACCCGTGTAGTCACATTACGTACCAAATCGTCTGTTTTGAAGCGACCTACGTCAAAATTGTGTATATTGCCCATAGAGTAATTAGTTCATTAAATACATGTTAACCATTTTTCTTTATTAAGTTTTATGAAATGTTTTATTTTCTGTAATAAGTTAAGTTTTTCTTATTTTTTATGTTTTTTCATTCATTGTTAAGTTATTTATTGTTAAGTTCAACCCTTCAATTACCATATGATTCGGTCATGGTGGGCGGTACAGGCTTATTAAGGACATTTTCAATAAATGTCCTTGGTGGGCGGTATGTTTAAGAACAATCATTTGTCATTAATGTCAACAAGATAATGCAATTGAGAAAATTTAAATGAAGATGGCACTAGTTGCATTTTGCTTCACGATAACATTTGACTATCGTGAATGTATAAGGGCAAGGATAATATTTTCAAATATAAGTTCACGATACGTATCAAAGCGTTTTATTTTACCTGTTACGTCATCTTTAGAGCAGCTACGAGGAACAATAATATTGTGAAGTAACTCTCACTGTCCCTCTGTCTGTTTTTTACATTTCAAGGCGCAACAGCTGCACCGATATTGACGAAATTTTGCAAAAAAAATAGCTTGCATACTTATTGATAACTACTACTAGATACTTGTTAACATTTAACGTAATAAAACACTAAACGTAAAATTTTGGCACGGGCTGTACGTATTAGAAAAGTAGCGTACATTAGATAGCGGAAAAACATTCATGACACATCGATCGCGAGGGACCTGCCTCCACACACTTCAATAATGCCAATATCAGATCTGAACAGTTCCACCGGCCACCGAAGAGCTCTGTAACATGACCCAGATACCATAGAAGTTAGTACTCTAACTACAAATTCGACAAGGTCTTGATACTTTGGTTAGGGAAATCACACAGTCCTAAGGGAATTTCACAGCCAATGCTAAGCTTTCAACAGTCGTTGGATTACGGGATCGGAATTCTAGGGTGTAATGATTCAAGAGGTGAATAAAATTGTAATATTATTTATGATTATAATAACGTTTCGAATATTATATGATATGGTGAAATAATATTCTATTATTTCAATTACACATTTATATATTCTATAGCTGATTACGCTTAACTTTAAGCACGTGGTTCAAAGTTGAAGGAAAACATCGTGAGGAAACCTGTTACGTGTGAGGTTAAGAGATACACCACGCCTTCTCGTCCGTGGGTGTCGTAAAAGTCGATAGAGGGAAAATGAAAACCTGGAGATGGGCAGCAGCATCTTCTAGGAACATCGAAATAAGTAAGCTTCGGTTGCCAACCCTCCTGCCAAGCGTGCCAACTAAAAATCCCCCCAAAATGAGAGCTACAAACTTACGTGTTTTGTGGCAAACTATGGGGGAGGCAGTGATCTAGTGATAGACTGAAATGACGATTATTATGATGACGTACTGTATAGTATATACAGTAAATATTTTTATACATATTTATTAAATTTATCTTATGTTCTTAAATTTGATTATATATAAATATATATTCATTCACATAACTATGAATATAATTTGACATCTGTGGTGCACTTATTTTTAAAATGGAAATCAGCGACCGGCTCTGCGAACTGACATTTAGCTGGACATATTTGAGCCATGAGACACGCACGTTGCATATATCCTTTTTAATTTTATTTTTATATTTTCAACATACATACAGTCACGCCTTTTCCCATATGAGGAGTCAGCAGAGACCACACCCGTAGAACTTTCTTTTCGCCCCGCGAGAAACGAGATATGACGGATAGCGAACCACGTCGTCGCACTTTTGGGTTTGATTTGGAGTCACAAAATCTTACTCCCCACGGCGTTCCCACGAGCAGTATAGTGACAGCATTGGGTATTTCGATATTATTCTGCAAAAATAAAGGCTGCCCGTACCATACTTTAATCGCCTCTTACGACAACTCGCTATTTTTTTCCCCCAGTTTTTTTTTAAAGTTTTGTATTTGTGTGTATGTTGCGCGATATCTTCGCCAACTGTGAACCGATTTCAATGATTCTTTTTTAGTTGAATTGGTTGTACTCGAGGTTGCTCCCACATAAATTATTTGACGGGACTTTCGCTGGCAAATAGCTGATATTATAAGGAGTAACCAAGGCTACTATGGTTTTAGAAAAAGAATTAGGGTTCCGCGCAATTAAACCGCACCGAACATTGCTGAAAAGGGCCGAACTGTTAATGGTCAAATAAGCGAGGTATCATGCCGTGCGGCGCAATCATAGGGTCCGCTTTTTTACACGCGTAAAACCGCTGGGCACGACTAGTATAAAAAACAATTAAAAAAAAACATAAAAACTATTAATGATTATATTGAACGAAAAGTGGGCTACGTGCGTGGCTTCTATATGTAAAAGGCTTAACTGTATGTATGGAAATATACTAACTTTAATGAGCGTGCCTCGTCTATCACGTAAAAGTAATTTAAGCTATTACTCTTGAGTGGAAAATCTTATTTACAAGGCGAGCAAATGGTTCACCTGGTAAGCGCAACGTCTGTCCATAACAAATGTTGTGTCACAAAGAATATTTTTGTATGACACCATACTGCGCTCATCACACTGAGACAACAGTTATTTAGTCGACAACATGATTCGTAATTGGTATAATATCCCGGCACCTACCCGTGCTACTTTGATCTGATAAACACAACGGTGAAGCTTTAGTGACAAAATTGAATACTAAAAATGTCCATACAAAACTTTAAAATTATTTGTTAAAACTTTACGCGAACTTAACTCTAAGTCGTAGCCGAACCAGACAAATTCAAAATACGATTTCTTCTCCATTTAATTTATGTTACCCAAGTAAATATTTGTAAGATCGAAAAACATCGGCGTCATACTATCACATTTACTTCGCAACAGATTTCCTTAATCTTCATGTTATCCTAGTACTTGCGAGTAGCTGTATAACAGGGTCACCTATGAGTTTTAAGCAAATTCTTTAAGTCGACATACCTCTTACAGGTATCACGCTACGAAGCCCATTATATTTTTGGGGCATATATACATCGTCCCTAAGCCCAGCCTGCTGGGATGTATGACACTGTATATGCCCAATAATTACTCTAGCTAATAGTAGCCCTTTGTACCGAAACACAGTAATGTTTGCAAAGTGCTTGGTGACAGAATAACTTACTCGTATATCTATCAAAAGCTCTTATACACTTAACGTGTGCCTTGTCTGTAATGTTGAGGAGTATGCGAGAGTTGAGAAAGTTCCTTGCATAATTAACACCATGAAAGTTATAATGTTGTTTGGTCGAATGGACATTTAATTAATGTTAATGGAAAAGATCAAATCGGTGTGCTATCTGTACGTACAGTATACACACATATGGGCACGCACACATCCACACACACACGTTTCAAGTCTATACCTTGGTAGCAAAGTAAAGCAAATTTACATAATGATTTCTTATATTTACGCTCACTACACATTTAAATGAAACTTAGTTTACGGATTTTATCAAGATTAATTTTACTATTTATAACCCGACGTACTACTAAAGCACTCGACTTTACAGGACTCATGGTCACGGGGGGACTGAGGTGACAGATGTCCTGATGTCATAGTTAACCCGGAGTACCTTCAGTTTTTAATTATTATTTTTTGTACGATCTACGCAGAAAGAGCTGTCTTGAAGTCTTGCAGTGGTATGCCTGGTTTTTGATTTAATTTTATTAATTAGAGGATCCCAAACTGGGGGTAATATCCAACCATCTTCTCTATTAAAATTAGGATGTTTTTTAATTTCAATAGCCTCGCGAATCATCCTTGGTAGGAATCGGTGTTCTTTTGCGAGGATTTTTGGTTTATCAAATCCGATGTAATGTTTGGGATGATCCAGAACATGGTCACTGACTTCCTGGAGCGACGATGCTTCACATCAGCTATATGTTCTAATTCCCCTTCTCTCCATGACCATGGGTGCTGTAAAGCACTCGAAACGTCGTGTTATAAATAGTACAATTAAACGCGATAAAATCCGTAAAATTAGTTTCATTTAAAAGCAAATTTAGATAAAATTAATAGTTTTATAAAAATACTAGCTATACCCTGCGGTTTCATCCGCGTAAAAAAGCCGACCCCGATCGATGATATACATAATTATATACTTCCCTATTCGAATCGTAATTATTATTCTAAAATTAAAGTAGTCTAAATTACCCGCTATAATATCAGGTATCTGTCTGTGATTGTGCCGTTAAAATCGGTCCATCCGTTTCGCTGATTAGCCGGAACAAACACACAGACAGATAGACAAAATTTAAAAAATGTATTTTTCTTATTAATACATGTACATACACGAAATATATAAGTTTGTAGGACATACCCAAATTTTTATTCTTCTGTGAAAGATTTACCTCGGCGTTATGATTCGCGCCGAAAACATGACTTAGTCCAGTCATCGTCTAAATTAAAATTGCATAGTTCTGGCCCTTATTCCATGTCTATAAAAATATATAATAAATTACCGATTAACATAAAAAACGAAAAAAACTACAAAACATTTCAGAAAAAAATTAAGAGCGCACCTAATAGAAAAAAGTTATTATAATATTGAAGAATATTTTGAAAAATGACTCAGATAGATGTCTGCCTCTCACATACATTCATTGCCACGCCCGACAGGGTACATGAATTATATAATTTTATAATTTAATTCAAGTAAAGCAATCTAAATAAATAAATAAATAAATATACTTTCATAAGCATTGATAAAAAAGCTGTTATTTTGTTATTACAAGCACACTTCAATTTTATTTATTTGTATATATTGAGGTTGATTAAATAAATGAGTTTGTGTAGCTGTTCTTTATTTTCAGCCTATCACATGTCCTTCTGCTTAACATAAACCCACAGATTTCCACAAAATACGGCTCAGAGCCACCTGGATCGATCGCGTTCCTACAAAACCGTAGGTCGTCGTTTTACCTAGTCGTGAAATGCCCTACACTGCGTATGGCGATGGTGGCAGCTGGAGAAACTTTCTTACTAAATTGTTATTGCTTCTTTAAGCTGGCTGGCCTATTTACAAATAGGCTTTCTGATTCTTACAAATATGCCGTTTACTCTAGTTCTGCTATGGAAATCGTCGTTACTGATTCAACCACGCACGCAAGCCATATTCGGCTTTTTCCGTGGAATGACAAGCGATCTTGACACATTTGCTAAACAAAGCATCTCAAGCTGGCAAAAGAGAGTCCATCAACCCTTCCAATGCCAGTACAGTCAAAGTTCATCAAAGTGAAACATCCTAATTCAAATTTCTGGATGGCTTTGTTATGGGCCGGCCTGGCACTCCCCATCAGGCGACCGTGTGCTCGTCTCATTCACCTACGAGTACTTTCAAAAAAAAAAGTCGCGGGTTATGTCGGTTATGTGATCAGACGGCGCAATCTACCGTCTTTAACGAATGTAACAAAATCCAAGTAACAGCTCTCGTGCATGTTAGTTGTACAGATTGTCAACAAATGGCGTTTTCTACAATTTAATTATTTAAATCAATATTTTAATCATTATTTTTAACAAAAAACTGTAATTTTTAGACATTGACTTAATTTTCGTCATCAGGGGGAAAAATTATCTTCAAAATTGCGTATCAAATATGAATATTGATACAGTATTAGGGGGATATTCGGACAAAAAACACCTTTTGAAAATTTAAACATATAGATTATTAAACAAATAATTAACATTACAAATGCCCGAATAGAAACGTAAGAATGTTATTTTATAAATCATTTGATTTACTTTTAAATACTGTTGAAAAGTTTTACAAAAATAAAATACCGACCGCAGTTAAAAGAACTGTTGAGTCTAACTGGCGTACTGACGTCGGGTGGTAACCCTAAATCACAGGTTATTAAAATACTCTTCGTGCGCTGCGTTTAATGACATAAACGGTCTGCTACTTTGTAAGACTATCGCAGCTATATAAAAATGTGCGGCTTTGTCTGTTATATCATTGACATCTCATTTTATGTTGAAATACACACATTACCGTCTAGGTAGGTACCACCCCAGGGCCAGTTATTCTGCTGTGAAGAGGAAGCGTGCAAGCATTACTGTGTTTCGGTTTGAAGGGCACTGTGAGCTAGCGTAATCAATGGGCATATGAGACTTAAGAACGGATGTCTAAGAGTGACAGGCGCAGTGTGGTGTCACACAGAAATATTCTGGGTGACACAGCATTTGTTGTGGGCGGACGTTGCACTTACCATCAGGTAACGGTTTTGCTCGTTTCGTCACTTTATAAAATAAAAAAAAATTATCATTAATGTAAGGAAAGAAGCCCGTTTCGCATAACTTGAAAGTTATAATGTACCAGGCTGTGTATGTGTGTAATCTATATAGTTAAATAGTGAGAAAAGCGGTTACACGTAATATTCTACGACAAAGAATGGTGCAGGAAAACCCGTAAATCGTTGGTGGGCCGCAGTAATTTATCTTTGTACTCGCACCAAATACGAAGGACGATGTCGAATATTCTTTCGAATTCTATACGGATGTGAATAAAACACTAAAATTGTAAGTAAAAATTTTAATAGGTTTTTTTACATTACCCAAAAAATTGCGGGAAAAGAGATGTGAGGAGTGGCGGACCACGTCGGCGCACTGTTGGTAAGAGTCAAAAAAATTCTTACTCACCATTGCGTTCCCACGAGCAGTACGAGTATAGTGACAGCATTTTATATTTTGGTGTTATTCTGCGAGAATAAAGGCTGTCCGTAAAATACCTTAATCGCCTCTTACGACACCTCGGTAGGAAAGAGATAGGTGCTATCCTACTCTGCCGTATAACTATCGGCTAAAATGTATATTGTGTACCTAAATATCTATTATTGGAAATGAATATAAGCAAAATCGAAAGACGCTCGGTTTCTGACTGTAAAATTAATATCTAATCGCCAGTCGGTAATCACGACAAGAATCTGTTTCCAAATCGACCTTTACTCGACCCGATTGACCCGACCTTGGTGCCTCCGCGAGCTAAGCCAAACTAAGTAAAAGTTATTATTAACCGCATTTAGAAATTATTGAAAGCCCGGGGATTTCAATAGCGGACATGTTTACTTTTATATCGTGCGAGCTGTACCCGCGACTTCGTTCGCGGGGACTTTCTAATTTGTTAAGACGTGTTAGTAATTTTCCGTGTGGTGGCGGCTCGTTAAAAGAATACTACCACTCCATCTCATCCAATGGATCTCGTAAAAGGCGAGTAAGGAATTAAACTGCACTGTGCACCCAACAGCGCATGGTGGCGATGGGCTCACCACCTATGCATGTGCATTATATTGTTTAGGTGAAACGTGGATTGTGGCAGTCATCTGTTTTTGCAGCGAGTGCCCAGTCTCTGACTACCCCTTATGGGATACAGTCGTGATCTTATGTATGTATGTATTAAATTACCGTGCGATGGCGTTTTAAGAGAATCTACCACCCCGTCTCATTCCGTGAGCGTCGTAAAAGCTCAAACCAAAAAATTAGCAGTAGCATCTTTTTGGAACATCTTAATAAACAAACTGCGGTTGCCAAACCGCCTGCCAAGCGCGGCAACTATAGCAAAACATACATACATACATAAGATCACGACTGTATCCCATATGGGGTAGTCAGAGACTGGGCACTCACTGCGAAAGCAGATGACTGCCACAATCCACGTTTCACCAAAACAATATAATGCACTTGGTGTGATAGGCGGTGAGCCCATCGCCACCGTGCGCTGTTGGGTGCACAGTGCAGTTTAATTCCTTACTCGCCTTTTACGAGATCCATTGGATGAGATGGAGTGGTAGTGTTCTTTTAACGAGCCGCCACCACACGGTTGACTATAGCAAAATCCCCCCAAAATTAGAGCTACAAACTTCTATAGCGGATGTATATGTTCAGCAGTGGACCAGTAATAAGCTGAAATGATGCATACATACATACAGTCACGCCTCTTTCCCATAGGGGTAGGCAGAGACCACATCTTTCCTCTTGCTACGATGCTGAAATGATGATGATGATATAATAGTCTAATGAAGAAAAGTAAGTTACTTTGCTAAGATCCGCATGCAAAATATAAAAATGGTGTATATTACCTAGTTTTTTGAAGTGCACCACCCGCCCTCTCTCAGTAGCGTGCACAAGCAAACTAACACCGCCACCAGGAACCGCCACCAGGTACCCTCCACCAACCACTACAATACCACCACTAGATAATATACACCACCGAAGCCGAGAACACGACACGTGTTTCGCCCCAAAACGAGGCATTATCAAGCGTAATAGACTCTCCGACAGGCGGCCGCCTGTCGTAGAGTCTATTACGCTATATACACCATTTTTATATTTTGCATGCGGATCTTAGCAAAGTAACTTACTTTTCTTCATTATAATGGATTTCCGCAAAGTAACGCCTGATTCTATTAACTATAATAGTCTAAGATAAGTATAAAAATATAACTAATTGATTATGATAATTACAATTATTATAGGAGGAACGGAACTAGTCTTCTATAAAATCTCGTCGTCCACTCCCTTTGAAATGGTGGAGGAGGGTGATGGCTGCATGTTTCATACTTGTGAACAGGTGCTGTTTGCTGGAGTTTTTTATCTTAGGCATAAATACCTCATAAATAAATATACAAAGAATAGTCTGAAAGAAAACCAAAGCACGCTTCATGTTAAAATTTTAGACAAGATTCAATAATACTCGTAGATATATTGCAAACTCGAGCAGACCAGCCCCCACCAATAGCACTTAGCTGCTGAATGAGCAAATGCGTTTATTTGCTCATTCAGCAGTGCAATGTTATTATTTTTATTTTTTATTATTCCCAGTTGTTCCAGCACACACAGCCGTAATCCCTTGTCACAGATATGTAAAACTTTAAATGTATGATCGCAAGTTAGATTATGTCCAGTCTCCAAAAGGTGTTGCGCGAAATGCGATCTATCGGGATAGCAATTTCTGTACGCGGCCAAATGCTCCTTGTAACGAGTGTCGTGTGCGGCCAAATTGCGGCCAGTCTGACCAACGTAAACAGCGCTGCATTCACTACAAACAAGCATATAGACGCCGGATTTTTTTCTTTTAAATTACAAACCCCTCTTAGGGAATGGTTTGTCTTGAATGCAAAGTGAACATCATCACGTCTAAGCGTTCTTACTATTTTCTCGGATAAAGGTCCTAAAGAGGTCAGACTGCCCACATATCGTCAAACACTGTAAAGCAGTAGTTTGCAAACATTACTGTGTTTCGGTTTGAAGGGCACTGTGAGTTAGCGTAATCACCGGGCATAAATGAGACTTAAGAACTTATGTCTCTGGGTGATGGGCACAGTGTGGTGTCACACAGAATTTTTCTGGGTGACACAGCATTTGTTATGGACAGACGTTGCACTTACCATCAGGTGAACGTTTTGCTCGTTTCATCACTCCATCCAATTTGTTATGGGCAGACGTTGCACTTACCATCAGGTGAACGTTTCGATCGTTTCGTCACTGTATGCAATTAAAAAAAAAACATAAATATACATGTTTCTTGGCTTATTACAGAATATAACCAAACTGGATGGATACTGTTGTTTATTGTATAGTTCATTATAAATGTTATATGGTTCATAATAAAAGACGACTAAGGTCTTTGGACTAAGGCCCTTATTCGTGCTGAATAATACTATAATACGCAATGCTGTCATTATACTGCTCTTGGAAACGCAGAAAGTAAGAATTTCTTGACTCGTACCAAAATGGCGGTCACGTCTCGTTACCCGCGGGGGCGAAAAGTGGGCTACGGGTGTGGTCTCTGCCTACCTCTTAAGGTAAAAAGGCGGGACTGTATATGTCTGTATGAGACTGAGAACTGTGAAGTATTTCCATGGGCTGGTGCGGCACTTACCAGCTTATTAGGTGACGAGAAACGCTGCTTCCAAAAACATACGGAAAAACTCAGAATGTTTTCTTTAGTAATAAACGTCACTTCATGTTGATATTTCTACTGTATCGTGGGTGCGTTTTATATATCGTATCCTGCAAAATGTCCCCTACAATTCCACATTCAGTCAAGATATATTGCATCTAAAGTAGGAACTATAAAAATGATAAGTATAACGTAATGTCCCAGGACGCTTCAGTTCAAGATACTGGGTGCTTCGCTACACCTGTCTCTATATTAAACAACGCTCGCTTACCTCAACGCTTGTCAAGGAAACGCTTACGGAAAATGTGAACGTATTTTAATATGGGCCTCAATACTTGTTTCTTTAATATGTGATTGAACTTAGTAACTTAATGTTACGTAAAAATATACGTTTAGTGATACTTAACTTTTGGAACGAACTTTTACGCGGCTTACATTAGAGTGGACTCACAGAAATCGTCACGTAAGGGAAAATGTGTTTCTTTTCTCTGTCTCTTTCTATTATATTTGATTGTATGTGTGTGTGCGTGCGAGTACCGAGATTAAAGCAGCAAGCATTGTGCGCGGTGAATCAAATTCTTTATTTTTCGTCGTAAGAAATATAAATTTCGTTTGTCAAATGTCATTTTTTACAATCAACCGCCGTTTCGTAACGAAGTCGGCTCGTTTGGCGCAGTGGCTAAGCCCTTGGCTTCTGCGACGCGGGTCGCGGGTTCGATTCCCGCACGGGACAAATATTTGTATGGCCTACATATAGTTGTTCCGGGTCTGGGTGCTTGTGCATGTGGAATTTATGTCTGTAAAACGCACCCACGACACAGCAGAAATCCTACTGTGGGGCTTCAGTTTATTAAAAAAATAAAAATGAGGTTCCTCTGACGGAGAAGAAACAGGCGAAAGAAACTCGGCAGGTATCTTCTATTTTGTTATTTTTTTTTATCTTTGTCAAAAGTACATCATAAATAAATTTACAAAGAACAGTCTCATAGAAAACCAAAGCACGCAAATTTTAGACAAGATTGAATCACAGATATATTGCAAACTCGAGCAGACCAGCCTAAACCAACAGCACCTGTTCACAAGTATGACGCATGTGGCAGCCATCGCCCTCCTCAACCACTTCAAAGGGAAAGTCGACGACCCGCCACACGACGCCGCCGCAAGCAGAGTCATAGGGCGAGAATGACACTCAAGTCTACCAAACAAATTAACATTAGGGCAGCCCGGGGTTGGTTGGAGACTGGGGTAGGAAGAATGCTCCTAGCTTCTTGCAGGTTTGAGTGAGAGAATCAATGTTGCACTCAAAGAAATCCCGCTGCTCGACCGATCATTCGCACAGAACGTGAGACACGAAGAAATGTCTCACTGCCAGTTAGAGCGCAATATCAATAATTGGGATACCTGAGTAGTTTTTCATCAACACATCTTTTTCGTTCTTACATTGTAATTTATAGTCAAGTTCATATAAATTTAATTTGAAATTCAAAGTAAATTATTATAAAATGTATACAAATACGTATTATGACTATTATGCAAAGCATTTTAGTTTAGTGAATTTTTGAAAGCAAAAGCTACGGTCGGGTTTGGTAGGCCAATTGCGTATTGCGGTTGACCATATGTTGCTGTTTTTCGAAAATATTTATGGTTTACGAAAAAAATCAAAGTTTGAGATAAAAATTAATCATTAAATTATAAATAAGCGAAGAATTCTGCAAAACTTAATATTTTTTATTGGATAAAGTGACGAGACGAGCTAAACGTTCACCTGATGGTAAGTGCAACGTCTGCCCATGAGAAATGCCGTGTCACCAAGAATATATCTGTGAAATTTTTTTTACACATTAAATTTTTTCATCCCGTAATTCAAGCCATCCTGCTCCAGTTGACTAGTCTACCTACCCCAGCATTGGGGCAGGTTGACCATCTCGGAGCGGTTTCTTAGAACTGAAAAAAACCCGTTTTCATTTAATAATATCCACATAGAATCTTTTTTTTATAATTGACTATGAAATTTGGCACCGTTTACAATATTTCTCATTAACAACAAGACAATAGTTTTTTAAAAAAAAAAAATTTTAACCAAAAACGTGGTCAACCATCCCCGGTCAGAGCGCACTTATAGTGTTCCACAAGACAATTTACATTGTACAATTACAAAACCTAAAAATACACATTAAGTAGCTGCCACAAAATAACAATCACATTGTGTTATACATTACTTGATGTCTCCCTGGATGGACACTTTCCATGCGTCCGTATCATTGAAATAATCATTCAAATCATAATAAGTTTCGGAGTTTTTTTTTAATATAAGTTTTAAATTTAGTTTGTGTTAGATATGCTATATCTTCTGGAATTGTATTATAAATACGTGTACATCGACCCATAAAAGAATTTTTTACTTTATTCCGACTAAATTTTGGATTAACAAGTTCATTATTATTTCTTAATTTTAAATTATGATTGCCACTATTCTTCGGAAATAGTGATTTAAATTTACGTACATGCATAACGTTTTCATGTATACATATGTATATATCGGCACGTAAAAGTTATTTTTTTTTACACAGTTCCCTTAGCGAATCACGAGAGCGCATATTATACATTGCGCGCACTGCTCTTTTCTGCAAAGTAAAGATTGTATTCACATCAGCCGTATGTCCCCATAATAAAATACCATGAGACATCAAGCTGTGAAAATAGCTAAAGTAAACTAATCTTGCAGTAGCTATATCCGTAATATGTCTGATCTTTCTCACAGCATACGCAGCCGAACTGAGTTTATTAGCTAAGGTATCTACTATGTGGACCCCCAGTGAAGTTAAAAATCTAATGTGATCCCCAAAGATACGGTACTATCGACAAACTCTAATTTATCGTATTGCAAAACGATATTATTTTGTACAGTTTTAACATTAGGTAATGCAAATTTAACGCATTTTGTTTTTTTGGGATTTAGAGCTAAATTGTTCGCATGGAACCAATCTAAAATATTATTCAGAGCACTATTTACTTCGATTAACCTTAAATATCAGTGATGTATCATCTGCAAACAATACTATATCTGTAAGATTCTGGACTAGGTCTGGTAGATCATTTATATAGACTAGAAACAAAAATGGACCCAGATTAGATCCTCGTGGTACACCCATTTTTGCTTGAGAGCCTACTGAGTTAGAACCACTAATCTGAACCATTTGTATCCTATTACTATGATAAGATCCAACAAAAGAAGAGCTTGCTCTTCTAAGCCATAATACTCGTATTTTAGTTTACAAAGCAGTGTTTTTTGACCTACGCATTCAAATGCTTTAGATAAATCAAAGAATACGCCAATAGCATTTTGAGATTCCTCCCCGCTTCCTCCATTCGGCTGTACAACCTCAATTCTAAACACGTGTAAATTTTATTTATAATTCGTTATTTCGCATTTAATTTTTAATAAATGACTCTTTTTCCTAAAATATTAAATGAAATTTATTGATTTTATTCCTTACTTTACATTTTTGCTTTGAAAAAATGATAAAAAATAAAAAAATGAGGGCTGCGCTTTTTGGCGTGACATCAATATACTAATACAATCAATAGAAATCTACATATTGAATCACGTTAACAGTTGAAAAAATAACGTAAGGAACTTCGTGCCTGGCGGGGGTCCTCCGACCACACAGTTTTGATATTAATTTAAGTTTAGTTATACTTAATTTAAATGATTTGTCGATTTTCGACCACGGCGACAGTTTCCGAATACCGACGGAAGCTATTAACACAAGTATATGTGGAAAGACAGACAAAGTGGCATTTACTCAACACGCGGCTAGGTTGCAGTGTAAGAGAAACGAAAACAATCGCAACACAACCCGCCCCTAAAACCAATAATTTGAGGTTTAACATAAATGTTGACTTCAGAATAGCAACACCCGTGGTGGAAAGACATGTACTGTGAACACTTTTGATTTTTGCGCAGTGTTCTCTATGGCAGGAATCCGTCTAGGTAGGTACCACCCCAGGGTCAGTAATTCTGCCGTGAAGCAGTGGGAAGCAATCATTACTGTGTTTCAGTTTGAAGGGCACTGAGAGCTAGAGTAATCAATGGGCATATGGGACTTAAGAACCGATGTCTCAGGGTGACGGGCGCAGTGTGGTATCACACAGAAATGTTCTGGGTGACAGAGCATTTGTTATGGGCAGACGTTGCACTTACCATCAGGTAAACGTTTTGCCCGTTCCGTCACTTTTATCAAATAAATAAATAAAATAAATAGATTCGAACCCAGGACTTGCAACTTAGGAGTCAGGTACTCTGTCGTAAGTCAATGCAGTGTTTTGTTTCTTCGTTTAATAGAGTATGTGCTCCGTAAATAGGTAAATGCAAAATGAACCAGCTTGCTAATTAGTCTTCTCGCTCTATATCTCTTTTAAGGCACACTGTCACAAAAGATACGTACAATGTTTTAATTAATTAGTCAAGTACGAAGCATTCATCCGGTTCGGTACGTTTACGTACTTTTACGACTTCGTCCTATTTAATTATCACGATTATTCAGTCACATTATAAATTATGTGACTGAATAATCGTGATGAAGTTTAATCTTTTATTAAAATAAAAGATTAAACTTTTTTAATCTTAGTTTTTAGTTCTTCTTTAGTTAATCTTTTATATTGTAAAAGTGTGTGCCGTGTGGTAGCGGCCTAAGAGAATCTACCACCCCATGTCATCCCGTGGGTGTCGTAAAAGTCGACAGAGGGAAATTAAAACCAGGAGATGGGCAGCAGCGTCTTCCTGGAACATCTAAATAAATAAACTGCGGCCAACCCGCCTGCCAAGCGTGGCAACTATGGCAAATCCCTCCAATAAGAGAGCTACAAACTTTAGTGGCTTTCTATGGGTTAGGCCTATGTTCAGCAGTGGACTTGTGATAGGCTGAAACGACAATTAAAATAAAAGATAAAACTTTTTTGTTCATGCGTATTGGAGACTAGTTAAAATCACTCTATTTTATCTGTTGGTAGGATTTTTAAGCAGGAATTCTTCTAGGTACTTCCTTTGTGCCTGCTATTCTGTCGTCAAACAGTAGTAATGAAGGACCATTTTTTAAATACAGAATTTAATTTCACTGAAATGGAAAATACTGTGAGATGCATGAGGCAGAGTAAAGTCGCTGATGGATTCTAGTTGCGGCAATTGAATGTGTCAGCAAGATTATGACAAAAACAAGCTAAGATATGGAAAAGATAACGACTGTGAGATGCATGTGGAAGAGTAAAGTTGCTGTTCGATTCTTGTTGCCGCAATTGAATGTGTCAGCACGGCTCTGAAAGAAATATGCTCAAAAATAGAAAAGAGAACGACTGTGAGATGTACGTGGAAGTGTAAAGTTGCTGTTGGATTCTAGTTGCGGCAATTTAATGTGTCAGCACGGATCTGAAAGAAACAAGCTCAGAAATAGAAAAGAGAACGACTGTGAGATGTATGTGGAAGAGTAAAGTTGCTGTTGGATTCTAGTTGCGGTAATTTAATGTGTCAGAACGATTCTGAAAGAAACAAGCTCTTCCAGAACGGCGACAACTGATGGAACAGGAGTTCCATCTATTAACTGCACAGGAGATGTTATAGTGCCTCATGTGTACGGCACCAACTGGTCACGAAATGGTTCGATGTAACATATGGAAGCGATAAGATTGGAGACAGGCTAGGGTCAAGTGTCAGATACGGGAAAAACCATAACAGAACCAGACCCGCAAACCAAAAATTTGTCCACCACCCCATCGCATTCTGTGGGTGTCGTAAAAGTCGACAGAGGGAAAATAAAAACCAGGAGATGGGCAGCAGCATCTTTCTGAATAAATAAACTGTGGTTGCCAACCCGCCTGCCAAGAGTGGCAACTATGGCAAAATCCCCCCAAAATGAGAGCCAGACGACCCTTAATGAATTTAAATTTAAATTCGTTGCCAAATCTATAATTCACGTCGCTCAAAATTATTTAAAATTTACAGCCCTTTCGGCTATTATATTTTCCTTGGTTTTTAAAGTTTCCAGACATCGGTTTATAACGCGAAAAAAGGCTTACCCCAAAAATGAACGTTTTAAATTAAAATTAAAGTTTTCTGCGTAGTTTATACTAATATTAAATCCTTTTTTATACATTTAAAAGTAAATCGCACAACACACAGTGCTTTCATTTGAACGTTGACTCTTATGAAGAACCAATGGTCAAAATTAGAAGACATTAATATTTGCTATTAACCCTGCGTCATTGTGGCGGGATGAAGGTATACTATCGTTAAGGAGACAACACACACCAACACAACAACACACACAAAAATTGTACAATAAGGTGGACTTAATGCCTAGAGGCATTCTCTACCAGTCTATCTTTGGGTTGAGCAGAGGACATGTTAAGGGTGCTTAGTGCTAAGGTTTAAAATAATTTAAGAAAAAAAACGACAATAGAAGACAACAATCCGATTTCAAAATGGACAGTAACTAAATACACTTATACTTACATCTCCATATACATACAACATAAATATTTACAGGTTTTGAACTGAAACTATGTATAAGGATCATATATAAAAAAGTAATATTAAATGAAATGGAAGAAGTAGTACTCAAAAATATGAGAAATTTATAACTTAGTTTTGGCGTATTATATTGCCAATGAAAAGGGTAGCTACCCGCCCGATCGAGTGGTCTGATCCGGGGAGGACGTCTCCTCCGACTAGTAATATTTAGATGTTGTATATATAGTTCGCATCTCAGAAAACTTTCATAGCGCGATTATGGACGTATGCGAATATTTCTTGAGCTTCTCATGTGGCGACATAGATGTCGCTACAAACTAATATTTATTAATTGTTTTAAAAGAAAAGACCTATTTTATACGAAAAAGCGTTCATTATTTAAAAAACTCATCTACTTGCCATTAAAATTGTTTCTAATAAAAACAATGTTAGTTAAATATAATAAATTTTGATTAGGTTCTTCTTATCAACTTATATTTATGTAAAAAAAAAATCGGCCACCTCTTTAACCTTAAAGAAAAACAAAACAATTAAACGTTCTTATCAAAAATATAGTTAAACAATCTACTATATGACACTTTTTTAGAAACATTGGAAATTTTCTTATAAGGAATATTTTATGTTTATGTTATCACTACAGTTATTACAGTAGGAAATCACATGTTCGCTACATATAAATTTATGGAAAGTGTTTCAAACATGACTAATTCAATGACGCTCACGCTCCTCGGGATCCATTTTAGATATTGATCTAAAAATTATAAAGCGTACCTAAGTAAAAGTAACAGCCTATAAATGTCCCACTGCTGAGCACAGGCCTCCTCTCATTTACCACGTGCTCGGCAGTGAAGGAAAACATCGTGAGGATGCATTTCTCATAAATAAAAAATATATTTCGAAGACATGTGCAGTCCGCCAACCCGCATTGGAGCAGCGTGGCGTATGCGGCAGCAGGCGCAGCAACAAAGCAGCAATTTTGTATTGTGTTTACACTCTTTTTAGTATTTGTTGTTGTTCTGTATTGATTTGGACAGTATACGGTAGTTTATTAAAATGTTTGTTATGACAGTTTTGACTCTGTCTAATTGTATTGACACTAATCTGGTGTTGTCAGCATAATTCTTTTTTAAAATTTATTACGTTCCATTTCATGAGAGTATAATTGTTATTGTCAAAACAATTCTGTTCAGACTGCTGGCAGGTAGTATAATGATAGTATTTAATTTTTTTTTATAGTTGTAGTTTTATGTAGACTTTTAATTGCTTTTATTTTTTTTATATAATTTTTTTTTTCTCATGGATTATTTAGATGATGGCATTTGCAATAGTGGCTCCATTTCTTTCTCATCCACTACTGACGGATCGAGCAGCGACGATAGTTTCGAAAGCATACCTCCCTTAAATATTACTTTAGAGTCCTATTTTTCAGACGTTCCTAAAAATTTCAACGTGGTTCACATAAATGCCCAAAGTATTCCAGCTCATTACCCCGACATGTTGTAAAGTTTTGATAGCAAAAACATTCATGCCATTCTTGTTTCAGAATCATGGCTAAAGCCATGTATTCCATCTACTTCTTACTCGCTTCCAGGCTTCCATCTAATCCGAAATGACCGAACCGAACGGGGCGGCGGTGGTGTTGCTATTTACCTTAAATCTCATATACCTTTTTCAGTAATTCAGGCATCATCGGCATCGCAGTCTGGAAGTGAAGCAGAATTTCTTTTTATTGAGGTTCTTCTTTCTCACACGAAGTTACTTCTTGGAGTCTTTTATAGCCCTTCTCTCACAATTGATTACTTCTCCTCCTTGGAAAATCTCCTTGAACATCTTACTCCTATTTATTGCCATTCTGTAATTATGGGTGACTTTAATACTTGCTTGTTGAAAAATAATTCCAGATCCACCCAACTTAAATCTATTATTGAGGCGGCAAATTTAAACCTACTCCCCTTATCTGCTACACATTATTTTCCAAATTGTGCGCCTTCTCTTCTTGATGTAATGTTTGTTTCTTCGCTTGATCATGTTGAAAAACATGGTCAATGTGCCGCTGATGCATTTTCCTATCACGATCTTCTGTATTTATCTTACAAAATCAGACCTCCTAAAGCTAAGTCAAGAGTCTTACTTCAGCGCAACTTTAGTGGTATGGACGAAAAGCAGCTTCTTCAGGACGCAGCAAACATTGATTGGAATGTGGTCGTAGATGCACCTACAGTTGACGAACAGGTAGCTTTGTTTAATTCTCTCATAATCCAACTGTATGACAGTCATGCTCCTGTTCGTCCAGTGCGCGTGAGGCATCCTCCTTCTCCGTGGTTAACTGAAGACATCAAGAAAATTATGGAGAAAAAAAACAATGCCAAGTCAAAATATAAGTCCAATCCTAGCGACATAAATAAAGAAAAATATAGGTTAGTACGGAATCGATGCAACAATGTGTGTAGGAAAGCTCAACGACGCCATATTTACGAGTCAGTCCAAGATCCTGACCCTGCCAGGGTTTGGAAATTTCTTAAATCCTTAGGAGTTGGGAAATCGCGCCAAAACTTTTCTGTTCATGACACCGATCTCAATCAGCTTAATCAGCATTTTTCTTCTTCGTCTTGCATTGATAACGCAGCAAAAGCTAACACTCTGAATTCCCTTTCAAACACGTCCACTCCTAATACTCCCGCTTTTAATTTTAGTCAATTTGACAATCGTGATGTTAAGAGAACCATACTGTCCATCCATTCGAACTCTGTTGGTGGCGATTGCATTAGTCGTAAAATGGTTATTCCACTCCTGGATCTCCTTACCCCTGTAATTACTTCCATTCTTAACAACTCAGTGAAAACCGCTTCTTTTCCTTCGGCTTGGAAAAATGCTAACGTTATCCCTCTCCCGAAAAAGACAAATCCCTCCAGTTTCTCCGATTACCGGCCTATTTCTCTACTTCCATTCCTATCTAAAGTTCTCGAACGCCTCGCCCACAAGCAACTAAGTTCCTACTTTGTGCAGCACAATCTCCTCAATCCTTTGCAATCCGGATTTCGTCCTGGCCATAGCACGACTACAGCACTCCTACAAGTTACCGACGACATTCGTTATGGCATGGAAAACCAAAAGCTTACTATACTGACTTTGCTTGACTTCAGCAATGCATTTAATACTGTGGATTTTGACGTATTGTTGGGTATTTTGCGTTCTCTCAACATATCTCCGATTGTAGTTGATTGGTTTCGTAGTTACTTATTTGGTCGCCGACAACGTATTCAGGTACAGGATGTTTTCTCTTCCTGGACTACTACTGTTGCCGGCGTTCCACAAGGTGGCGTGTTGTCTCCTCTATTGTTTGCAATTTTCATTAATACTATTAGTCATCACTTGTCTTCTTCTTACCACTTGTACGCTGACGACCTACAGATTTATTTCCAATCTTCTCTGGAAAACCTGTCCATAGCAATTGAAAGCACTAATGCTGATTTGACTTGTATTTCGAATTGGAGTAAAGCATATGGCTTAACTATTAATCCGACGAAAACTCAAGCCATTATCATTGGGAGTTCTAGATTAACTGCTAAAATCGACTGGTCTAGTCTACCACCAATTATTCTCAACGATACTGTTATCCCATACAGTAATAAGGTGAAGAATCTGGGAATATATTTTGATGCCTGTCTGACATGACACTCCACAGATAAATGAGACTAGTAGTTCTCTGCTCTAGGCTCTCTACGACGACTACGTAATTTCCTCCCCACTGCTACTAAAGTTGCGCTCGCTCATTCATTACTTCTGCTCATCCTTGACTATGCTGATATTTGCTATCTTGTCATTACCGAAGAGCAGCTTGATAAACTTGAGCGAATTCAAAATTCGTGCCTACGATTCATATTTGGGCTTCGCAAATATGATCATGTTTCCGATTTTCGTAAACAGCTCAAGTGGCTGCCAATCCGACTTCGCAGGAATACTCATATTCTTTCTGCTTTGTACTGCGTGCTGTTCAATCCCTGCACTCCTAAATACTTGAAAGACCGCTTTCAGTATATTTCCCTCTCCCATGAACGGTTCCTTCGTTCTTCTGTCAATCTCTCCCTCCAAACTCCTATGCATTCCTCCTCTTTCTTCAAGAAATCTTTTACGGTCACAGCTGTGCGATTATGGAATTCCTTACCCCTACACATTCGACAAGCTAAGTCCCTTTGAAAAACTCGTAAAAGCTCATTTCTTGGAACTATGATTTTATGCTTCCCTTTTCCCGAACTGTCTATTGCTTTTATCTACGAATGCCTTCATCGTGTGCTTTACATTAATTTATGTACACCCCCCTCCGCTCCCTTTTTAATTACAACAATTCTGTTTACAATGGTTGTCTGGAAGAAATCGCTTTCTGAGCGATAAGACCGCCTATTGTACATATTGTTACACTTTTGTTATTTTTGTGCTTTGTTTTTGGTGTACAATAAAGAATATATTGATTGATTGATTGATTGACTGACCGGTCATATTGATCCTGCCTCAATGACGCCGGGATAAATGTGCGATGATAATGATTTTTTATCCAACGCCGGAAAGCTTGTACTTCTTTATTGTTTTTGGTATTTGATTCAGATTGTACAGTTGTCTGTTTACTATGAG
Source organism: Luehdorfia chinensis (assembly GCA_019845155.1). NCBI lineage: Eukaryota > Metazoa > Arthropoda > Insecta > Lepidoptera > Papilionidae > Luehdorfia > Luehdorfia chinensis. The sequence continues at coordinate 139,611 of JAHVAK010000056.1, read as the reverse complement.
CCGTGGTAGCTCAGGGGCCGGCTGCTCGCTTTTAATTTCATAGTACGCGAGTAACCAGGGTTCGATCCCCGGTGCCAGCACCTCCAAAATTGTTTTACAATTTTAAGTGCTGATTTACCTCGCGCTCAGCGGTGAAGGAAAACATTGTGAAGGAACCTGCATATAAATAGAAATATTTCGAGGACATGAGAAGTCTGCCAACTCGCATTGGAGCAGCGTGGCGGACTATTCCCCGCTCCAAACCCTATCAGATATGAGAGGAGGCCTGTCCTCAGCAGTGGGACATTTATAGGCTGTAACTTTACTTTAACTTTATACAGGTTGTAGGATTCCTATTCAGGAATCCGTCTTGGTAGGTGCCACCCCAGGGCCAGTGATTCTGCCGTGAAGCAGTAGTGTGCAAACATTACTGTGTTTCGGTTTGAAGGGCACTGTGAGCTAGTATTATCACTGGGCATATGATACATAAGAACTTATGTCTCATGGTAATGGGCACAGTGTGGTGTCACACAGAAATTTTCTGGGTGACACAGCATTTGTTATGGGCAGACGTTGCACTTACCATCAGGTGAACGTTTTGCTCGTTTCATCACTTTATCCAATAAAAAAAAAACTTGTTTAACGGTTTACTATTCTACAATTTTTAGTGAGGTTTTTTATCTTTACTTCAGTACAAAAATAAACAAAGCAACCTAATGTCATATAAAACCCGCCACAGTCAGCGAGTCGCGAACTTAATTGCAAACTAAGCTTGCATAATTGAAATGCGGGAAGTGAAGTAAAATTTAAATCATCTTAAGGAGAAAATTGCTACTAAACAATTGAAAGCAACGGTGTTTATTTTCCTTTGAACTAATTCGCGAACATTTTTCCACTTTGATGCTGTTTATAAATTCATTCATATAACCCCCGTTTTATTTTATTATTATATATAAGGGGTTATAAATAATAAAATAAAACGCGATAAAATCCGTAAAATTTGTTTTATTTAAATGTGTAGTGTTCGCGTAAATATAAGAAATTCATTCATATATTTTAATATGAATGAATTTATAAACAGAGTTTGACGATAATAATGAGGGAATGGAAGTTAATTTGCTAAGTTCCGCATGCAAAATATGAAATGGTTTGTATTTCCTAGTTTTTGAAGAGCACCGCTCGCCGTCTCACAATAGCGAGCACAAAAAAACTAACACCGCCACCGGATACCCTCTCTAAATTTCTAAATCATTAACTTAGATCAAGAGCGGTGATAGCTCAGAGACCAGACCCTCGCCTAAAAATAATACTGTCGATTCGTGCAGACCCCTTTTCAAAGTATGTAATGTTCTTCCACTGCCTTGCATCTACCCAAGAGATCTACGCATATTTGTAAAAAAACATATCTTCAACTACTTTACAAAACATAACGAGGTCTATAACAAAGCAAAAAGGGAAAAGTTCAGAAACCTACTGTATTAGCCTCCTTGCCATAAATATATGTATAACAAAATAGAATTTAATATGTGCGCATTTGTATGTAACCTACTTCCTCTCTAATCCTTAAAACTCCTGGAACGATTCACGTTCTTTGTGTGAATGAGACGAAGTGGAAAGGATGCGACACCATCTCGCATGAACCCTACACTTCGGTCGGAGGTTCCTGAGACCAGTAGAGGCTGTCAGGGCGTTGGTGTACTGCTTTCTGCTTGAATTAATGAATGAGTGACTGACTTTAATTGTGTGAGCCCAAGACTCTTCTGGGTGAGGTTGAAGGTTGGCCTTACTCGCATCTTCACGTAAGGGGTTTATGCTCCACAAGATACTAGTTGGAACCGTTCCTCAAAAGCCCAAAGTGAGAGACAGGAGGTTTGGGATAGCATGAAACATGTTTTGAATAAATGCAACCAAAATTGAATAATCGTAATGCTAGGTGATTTAATGGGTGGGTGGGAGTGAAGCGTGATGGATATGAAAGTGTGCTGAGAAGGTTCGGCGATGACAGAGTGAATGAAAATGGAGAAAGTCTGCTTGAAGTATCTTCGGAGTGGAATCTAGTTTGACAAACACTATGTTTGACCATAAAGATCTACTTGTACACTAGAGAAGAAGTCTGAGAAGTATTATTGATTTTGTATTTGTGAATGAAAGATTGAGAAAGAAAGTGTCCAGCACTCGGGCATACCGCGGAGTCGGCATTCACACAGACCACTTTCGGGTTTGTCTTTGAGCCGAATAAGAGGTGCCTTTAAGCGATGACGACATCGTGTGCATGAACCTATTAGTGTGCTAGAGCATTTTTGGCGTATTCTATTCATTTCACTTTGTCGAACTTGACAGATTTTGTTCCTAAACAGCTTACGGTTTCATATTTGAAGCGATCTATGCCTTTTTGTAAAATGTAGTTGATCGGTAAATTTTATGGAATGCGTGCAATAAATAAATAAATATATAAAAAAAATTAACAAGCAAACAAAGACACAAACAAAACACAAACGAACGAAAACACAAACAAACAATCAAACAAACAAAGCAACAAACAAACAAAACAAAAAAATTTATAAGTTAATAAATTGATTAAAGTATCGCGAGGAAACCTGCTGATCCTCGGAATAGAATTATTTGGAGGATATGCGAAGTCCGCTGAACCGCATAAGAGCATGATTTCAGATTCATCTCGGCTTTAAAATTCTCTAAACTTATATAGACGTTTACACTGTTCTTATCGTTACTATAAAGATTGCTTAGATGCCCATCGTTATTCTTAATGTAAGTGACAAGACATGCGAGTTGTTTACCTGACGGTGGAGGGTGGAAGGATTCCTGCATAGGAATCTTCACGGCAGATTAGCTGGCCCTGCGGACCACCGCAGTTAATCTGCCTTGAAGCTGTAGGTAGTAGTACAGCTAGTGTAATTACTGGGCATATGAGACTTGAGAACTGTTTCTTTCGGGTCTTTCTGAGTCTTCACAGTAAAGCTCTGTACATTTCTTATGGGCAGACGTTGCACTTGCCATCATGTGAACGTTTTGCTCGTCTCGTCACTTTATGTAACAAATAAATAATAAGACTGAAACTTAAGAAGGCGATGTTATTTCTCCTATTTTCAAGCAAAAGGACGCTCTTTGATAAAAGCTTGCAAATTTCTTTCGCTGCGCTGAAAATTAGACAGTTAAAGGACATAACAAAGCAACTTGTGTTATTTCTTGTTTGTTTTAATGTGTAACGTTGTGTGACATCTTACTTTGTAGCATGACATATTTGCGGGTCGTAGGACCATAGGACCGAGAATTGTAAAATGAAATGACATTCTTAACATTTATTTATGTACTACAAAAAAAGTAAAAATATAAAGTAACAGCCTATAAATGTCCCACTGCTGAGTACAGGCCTCCTCTCATTTCCGAGTGGGTTTTCGAGCTGGAAACAATCCGCCACGCTGCTCCAATGCCGGTTGGCGTACGTCACATCTCCTCCAAATATTTTTAATTTCTCATACCTGCAGGTTTCCTCACGATGTTTTACTTCACCGCTGAAAATCAGCACTGAAAATTGCAATTTAAGAATTTTAGTGGTGTCGACACCAGGAATCGAACCCAGGTCACTCGCGTACTATGAAATTTAAAGCGAGCGCCTAGCCCCTGGCCTATTTAATCAAAAACCTGACTTCAACGCCACAGCACCCAACAGAGTTTTAATGATTTTCTCATGGATACTATCATCGGAACTTGATCAAAATTATATGGGATTTAATAAAATGATATACCCTCAAAATACTCCCGATATTCCCTATCTAATAAATAAAGATTCATTAAAATGGGTTCGTGAACAAAGAAGTTATGCCCGAACACGCAAATAAAACATATACAGACTAATAAGAACCTCCGCATTATTTTGAAGTCGGCTAAAATAAGTTTTTTTTATTCATCCGCCTGTAAAATGCCCACTACTCTTCATTTCATCCTACCACTAGTCCACTGCTGAACATAGCTTTCCCCATAGATAGCGACAAAAGTTTCTCGGGTTGCCAATCGCAGTTTATTGAGATGTTCCAAAAAGTAGCTGGTTTTCGTTTTACTTCTGTCGACTTTTACTTAACATCAGATGAAAGATTTACTCTTCTTTCCCCGTTTTTTTTATTGCATAAAGTGATGAAACGAGTAAAACGTTCACCTGATGGTAAGTGCAACGTCTGCCCACAACAAATGCTGTGTCACCCAGAAAATGTGTGTGACACCTCACTGTGACCATCACCCTGAGACATGGGTTCTTAAGTCTCATATGCCCAGTGATTACGCTAGCTCACAGTGCCCTACAAACCGAAACACAGTAATGTAACACTACTGCTTCACGGCAGAATAACTGGCCCCTGGGTGGTACCTACCTAGACGGCTTCCTGCATAGGAATCCTACCACCAGTATGAGCAGTACCAGCAGTTCCCATAAAAAAAGACACCACAAACCACAACAGAAAAATATTACCAAAATTAAACATTTATTTCGAAGGAGCAGTTATGTAAGAAGTAACTAGAATCTATAATTAATATCACAGTCTTAAATACCGACAGGTGTCCGGCAGCGTAGAATAGCACCTACTTCTTTCCTACCGAGGTGTCGCAAGAGGCGACTAAGAATTGTTTTTGTTATTACGTAAAATGGACGCGCACTACTACGCCCCTATAAAATATGTCGCGGCTTCGCGACACGACGCCTGACCTAACGATTCCCTCTGTCGAAATCTTACGCTACGCACGGACTGAAATCTTACGGAAAGGTACGACGTTCTGTTACCAACCCAATGATATTCACCGTGCGCAGATAGCCTTTACTATCGGCGTCGCGACGCTAATAAGCCCGTCAACAAGCGGGACGGACGGTGGACGTATCACACTAAATACGCGGTGCACCTAACGCACACCACGTATAACTCTAACGTCCGTCCTCCTGGGAATGTGGAAGGTGCCCTATTGACGTTCTGTTTGTAAGACAGAAGTGAGACGCTGTTATTATTAGGAACACCACATTCCCTTCAAATAAATGTACCCATAGGACGCTGGCGGGAATTATAAAGCCGATACCGCGTTCCAAGACGTTTATTCTTGCGAGAAACAATGATCGACGTTTCACAATACTAGTATTCACTATACAATACTATTCACTATACAATACTATTCACTTTTTTCTTGCTGTTGTTGCTTCTTGGAGAGCTTCTTGTAGACTGATGAACCGCCGATGGTTTGGCCGCCAGAGCGCCGACTTTTATAGCCGCGGCGACCGTTGTCCTGCTCCCACATCTCGCTGTCCCTCTCCTTCGCCGAGGAACTATTAAACAAAACATAAAATCCCTAATTTTCCTAACTTATACAATACTAGTGGCTATAATTATTACGAATTATGAAACTTTATTTAAAAACTTATCAAATTAACTTTATACAACGCTAGGAAATTCATTAGTTTTCACGTAAATCGTCTTTTAGAGTTTGGTGGAATCGCGATGTCCGTGCCGATCCGCTGTTGTTCTCCCTCGCGAGTTCTTGCACCATTGTTGAACGGGGTCACTCTCGCGAGGAGTGGGCGTGGCCTATTCGCTTACGTCGCTAACAATCTCCCCCCGGTGTTCCACACCATCTTCTTGGTATGCGACGTTGCTGCTAGGGACCAATACGATGACTCTTGATGTAGGCCTTCTCAGGATTCCCCCAGCGGTCCGGACATCGACGATCCTTGTTCTTCCATCAGGGCCGGTGTATCTCTTGACAATTTCACCTCTCGGCCATACGTTGCGCGGCAGCGTCGAGTCTACCACCAGCACGATGTCACCCTCCTGTAGTGTAGGCGCCTCTTGAGCCTTCACTGTTCTCGGTGAGAGTATTGGCAAATACTCTTTCAGCCATCTTCGCCAGAAGCAATCTGCTAGCTTCTGTACAGTCTTCCAGTTCGCCTTGCCCACCAGGTGGTTATCGGTGAAATCTCCTAATACCGGTGCGCCGTTAGATCGTCCAATCAAAAAATGATTCGGAGTGAGTGCTTCTTCATCGCAGGGGTCCATGTTGATATGTGTCAGGGGACGCGAATTTACTGTGTGTTCTACCTCAGTGAGTAGAGTGTAGAGCACTTCTTCAGGTGGTTGCCTTTCACGCAGCGTTGCCGCAAGCGCCGTCTTCACGGTCCTCACCATTCGCTCCCAGGCTCCCCCCATGTTCGGTGCGCCTGGTGGTATATTTTTCCACTTGATGCCTCGTTTTTCAAGCTCTACCTCAAACTCGCGTTCTTGAAGTTTCGCTGATTCTTCCTGTAGTTCTCGGTTAGCTCCTATAAAATTCGTGCCGTTATCGCTGAACACGACGCTCGGTGAACCTCTTCTGGCGGACAATCTCCGCAAAGCCATTATCGTCGAGCTGGAACTCAGTGATGCGGCTAACTCTAGATGTATCGCCCGAGTGGTCAGACAGGTGAAGAGTACCCCCCATCGCTTCTCCCTCCTCCTTCCCACGGTGACCTCCATTGGCCCGAAGTAATCCACTGCCGTGCAGGTGAAGGGACGCTGATGATGTTGCAGCCTCTCGACGGGCAGGTCTCCCCAGGGCATTGGTCTCGGTAGCTTCTTTCGCAGCATGCACCATTGACATTGCCTTGATATGCTTCTGACTGCCGATCTGATGCCGATGATCCAGTATCGTTGCCTGAGTTCATTGATGACTGTCGCGTGGTTGCCATGATACAACTTCTCGTGGTAGTGTGCTATCAGTAAGCGACACATACGGTGCTTCCCGTCTAGTACGGCTGGACACTTCTCGATTCCTTCCATTGCGGGTAGCTTTCTAATCCTGCTGCTCAGACGCAGGACGCCCTCGTCATCCAGATGAACTTCAAGTTTCTTCAGTCGGCTGTTGTTTCTTAACGGCTTCTTCTGTCGCAGCGCATTGATCTCTTCCTCGAAGCAGTCCTCTTGACTCTTCTTGATCAGTAGTTGCGTAGCCTTCTCTAGGTGTTCAGGTTCTAACGGCAGGAGCTTCTTTTCTTCTCTGTCGAGGTTGTTGGGCATCTCAATCTTCTTTCTTAATTTCTTCGGTTGCGGCTTCCATGGTGCGTCGACGTTTCGCGCTACGTTGACTGGATTCTTCCGTCTGCATTGCGCGATGAACATTATCACCCTTGCCGCGGTGTGCAACAATATGTTCCATTTCGATATTCTATCTTCGGATGGCGTGACTTCACTTGTGCTGGTGGCCTCTTTGACGTGCGCGACTGCTTCGACTTTCCTTTCTTCACCGGTTGGTTCTGCTGGTTTCTCAAATTTATTCGCGGGCCATTGTTCCTCGCCTTCGTGCAGGAACTGCGGTCCGATGAACCACCTGCTGTTTTCGCTGAAGTTGTCGGTGACGTCTCTCGTCGCGTCGTCGGCGGGGTTCATCTTCGAGGGAACCCATCTCCATTCTTGAGGACTTGTTGTTTCCTCTATCTCCGCTAACCGGTGAGCAACGAAGGTCTTGAATTTTCTTGGATCCGTCTTGATCCACTGTAGAACGGTGCTGGAGTCTGACCAGAATACTCTCCTGGTCACTTGCAGCCTTGTCTCTTGCACGATGGTCTTTGCTAGTCTGCTTCCTAGCAGCGCAGCCTGTAGCTCTAGGCGTGGTATCGATGTTGGTTTCGTCGGTGCCACCCTTGCCTTTCCGGCGATCAGCGTCACACGAATGGCCCCATCTTCTTCTTCGCACCTCCAGTAGGTTGCCGCTGCATACGCTGCCTCGCTAGCGTCCACAAAGGTGTGTAGCTCTCCTGTTGTGTTCGTCGTAGTCAGGCTTCTTTCAATCTTCAAGGCTGGAAGTTGATGAACTCTGCATACATATGTTTGCCAGGCGGTCAGCAATTCTTGTGGGACCTTCTCGTCCCACGTCAACCCAGATCTCCACAGCTCTTGAAGCAATAGCTTTCCCCGTATGAGGATGGGAGAAGCTAATCCTAACGGATCGAACGTCGACATCACCGCACTTGTGATTTGTCTCTTCGTCGGTGCTTCTTCCCCCTGTATCACGCGAGCTGGAACGTTCCGCCACCCCTGACTGAAACATAGAGTATCATCTTGTGTCTTCCACCGCATTCCCAGTGTTCGTTGCTCTTTTTCCGATATTAATTCTCTTTCCGACGCTGTGCTTGCTTCTTTATCGATGTTCTTCAATACATCATCTTCATTGCTTGCCCACCCTCTTAGCTCGAAACCAGCCTTTCTGTGTATTTCATCTATCTGGTTGGCTATCCGCACGGCCTCCTCGGCTGACGTGAAGCTTTGAAGGTAGTCATCCATGTAGTGGTTTTCCACGATGGCTCTGCACGCGTCCGGGTACTCTTTTTCGAATTCAGCGGCGTTCTTATTCTTCACGTAGATGGCAGTCGTCGGCGACGATTTCGCTCCAAATATTACGGAAGTCATCCTGTATTCTTCCGCAGGTCTGGTGCGATCGCTTCCTCTCCATAGGAACCTCAGACTGTCTCTATCTTCTTCTCTGATTCTGATCTGCAGAAACATCTCCTTGATGTCCGCTGCGATCGCTATCGGCTTTTCTCGAAATCGAAGCAGCACCCCGAACAGTGACTTGAGAAGATCTGGTCCTGACACCAATACGTCGTTCAGACATTTTCCCTCGAAGCGTGCGGCAGCGTCGAACACCATTCTCATTTTCTTTTTCGTTGGGTGCATCACGAAGAAATGCGGCAAGTAGAAGGTTCGGTCTGTTCTCTTTTCTTCTGGGGCCTTCTCAGCGTAGCCCTTCTTCAACAAGTTTCTCACGTGTTCCTCGTATTCTTTCTTCATGGCTCCGTTCTTGTTTAGCTTCTGTTCTATGTTGACCAGCCTTTTGTGTGCTTGTTGACGGTTGTAAGGTAGGGTGACGTCCTCCTTGGCCCACAGCAAACCTGTCTCGAAACGCCCGTCTTGCAATCTTCTTGTGTTCCTCTCTAACAGCGTGAGTGCCCTTCCCTCTTCATCAGTCGACGGTAGTTTCGGCTCCACTCCCAGTGACTCGATGCTGAAGTGCTGCTGTATCAGGCTCTTTATGTCATCCTCTCCATTATCCTCGGCGAGTCGACAATGGTTGACGAAGTTGACGGGATCGGTGATGCTCGAGCGACGTCCATGAAGCACCCATCCTAAGCTGGTCAGCGACGCGACGGGTTGCGACGGTTTTCCCTTAATAACTTTTCTTGTCACGATGAGGTTCCAGTTATCTTGTCCGATGATAAGTTTCGGTACCTCCGGCACGTACATAATATCTTCCTTGATATTCTTCAAATGATCGCAGGCTTCAATTTCGCCCTTGTCGATTTTCTGCGGCGACAAACGTAGTCCGTCCATTGTCCGTACGCCAACTATTTTCCGTTTGTCCGTGCGATGTAATCCCTTTATCTTCAAATCAGTGCGTAGTGAGTCCTTTTTCTTGATGCGTCCCCCGCCGACGGTTTCGATTGCCAATGGTTCGGTGGCCCCCTCTGCTCCTATCTGCTTCGCTACATCGGAGTCCAGGATGGTGATGGTAGAGCCTTCGTCCAGGAGGGCCAGTATCTGCTTCGACCCCTTCGGCCCGTACAGCATGACGGGCATGACCTTGAGGTAGGTCCCGGCGACACCGCTTGCTGCGCAGATCGTAGTGTTGACGGCGGCGGTACCTTCCTCCTTGTCCTTAGGTGGGCGGCTGCTCGTCGACTCCCGGCGTGATGTCACTGGTCTTGCTGGTCTCTCTGAATGCAGTAGGGTGTGATGGTCTCTCTTACACTTCTTGCACGGAGGGCGTCTGCAGGATGCTCGCTGGTGTCTTCGCTGCAGGCACTTGAAACACAGTTCTTTCTTCTTCACCATTTGCCATTTGTCCTCGACGCTCGCCTCCATAAACTTGTTACAGTCGAAGATGCGATGCTCCTTATCGCACAGGAAACACGCGATCTTCCTGACGTCCGAAGCAGTGTAGGTCGTCTCGACTTCTTCACGGGCGGTGTGGATGGGCTGACGGTGATGCGCAGACATCCTTTTTCTAAAATCTTCTCTCTTAATCCTGTCGGCTTCTATGGGTGCATAGGAGACGCATAAGTCGGCTTCTGTGTTGAGGAATTTGTTGATGATCAGCAACTCCGGTTCCTCTTCACTCTGTCGTGCCTTGAAGTCATACCATCTGTATCTCCCAATCGGCGTAAATTTATCTACAATAGCCTTGCAAAGCTCCGGTGAGTACAGGTAGTGCGGCTTCTTCAACGCCTTTATAATCGCTACCGCATTATTCACGCGGCTAGCGAAAACACCCCCTTCTTTTGGTGCGTCTCGTAGCGGCGGCAAGCTCTTGATCTTATCAACTTCACATAGCACGATGACGTCCGGCCTTCCATATCGTCGTTCTAATGACGTCACTACTTCTCTGGGATCGGATTCCACGAACAATAAATTCTTCACTAATTCTCTTGCAGCTCCCTTGATTGCCTTCCGTAACCTCCCCATGTTCTGAGCCTCGCTGAACAAATGAGCCGTATCCTCGTAAGTCCTCTTGAATGCCATCCATTCTTCATAATTGCCCTCGAACACTGGTAACTCGTGCAGGTACTTGGGTGGCTAAAGGGTTGCTTGCGACGCTCCGGTTTTGGCCGCTTGCATTATTGCTTCAGCTAGCTCCTTGATTTCACTCTTCGGTGAGGCTGGTGACGGCAGTCGCTGCAGTTCTCTTCCTGTGGCTTCAGGAATTTTCTCCATCGTGGTGTTCAGCTCGACGGCGCGATTGACCCATTTCTCCACATGAACGGATCGTTCCTCTTCGAACTCTTCGTCGACGTCTTCATCTTCAGAGTCGAGCTGCACCAACTCCAATTCCAATTTTGTGGCTTCCGTCGCGGCCCTAGCTTCTTCAAGGCGTTTCTGGGCCAACTTAAATTTTGCCTCTGCTTCCGCACGACGTCTCGATGACGATTTAACAGATCTGCTTTGCGGCACCACCGTGCTTCCATGGCTCGGTCGTTGTTCGCGTTGAACTTTCGTAGGGACGTCTTGTTCCTGCGGAGCGCGCTTATTTGCTGGCGTCGCGACGTTCGCGGACGCAGCGGATGGCGGGCAGGTCCTATTCCTGTCGGTTGCAGAGCTTCTTTCTTCATTAGTAGTGACGACGACTTCAACTCGCGTCGGCTCCACACGACGGCGCATACCCGGCGTGAAATCAGACAGGGGCGCGGGGATGGACCGGTAAGCTCTCTCTTCTACGTTGTGTGCGGGGGACGCTCTGTTGTCCGTACGGCGGGCGGGGGACGCTCTATCGGTGCGGGGTGCGGGGGGTGCTCTCCCCTCTATTCCGCTCCCTGTCGTATTCCTCGACGCCATCGACTGCTGACCCGACGTGGTCGATGTACTCGGCGTAGCCATGGACCAGTCCCTCGACGTATCAGTTTGCTCGCGAGATGATACGGAACGGGTAATCGGCATAACGACGTCCTATCCGGCTCTTCGAAGGACCAAATAAAATGGACGCGCACTACTACGCCCCTATAAAATATGTCGCGGCTTCGCGACACGACGCCTGACCTAACGATTCCCTCTGTCGAAATCTTACGCTACGCACGGACTGAAATCTTACGGAAAGGTACGACGTTCTGTTACCAACCCAATGATATTCACCGTGCGCAGATAGCCTTTACTATCGGCGTCGCGACGCTAATAAGCCCGTCAACAAGCGGGACGGACGGTGGACGTATCACACTAAATACGCGGTGCACCTAACGCACACCACGTATAACTCTAACGTCCGTCCTCCTGGGAATGTGGAAGGTGCCCTATTGACGTTCTGTTTGTAAGACAGAAGTGAGACGCTGTTATTATTAGGAACACCACATTCCCTTCAAATAAATGTACCCATAGGACGCTGGCGGGAATTATAAAGCCGATACCGCGTTCCAAGACGTTTATTCTTGCGAGAAACAATGATCGACGTTTCACAATACTAGTATTCACTATACAATACTATTCACTATACAATACTATTCACTTTTTTCTTGCTGTTGTTGCTTCTTGGAGAGCTTCTTGTAGACTGATGAACCGCCGATGGTTTGGCCGCCAGAGCGCCGACTTTTATAGCCGCGGCGACCGTTGTCCTGCTCCCACATCTCGCTGTCCCTCTCCTTCGCCGAGGAACTATTAAACAAAACATAAAATCCCTAATTTTCCTAACTTATACAATACTAGTGGCTATAATTATTACGAATTATGAAACTTTATTTAAAAACTTATCAAATTAACTTTATACAACGCTAGGAAATTCATTAGTTTTCACGTAAATCGTCTTTTAGAGTTTGGTGGAATCGCGATGTCCGTGCCGATCCGCTGTTGTTCTCCCTCGCGAGTTCTTGCACCATTGTTGAACGGGGTCACTCTCGCGAGGAGTGGGCGTGGCCTATTCGCTTACGTCGCTAACAATCTCCCCCCGGTGTTCCACACCATCTTCTTGGTATGCGACGTTGCTGCTAGGGACCAATACGATGACTCTTGATGTAGGCCTTCTCAGGATTCCCCCAGCGGTCCGGACATCGACGATCCTTGTTCTTCCATCAGGGCCGGTGTATCTCTTGACAATTTCACCTCTCGGCCATACGTTGCGCGGCAGCGTCGAGTCTACCACCAGCACGATGTCACCCTCCTGTAGTGTAGGCGCCTCTTGAGCCTTCACTGTTCTCGGTGAGAGTATTGGCAAATACTCTTTCAGCCATCTTCGCCAGAAGCAATCTGCTAGCTTCTGTACAGTCTTCCAGTTCGCCTTGCCCACCAGGTGGTTATCGGTGAAATCTCCTAATACCGGTGCGCCGTTAGATCGTCCAATCAAAAAATGATTCGGAGTGAGTGCTTCTTCATCGCAGGGGTCCATGCTGATATGTGTCAGGGGACGCGAATTTACTGTGTGTTCTACCTCAGTGAGTAGAGTGTAGAGCACTTCTTCAGGTGGTTGCCTTTCACGCAGCGTTGCCGCAAGCGCCGTCTTCACGGTCCTCACCATTCGCTCCCAGGCTCCCCCCATGTTCGGTGCGCCTGGTGGTATATTTTTCCACTTGATGCCTCGTTTTTCAAGCTCTACCTCAAACTCGCGTTCTTGAAGTTTCGCTGATTCTTCCTGTAGTTCTCGGTTAGCTCCTATAAAATTCGTGCCGTTATCGCTGAACACGACGCTCGGTGAACCTCTTCTGGCGGACAATCTCCGCAAAGCCATTATCGTCGAGCTGGAACTCAGTGATGCGGCTAACTCTAGATGTATCGCCCGAGTGGTCAGACAGGTGAAGAGTACCCCCCATCGCTTCTCCCTCCTCCTTCCCACGGTGACCTCCATTGGCCCGAAGTAATCCACTGCCGTGCAGGTGAAGGGACGCTGATGATGTTGCAGCCTCTCGACGGGCAGGTCTCCCCAGGGCATTGGTCTCGGTAGCTTCTTTCGCAGCATGCACCATTGACATTGCCTTGATATGCTTCTGACTGCCGATCTGATGCCGATGATCCAGTATCGTTGCCTGAGTTCATTGATGACTGTCGCGTGGTTGCCATGATACAACTTCTCGTGGTAGTGTGCTATCAGTAAGCGACACATACGGTGCTTCCCGTCTAGTACGGCTGGACACTTCTCGATTCCTTCCATTGCGGGTAGCTTTCTAATCCTGCTGCTCAGACGCAGGACGCCCTCGTCATCCAGATGAACTTCAAGTTTCTTCAGTCGGCTGTTGTTTCTTAACGGCTTCTTCTGTCGCAGCGCATTGATCTCTTCCTCGAAGCAGTCCTCTTGACTCTTCTTGATCAGTAGTTGCGTAGCCTTCTCTAGGTGTTCAGGTTCTAACGGCAGGAGCTTCTTTTCTTCTCTGTCGAGGTTGTTGGGCATCTCAATCTTCTTTCTTAATTTCTTCGGTTGCGGCTTCCATGGTGCGTCGACGTTTCGCGCTACGTTGACTGGATTCTTCCGTCTGCATTGCGCGATGAACATTATCACCCTTGCCGCGGTGTGCAACAATATGTTCCATTTCGATATTCTATCTTCGGATGGCGTGACTTCACTTGTGCTGGTGGCCTCTTTGACGTGCGCGACTGCTTCGACTTTCCTTTCTTCACCGGTTGGTTCTGCTGGTTTCTCAAATTTATTCGCGGGCCATTGTTCCTCGCCTTCGTGCAGGAACTGCGGTCCGATGAACCACCTGCTGTTTTCGCTGAAGTTGTCGGTGACGTCTCTCGTCGCGTCGTCGGCGGGGTTCATCTTCGAGGGAACCCATCTCCATTCTTGAGGACTTGTTGTTTCCTCTATCTCCGCTAACCGGTGAGCAACGAAGGTCTTGAATTTTCTTGGATCCGTCTTGATCCACTGTAGAACGGTGCTGGAGTCTGACCAGAATACTCTCCTGGTCACTTGCAGCCTTGTCTCTTGCACGATGGTCTTTGCTAGTCTGCTTCCTAGCAGCGCAGCCTGTAGCTCTAGGCGTGGTATCGATGTTGGTTTCGTCGGTGCCACCCTTGCCTTTCCGGCGATCAGCGTCACACGAATGGCCCCATCTTCTTCTTCGCACCTCCAGTAGGTTGCCGCTGCATACGCTGCCTCGCTAGCGTCCACAAAGGTGTGTAGCTCTCCTGTTGTGTTCGTCGTAGTCAGGCTTCTTTCAATCTTCAAGGCTGGAAGTTGATGAACTCTGCATACATATGTTTGCCAGGCGGTCAGCAATTCTTGTGGGACCTTCTCGTCCCACGTCAACCCAGATCTCCACAGCTCTTGAAGCAATAGCTTTCCCCGTATGAGGATGGGAGAAGCTAATCCTAACGGATCGAACGTCGACATCACCGCACTTGTGATTTGTCTCTTCGTCGGTGCTTCTTCCCCCTGTATCACGCGAGCTGGAACGTTCCGCCACCCCTGACTGAAACATAGAGTATCATCTTGTGTCTTCCACCGCATTCCCAGTGTTCGTTGCTCTTTTTCCGATATTAATTCTCTTTCCGACGCTGTGCTTGCTTCTTTATCGATGTTCTTCAATACATCATCTTCATTGCTTGCCCACCCTCTTAGCTCGAAACCAGCCTTTCTGTGTATTTCATCTATCTGGTTGGCTATCCGCACGGCCTCCTCGGCTGACGTGAAGCTTTGAAGGTAGTCATCCATGTAGTGGTTTTCCACGATGGCTCTGCACGCGTCCGGGTACTCTTTTTCGAATTCAGCGGCGTTCTTATTCTTCACGTAGATGGCAGTCGTCGGCGACGATTTCGCTCCAAATATTACGGAAGTCATCCTGTATTCTTCCGCAGGTCTGGTGCGATCGCTTCCTCTCCATAGGAACCTCAGACTGTCTCTATCTTCTTCTCTGATTCTGATCTGCAGAAACATCTCCTTGATGTCCGCTGCGATCGCTATCGGCTTTTCTCGAAATCGAAGCAGCACCCCGAACAGTGACTTGAGAAGATCTGGTCCTGACACCAATACGTCGTTCAGACATTTTCCCTCGAAGCGTGCGGCAGCGTCGAACACCATTCTCATTTTCTTTTTCGTTGGGTGCATCACGAAGAAATGCGGCAAGTAGAAGGTTCGGTCTGTTCTCTTTTCTTCTGGGGCCTTCTCAGCGTAGCCCTTCTTCAACAAGTTTCTCACGTGTTCCTCGTATTCTTTCTTCATGGCTCCGTTCTTGTTTAGCTTCTGTTCTATGTTGACCAGCCTTTTGTGTGCTTGTTGACGGTTGTAAGGTAGGGTGACGTCCTCCTTGGCCCACAGCAAACCTGTCTCGAAACGCCCGTCTTGCAATCTTCTTGTGTTCCTCTCTAACAGCGTGAGTGCCCTTCCCTCTTCATCAGTCGACGGTAGTTTCGGCTCCACTCCCAGTGACTCGATGCTGAAGTGCTGCTGTATCAGGCTCTTTATGTCATCCTCTCCATTATCCTCGGCGAGTCGACAATGGTTGACGAAGTTGACGGGATCGGTGATGCTCGAGCGACGTCCATGAAGCACCCATCCTAAGCTGGTCAGCGACGCGACGGGTTGCGACGGTTTTCCCTTAATAACTTTTCTTGTCACGATGAGGTTCCAGTTATCTTGTCCGATGATAAGTTTCGGTACCTCCGGCACGTACATAATATCTTCCTTGATATTCTTCAAATGATCGCAGGCTTCAATTTCGCCCTTGTCGATTTTCTGCGGCGACAAACGTAGTCCGTCCATTGTCCGTACGCCAACTATTTTCCGTTTGTCCGTGCGATGTAATCCCTTTATCTTCAAATCAGTGCGTAGTGAGTCCTTTTTCTTGATGCGTCCCCCGCCGACGGTTTCGATTGCCAATGGTTCGGTGGCCCCCTCTGCTCCTATCTGCTTCGCTACATCGGAGTCCAGGATGGTGATGGTAGAGCCTTCGTCCAGGAGGGCCAGTATCTGCTTCGACCCCTTCGGCCCGTACAGCATGATGGGCATGACCTTGAGGTAGGTCCCGGCGACACCGCTTGCTGCGCAGATCGTAGTGTTGACGGCGGCGGTACCTTCCTCCTTGTCCTTAGGTGGGCGGCTGCTCGTCGACTCCCGGCGTGATGTCACTGGTCTTGCTGGTCTCTCTGAATGCAGTAGGGTGTGATGGTCTCTCTTACACTTCTTGCACGGAGGGCGTCTGCAGGATGCTCGCTGGTGTCTTCGCTGCAGGCACTTGAAACACAGTTCTTTCTTCTTCACCATTTGCCATTTGTCCTCGACGCTCGCCTCCATAAACTTGTTACAGTCGAAGATGCGATGCTCCTTATCGCACAGGAAACACGCGATCTTCCTGACGTCCGAAGCAGTGTAGGTCGTCTCGACTTCTTCACGGGCGGTGTGGACGGGCTGACGGTGATGCGCAGACATCCTTTTTCTAAAATCTTCTCTCTTAATCCTGTCGGCTTCTATGGGTGCATAGGAGACGCATAAGTCGGCTTCTGTGTTGAGGAATTTGTTGATGATCAGCAACTCCGGTTCCTCTTCACTCTGTCGTGCCTTGAAGTCATACCATCTGTATCTCCCAATCGGCGTAAATTTATCTACAATAGCCTTGCAAAGCTCCGGTGAGTACAGGTAGTGCGGCTTCTTCAACGCCTTTATAATCGCTACCGCATTATTCACGCGGCTAGCGAAAACACCCCCTTCTTTTGGTGCGTCTCGTAGCGGCGGCAAGCTCTTGATCTTATCAACTTCACATAGCACGATGACGTCCGGCCTTCCATATCGTCGTTCTAATGACGTCACTACTTCTCTGGGATCGGATTCCACGAACAATAAATTCTTCACTAATTCTCTTGCAGCTCCCTTGATTGCCTTCCGTAACCTCCCCATGTTCTGAGCCTCGCTGAACAAATGAGCCGTATCCTCGTAAGTCCTCTTGAATGCCATCCATTCTTCATAATTGCCCTCGAACACTGGTAACTCGTGCAGGTACTTGGGTGGCTGAGGGGTTGCTTGCGACGCTCCGGTTTTGGCCGCTTGCATTATTGCTTCAGCTAGCTCCTTGATTTCACTCTTCGGTGAGGCTGGTGACGGCAGTCGCTGCAGTTCTCTTCCTGTGGCTTCAGGAATTTTCTCCATCGTGGTGTTCAGCTCGACGGCGCGATTGACCCATTTCTCCACATGAACGGATCGTTCCTCTTCGAACTCTTCGTCGACGTCTTCATCTTCAGAGTCGAGCTGCACCAACTCCAATTCCAATTTTGTGGCTTCCGTCGCGGCCCTAGCTTCTTCAAGGCGTTTCTGGGCCAACTTAAATTTTGCCTCTGCTTCCGCACGACGTCTCGATGACGATTTAACAGATCTGCTTTGCGGCACCACCGTGCTTCCATGGCTCGGTCGTTGTTCGCGTTGAACTTTCGTAGGGACGTCTTGTTCCTGCGGAGCGCGCTTATTTGCTGGCGTCGCGACGTTCGCGGACGCAGCGGATGGCGGGCAGGTCCTATTCCTGTCGGTTGCAGAGCTTCTTTCTTCATTAGTAGTGACGACGACTTCAACTCGCGTCGGCTCCACACGACGGCGCATACCCGGCGTGAAATCAGACAGGGGCGCGGGGATGGACCGGTAAGCTCTCTCTTCTACGTTGTGTGCGGGGGACGCTCTGTTGTCCGTACGGCGGGCGGGGGACGCTCTATCGGTGCGGGGTGCGGGGGGTGCTCTCCCCTCTATTCCGCTCCCTGTCGTATTCCTCGACGCCATCGACTGCTGACCCGACGTGGTCGATGTACTCGGCGTAGCCATGGACCAGTCCCTCGACGTATCAGTTTGCTCGCGAGATGATACGGAACGGGTAATCGGCATAACGACGTCCTATCCGGCTCTTCGAAGGACCAAATAAAATGGACGCGCACTACTACGCCCCTATAAAATATGTCGCGGCTTCGCGACACGACGCCTGACCTAACGATTCCCTCTGTCGAAATCTTACGCTACGCACGGACTGAAATCTTACGGAAAGGTACGACGTTCTGTTACCAACCCAATGATATTCACCGTGCGCAGATAGCCTTTACTATCGGCGTCGCGACGCTAATAAGCCCGTCAACAAGCGGGACGGACGGTGGACGTATCACACTAAATACGCGGTGCACCTAACGCACACCACGTATAACTCTAACGTCCGTCCTCCTGGGAATGTGGAAGGTGCCCTATTGACGTTCTGTTTGTAAGACAGAAGTGAGACGCTGTTATTATTAGGAACACCACATTCCCTTCAAATAAATGTACCCATAGGACGCTGGCGGGAATTATAAAGCCGATACCGCGTTCCAAGACGTTTATTCTTGCGAGAAACAATGATCGACGTTTCACAATACTAGTATTCACTATACAATACTATTCACTATACAATACTATTCACTTTTTTCTTGCTGTTGTTGCTTCTTGGAGAGCTTCTTGTAGACTGATGAACCGCCGATGGTTTGGCCGCCAGAGCGCCGACTTTTATAGCCGCGGCGACCGTTGTCCTGCTCCCACATCTCGCTGTCCCTCTCCTTCGCCGAGGAACTATTAAACAAAACATAAAATCCCTAATTTTCCTAACTTATACAATACTAGTGGCTATAATTATTACGAATTATGAAACTTTATTTAAAAACTTATCAAATTAACTTTATACAACGCTAGGAAATTCATTAGTTTTCACGTAAATCGTCTTTTAGAGTTTGGTGGAATCGCGATGTCCGTGCCGATCCGCTGTTGTTCTCCCTCGCGAGTTCTTGCACCATTGTTGAACGGGGTCACTCTCGCGAGGAGTGGGCGTGGCCTATTCGCTTACGTCGCTAACAATCTCCCCCCGGTGTTCCACACCATCTTCTTGGTATGCGACGTTGCTGCTAGGGACCAATACGATGACTCTTGATGTAGGCCTTCTCAGGATTCCCCCAGCGGTCCGGACATCGACGATCCTTGTTCTTCCATCAGGGCCGGTGTATCTCTTGACAATTTCACCTCTCGGCCATACGTTGCGCGGCAGCGTCGAGTCTACCACCAGCACGATGTCACCCTCCTGTAGTGTAGGCGCCTCTTGAGCCTTCACTGTTCTCGGTGAGAGTATTGGCAAATACTCTTTCAGCCATCTTCGCCAGAAGCAATCTGCTAGCTTCTGTACAGTCTTCCAGTTCGCCTTGCCCACCAGGTGGTTATCGGTGAAATCTCCTAATACCGGTGCGCCGTTAGATCGTCCAATCAAAAAATGATTCGGAGTGAGTGCTTCTTCATCGCAGGGGTCCATGCTGATATGTGTCAGGGGACGCGAATTTACTGTGTGTTCTACCTCAGTGAGTAGAGTGTAGAGCACTTCTTCAGGTGGTTGCCTTTCACGCAGCGTTGCCGCAAGCGCCGTCTTCACGGTCCTCACCATTCGCTCCCAGGCTCCCCCCATGTTCGGTGCGCCTGGTGGTATATTTTTCCACTTGATGCCTCGTTTTTCAAGCTCTACCTCAAACTCGCGTTCTTGAAGTTTCGCTGATTCTTCCTGTAGTTCTCGGTTAGCTCCTATAAAATTCGTGCCGTTATCGCTGAACACGACGCTCGGTGAACCTCTTCTGGCGGACAATCTCCGCAAAGCCATTATCGTCGAGCTGGAACTCAGTGATGCGGCTAACTCTAGATGTATCGCCCGAGTGGTCAGACAGGTGAAGAGTACCCCCCATCGCTTCTCCCTCCTCCTTCCCACGGTGACCTCCATTGGCCCGAAGTAATCCACTGCCGTGCAGGTGAAGGGACGCTGATGATGTTGCAGCCTCTCGACGGGCAGGTCTCCCCAGGGCATTGGTCTCGGTAGCTTCTTTCGCAGCATGCACCATTGACATTGCCTTGATATGCTTCTGACTGCCGATCTGATGCCGATGATCCAGTATCGTTGCCTGAGTTCATTGATGACTGTCGCGTGGTTGCCATGATACAACTTCTCGTGGTAGTGTGCTATCAGTAAGCGACACATACGGTGCTTCCCGTCTAGTACGGCTGGACACTTCTCGATTCCTTCCATTGCGGGTAGCTTTCTAATCCTGCTGCTCAGACGCAGGACGCCCTCGTCATCCAGATGAACTTCAAGTTTCTTCAGTCGGCTGTTGTTTCTTAACGGCTTCTTCTGTCGCAGCGCATTGATCTCTTCCTCGAAGCAGTCCTCTTGACTCTTCTTGATCAGTAGTTGCGTAGCCTTCTCTAGGTGTTCAGGTTCTAACGGCAGGAGCTTCTTTTCTTCTCTGTCGAGGTTGTTGGGCATCTCAATCTTCTTTCTTAATTTCTTCGGTTGCGGCTTCCATGGTGCGTCGACGTTTCGCGCTACGTTGACTGGATTCTTCCGTCTGCATTGCGCGATGAACATTATCACCCTTGCCGCGGTGTGCAACAATATGTTCCATTTCGATATTCTATCTTCGGATGGCGTGACTTCACTTGTGCTGGTGGCCTCTTTGACGTGCGCGACTGCTTCGACTTTCCTTTCTTCACCGGTTGGTTCTGCTGGTTTCTCAAATTTATTCGCGGGCCATTGTTCCTCGCCTTCGTGCAGGAACTGCGGTCCGATGAACCACCTGCTGTTTTCGCTGAAGTTGTCGGTGACGTCTCTCGTCGCGTCGTCGGCGGGGTTCATCTTCGAGGGAACCCATCTCCATTCTTGAGGACTTGTTGTTTCCTCTATCTCCGCTAACCGGTGAGCAACGAAGGTCTTGAATTTTCTTGGATCCGTCTTGATCCACTGTAGAACGGTGCTGGAGTCTGACCAGAATACTCTCCTGGTCACTTGCAGCCTTGTCTCTTGCACGATGGTCTTTGCTAGTCTGCTTCCTAGCAGCGCAGCCTGTAGCTCTAGGCGTGGTATCGATGTTGGTTTCGTCGGTGCCACCCTTGCCTTTCCGGCGATCAGCGTCACACGAATGGCCCCATCTTCTTCTTCGCACCTCCAGTAGGTTGCCGCTGCATACGCTGCCTCGCTAGCGTCCACAAAGGTGTGTAGCTCTCCTGTTGTGTTCGTC
Source organism: Luehdorfia chinensis (assembly GCA_019845155.1). Lineage (NCBI taxonomy): Eukaryota > Metazoa > Arthropoda > Insecta > Lepidoptera > Papilionidae > Luehdorfia > Luehdorfia chinensis. The sequence continues at coordinate 118,159 of JAHVAK010000056.1, read as the reverse complement.
GTAGTCAGGCTTCTTTCAATCTTCAAGGCTGGAAGTTGATGAACTCTGCATACATATGTTTGCCAGGCGGTCAGCAATTCTTGTGGGACCTTCTCGTCCCACGTCAACCCAGATCTCCACAGCTCTTGAAGCAATAGCTTTCCCCGTATGAGGATGGGAGAAGCTAATCCTAACGGATCGAACGTCGACATCACCGCACTTGTGATTTGTCTCTTCGTCGGTGCTTCTTCCCCCTGTATCACGCGAGCTGGAACGTTCCGCCACCCCTGACTGAAACATAGAGTATCATCTTGTGTCTTCCACCGCATTCCCAGTGTTCGTTGCTCTTTTTCCGATATTAATTCTCTTTCCGACGCTGTGCTTGCTTCTTTATCGATGTTCTTCAATACATCATCTTCATTGCTTGCCCACCCTCTTAGCTCGAAACCAGCCTTTCTGTGTATTTCATCTATCTGGTTGGCTATCCGCACGGCCTCCTCGGCTGACGTGAAGCTTTGAAGGTAGTCATCCATGTAGTGGTTTTCCACGATGGCTCTGCACGCGTCCGGGTACTCTTTTTCGAATTCAGCGGCGTTCTTATTCTTCACGTAGATGGCAGTCGTCGGCGACGATTTCGCTCCAAATATTACGGAAGTCATCCTGTATTCTTCCGCAGGTCTGGTGCGATCGCTTCCTCTCCATAGGAACCTCAGACTGTCTCTATCTTCTTCTCTGATTCTGATCTGCAGAAACATCTCCTTGATGTCCGCTGCGATCGCTATCGGCTTTTCTCGAAATCGAAGCAGCACCCCGAACAGTGACTTGAGAAGATCTGGTCCTGACACCAATACGTCGTTCAGACATTTTCCCTCGAAGCGTGCGGCAGCGTCGAACACCATTCTCATTTTCTTTTTCGTTGGGTGCATCACGAAGAAATGCGGCAAGTAGAAGGTTCGGTCTGTTCTCTTTTCTTCTGGGGCCTTCTCAGCGTAGCCCTTCTTCAACAAGTTTCTCACGTGTTCCTCGTATTCTTTCTTCATGGCTCCGTTCTTGTTTAGCTTCTGTTCTATGTTGACCAGCCTTTTGTGTGCTTGTTGACGGTTGTAAGGTAGGGTGACGTCCTCCTTGGCCCACAGCAAACCTGTCTCGAAACGCCCGTCTTGCAATCTTCTTGTGTTCCTCTCTAACAGCGTGAGTGCCCTTCCCTCTTCATCAGTCGACGGTAGTTTCGGCTCCACTCCCAGTGACTCGATGCTGAAGTGCTGCTGTATCAGGCTCTTTATGTCATCCTCTCCATTATCCTCGGCGAGTCGACAATGGTTGACGAAGTTGACGGGATCGGTGATGCTCGAGCGACGTCCATGAAGCACCCATCCTAAGCTGGTCAGCGACGCGACGGGTTGCGACGGTTTTCCCTTAATAACTTTTCTTGTCACGATGAGGTTCCAGTTATCTTGTCCGATGATAAGTTTCGGTACCTCCGGCACGTACATAATATCTTCCTTGATATTCTTCAAATGATCGCAGGCTTCAATTTCGCCCTTGTCGATTTTCTGCGGCGACAAACGTAGTCCGTCCATTGTCCGTACGCCAACTATTTTCCGTTTGTCCGTGCGATGTAATCCCTTTATCTTCAAATCAGTGCGTAGTGAGTCCTTTTTCTTGATGCGTCCCCCGCCGACGGTTTCGATTGCCAATGGTTCGGTGGCCCCCTCTGCTCCTATCTGCTTCGCTACATCGGAGTCCAGGATGGTGATGGTAGAGCCTTCGTCCAGGAGGGCCAGTATCTGCTTCGACCCCTTCGGCCCGTACAGCATGATGGGCATGACCTTGAGGTAGGTCCCGGCGACACCGCTTGCTGCGCAGATCGTAGTGTTGACGGCGGCGGTACCTTCCTCCTTGTCCTTAGGTGGGCGGCTGCTCGTCGACTCCCGGCGTGATGTCACTGGTCTTGCTGGTCTCTCTGAATGCAGTAGGGTGTGATGGTCTCTCTTACACTTCTTGCACGGAGGGCGTCTGCAGGATGCTCGCTGGTGTCTTCGCTGCAGGCACTTGAAACACAGTTCTTTCTTCTTCACCATTTGCCATTTGTCCTCGACGCTCGCCTCCATAAACTTGTTACAGTCGAAGATGCGATGCTCCTTATCGCACAGGAAACACGCGATCTTCCTGACGTCCGAAGCAGTGTAGGTCGTCTCGACTTCTTCACGGGCGGTGTGGACGGGCTGACGGTGATGCGCAGACATCCTTTTTCTAAAATCTTCTCTCTTAATCCTGTCGGCTTCTATGGGTGCATAGGAGACGCATAAGTCGGCTTCTGTGTTGAGGAATTTGTTGATGATCAGCAACTCCGGTTCCTCTTCACTCTGTCGTGCCTTGAAGTCATACCATCTGTATCTCCCAATCGGCGTAAATTTATCTACAATAGCCTTGCAAAGCTCCGGTGAGTACAGGTAGTGCGGCTTCTTCAACGCCTTTATAATCGCTACCGCATTATTCACGCGGCTAGCGAAAACACCCCCTTCTTTTGGTGCGTCTCGTAGCGGCGGCAAGCTCTTGATCTTATCAACTTCACATAGCACGATGACGTCCGGCCTTCCATATCGTCGTTCTAATGACGTCACTACTTCTCTGGGATCGGATTCCACGAACAATAAATTCTTCACTAATTCTCTTGCAGCTCCCTTGATTGCCTTCCGTAACCTCCCCATGTTCTGAGCCTCGCTGAACAAATGAGCCGTATCCTCGTAAGTCCTCTTGAATGCCATCCATTCTTCATAATTGCCCTCGAACACTGGTAACTCGTGCAGGTACTTGGGTGGCTGAGGGGTTGCTTGCGACGCTCCGGTTTTGGCCGCTTGCATTATTGCTTCAGCTAGCTCCTTGATTTCACTCTTCGGTGAGGCTGGTGACGGCAGTCGCTGCAGTTCTCTTCCTGTGGCTTCAGGAATTTTCTCCATCGTGGTGTTCAGCTCGACGGCGCGATTGACCCATTTCTCCACATGAACGGATCGTTCCTCTTCGAACTCTTCGTCGACGTCTTCATCTTCAGAGTCGAGCTGCACCAACTCCAATTCCAATTTTGTGGCTTCCGTCGCGGCCCTAGCTTCTTCAAGGCGTTTCTGGGCCAACTTAAATTTTGCCTCTGCTTCCGCACGACGTCTCGATGACGATTTAACAGATCTGCTTTGCGGCACCACCGTGCTTCCATGGCTCGGTCGTTGTTCGCGTTGAACTTTCGTAGGGACGTCTTGTTCCTGCGGAGCGCGCTTATTTGCTGGCGTCGCGACGTTCGCGGACGCAGCGGATGGCGGGCAGGTCCTATTCCTGTCGGTTGCAGAGCTTCTTTCTTCATTAGTAGTGACGACGACTTCAACTCGCGTCGGCTCCACACGACGGCGCATACCCGGCGTGAAATCAGACAGGGGCGCGGGGATGGACCGGTAAGCTCTCTCTTCTACGTTGTGTGCGGGGGACGCTCTGTTGTCCGTACGGCGGGCGGGGGACGCTCTATCGGTGCGGGGTGCGGGGGGTGCTCTCCCCTCTATTCCGCTCCCTGTCGTATTCCTCGACGCCATCGACTGCTGACCCGACGTGGTCGATGTACTCGGCGTAGCCATGGACCAGTCCCTCGACGTATCAGTTTGCTCGCGAGATGATACGGAACGGGTAATCGGCATAACGACGTCCTATCCGGCTCTTCGAAGGACCAAATAAAATGGACGCGCACTACTACGCCCCTATAAAATATGTCGCGGCTTCGCGACACGACGCCTGACCTAACGATTCCCTCTGTCGAAATCTTACGCTACGCACGGACTGAAATCTTACGGAAAGGTACGACGTTCTGTTACCAACCCAATGATATTCACCGTGCGCAGATAGCCTTTACTATCGGCGTCGCGACGCTAATAAGCCCGTCAACAAGCGGGACGGACGGTGGACGTATCACACTAAATACGCGGTGCACCTAACGCACACCACGTATAACTCTAACGTCCGTCCTCCTGGGAATGTGGAAGGTGCCCTATTGACGTTCTGTTTGTAAGACAGAAGTGAGACGCTGTTATTATTAGGAACACCACATTCCCTTCAAATAAATGTACCCATAGGACGCTGGCGGGAATTATAAAGCCGATACCGCGTTCCAAGACGTTTATTCTTGCGAGAAACAATGATCGACGTTTCACAATACTAGTATTCACTATACAATACTATTCACTATACAATACTATTCACTTTTTTCTTGCTGTTGTTGCTTCTTGGAGAGCTTCTTGTAGACTGATGAACCGCCGATGGTTTGGCCGCCAGAGCGCCGACTTTTATAGCCGCGGCGACCGTTGTCCTGCTCCCACATCTCGCTGTCCCTCTCCTTCGCCGAGGAACTATTAAACAAAACATAAAATCCCTAATTTTCCTAACTTATACAATACTAGTGGCTATAATTATTACGAATTATGAAACTTTATTTAAAAACTTATCAAATTAACTTTATACAACGCTAGGAAATTCATTAGTTTTCACGTAAATCGTCTTTTAGAGTTTGGTGGAATCGCGATGTCCGTGCCGATCCGCTGTTGTTCTCCCTCGCGAGTTCTTGCACCATTGTTGAACGGGGTCACTCTCGCGAGGAGTGGGCGTGGCCTATTCGCTTACGTCGCTAACAGTACGGATAGCCTTCATTCGTGCGTAGTAATACCATAATATGCAACGCTTTTACAATACTGTTCGTGAGAACGCAATAGGAAGTAAGAATCTTTCTGACTCGTATCCAAATGGCGGCGACGTGGTTCGCCACCCGCCACGTATCGTTTGCCGCGGTGTTAATTTTTAAACGAAAGTTGCTACAATTTAATAATTTTTGTAATCTTAGATCCGCAAAATCTTCATGCTGGAATGGTAGATTCTTAAACTCCGTAGCGAAACGGCGTACAAAATTTTATACTTTTCATTGAGTTCCTTTTTATTGTATAAGGACATCAAGCTGTAATTTTAATAAACAAAAGTCCACAGCGGCTCAAAGGTATATCACATTTTCTATAACTTTAAAAACAAAACAAGTTGTTGGTGTTCTTTCACCCCTTAGAAATATTATCGTACCGATCGTATCGATGCCTTTAACTGAGTCTCCTATTAATCCTCTATAATGTAGCAACATTATGCTTCATATAGGTATATGTTCCGCTATCTCGCCGATAAATATATATGCTGCCGCCACTACATTAGACAGTATTTCGTGAAATGCAAATAGAAGCAATGGCGTCCAATATATCCAATCATCAAACTGAATTCAACTTCAAGCCCAGGGGGTTCTGTTTGCCAATGTTCCGTTACGAGCGTAAACGAAGTTATCTTCGTCATTTTGCGCAATATTACTATTTATAATAATTAAAAGCAACTGATTTTAGCTAATCCAGTCCTTATTTACATTTACACAATTTACTGTAACTCAAAATATTTAATGACTTGTAGAAATAAACTTAAATCATATTTTTTTTTAATTGTATGGTTTTGTTTAATGGGTCTAATGTTGTGCCATGTTGGTAATGCCCTAATGATATGTATCGCTTCGGCTTCTATAAATACTCGCTATTCCTCATTATCACTGAGTGAAGTCAAAAAATTGATATGGAAGTTAATATTACGCAGGAACCATGATGCCCCCGGAACCCCGCGCATGAACTGACTCTGGATGACCTAGTCGGTGAATATGACGCGGGGAGGTTTGCTAAAATACAGGGCTTGCGTATTCATGATTGGCCGAATAAAGGCTTTGTATAATGTAGTTTTCTTACAAAGGAAAATATTGATATTTTTATTTAGGAGCTGGTATAATCGGTCGTGGACAAAAGCTGATCGGTTCCTTACGCGATAACTGTGCGGACCGAATTTGAGTCTTGAGTCGCGTAGGACATTTAAGTGTTTGGCTGCCTTTTCCCAAGAGATTGGACGATCAAATAACTCTATGGTAAGGAAATATGGCTTTATATGTCGAGAAAAGTACATGGCTGCATTTTTAAGGGGGTGAACTTCTTCTTCGATCCTCCATTTACAAAGCCAGTTTCCTAAGATTTGAGCTGCGGATTGGAGGCGCTTAGTGATAGTGTCAGATTACGTCTAGAAACATACAGGCATGTCGTTGGTAAAGAGGGTGCTAGAGCGGGACCTAAAACTGAGCATTGAGATAAAACGGCTCGAACGCGATCTGCTTCGAAGCGCACCCTCTCGACGCGAGACCACGATACGGTCAGTCACAACCCAGGCCACACTGTACACACAGTCAATAGCTTTAATATAACACGCACCACGAAGCGCGAACGCCGTAGAGAGCGCCGCGCAATAGTCAATAATCACACCGCGTACACACGATTCGCCCGTGTTCCAGGGCGGTTCTCACCGCCAAGAGTTACCGACACACAAGTCGACAGTCCGTATGAAGGCCCGCAGCCTCCCTCGGACGGTCATTTTACGACTTAGAACATTTAAGATATTCGAAATCGCGAAAGAACGCAGCGAACGCGACACAGTCCGAAGTCCGGTTTTTGTGGGAGCTGTAAAAGCCAAAAAGGCTAACAGCAATTTCATCACTGAAATTATATATCTCGACGCGAAAGCGAAAGGTTCGATTGCAATAAAAATCTCGTATGATGAATACGAGTCAATCTGGCACACCGAGCTGATATAACTTGTATGTGATCCCTTTGTGCCAGACCTTGTCGAACGCTTTCGCCATGTCAAAGAAGAGTTCTCCGGTATGAAGGAGTTGTTCTGAGTCTGGATGTTGCAATTCATGCATGTGATACGCATTCACGACACATTAGAAATCTTAGTGAAGACGTCGTTTTTATATTAAATAAGAAATGAACGTAATGTCCGCTAAATGCTCGGCATTGTTAGACCAATGGTTTCTAATTGTAAAATCCCGTGGTTTCAAGCACGTTAAATATTTTCTCTGTGAAAGGTGGAAAAGTTATAAAGTTTCGTTGGAACTTGCGAGATGTTGCGCGTTGTTTGTGCTACGTGATGTGACTGCGTAATTTAGTTTGGTAACATAAGTAACATTTTGTTGTAAGTTATTTTTTATTACAAAATGTTTAATATTAGAAAAGCATGAACCATTTGCAGGAAAGCCTAATAATGCATAAGCTGTTAGGCTATTTTATTACAGTAATTTTTTATAGTCTAGTAATAGGAGAACCAGACGTTACTTTGCAGAAATCCATTACATTTTATTTTTTATTTAATAAAAGTGACGGAACGAGCAAAACGTTCACCTGATGGTAAGTGCAACGTCTGCCCATAACAAATACTGTGTCAACCAGAACAGTGTGACACCACAATGCGCCCGTCACCCAGAGACATCAGTTCTTAAGTCTCATATGCCCAGTGATTAAGCTAGCTCTCAGTGCCCTTCAAACCGAAACACAGTAATGTTTGCCCACTACTGCTTCACGGCAGAATAACTGGCCCTGGGGTGGTACCTACCTAGTCGGATTCATGCATAGGAATCCTACCACCAGTGAATGAAAAAAGTCAATTTGCTAATATCCACTGCTTTCTTTCTTTTAGTTATCCCGTCCGATCCTACCAGCCCATCAGCCTATCAGCCTCCTCAAGGTCTTAGGCAAACTCTATGACCGATTACTTCTCGCCCGCTTAGGAGACTTTATACAGTCTCAAGGGATTCCCATTCACGACCAGTTTGAATTCCGAGACAAACACTCAAGTATCCCACAACTGCAACGCATCACAGAGCCCGTACAAGTTCAACTGTATGTAGGCAATACAAATATTAGTAAATTAAGCCGGCGTAGTAGATTAGCACCTACATCTTTCCTATCGAGATGTCGTAAGAGGCGACTAAGTTATTGTACGGACAGCCTTTATTCGTACAGAATAATACCATAATATGCAATGCTGTAGTGGCAATGGACCGGCCATATAGCCCGTAGAAACGATAACCGATGGGGAAGAAAGGTTCTAGAGTGGCAGCCTCGTACCGGCAAACGCAGTGTAAGAGACCTCCCCACTAGATGGAGCGACGACCTGCGCGATTTTGCGGGAAGTCGATGGATGCAGGTGGCTCAGGACCGTGCTTTGTGGCAATCTACGGGGGAGGCCTATGTTCAACAGTGGACTAAGATAGGCTGAAATGATGATGATGATGATGATGCAATGCTGTCACTATACTTCTTGTGGGAACACAATGGGTGGTAATTTTTTTTTGTCTCTTACTAAAATGGCGGCGACGTGGTTCGCCATCCGTAGCGTTTCCTGTGAGGACCAAAAGCGAGCTAAGTAACCCTCTGCCTACGCATTATATGGGAAAAAAACATGACTATATTTAAGTATGTACGCCAGGAAAGGATTAATTTAATTTGTTTCATCAAATTACAATTCAACACATTGAATACGGTTAACAACGTGTTCGCTGTCTCGCTCCAAGCACTTTCACAATTTGTCAACAGTTTAACCCATTTAATTTCAAATTTAGCTAACACTTTGTGACGACCCTATTAATAATCTATTATACCAACGACAGCATGGCCTAGTGGCCAGAGTACCTGACTTGAAGCCGTGGTAGCTCAGGGGCTAGGCGCTCACTTTAAATTACATAGTACGCGAATGACCTGGGTTCGATTCCCGGTGCCGGCACCACTGAAATTGTTAATTGCAATTTTAAGTGCTGATTTACCACGTGCTCGGCGGTGAAGGAAAACATCGTGAGGAAACCTGCATGTCTGAGAAATAAAAAATATTTCAAAGACATGTGAACTCCGCCAACCCGCATTGGAGCAGCGTGGCGGATTCTTCCTAGCTCCAAAACCCTCTCAGAAATGAGGGGAGGCCTGTGCTCAGTAGTCGGACATTTATAGGCTGAAACTTTACTTTACTTTTAGGTACCACCGCAGGGCCAGTAATTCTGCTGTCAAGCTGTAGCTTTCTCAGCAACTCTTGGTTGCTTAAAAGAATCAACCATCCCATCTCATCCCGTGGGTATCGTAAAAGTCGACACAGAGAAAATGTCTAAATAAACTGCAGTTATCAACCCTCCTGCCAAGTGTGAAAAATGATGAAAAATCCTGCCAAAGTAGGTCAATAGGCTGAAATGATGATATTTGACGACTCGACAACTCATCGGATTTCAGTAAAAAAAAAGATGGATTAAAACATTTTTTTTTATTGCATAAAGTGATGAAACGAGCAAAATGTTCACCTGATGGTAAGTGCAACGTCTGCCCATAACAAATGCTGTACCACCCAGAAAATTTCTGTGTGACACTACACTGTGCCCATCATCCTGAGACATGAGTTCTTAAAGTCTCATATGCCCAGTGATTACGCTAGCTCACAGTGCCCTTCAAATCGAAACACAGTAATGTTCGCACACTACTGCTTCACGGCAGAATAACTGGCCCCGGGGTGGTACCTACCTAGACGGACTCCTGCATAGGAATCCTACCACCAGTAAAATTTTGATTATGACTTAAATATTCGTGTATATGCTATCTAAATATCTTGCAGGGGTCAGAAGATGTAAATATAAATTTGCTGTGATACTTATGTTATGGCTATAAAAATTTGCACGCTGTGAACGGAAAATACAGAGAAGAGAACTGATAAAACTCAGGTAACTGAGTTTTAACAGTTCTCTTAGGTTACCTGAGTTTTAACAGCGCAATCACTTGGTGCCTTATTTTAGGCGGGTGAAACCGGTGGGTACAGCTAGTTATAAATAATATTATACATAAAGTCGAGGAAATCGTGACAGCTCTGGGGCCGATCGCTTTCCTTTAATTTCACAGTTAGCGAGTGACTTGAGTTCGATCGGTGCCAGCACGTCTATTCTTCTACATTTTTAATTGCTGATTTACGACGTGCTCATTAAGGAGAATATCGTGAGGGCTGAGCAGCTTGGTGGACTATTCTCAGCTCCAGAAATTTTAGGGGGCTTTTCTCAGCAGTGGGACATTTATAGGCTGTTTGCTGTTGTTTTTGTACTCTAAGGTTGTTCGTACACAAATTCCATATGTTAGTTATTATATCTATTAATGAAACTATTATAATAAAACTGGTGGTGGGATTCTTATGCAGGAATCCGTCTAGGTACCACCCCAGGGCTAGATGTTTTGCCGTGAAGCGGTGTACAAACATTACTGTGTTTCGGTTTGAAGCGTAAGAGGGCACATAAGACTTAAGAACTGATGTCTCAGGGTGACGTGCGCAGTGTGGTGTCACACATAAATGTTCTGGGTGACACAGCATTTGTTATGGGCAGACGTTGCACTTACCATCAGGTGAAGGTTTTGCTCGTTTCGTCACCTGATCAAATCAAATTAAAAAAAAACTATTATACATTTTTTATCAGCCTTAAAACGGAATTAAAAATGTGGGCACAAATACAGACAAGTTTTACCTGCTGAGAAAGTTACTTTCCGTCACGTCCAATGCAATAAGTTGTTAACAAACGGGAAGAAGAATAAATTTCTTAACGTAGTCGCACTGTCGCAGCTTTAGAGTAACGATTTCAGAAAACCGATTCTCTTTATGGAAGTACTGATGAGTTGGCCAAATCGTTAACCTGATGGTAAGCACAACATTCGCCCATCACAAAAACTGTATCGCCCAGAATGTTCGTATTTGGCTCCACACTGCGTTCGTCGTGACCCTAAAACATCAGTTCTTAAGTTCCAGGAATTAGACTAGCTCTGAGTGCCCTTCAGACCGCAGCACAGTAATTTTTGCACGCTACAGCTTGACGGCAGAATGACTGGCCCTGTGGTGGTACCTACCTAGACGGATTCCTGCATAGAAATTCTACCACCAGCAACTGTTAGTCGTCGTTTCAGCCTATCACTATTCCACTGCTGAACATAGGCCTCCCTCATAGATTGTAGTTTTATTAGTAGTTCTCATTTTGGGGAGATTTTGTCATAAATGCCATCTATCTTCTTTAAAGAATGTAAACAATTATAATCGACAGCTGTCATGTGTGTTCGGTGAACAGATTGTCAACAGATAGCGCTTTCTAAAATTAAATTAATTATTTCAATCTTTTCAATCATTATTTTAACGAAAACAAGAATTTTAAGAAATTTACTTTTAGTCATTAAGGGGAAAAATAATCTTCCAAATTGCGTATCATATATTAATTTTGATATAGTATTATCAGAGATATTTCAAACTAACAAAAAATATTTTTGTGATATAATATATACGTAGATTCTTCATTGGAATACTAATGCTAGAATAATAAAAGTTATATGATTAAGTTCAAATTAATTATAACAATATACACCAAAGTGTTTGTTCGGCATAACTTTATTTGTTCCAAGTTCTAATACCTATCCACATTGTTAGTTCTGTCTACAATAACACATTAATGTTGAATTATTTTGAAAATTCCACATTACGTTCTCGTTATTATTTAAAAAAAATATAATGTACATTTATACTCATTATTGCACACAAGCTCAAAAATACATTTGTGTGTTAAATATACACTAATTTTAGAACAGGTGGCCTTATCGCTTAACAGCGATCTCTTCCAGACAAACCTTTGGTAAAGGAAATAGATTAAAAAGTAAAATGACATGAAATGAAAGCTGAGGTTTTCTGTTTTCAGTCTTCTCTCTTATTTGTTGAATGCTGCCTCGTCCTTGATTCGTGATTTCTTCTTATGCTCGAATTACCTTAATCTCGCTATCACGCCTCTGACAGAAAATCAAAGTTAAAATGTATTTTTCATAATATGCCTTGGAAGTACCCGTTGCAGCATCTATTGCAGTATATTTCCCAGAAGGGTGCGACAATAATGTTTGGGTTGGTTTTAAGATATCATGTCGTAGCAAAAAATAACCATTCCTTAACTTTGATTTCACATAACGTTACGCTCCATTTCCACCCCTTCTTCGAATCCCCTTTTAAAAGCAATATTAGACATTTTCTACGCATTTGTGACACATAAAATGTGATTTATTGAGAGAAATGAAATAGCCAAGCCAAAATTTTCTTTATATCGCGACAACAAATGTTTTAAACATCTGGCATCCTTATTCTTATTGTACTTCATAGAAACGTTTGAGCTGATAACTGAGCTTTAGCGGCAAACGTGACAGCCTTTGACAGATTTGAATACCGTAAAGGAGCGAAAGTTAATTCGCTAAGATCCGCATGCAAAATGTAAAATGGTGTGTACTACCTATTTTACACTTTGCATGCGGATCTTAGGAAGTTAACTTTCTTTCCTTTATTATAATGGATTTCCGCAAAGTAACGCCTGATTCTATTAATTAGATTTGAATACCGATATCTAAAATTTTAGCATTACACAAATTATTTGTTTTATTATCTGTGACGGTCTCTGTGTATCTAACATTAGTAGTATGCGAAAATAGACGGAGAAAGAAAATTTGCAACCACTTCTCTTTTCATATGTGTCGTAAAAGTCAACTATGGGTAATGCAAGAGAATTATTTCAGCCGTCGGTCGACAGATGGCAGAATAACCATCTAATATTTGTTTGTTTGTAACCAGCCAAATATACCTTGGGTTTATCGCAATCAGGTACAAATAACTTCGAAAAAGAAGCCAATAGGCGGATTCAGTGGAGCTGGGCAGCGTCTGGGACGCTTCATCAGGTTTTCTCGTCACCCACAACTTCGTCTTGTCTTCGAACAGTTGAACAGTGTGTTCTGCATGTACTCATCTATGATGCCCAATTTTGATAATATTGGTGCGACTACTCCAGCTTAAATTGACTCAAAAATCCATGGAAAGATCTTTGCTTGGGATCTCTCTGATGGATAAGATACGTAATAAAGAAATGCACCGGAGGACCAAACCGTCGACGTAGTCTTTTGAACTTGCGAACTGAAGCAGACATGCGCTGGTCATGTCCCTTCCAAAAATAGCAGCTTTTGGAGTAGGCGAGCCCCAGAGTCGCACCTCTTTTAAGCAAAGTTAGTCACTTAATGGGAGAGGCGTATGTCTAAAAATCGACTAACGGAGGCAGACGTAACTCTGACGTGACATAATGGCAATAGCTTTATGATTTGTAGGACTGAGAATGATGACGCAGGATCAAACCTGTCATCCTAGCTACTTTATGTTTAATGAAGGAAGGTAAGTTACTTTGCTAAGATCCGCATGCAAAATATAAAAATGGTGTATATTACCTAGTTTTTTGAAGAGCACCGCCAAAAGCAAACTAACACCGCCACCAGGTACCCTCCACCAACCACTACAATACTACCACTAGATAATATACACCACTGAAGTCGAGAACACGACACGTGTTTCGCCCCAAAACGAGGCATTATCAAGCGTCATAGACTCTACGACAGACGGCCGCCGAATTTAAGTAACTTACCTTCCTTCATTATAATGGATTTCCGCAAAGTAACGCCTGATTCTATTAACAATAGCGTTATGATTTGTAGGACTGAGAATGACGACGCAGGATCGACCCTGTCATTTGATTTTTTTTGTGAATAATCTCCTAGCTACTTTATGATTAGTTAAAGTGGTTTACAGGAAATATTAGTAATAATAATAATAGCATTGCTACTATTCTCTCACCACAGCAACCAATTTGTAGCATTTAACGCTGAGCAGTGAACCCTTTGCCGTGGCGGCCTCAGAGAATCTACCACACCATGTCATCCCGTGGGTGTCGTAAAAGTCGTCAGGACGAGAATAAAAACCAGGAGATGGGCGGCAGTGGATTAGGTATAGGCAGAAATGAGTGCACCCTTCGATGAGACACTGTTGCAGGGCAATGCGACAAAATTTTGGTAGGCATATATATATTTTTAATGTTTTTCTTGTGTTGTGCAGTGTTATTATTCCACCACCACCATTACAGCCTACCATTAGTCCACTTCTGAACACAGGCCTCCCCAATAGATTGCCACAAAAGTTTGTTGCTCTCATTTCGGGGCGATTTTGTCATAGTTGCCACGGTAGGCAGGCGGGTTGGTAGCGTGAAGTAGTAGTGTGCAAACATTACTGTGTTTCTATCTAAAGGACACTGTGAGCTAGTGTAATCATTGGAGATTTAAGAACTTATATCTCGGGCGCAATGTGGTGCCACACAGAAATGTTCTATGTGACACAGCATTTGTTATGGGCAGACTCTTACTATCAGGTGAACGTTATGCTCGTATCGTCACTTTATCCAATAAAAAAATTTTGTCATCAACAGCCTTGAGAAGGTAGTTTCCTCGCCTGTATGTAACGTCACAGTAAATAAGCTGTAAGCTTCGTGATACGTGTTGTTAATGATGCGTGGCCTAGTGATCAGAGTACCTGACTTCTAAGCCGCGGGTCCTAGGTTCGAATCCCAGCCGGAGCCAACATTTGTGCTGAAACATAAATTGTTGGTTTTCGGGTCTGGTTGTTTTGTGATTGTCCCCGTGTTTCTGACACTGCATCCTAGCCTACCGATCTTATCGCATCAGCGTTACATCGGGCGCGGGTAGGTTGGGACGAGTGAGTGCCTCTGTGTTTGCGCGTACCATTGTGGCACTATAATATCTCCTGCGCAGTTGATGGCTCTCGACAGTAGTCCGCAGTTGTCGCCGTAGTCGAAATCGGCTAGGAGAACATCATATCAGTTTGTTAATGATCAGGTCTTGTGTATTTACATTATATTCCGGTTACGAAAGTATATGGCGGCTTACTTTTTCTATTATGGTCTATAGAAATTATAATGACAATCTCGTAACTTCAAGTTTTATGATAATTGATCTATGAAATAAGCTCTTGTATTTATAAGTAATCTCGCTATTGAATTGCAAGAGATTTTCAATTTCGCTTTCATATTTATAGCCGTATTATACAACACTTGGATGTAATGGGATATTTGAATTTAAATATTTCATATCGCTTCAAAGTAACTTTTGTTTTCACGTAAATTAATAATTTCTGACTCAGAATGAATATATTCTATGTTGCTATATGAATTGATTTTGACACTGTCTGTCGTGTGGTAATTATCATTTAAAAAAAATGTGATTTGCCACATGAAAACTTCTTTAAACTCTGCGTTTGTTAAATATTACTGCAGTTAACAGAAACAGGCATTACTTTATGTTATTATTATTTAAAATGGTGGTACGATTCCTATGCAGGAATCTATCTAGGTAGGTACCACCCCAATGCCAGTTATTCTGCCGTGAAGCAGTAGTGTGCAAGCATTACTGTGTTTCGGTTTGAAAGGCACTGCCAGCTAGCGTAATCACTGGGCATTTGAGACTTAAGAACTGTTGTCTCAGGGTGACGGGCGCAGTGTGGTGTCACACAGAAATATTCTGGGTGACACAGCATTTCTTGTGGGCTTTATACAATAAAAATGGTGTCTACCCAGATTTTAAAGCCCTCTCTCAATAGTGTGCACAAGGAAACTAATATAGCCACCGGGAGCCGCCACCAGATACCCATACCCAACAACACTATAACACTACCATTATCATTAGACATTATCATTAGACAATACACATCACTGAAGTCGAGAACACGACACGTGTTTCATCTCAAAACGAGGCATTATCAAGTTATATTGACTCTACGACAGTCAACCGCCGAGCCTGGCGAGGCCTATTGTGGGAGGATGGGCGGTGCTCTTCAAAAACTAAGTAATACACACAGTTGTAAATTTTGCATGCGAATCTTAGCAATTTAACTTCCTTTCCTTTAAAATATTACTGTGGTTATTCAATTATTCAAAGATATATAATATACCAATGATAATGATATTCTGGTCGGACAGAATTTTATAATGACAATATGATTTGGTCACAGCTCAAGTACAAGCTCATTGTGCGTAGATCGGACTAAAAATAATAATCAAAAGCTGAGGGTACCCCGGGTTAACTAAGACTTCGGGAAATCTGTCACCTCAGTCCTCCCGTGACCACGGGTGCTGTAAAGCTCTCGAAACGTCGGGTTATAAATAGTATATTATACGCGATAAGATCCATAAAAACAATACCATCATCATCATCATCACTTTAGCCCATCGCTAGTCCACTGTTGAACATCCCCCAAAAGTTTGTAGCTCTCGTTTTGGAGGGATTTTGTCGTAGTTGCTACGCTTGGCAGGCGGGTTGGCAACGGCAGTTTATTTATTAAGACATTCCAGGAAAATGCTGCTGCTCATTTTCTGGTTTCAATTTTCCCTCTGTCAATTTTTACAACACCCACGGGATGCGATGGAGCGGTAGATTATTTGGCCTCAATCACATTTATTTAAATGAAAATGCGTAATTTATTAATTGCGGCACAGGGCAAAATTCCATCGTCACCACCTTGATGGTAGGCATTTTTTTTTCATAAAAGTGACGGAACGAGCAAATCGTTCACATGATGGTAAGTGCAACGTCTGCCCATAACAAATGCTGTGTTACCCAGAAAATTACTGTGTGACACCACACTGCGCCCGTCACCCTGAGACATCAGTTCTTAAGTCTCATATGCCCAGTGATTACGCTAGCTCACAGTGCCCTTCAAACCGAAACACAGTAATGCTTGCACACTACTACTTCACGGCAGAATAACTGGCCCTGGGGTGGTACCTACCTAGATGGATTCCTGCATAGGAATCCTACCGCCAGCATTCCAGCACAGTGCGATTTTGCGCAATTTTCTGGCACGCACAAGCACTTTATGAAATCTGCTGCCGCCAGCGGTTTTTCCGGACCGATACGACTTAGGGACCTTCAAGAAAAGAGCCTATTCCTTTCTCAAAGGCCGGCAACGCATCGTGTATTGTAGATGTTCATGGGCGGCGGTGATCACTTACCATCAGGTGAGCCGCTTGCTCGTTTGCCCCCTCTTCCGTAAAAAAAAACAGCTAGGAACATTTATAACAATGCTCGTTATGTGCGTCGTGTACGACACAAAAACTACAAAGAGGATCGGAGCGTCGCTTTCTCACTCGCCACAAAAGAGCTGCTTTTTAATCGACGTCTCCATTTGAAGGCGAACTAATGTTAAAACGCTCTTGTACGTTTTGTGCTTTTTGTTTTTCTATTAACTACAATCTTATTATACAAAAGTTAACATGACAAAAGATTAATTGGACTTTTTAGTCGTTTAAAAAGAATATATGAAGAGTAATTCACAGGAATATTAGTAATGTTCATAGCAGCAATGCCATTACTAATATTTCTGTGAGCTTAAAAGCTTGTGCTAGGAGATGGTTCACGATAATAGACGAACGGCAGGCACAATCATGAGACGTCATGTTTCGCAGCCCGTACCCTTAAACCATTACGACAACTATTGCCTGTATATCTTTATTTTTAAACATAAAATAAGTAGTTGGAAGGTCATATTTACGTCCATATTCTACAGTAAGGCTCTGGAGCTATTTGTAAATTAATTATTATAACATATTTTTTCCCCCTCTTCTCATAAATTCCAAAATAATATTAAAAAACACTTCAAATGCACATACTTTGTGAATTCAGCCGTGTTTGAGTACCGTGTGGTGGCGGCCTGAGGCGTGCAACTATAAATGCCCCCCCCCCCCCTCAAAATGAGAGCTACAAACTTTTGTGGCTATCTGTGGTGAGGCCTATGTTCAGCAGTGGACTTGTGATAGGCTGAAAAGACTTTTACTGGTGGTAGGATTCCTATGCAGGAATCCGTCTAGGTAGGTACCACCCCAGGGCCAGTTATTCTGCCGTGAAGCAGTAGTGTGCAAACATTACTGTGTTTCGGTCTGAAGGGCACTGAGAGCTAGCGTAATCACTGGGCATATGAGACCTAAGAACTTATGTCTCAGGGTGACGAGCGCAGTGTGGTGCTACACAGAAATATTCTAAGTAACACAGCATCTGTTATGGGCAAACGTTGCACTTACCATCAGGTGAACGCTTTGCTCGTCTCGACACTTTATCAAATAAAAAAAAAAAAAAAAATATAAACAGTTGGATGATTTTCTCGTGGATCCCATTGCCCTGAACTTGACCAAATTCATGTTCATTAAATTTAGTAACCGTTTCTGATAAAAAAAAAATCACGACTCTTTCATTGTTCTTGATATCCTGTCCATCCAACGGTTGTCAGCAATAAGCCGCCCATTGCTCGCTCTTATTGTATTTTTTTTTGTTTTCAATTTTTTTCTCATTTCTTTTACGTCTATGGTTTGCAATTAAGAATATATAATAAAATAAATAAAAGAACCATCGAAATCGGTGCACGTAGTAAAGAATTGTCGCTGAACTTACCAAAAAGAAAACTTCGGAATGAGAACCTGATTCTTTTTTTGTAGTGTGATAAAAAAATAGATAAAACTTTTTAACAGCTGCAAGGACTATCTTACTTATCATGCCAGCTATAGTAATATAAACGTGGAATATGGAAAACGAATTAAATGATTAACTTAACCAATCCCCGTACTTTTATGGAACGAGTAAAGACAGCAAGAACAAAGACGTAAAAAACAAATTAGAATATAATGCTGTTTTATGGATAGTGAGTAACGTAACAAGCAAGAACTGACGTCTCTGGGTGACGGGCGCAGTGTAGTTTCACACAGCAATGTTCTGGGTGACACAGCATTTTCTATGGGCAGACTTTGCACTGACCATCAGTTCCATGTTTGACTCGTTTCATCAATTGATCCAATAAAAAAGCTAGTAATATCCCATGGCTACACTCAGGCTCACGCAAGTGCGTGTATGTGTACTCTTTGTTTTGTTTTTGAATGCATTAATTATTCTGTTTTTAAAAAATTACCTGATTTGCGTATTTCGACAAGGTTCAACGGTTGAGTCGTGAAATGGTAACAAACAGATAGATAAACAGACAGTTTCTTTCGCATTTATTATATTAGTATGGATTCTTAGCGCAGTCGAATTTTAAAAGTGCAAGTTAATATTTGTTTCCAATGTCTAATGCCTATATATGATTTTATGTGTGAATATGTGTCCGCGTGACGTAGTGGTACAGTACGTAACTTCTTCGCGATCCCTGGGTTCTAATCTCAGGCAGCACCAACACATATTCAGATATTCAGGCCTAGTTGTGATGTTCATGTCACATTTATGGATGTAAAAGGAAATCACATAAATCCTAGTGAAAAGTAACGTTTAAAAAAATATCAAAATATATGGGTAGAGCTTAAGAGAATCTACCACTCCATCTCATCCCGTGAGTGTCGTGAAAGACAGTGGGAAAATGAAAAATGAAAATGATGGACAGCAGCATCTTCTTGGTACATCTGAATAAATAAACTGCGGTTGCCAACCCGCCTGCCAAGAGTAGCAACTTTGGCAAATTCCCCCTACAATGAGGCAATCTTTGGGGGAGGTCTATATTTAGCATTTGACTGGTGATTGCTTGAAATTCAATTGAAATTGAAATAAACCAGGAGATGGGCAGCTGCATCTCCTGGAACATCTGAATAAATAAACTGCAGCTGCCAAGCCGCCTGCCAAGCGTGGCAACTAGGGCAAAATCCCCCCAAAATGAGAGCTACAACTTTTGTGGCAATCTATGGCGGAGGCCTTTGTTCAGCAGTGGACTAGTAATAGGCTGAAATGATGATGATGCTTGAAACTATGGTGATGATAGCTTATTTTAGTTACTGGTGGTAGGATTCCTATGCAGGAATACGTCTAGGTAGGTACCACCGCAGAGCCAGTTATTCTGCCGTGAAGCAGTAGTGTGCAAACATTACTGTGTTTCGGTCTGAAGGGTACTGAGAGCTGGTATGACAATTGCGCATAAGAAACTTAAGAACTAATGTCTCAGAGTAAAGAGCGCAGTGTGGTGGTGCCACACAGAAATGTTCTGGATGACACAGCATTTGTTATGAGCAGACGTGAAATGAGACGTGAATGTTTTGCTCATCTTTTCACTTTTTCATAGTAAAAATAAAGTAAAGTTACAGCCTATAAATGTCCCACTGCTGAGCACAGGCTTCCTCAAATATCCGAGAGGATTTTGGAGCTGGGAAGAATCCGCCACGCTGCTCATATGCGGGTTGGCGGATTACAGGTCATCGAAATGTTTTTTTATTTCTCAGACATGCAGGTGTCCTCGCGATGTTTTCCTTCACCGCCGAGCACGTGGTAAATCAGCACTTGAAATTGCAATTAACAATTTTAGTGGTGCCGGCACCGGGACAAAAAAGCGCCTAGCCCCTGGGCTACCACGGCTGTCATAGAAAAAAGCTTAGTTAGCCATTTTTAACTTGAACACAAATTGTATCGGATCGCTCTAGAGCGCTTAGTGAGAAAGGCAATATCAAATTCGTTTAAGATTTACAGAACTTCTCAGTAAACGTAAATTAATATATGAACTAACAGTCATATTTTTACAAAAACATACATACAGTCACGCCTATTGTCATATAAGGTGTAGGCAAAGACCACACCATCACACTCGCATCATCTAATTAAAAAAATTAAGTGGTGGCCAGTTACTGTTCATAGTCTAGATAACTAATAAAATGGTCATATTCAATATAACGAATATATTTTTTCCACTCTAAATACATCGTCAGTTTCTATTTCTAGTACTTTTTCAAGTACTAAGTAGTAGAGAAAGGTGCGTTTTGATACTAGTTACATATAAAGCCAAGACCATTTTACTTTAATTGCGACCTGTCTAGACGTAACATCTGTTCATTGCAAATGTGTTCTTCAGTGGCCGCCTTTTACTAAGATGTTTAATTGCAGTGCAGCAAAGGATAGTTTATTTATCTATTCACTTTTGCATGCCATTAAAATTTCCTGAAACGAACTAAAGAAATAGTTCTGCTTATAATAAATAACATAATTAGCCGTGTGGTGGCGGTTCGTTAAAAGAATACTACCACTTCATCTCATCCAATGGATCTCGTAAAAGGCGAGTAAGGAATTAAACTGTACTGTGCACCCAACAGCGCATGGGCTCACCACCTATCACACCAAGTGCATTATATTGTTTTGGTGAAACGAGGATTGTGGCAGTCATCTGTTTTTGCAGTAAGTGCCCAGTCTCTGACTACCCCTTATGGGATACAGTCGTGATCTTATGTATGTATGTATAATAAATAATGTATGAGTAGATGACGTTTACGAACAACTGATGCCTGCGACTTCGTCCGCGTGGATTTAGGTTTTCAAATATCCCTTGATAACTCTTTGATTTTGTTGATTAAAAGTATCCCATGTGTGTCTTCAGGATACAAGCTACCTCTGTGCCGTTTTTCGTCAAGATAAGGTCAACGATTGTGCCATGGAAAGACAACAAACCAGACAGAGGGTCATAGAGAGTTACTTTCGCATTTGTGATATTAGTATGGATGTTTTTGTTTGAACTTTATAAAAAACTAGCCGTGCCCCGCGGTTCCATCCGCGCAAAATAATCCGACTACATGACTGCGTCTTAGGGCATACTGATCTGAGCACTCACAGTTCTGCTCTTTTCAATAATGTGTCTTAAAGCCATAGCATGAAGGTTTACCTTAGAACCTTTCTCAATAAACGGGCTGTACGTATCATTTATAATGCCAAAACATTTGACCTGATGGTAGGTCTGCCTACCCCTTATATGTGAAAATGGCGTGACTGTGTATATACATAATTGCTCTGTACGGCATGGTATCTCGTTGACCTGATCAATCACAGTTCGCCCCCTACTCGGTAATGTTTGGCGTGACGATCCTTAAGGTATAGCATAAAGTACTATAGCGGATAAAATTAAAAAAAATCCTAATTTCAATACTGGAGATGGTTGAAGCCAGATTGTGATTGTGGTCTCTCTTTTAAAGGGCAAACAAAAAAAAAAACGATTAAAAATCCGCGTAAAAGAACATATAGCTGATGTGAAGCATCGCCGCCCCAGGAAGTTTGCAGTCTGTGACCATGTCTGGATCATCCCAACCATTACATCAGATTTGATAAACCACAAATCCTTGCAAAAGAACACCGATTCCTACAAAGAATGATTCGCGAGGCTATTAAAATTTAAAAAAAAAAACACATCCTTATTTCAATAGATGGTTGGATACTGCCACCGGCTTAGGGTCCTAATAATAATGAAATAAAACCAAGCATATACCTGCAAGAATTTAAGACACAGTAAGATCATTCTGCGTAGATCGGATAAAACAGTAATTAAAAGTTGAAGGTACCCCATATTAACTATAACATCACGACATCTATCACCTCAGTCCTCCCTTGACCATGGGCGCTGTAAAGCGCTGGAAACGTCGGGTTATAAAATAGTAAAATTAAACGCGATTAAGTCTGTGAAATCTATTTTTATTTAAATTCACGTAAATATAAGAAATCATTAAATAATTTTTTTCAGTAGTAAGCAGCGATGTAATGCAACTTTTAGTTTAAACCTCGACAAGTTATTCAATAACTAGTTCTCCTGAGTTGAAATCTCGCTGGCGCTTCGGCAGTCGTTTTGTTTTAATCTGTACTTTTAACTTTTGCAATACTCTTTAAGTTTTATACTACTGCATGAAATGGACCATTATCTGTATGTACTCTGTATTGTCTGTACATATATTATAATCTGTACATATAATACATACAATATAATCTACTAGCTGATGACTAAGTCCGCTTGGATAGGTTTTTTAAATATCGCGTGGGTACTATTTATTTTTCCGGGATAAAAAGTATCCTATGGCCGTTCCCAGGATGCAAGCTATCTCTGTCCCGAAATTCGTCAAGATCAGTTCTGCACTTGAGCTGTGGTATAATAGGTAACAAACAGAAAGAGGGACAGTTACTTTCGCATTTATAATATACTATTGATGATTATGAAATTTATCACTGTTAAATAATGATTTCTTATATTTACGCGAACACTACACATTTAAATGAAACTAATTTTACGGATTTTATCGCGTAAAAAAAAATTAAATCAAAAACCAAGCATACCACTGCAATACTTCAAGACACAGTGAGCAGCTAAAAGCTGAAGGTACTCCGGGTTAACTATGACAACAGGACATCTGTCACCTCAGTCCGCCCGTGACCATGGGTGCTTTAAAGCACTCGAAACGTCGGGTTATAAATAATAAAATTAAACGCGATAAAATCCGTAAAATTAGTTTCATTTAAATATCACTGTTAAATAAAAAACTGATATATATCAATTAAGAATAACAGAGACATTGCACGGAAACTTTGCACCTAAACGATGCACTCAAATTTAACCATGAGATTTTACTCACATCGCGCCCAAAGAAGTTTCACTCCAAAAATAATTTTTTTTTTTTAAATTACTCTCATAAAAATAATTGCTCAGTATATAAATAATTATTAATTAATTGATAAATATTAATTAAGAATAACAGAAACGTAGCACGAAAATGCTGTACTCAAATTCGACCTTGTAATTTCACTGTCAACGCGCCTAGACAAGTTTCACTTAAATAATTAGTTAAAAGTAAGCGGAAAGAGAGAGCCTGGATTTATTATGACATCAAGACGTCAAATCTCAAACGTCGGTTTATAATTACTTAAAAATTACAAGCGATAAAATCCCAGAAATTTAGTTTTATTAATATTATTTTTAACTTGTGTGATATTGTATTACTAAATACAAAAGTTACAAAAAGTGGTACCCCGTTATGAACAAAATTTAAATTAATAAAACGAATTTACATTACTTTTCACACTAAATAACAAATGCGTATATTCATTTTGTAATAAAAACGAAGGTTTATAACGATGCTCAAACAAAAAAGAACGTGGAATAAAAATTAGTGAAACTTTGGACATATAGTACATTACTACGAGTAATGTACTTAGTTAGTAACCTCGAACGAACATGGCTTTGCTAATGTCTTACATTGTTTTGTATTTGACGAGTTATTGCAAGTTAGATTAAATATTCCGAGATTATGATGATGACGTCATCCTACATTAAAATTACTGATTTATCATATTTTTCTGGTCGATTTTGGACCACGGAGACAACATCTGAACACTATAGTTAGGCAAGTTCGTGCGTGACCCTCCTGCGGGCGACAGACGTTAGGGGGAGGTAAGGTAATAGTCACACTAGTGCCTGGTTACGCGTGCTTAACATTTCTGAGAGAGTGGTGGAGCAGCAAAGAGGACGTCACGCTACCCCAATGCTGGATAGCGTAATGCAATGTTCTCGAAATATTAAAACAATAAAAAAGAGTAAAGATCATCCAGCACAGTAATAAAAAGAGAAAATCTAACCACCAGCCAGCCAACCAAAGTCTGCAGGCACTAGATTGAGGAAAGCAACGTCGTTGAGGCTCACGTATTATGTGCAAACCGTACCGTCCAATTTGAAGCCGAACAACAACACATTCCTTAGCATTTGTTTTTCTTTAAGTTCAATTAATCGATATTAATAGATAGCATTTTATTCCACAGTTAACATTATCGTAACATTACCAGACTTAGTAGGCGAAACACCCTTTGAAATTGCTTACGTTATTATTACGAGCAATTTGATTCCACTTTAGACTCGCCCCTATCCACGAAGCGTGATATTCATCTGCATCTAAGCCTGCAAAAATTAAATAAAAATTGTAATGGCCTTACAAACGCAACCGCTCGTGGGCATCAACTCAAGTCAACAACAATAATTGTACTATTAATTTTCTTGTTTGAAATATTAAAATAATTAAGGACAATCGCATAGCGAAGCAACCAGTGTGTTGAACTGCTAAGTTGTGAGTACTGAATTCTAACCTAATAATAACCATATTTTGTGCTCTATGAAAAGACGAACAGAATCGAAGAATGTTGTAAATTTCCTGCAATGCTATTAATTATATGTGGTAGCGGCATCAAGAGATAGGCAACAGCATCTTCCTGGACATCTGAATAAATAAACTGCGGTTGCCCACCCGCCTGCCAAGCGTGGCAACTATGTCAAAATCCCCCCATAATGAGAGCTACAAACTTTTGTGGCAATCTATGGGGGAGACCTAAGTTCAGCAGTGGACTAGTGATAGGCTGAAATGATGATGATATATACCACATCAGATCAGACTACGCTTCTTGGCGGGTAGCTACCCTTTTCCATGACACCTTCAACTGCGTAACATCTACGAAATGATGGTGCGATGCACTATTTTACTCGAGCTTTTCATATGGTGACATAGATGTCGCTACAGGTTCATATAAATATCATAGACATTTCTTATTCAATTTATCCCATACCCATATACATACTCTGTCCCTCAAACACACACACACAGATACACACACACCCACATACACACACATACGCACAGATTGATAAATTGTTGTTTATATAAAAAAAAATATCTTCTGTTTAAGTTTTTAGCTGTATCTTTTTATACTGGTAATGGAAGAGCGGAGTTTTCTACTACAGGCATCATGTGCTTAAAAGAAGACTCCAGCAATGATTATTGTTACTAACTTTGTTAATAAAGAAATAAATAAAATTTGAAATTTGAAATTTTGATATTTAACTAATTAGATACACAGATAAGAGCTATAGGAAATAAATATAAATTATCTATTAAAAATGAAATAAATTCTTATAAAAAAAATACTTATATAATGGGTCCATGTCATAAAAATGTCATAAATTATGAATTTTATGGGAATAATTTGTGTGTAATACTTGAATAATAATATTTTGCATGCGGATCTTAGCAAATTGACTTTCTTTCCATCATTAAAAACTTCTCCTTTCTGTCTTTGTAGCGCGACAAAGGATTGCCACAATAAGACATGAATCATGTACTGGAATGAAACTCTTATTTCGCGGCGGATGTGCGTTCTACTCAGGATATCCGGAAGGTTACAGCTATGAAAGTTAGAACACTTGGAGTGCCTTTCTTGACATTAAAATATTAGGAAACTTATACAATGCATTCATAACAACAACTTCAAATTAGGTAGCTTTTATGAATTGACCTTGGCACAGGGGCTAGGCGCTCGCTTTCAATTTCATAGTACTTGTTTCTTTCCTCCTGCCGGCACCATTTAAATTGTTAATTGCTATTTTAAGTGCTGATTTACCACGTGCGGCGGTGAAGGAAAACATCGTGAGGAAACCTGCATGTATGAGAAAAATTAATATTTTCGAAGACATGTGCAGTCCGCCAATCCGCATTGGAACAGCGTGGCGGATTCTTTCTAGCTCTAAAACCCTCTCAGAAATGAGAGGAGGCCTGTGCTCAGCAGTGGGACATTTATAGGCTGAAACTTTACTTTTTTTTTACTTTTAGGTATGACTGCACGGCCCGTTCTTTCGCTATCAAGAAGTTGTGTGCAAACATTATTAGTTTCGATCTAAAGGGCACTGAGAGCTAGTGTAATTACTTGGCATATGATCTAAGAACTGATGTCTCCGAATGACGAGCGTCAGTGTAACGCCTCACACAATTGTTCTGGATGTCATTTGTTATGGGCAGACGATATACATGTCATCAGGTGTTTGGCTCGTCTCTCTTCACTTTATTCCATTAAACATAAATAGAGTATTTTTAAAATAATTTAATAATTTAAGCGGCAATAGCCTAATGGTTTAGGGTATGGACTGCGAAACATGACGTCGCAGGATCGAGCCCGCCATTCGACTATTGTCGTGGACCATCTCCTAGCACATGCTTTTATGCTTAGTTGGAGTGGTTAACAGGAATATTAGTAATGTTAATATAGCATTATTATTAGATTCTTTATAAAAAAAAATGTTCATACGCTCATAGGCAAGTATTTCATTTTCTTATTTCATGTTAGGACCGCGAACAAAAGTAAATTACTGACTTGTATCCCGCGGGGTCTGATTTATTCGTTTTACCGCACCTTACCTTTTGTCGAACCCACACGGATAAATTTATCACCTATTGCCTATTGCGATGGGCTCGCTGTTAGCGAGTTTCAATTAACATACATACATATATATAGTTACGCCTTTTCCCACATAAAGAGGTAGGCAGAGGCCACACACAAAGCCCACTTTTTACCCCGTGGCAAACGAGACGAGACGGGTGGCTAACCACGACGCCGTCATTTTGGTAAGAGACAAAAAAAATCTTACGCAAGTACGCAGTAGGGATACTGCGTTCCCACGAGTAGTGACATTGCATATTATAGTGTTGTTGTTCTGCACGAGTAAAGGCTGTCCGTACAATACCTTAGTCGCCTCTTACGACACCTCTTAGGACACCTATCGGCACAAAATAGTTTGCGACTACGCGGCTTTATACCTTTATTCAGTTTCTCATTGCCGTGTGGTAGCGGTTGTGAATCTGCCTAATAATCCAGAATAATTCAGTTTGTATCCAAGATGACAATCCAGGGTTTTCAGTAAAATCTCATGGCATCCAACTGTCTAAACTATGCCAGACCTATTTTTTTCTAGCTGGTGATGGCTAGCAGTTTAAGGTTCAAGGAGTTTTTTTTTCTCTACATGATATGACCGTATTGAGCAGACTTCGCGGTATCCGCGGTAAATTTCGTGTTACTTCCTTACTTAATTTTGGCGTCGGAAACTTTTTTTGAATGTGTCCATTTTATTAGCAATCTAGACTATTAAACAGTAACTGGCCACCACTTCATTTTATTAATCGTACCCCTATATGTGTATATGTATATATATCTGTACATACAAAGAACAACGAAGTTCTTGTTACACAGTGTATATACTACACAAATAATTAATATTTATAGATATTTCTTGAAGTTATGTCGGATAATGACTCTTTTTATTCTGCCAATGATTTAAATGCCTCGTTTGTTTCTTGTGATCTTTTGAATGTAAACATGCCTTCGCTACGCGATAGGCTTACGTGTACATTTTTATCCTGTAGAAAATTGTTTAATGTATGCCACAATAATGCACAAAGTATACCTAGTCATTTTTCGGACTTTGAAGATGCGTTTTCTTCTGACTACATCCATGCTATTCTAATATCCGAGAGCTAGCTAAAACCTTCTTTGATATCCAATTTATACCCACACTCTGACTTTGTGGTTATTCGTAACGACCGGACGGAGAAGGGAGGGGGCAGGGTTACTATATATTTGCAGGCTAGCATACCATATAAGATCCTATTAGCATCATCTTCACTCTATTTAGGTTCTGCTGAATTTTTATTTCTAGAAGTTTATGTTATGGGTGTATGAGCTTTTCTACGGGTAGTGTACGGTCACCTTACTGTGGATTATTTCAGCTCTCTTGTAGTTGCTCTTGATTCTGTTAGTTCCGAGTACACATACTGCATGATTTTGGGTGATTTCAACACTGATTTATTTAGAAATACGACTCGTTCTCAAAAACTACAGTCAATTATTGAATCAGTTGAACTCCATATTCTCCCGTTATCGGCTACTCACCACAATGTTCACACGGATGATTCATGTATTGATCTCATTATTATGGCTTCCCTGACCGTGTCAAAAAGCACGGTCGCTATTTTTTTTAGTGGAAAAAACGAAGCGCCACAGTATGATCTTCTGTTGTATCGTGGGTGTTTTACAAACATTTCACATGCACAACAAAACCAGAACCGAAAAGCAACAATTTGTGTTTTTGCACAAATGTTGCCTCCGGCTGGGAATCGAACCCAGGACCGATGGCGCAGAAGTCAGGTAGGCTAACCGCTACGCCACGCGGTCTGCTTCTAGCTAGCTATGGTGGGAACACCATGATCTAATTTATTTTTCCTATAAACTCATTCCCACTTTTCTTAATTTACACAATTTTTCTAGAATGGATATGGACAAACTCAAGAGTGACGGATCGCTTATCGTTCTGGCCTCTTTAGCAGCAGCGAATACCGTTGATGACAAAGTGTTGCTACTGAACCATATTGTACTTGTAACAAGAATGTGCATGCACCTGTACATCTAGTAAGGGTAAAGCGTCCTCCTGTTCCGTGGATGTCTAGAGGCGTCAAGGTGGCAATGGCGACAAGGGATCGGGTTATTCTCAAATTTAAACGGGAACGCACAGAAGAGAACTGGTCTCATTTTAAATTACTTAGAATTAGATGCAATCAGATGGTACGAAATGCTAAACGCCGTATATACATGAAAATATTGTTAATGCTTCTACCGCTGATGTGTGGTTTGGTGGTGGATTTCTTAAATCTCTCGGCATTTCAAACCCGTGTCCATTAGACCATGCCTCATTGCTCACTTTGACTTACATAAAACAACGGTTTATTTTTAGACTATCTATGAACCCTCCGCTCTCAAACAATTACCTTTATTGGTTGTATGTTACCTCTTCAAATTCCAAGTTTTCAGTTCACACCGGTAACTCTCAATGAAGTTAAAAATACTATGTCAGCAATTAAATCTAAGACTGTGGGAAGCGCTGAGGTTAGAAAGCAAATGATAACGATGGTACTGGAGTACCTTTTACCAGCAATTACACACATAATTAATTTTTCCTTGGACTCTGGTCACTATCCGACCTTGTGGAAAATCCCCAATCCTTCCTTATCTAATCATTTTCGTCCGATTTCTATTCTTCCTTTATTTTAAAAAGTTATTGAGGCATGTGTACATAAGCAAACCTCTGTTTTTATAACCAAACATAACCTACTGAACGGTTATCAATCTGGGTTTTGTTCGGGTCACACTATTGCTCTTATTAAGGTCACTAATGACGTAAGAAAAACTCAATCCATCAATCAATATACTCTTTATTGTACACCAATACAAAAATAAAGACTAAGTACTATATTTAAGGGACAAAAGGCGGTCCCATCACTGATTGCGATTTCTTCCAGACAACCTTAGCGCAGAGAACTGATATAGTAAAATGAAAAACCAGAAAAAGAGCAAAAGCTAACAGTGGTGGTGGTTGTTGATTTTCCAAATGCTTTCAACACAGTTGATCACGATGTCCTAAGATCCTACCTTACTTACCTTAGATTTTCGATCCCAGCCTTGGATTGGTTTTCATCTTATCTTCGCGGTCGCCAACAGTCTGTCCGCTTAGGTCACCAGTGTTCTGCCTGGGCGGATGTTGAGACAGGAGTGCCGCAAGGCGGTATACTTTATCCTATAATGTTTTCGTTATTTATTAACTGATCATATCATCTGTATGCTTATGATCTACAGCTTCATGTTCAAGCAGGCATTAACGATCTCAATAACAGCTTAACCAACCTTAATGACAATCTTGCATCTATTAGAGAATGGTCGCATAGATTTGGAGTATCTGATAATCCTCCTAAATGCAAAGCAATCATAATGGGTGGTCCAAGGATGGTGGCCAGGATTGATTACGGTGACCTCACTCCTGTTTTTAACAATAGAACGTTAATTCCATTCTCTAATACTGTGAAAAGTCTTGGCTTGCATTTCGACCAGTCGTTGAGTTGGGAATCACAGGTTTCTGAAGTTAGTCGGAAAGTTATTGCCACCTTATGTTATATTTACCATATTAAAAATGTCCTGCTCTTTAAAACTAAGCTGTTGCTTATCCTTACTTTTATCCATCATTGACTGTGCAGATGTGTGTTCCCGGACCTATTCCAATCCCGTCTTGATAAGTTGGAGCGCCTTCTCAACAATTGCATTAGATTCATTTTCGGTTTACGTAAATATGACCATGTCTCTTCTTACCGTTCTAAGCTTAGGTGGCTCTCTAATCATCAAAGGCGTTGCTGCAGAATTCTAATATTATTGTATTCTGTATTAACTAATTCCAATTCCTTCATATCTTAATAATACTTTTCAATATCTTCACCCTGATCACGACAGACCTCGTTCCATAAACCATCTTAAGATTTGCATTCCACAACATAATACAGGATACCTCTTAAACTCTTCTTTTACTGTTTAAGCTACACTCCTATGGAACACCCTACCAGAAAAGATCAAAACAGCTCTTAATAGAAACATGTTCAAGAATAATTTATTTATTATACATAATTTTCATATAAAAATAATCATAAATTAATTTCCCTCCTATTAATTTTTTATTCTTTGGTTAGCACCTGCCTTCTACTTTTCACCATAATAAGGGTTGGCCGGTAGATAATGCATTATAAATAACTATATAGAATACCACAGTGTGTTACGTTATCACACCAAGTATATCCTGAGTGGCATTACGCCATGTACAATGTATCTACATATCATATTGAATGTCTTTCTTTAATTTTAAGCTATGATGTCATATTTTCGTGCTCCTGTATAGTTTTATTTTTGCTTTTGTTATTTTATATGTCTTATTAATCACCATTGTGTTTATATTATGACCGTGGTAGCTCAGGGGCTAGGCGCTCGCTTTAAATTTCATAGTACGCGAGTGGTCTGGGTTCGATTCCCGGTGCCGACACCACTAAAATTGTTAATTGCAATTTTAAGTGCTGAATCACCACGTGCTCGGCGGTGAAGAAAAACATCCTGAGGAAACCTACATGTCAGAAAAATAAAAAAATATTTCGAAGGAATGTGCAGTCCGCCAACCCGCATTGGAGCAGCGTGGCGGATTCTTCCTAGCTCCAAAACCCTCTCAGAAATGAGAGGAGGCCTGTGCTCAGCAGTGGAACATTTATAGACTGAAACTCTACTTTTTTACTTTATGACTGTTTTTGTTATGTTAGTTATATAATTAATTTGTTGTTTTCAATCACCTCTAGTCTTTCTGAATGTTTCAAATAAATGTCTCTATCTTTTTTATCTCTTTCTAGTCACTATCAGTAGGCAACAAACCACTGAAGTCGATAACACGCGACACGTTTTATGACACAGCGAGACATTATCAAGTGTTGCTGACTCTCCAAGTAACCACTCTTCAAAATGGTGGTAGGATTCCTTTGCTGAAATCCGTTTAGGTAGGTACCACACCAGGGCCAGTTATCCTGACGTGAAGTAGTAGTGTGCAAACATTACTTTTAAGAATTTATTACGTCCACTCGTCACGATGCTTTCATAAAATACAACGATGGCAGAATCCTCCCAAAATGAGAGCTGCAAGCTTTTGTGGCAGTCTCTGGGGTAGGCCTATGTTCAGTTGTGGACTAGATAGGATTTCTATGCAGGAATCCATCTAGGTAGGTACCACCCCAGGGCCAGTTATTCTGCTGTGAAGTAGTAGTGTGAAAACATTAATGTATTTCGGTTTGAAGGGCACTGAGAAGTAGCGTAATCACTGGGCATATGAGACTTAAGAACTTACGTCTCAGGGTGATGGGTGCAGTGTGGTGTCACACAGAAATTTTCTGGGTGATACAGCATTTGTTATGGGCAGACGTTGCACTTACCATCAGGTGAATGTTTTGCTCTTTACATCATTTTTAAATTTACGCACTATTTTTTCAGCCGATAGGCAGAGTAGAATAGCACCTACCTCTTTCCTACCGTGGTGTCGTAAGAGGCGACTAAGGTATTGTACAGACAGCCGTTATTCGTGCAGAATAATACCATAATATGCTGTTACTATACTGCTCGTGGGAAAAAACAAAATGGCGGCGACGCGTCATTTCTCGTTTTCCACGAAAGCGAAAAGTAGCCCTTATATGGGAAAAAGGCGTTACTGTATGTATGTCTTAAATTTGATACCGATCATAGCGATTTAACTTTGTTTCTTTCATTTAATGTAATCGATTTCCCTAAATTGATTCTATTAACTAATATACTTTCAAAATCCATGTAGAGATCTCAATTAACAAATAATTATTGTGATTCAGGTCACGGGGGGTCTGCAAGGGGCCTTTGTAGCTTTTTTCCTTTTTCTGCAACTACGTGTCTTAATTTCAGTCGCGCAATACATCATATCCGACGTTTGTAATTGTGCCATGTCTGGTTTATTCCGAAGCCACATCAATTCTTCTACTATGGTGACATATTACTACTCTTTCGTGGTCATATTAATTTCAATAGCTTGAGCGAGCTTCGGTTTCCCACGAGACTCTTCTTTGTAAATAATGTCATCATCATCATCATCATCATTTCAGCCTATCATCAGTCCACTGCGGAACATAGGCCTCCCCCTTTGAGATTGCCACCAAAGTTTGTAACTCTCATTTTGGGGGGATTTTGCCAAAAATGCCGCGCTTGGCAGGCGGGTTAGCAACCGCAGTTTTTTTATTTGGATGTTCCAGGAAGATGCTGCCACCCATCTTCTGGTTTTTATTCTCCCTCTGTCGACTTTTACGACACCCACGGGATGAGAGAATCTACCACCCCGGTAGATTCTCTTAAGCCGTTACCACACGGTCAAAATAATCACGGTCAAAGTACGAGTAATTAATGTACTTTTTACTAATTTGAAAAAAACAAACAAAAATAGAGGATAGCTACGGAGTTTCTTTCGCCTGTTTTTTCTCAGTCAGAGGAACCTCATTATGAAACGGTGGTAGATTGTAAGAAAAACGTTTGACAGACAAAATTTAAATTTCTTACGTTAGAGAATAAATAATTCTCATTTCATTTAATTTCAATACTAAATTTGCTTAACATGGACGGTAGGGTTTCTATGCAGGAATCCGTCTAGATACGTACCACTCCAGGGACAGTTATCCTGCTGTGAAGCAGGAGTGTGCAAACATTACCGTGTTTCGGTTTGAAGGGCACTGAGAGCTAGCGTACTCATTGGGCATATGAGACTCAATAACTGATGTCTCAGAGT
Organism: Luehdorfia chinensis; assembly: GCA_019845155.1. Taxonomy (NCBI): domain Eukaryota; kingdom Metazoa; phylum Arthropoda; class Insecta; order Lepidoptera; family Papilionidae; genus Luehdorfia; species Luehdorfia chinensis. The sequence goes on along the minus strand of JAHVAK010000056.1, from coordinate 84,607 downwards.
GACGGACGCATAGTGGTATAACACAGAATTTTCTAGGTGACACAGCATTGTTATAGGTAGACGTTGCAAGTACCATCATTGTGTTACTACCGAAAAACTAACGGTATCCTGTACAATGGATCGAAGCTATAATTATTCAACGTAATATTCATATGTTAAGATTTGCCAAAACAGAGTAACTGTTCTTAGTAGATATTTAAATTTTACAGTTAAACTCCCAAATTGTAATGCAAAACACGTTAAAAAAGGCTATTCTCTGAAGTTGTTCACAGAAGCAAAAAATAGTAGAGTCGACCACTAATTGCTTTACCACCCTAAGGTTGAATGTCGTTTGCACATCAAAAACTACAAGGTCTATTTTCGCTTAAATATTAATGTGACAGTTAGATACTCCTGTCACCACTGCATGCCGTCAGTTACGTGTAATTTAATTACAAAGTATTAACATAGTTCAGAGCTGTTGCTTTTGAGGTAATCTGCATAGTTCACCGACTGTATCAGCCGACATCCAGCCCCAGATGTTTGCAATAATACTACCAGACTCAATGACAGGCACTACATGATCTTCATCATAATTATCTTGTATTGTGTTAACGCCAGAGATTTAATCGACCACGTTGGCTGGATTTTAAAGGCTTTTCAATATTGTGGTTGATTAATCGAAATGTAAGAACTACATGGCAAAATTCAACCGAGCTGCTTTATGTGCATAAGTCAAACTATATACTTTTTAGAGTAACGCCTGTAGTGTAACGCTCCTTTGCAAATGGCGGCGAATAGTATCATCACTGACATCAAATTGTTCTTCAAAATGGACCGTAAGTGTAAAACCGTTTTCTTTATACACACGTCTCATTATTTCCCTTGCATGCTCGTTGCTTTAGCACGACGACCACTTCAAATATAAACTTGGAGATTCGACTTCTCGTGTAATCCAAATTCGTGAGGTAAAACGTGAAATAATTAATTCTCTCAAAATTTTACTTATTTATTTATTTTACATTAATTAAAGACAACTTATTCATTCAGTCATTTAGATCTGTGTGATGAAAATATTCCTGCCCCTTCGGATATATTTAAAATAAGTGATTATAATTTTATATTACTATGAATTGGTATTAGTAGAAAAATAAAATCTATTTCTTTGGAAGAAAGATTAAAACGAGACGCCCTTTCGACTTGTGCTCTGATGGGCCTACAGTCAACCACTTGCTTTCACCTAGTACGCGAACAAAGGGCTAAGTCCTTAGTGAAATTTTATATTACTGGAAGTGTCGCCGTGTGGTAGCGGCTTAAGAGAATCTACCACCCCATCCCATCCCGTGGGTGTCGTAAAAGTCGACAGAGGGAAAATCAAAACCAAAAGATGGGCAGCAGCATCTTCCAGGAACATCTAAATAAATAAACTGCGGTTGCCAACCCGCCTGCCAAGCGTGGCAACTATGGAAAAATCCCTCCAATATGAGTGCTACAAACTTTTGTGGCTATCTATAGGAGAGGCCTATGTTCAACAGTGGACTTTTGATAGGCTGTAACGACGACGACGGAAGTGACAAATGTGGTAAAGCAGTTATGTGTTCGACTATACCTATAAATGTTAAATGTATAAACGAGAACAGTGTTTGCGGACAAACTGTTAAACATTTTGCCACACTACATTCGGTGAAATAACGCATTATTTTTGTTGAAATCTATACAAATAATTAAAATAGAAGAGTCTGTTTGGAATGTCAAATTAACAGCTTTTAATCTCAAACTAAATGCATATGAAAGTATATACTGTACATAAAAGAAAAAAGTTTTTGTCTGTTTGTATGGCCGTTTGTTCCAGCTAATCTCCGAAACGGCTAGACCGATTCTGACAGACAGCCGATGTAATAAGGAGTAACATAAGCTAATAGTTATTGAACGATGACGTCACTTTTTCTGATTAGCGTTTTCAATCACGTGACTCACAGATAAAAAAATCTTAATTTTCCTGAGGAAAAATTAAATAAGTTAATAATATCTTTATTTTTTATTTTTAAACATACTGTCAACTCGCGGATTACGACACGCTAGCGGTGAAAGTAGAGTAAAAAGTTTTTAAGTTGGCCAAACTAGACATACTTTTCTTAGTAGTTTCCAATGTAGTTTAAAATAGAAATTTCTAAAATTGTGACGCAAATACAAACACAGAAGTCAAGAAACTTGTAAAAGCATTATTACAAAAAGCGTTTAATGAAATATATCAGTACACAGAAGACAAGATTGTGTGGAAATGACTCTTACTCTGCACTTGCAAACCCCTTGGCTGCCAAATATGTGATATTGTAATAAAGTAATTTATTTTATACATGTCGTTATGTAATATGACATTAAAAAAAGCAAAGCAAAGTAACGTCTGATTCTATTAACTATATCTATATTGTATTTTAAGCAAGCATAGTGACGAGTAGACGTTATAAATTCTTAAAAGCCTACGCCATGATTTTTTCTTTTTAATTGATAAATTTGACGAAACGAGCAAAACGTTCACCTGATGTTAAGTGCAACGTCCGCCCATAACAAGTGCTTTGCCACCCAGAAAATTTCGGTGTGACACCACAATGAGTCGGTCACCCTGAGACATCAGTTCTTAAGTCTCATATGGCCAGTGATTACGCTAACTCTCAGTGCCCTTCCAATCGAAACACAGTAATGCTTGCAGACTACTGCTTCACGGCAGATTAACAATATAACAAAAAATATGCTCCAGTTTATGAAAATACTACTACACTACTTCATCTATCGTTAATTAATAAATTCACTAACTTAGTCCGTAACCATGATACGAGTATAAAGGGTTACAAACTGTTTTGACCTGCCCTTCCAAAATTAATAATCTCAATTTTGATAACCCACTTAATTGTTATATAAATTCTCCTGTAACATAGTTTTATTATAATCTATCTATTAAATTGGTTCAAAGCAACCTCGCTAGCGACTTGCAAAATGTTTCAATTTATTTCTAACAACATTACACAGCGCTTGGACCTAATAGGATATTTGCATTCATGGATTTTATACATTTAGAAGAAACTTTTACTTTTCAGCAAAATAATAATTTCTTTCTTTGTATGATCAAATTGAATTTTCGTGTGCGATTGTTTTTTTTAAATATGAACTTGACTAATACATACATACACTCACGCCTTTTTCCCTTATAAGGGGTAGGCAGAGGCCTCTCGCGTAGCCCAATTTTCGTCGTCGTGGGAAATGAGACGCGAAGTTGGCGAAAACGTCATCGCCATGTTGGTAAGTGTCAAAATAAATCTGACTCTCCGTTGCGTTCCCACGAGCAGAATAGTGACAGCATTACATATTATGGTGTTATGTGCACAAATAAAACCAGTCCACGGTACAATACCTTAGTCGTCTCCTACGACACCTCCGGTAGGAATGAGGTAGGTGTTACTTTACTCTGCCGGACACCTATCGGCTACATGTTACTTGTCACTGGTATGTAGTAGTAAAAAGTAAAGTTTCAGCCTATAAATGTCCCACTGCTGAGCACAGGCCTCCTCACATTTCTGAGAGGGTTTTGGAGCTAGGAAGAATCCGCCACGCTGCTCCAGTGCGGGTTGGCGGACTGCACATGCCTTCGAAATATTTTTTTTATTTTTCAGACATGCAGGTTTCCTCACGATGTTTTCCTTCACCGCCGAGCACGTGGTAAATCAGCACTTAAAATTGCAATTAACAATTTTAGTGGTGCCGGCACCGGCACATGCGCAACCCAAGTCACTCGCGTACTATGAAATTTAAAGCGAGCGCCTAGCCCCTGAGCTACCACGGCTCTACTGGTATGTTATGTATGTTTTTTTGGTTCGGCATTTTTGATAGGGAATCAAAAATTCCAAACCAAAAAACACATTCCGCTAATAGTACTAGAACATAATATTTTTTGGAATTCCTTGTTGTCGTCTTTGACGATACCAACAGAATGAGACTACTGGTGGTACGATTTCTGCAAGAATCGTTAAGGAAGGTGCCAACGCAGTGCTAGTTTTTCTGCCGTTAAGTAGTAGTCTGAAAACACTAGTGTGTTTCGGTTTGAAAGGCACTAATATCTAGGGTCATATGAGACTTATAAATGTAACTGGTCATTGGAGACGTCTTTTTATATTTACTTATCTTTTTATTATTACAAGACGGATTCCTGCAGGAATCCGTCTAGGTAGGTACATATAACGTAACTGGTTCAGTCGTGAATATATGTTTAAACGTATTTAAATGTTGCCATATGAAATTTGCTAAAAAACGGTTTTTTTAAGACTGATGGTCACTGTTAGCTAGAAGGCTTTTACAGCTTCGCCGGATTGAACTTCGCCGGATCGGTATAAGCATTCCTCGCAGTACAGTATAAATAATAAAACACTAATAGAACTTTTAATTTGATAGGCTTTATACGCAGAAACACTAAAAATGTATTAAACCAAGTATTTTTAACCTAGAATTTATTATAACAATACTCGTAAGCTGACATTATAACCATGACCTAACTGTAATATAAATTATAGAAAGTAATTAACCATTATTAATAAAATTAAATCCTAAATTGCAAAATATGTGACATATAACTATGAATTGAAATGTAATGTAATGTAACTTAATTTAGTACCTTATTCCTACGCCAATTTTGTCAGAAGATGCTTGTACTAACCTAACTTGTGCACCAATATTGTAACCATTTTCTAAGGATTAAATGATTCTGATTCTGATTCTGAAATGTTCTGGTTCATCATTTAGTATCGGCCATTGGTAAGTGCAACGGCTGCACTCACTATTCGGTGATATTCGGTGAAATGTATATCATATCATCATATCAACGCATCTGCTATTCCTCTGGTATTGTAGATGTTCATGGGCGGCGGTGTTCACTTACCATCAGGTGAGCCGCTTGCTCGTTTGCCCCCTCTTACATAAAAAAAAAATATTGTCTAGACAGACGCAGACTTAATCGTAGCATCTTTCGAAGTCTCAGCAGATATTGCATCGAAATTCTTCAGAGGTAAGTTCCAAGGGTTTATTGGAATTTTTAATGTACTCTCAAACTTTCTTTCGCTTTATTTGCCGAGACCATCCACTATTGTTTGTTGTATGTGTGACTAGTATTTTGTACTACGTAAACAAGTGGTGATAAGGAGTTCAGGAAATATAAAAATTGCAGTGCATGTTGCCAGTGATGGCATACGGAACCGAGATGTGGTCCTTCTCGTGGTGGTTCAGCAAGTTGTAGAAAGGGCTATGCTCGGTGTTTCTTAGCATGAGAGAATTAGTAACGGTAATTTTCGCAGCAAAACTAGAGTAACCGATATAGCTAAGGATCATCAAGTTATAGTGACATAAGCCGGCCATATAGCTCTAAGAAGTGATAACCGTTGGAGAGGAAAGGTTCTCGAGTGGCAGCCTCATACCAGCAAACGAAGTGTAAGGAGACCCCCCTCTAGATAAAGCGACACCCTGAACGGTTTTGCGGGAATTCGATGGATGCAGGTGGCTCAGGACCATGTTTTGTAGTAACCGATGGGGGAGGCCTATGTTCAGCAGTGGACTTTTGTCGAGCTCCAATAATGATAATGTAGAACTGGTCTTAGACGTGGTTTTTAAAATAAATAATACATCAGACCACTGTACTATATATAATATGCAATGCTGTTACTGCTCGTGGGAACGCCTCGGCGGGTAAATTTCTTGGCTCGTAACAAAATGGCGGCCACCAGTCACGCATTGTTTCCTGCTGGGAAGAAAAGTGGGCTTCTGGGGTGGTTTGTTCCTACCCGTTACATGATACAAAGGCTTGCCTGTATGTAAGTACACAACAATTTAAAAGAACCGTACCGCTACCGTAATCTGTTTGTTTAAATTGACGAAGATTGTTCAATTGTTTTTCTTTAGCGCAACAACAACATTTACAAAGAGGTCAATAGCGATTGTCGTGTACGACATAAAAATTAAAAAGAGAATCGACCCTCGCTTTGGTCACTCGCCACGCAAGAGTCTTTAATGTGTAAAAAAAAAGTAAAGTTTCAGCCTATAAATGTCCCACTGCTGAGCACAGGCCTCCTCTCATTTCTGAGAGGGTTTTGGAGCTAGATAGAATCCGCCACGCTGCTCCAATGCGGGTTGGCGGACTTCACATGTCTTCGAAATATTTTTTACTTCTCAGACATGCAGGTTTCCTCACGATGTTTTCCTTCACCGCCGAGCACGTGGTAAGATCAACACTTAAAATTGCAATTAACAATTTTAGTGGTGCCGGCACCGGGAATTGAACCCAGGTCACTCGCGTACTATGAAATTTAAAGCGAGCGCCTAGCCCCTGAGCTACCACGGCCGTTTAATATCGGAGTAATGTTAACATGAATTTTCTACTTTTGTGGCTTTGTCTGCTTTTATTTACTATCGTTGCAATAGCTGATAGGTGTCTGGCAGAGCAGAACAGCGCTTCTTCTTTCATACCGAGGAGTCGTATGGGGCGACTAAGCTATGGTACGGACTGCCTTTATTCGTGCGTAATTATACCAAAATATGCAAGCGACTTGTTGGTTCAATGAGAAGCCGATTGCTAGCGGAGAACTATACTAACCTATAATGATATAGGTAATTTTTACTTACTTTTATTTCTGTGTGATAAGACACTGTGCCACCGTGAGACATCAGTTCTTAAGTCTCGTGTGCCCAGTGATTACACTCACAGTTCACAGTGCTCTTCATAACGAAACTGTAATGTTTGCACACTACCGCTTCGCGGCAGAATACCTACCTAAACAGACCCCTGCATAGGAATCCGACCAGTAGTGAAAGAAAGAGAAAATAATTTATTTCATTATTGTTCTCAGCGCTCAAACTGCACGTTTAAAGACAATAGACGAACACAAATATAAGGATTGGTACCGGCTTCCACTTTTCTTAGAAATCACGTCAGCTGAAGTTAGTTAACAAACAACCCGGAAGAGGAATTAAATACTTAACCTTATCCAATCTCCGCAAAGTTTCATACTAGAACGAGTAAAGTCAGTAAGATGAAAGCTTTTCAGGTACGCATAGAATAAAGTACACGATTACTTCTTTGTCCGTTTAGTTTTCATATATCTCCTTAACTGACTGATTTTTTTTTATTTATTAATAAAAAAAATAGTTAATGGTATTATATATATTAGAAGCGGCAAACGAGCGAGCGGCTCGCCTGATGGTAAGCGATCACCGCCACCTATAATCAACCACAATACCAAAAGAATTACGGACGCGTTGCCGGTCTTTGAGAAAGGATTTGGCTATTTTCTTGCAGAGCCCTAAGTTGTATCGGTACGGAAAAACCGCTATCGGCAGCAATTTTCTCTAATCGGTTGTGCGTGGCAGAACATTTCTGGCAACGCAGTGGTGGAACGCCAGTCATCCAGGTGGTGCTGATGAAATTTTCTGTGTCGCAATGTGCGATGGCGGAATTTAGCAGCGGGAATGAATCTGAACAACTCTTTGGAACAAACCCCGTGGGAAACACTATAAAAAGCAAGTGGATCGAGCTCATCGAACGAACTCGGTAGTTGACGATTCAGAAATGCAGGAGGAATCAGTCTAGGTAGGTATTACCTAAAAGGTGGTAGGCAGTGCCAATAATTATTCTACTATCAAGCAGCAGTGTGCACATGTTATTGTACTCCGGAATGAAAGGCACTCCACTCTATTTATATCCACATTATACAGATTTCTAGGTAAAGGGAATTTTCCTTAACGCGAACGAGGACTGTGCTAGTCTTAAAATAAATTGAGAATTCATCATCGATCGAAATTCCGGTGTTGATTCATATTTTATAAAAAAGAAATGAAACATTAAATTGTCATTTGTTTATACAGTGAATACTTGCGACACAAGTTAATCATAATTAAAGTGAGTAATTGAGTGGAAGTGGCGTTGAGTGGTTTATAGGTGGTAGGATTCCTATGCAGGAATCCGACTAGGTAGGTACCACCGCTGGGCCAGTTATCCTACCACAGAATAAGCATTCTTTTAAACGACTGGTTCGCCAACATTGTTTGGAGGAATACAATATCTGACGATATATATATTTCTAAAAATATATTATATATATTAAATATTTTATAGACATAGACATAGACATAGACATAGACTTTATTCGACGTACACGATACAGAAACCACACAGAGAATGCAAATAGAAAAAAATAATAATTCCAGTACACTAATAAAAAAGAAACAAACAAGATCTGTAAAACACTGGAAACAAAGGTGACGCTGTATTGTGAAGTCGAAATGGACTCCGCTCAGCAAAGAATGCTGCGGAAAGACCGCAGCGCTGGTTTTCAGTGGAGCCACTACGTAAGTAAAGAGCGAACGCACGTACGCCGTACGTGTCTATGTGTAAGAAATACAATTATGTGAACAGAAATAAAAAAAAAAAAAAAAATTACATATAGGACGAATATGACTGGTAATAAAAAACGATAAATATCAATAAAACATATTTGATAAAATATAATGAATGTTTTGCCCGACACATTCAGAAAATATGGAAAATATATATGTATATATATAATTATATTAGGAGCACATGTAGGTAGGTAAGTTGCGTTTAGCAAAAGGTATTGCGTTATGTTTTTGATATCTTAGTAGATATTCTTTATATTTAAGTTTGAATGTGTGAGTGTTCCTTAAAATCCGCAATGGTGGTGGAATGGTGGTGGAAAAATATGAATATCTATGTATGTATATATATGAATGTATGTATATGTGTAAGTATCTGTATATATATGTTTTGATTTTATTATTGCCCGTTTCGCACCTGCCAACATTAAATTTTCTTCTCCCAGGGTTGACTGGAAGAGAATGCCGCAAGGCATTAAGTCCGCCCGTTGTAACCCCTTATAGTAAGGTGTCTTACAATAAAGTATTAAATAAATAAATAAATAAAAATACCGCGAAGCAGTAGTATGCAAATATTACTGTGTTTCGGTTCGAAGGGCACTGAGAGCTAGTGTAATCAGAGTGTCAGCAGATTGTGGTGACACAGAAATATTCTTGGTAAAGCAATATTTGTTATCGGCAGACACTGCTCTTCGTCGTTTCATCGTTGTTTTAGCCTATCAATAGACCACTGCTGAACATAGGCCTCATAGATTAGGAACAGGCCCATAGACTGCCACAAAAGTTTGTAGCTCTCGTTTTGGGGGGATTTTGCCATAGTTGCCACGCTTGGCAGACGGGTTGGCAACCGCAATTTATTTATTCAGATGTTCCAGCAAGATGCTGCTGCCCAGATGGGCAGGAGATCCTGGTTTTCATTTTCCCTATGTCGACTTTTACGACACCCACGGGATGAGATGGGGTGGTAGATTCTCTTAGGCTGCTACCACACGGCCATCTGCTCTTACCATCAGGTAAATGAGTCGCTCGTCACGTCACTTTCTTACATAAAAAATATATTTCGCCAAGCTGTTGTTACGCTACACAGTTATAATTACGCACACGCTATGAATTTTATACTACGCGAGTGACCTGGGTCCGATCGCAATTTTAAATGTTGAAGGAACCCAATTTGCAAAAATGTGTCTTATGAATATTTCAAAACTAACTTTTTTTTAATCTTATACGAGTAGTAAGTACTCTTTGACGTTTTAAGGGTAGAAAAGAGCCCACTTTATAAGCCTGTTCGTTGTTACAATTATTTTAGTATGTTCTTATCAAATCGTATTTTAATCTTGTAATTAATGATCTTGCAATTAATAATGGCAACAAAATATAACTTACAAATGTCCTAATTTTTCTTATACGTTTATGTTAGAAAGGCCTTTTCGTAGACTTAAAAATGCCGTTCTAATTGTAATTCCCCTTTAATTCCCCTACCTGATATAATAAGAGTGCTTTAATTGTTCAGTAATCCAGCAAGAAAGATGTGCGTAAATGAAAGATATAACTAAAAATGTTGCTAAGTCATTTTGCTAACATAATATGTAATTATTACAGCGGCTACAAATATACGTATACCTATGTATTTTATAATGAGTGTTTTCGTAAGATATTCCCCGTATAACGGGGTAGACAGAAACCGAAACCCTAGCTCACTTTTTTGCCCCATTGCGTTCCCACGAGCAGTATAGTGACAGCATTTCACGGTACTATTCTGCACGAATAAAGGTTGCCCGTACAATACCTGTGCCGAGTGGTTGCGGCTTAAGAGAATCTACCACCCCATCTCATCCCGTGGGTGCCGTAAAAGTCGACAGAGGGAAAATTAAAACCAGGAGATGGGCAGCAGCTTCTTCCTGGAACATCTAAACACGGAATAAATAAACTGCGGTTGCCAACCCGCCAAGCATGGCAACTATGGCAAAGCCCCCCTCTCCCCCAAATGAGCTGCAAACTTTTGTACCAATCTAAGGAGGAGGCCTATGTTCAGTGGTCGGTGGACCAGCAATAGGCTGATATGATGATATACAATACCTTACAACACCTCAGTAGGAAAGAGGTAGATGCTATCCTACTCTGCCGAACACCTATCGGTTAATTACTAGTTTACTGGTGGTAGAATTTCTATACAGCAATCCGTCTAGGTCGGTACCACCCCAAGGCCTGTTATTCTGTCGTGAAGCAGTAGTGTGAAAACATTACTGTGTTTCGTTTTGAAGGGCACTCAGAGCTAGCGTAATCACTGAGTGTAAGAGACTTAAGAACTGATGTCTCAGGGTGACGGGCGCATTGTGGTGTCACACTGTTGTAGGTGACACAGCATTTGTTATGGACAGATCAAATAAGAAAAAACCACAGCCCAGACTTACAAAAACTAATGTTTTATAGTAACAAGCTATAAACATTGTGGTATAGACAATAAATACACATATACAATAAAAACCTTAACAGCCAAATTAGCCATTTTGAATCAGAAATTCAAAATAATTTCAATTTCGCGGTGCGTCCGAAAGGCAATTTTAATTTCGTTTACATTCTTTACAACTCGCGGTGGTCTTCACAAATGTGTATTAAAAAATTATGAAATAAATCACATTAAAAAGTAGTAAGTGTGGTGGCGGCTTAAGAGAATCTACCACCCCATCTCATCCCGTGGGTGTCTTAAAAGTCGACAGAGGGAAAATTAAAACCAGGAGCTGGGCAGCAGCTTCTTCCTGGAACATCTAAACACGGAATAAATAAACAGCGGTTGGCAACCCGCCTGCAACTATTGTCAAATCCCCAAAATTAGAGCTACTAACTTGTGGCAATCTATGTCGGAGGCATTTGTTCAGCAGTGGACTAGTGATAGGCTGAAATGATGATGATGATGATGAAAAAGTAATAAATCACCTGGTTAAAGTTGAACTTCTATGGGCGCGATGACAGTAAAATTCATGGTCATTTTTGAAGTGAAAACCTATTAAGAATCGTTGTGATTTGAAACTCAAGGAAAACGCCACACTAAACGTAGACAAACGTCTATAATTTTTAGCCTGCGAGAGAATGAGATAGAATACAGTATACATTGTTTCCAGTTTTAAATTTTCGAATTCGTTAAAATGTTCAATTTCTTCGTAGATTTCGCTCTTATTAGCCCGACAACAAGATCAAAAACAGTAATTGACTCTGTATTTGAAAGATATATTGATGGAATTAAAACCAAAGCATTTATTTCATACTTAAGTTACCATGCTCAACTAGTGTCATTTGTTGAAATCGAAAACTTGGAATCTGTATGTAATTTATACTTAGAATAAAATGTAAAATAATTTTCAAACTTGGTAACATTATAATAATTGAACCCGACAATTATCATACTCCTGATACTCTGCATTCGTCTCATTCTCTCGAAATTAAATTTTCTGAAAGTTTCCACTTTTATCGCGTGTGATTTGCTCACATTTTTCATAGAGGAGGGAGAGGAAGTGACAAAACATTAAGCTGAAGGTGTGCAACGTCTGCCCGTAAGAAATGCTGTGTCACCCAGAACATTATTGTGTGGCACCACACTGCGCTCGTCATACTGAGACATCATACGCCCTGCAATTAAACTAGTAATGTTTGCACACACATCTACTGCGGTGTTACCCCACCGAGACGGATTTCTACATGGGAATCCTACCATCAGTATCCTATCAATACGAGTATACGGTCTCAGTTATATTTGAGTGCAACGTTATCGTTCAACGCTTCTGTTATTCTTAATCAATCAATAGCCGATAGGTGTCCGGTAGAGTAGAATAGGACCTAACTCTTTTCTATCGAGGTGTCGTAAGAGGCGACTAAGGTATTGTACTGTCCGTACATTATATAGTACGCCTTTATTCGCGCAGAATAATATCATCATATTCAATGCTGTCACTATACTGCTAAAATAGCGGCGTCGTGTTTCGACGCCCGTCACGTCTCGTTTCCCGCAGGAGCGAAAAATGGGCTACGGGAGTAGTCTTTGCCACACACCCCTATATGGGAAAAAAGCGTGATTGTATGTATGTTATTCAATTTATAAATATTACATATACTGTGCAGTTTTTTCACAGTCAGTAAAATACTATTGTTCATTCATGTTTATTTATTTTTACTGGTGGTCGCCTAGAAGTGGAAATTCGACCGCAATTCATATTTTTTCTAATTTGGAACGTTACAGAGATTTGAGTAAAAATTTTTCAAAAATTGTTTGGCAAAAATTATTTCTTTGTGTGTAGTATTTCCGTAGTTATCCTCTTTTTTAGTATTTTCTTATAAGTTATGTAAGTTCTTTTATAATTGAAATGTTATAAAAATATTACATGACAGCGATGACCTCATTCAGACTCAGGAGTTATTATCATACATGTATACTTTAATATTATAATAAACAGATATAAGTGTCCGGCAGAGTAGAATAGCACCTACCTTTTTTCAACAGTGGTATCGGAAGAGACGACTATGGTATCGTACGGACAGCCTATATTGATGCAGAATAATAACAGAATATACAATGCTGTCGCTATGATGATGATGATGTTCTCCTAGCCGATTTCGACCACGGCGACAACTTCCGAATACTGTCGAGAGCCATCAACTGCGCAGGAGATATTATAGTGCCATAAGTGTACGCGCAAACACAGAGGCACTCACTCGTCCCAACCTACCCGCGCCCGATGTAACGCTGGTGCGATAAGATCGGAGGAAGGCTAGGATGCAGTGTCAGAAACACGGGGGCAATCACCACACAACCAGACCCGAAAACCAACAATTTGTTTTTTACCACAAATGTTGGCTCCGGCTGGGAGTCGAACCCAGGACCCGCGGCGTAGAAGTCAGGTACTCTGACCACTAGGCTACGCGGTCGTCGCTATACTGCTCATGGGAACGCAATGGGAAGAATTTTTTGAGTCGTACCGAAATGGCGGTAACGTGGTTCGCCACCCGTGAAATGTCGTTTCCCTAGGTGGCGAAAAGTGGACTGCGGGTCTATTCCCATCCTTGGTATGGCTATGGTAAAAAGGTGTGATTGTATGTATGTATACAGTTTTAGCTTAAAAAAATGTTAAGACCTATGGGTGGGAAGAATTTGTGTACTTTCAAATGTATATTCCGTATCTTAATTTGGAGCAATTTGATGTCCTCCAAGCAGACTTTCGACCATGGTGACAACTTCCGAATAATGTTCGATGTTGTCTCCGAGTACACTCGCGCCCGATTTAACACTCATGTGATAACATCAGAGGTAGGCTGGAATACAGTGTCAGAGACACGGGGACAATCACGACACAACGAGACTCTAACCGACAATTTGGGTTTTTGTACAAATGTTGGCTCCAGCTCGGTTTGGAACCCAGGAACCCAGGCGTAGAAATCATGTATTAGCCAATAGCCTATGTGGTCGCCAAGGTGTTTATAGATAGAACGACTGACATTTAGACATCAATCGTTAACCAAAGTGACTTTTTATAACAGAATCTAACATTCACTGTCAAGACTAATTTACTTAAATTGCGACCTGTCTAGACATGACACATCTGTTACTACCAAATATATTCTTCGGGAGATGCTTTTTACTTAAATGTTTTAAGTGCGGTAACTTTTAATTCATGTTTTTCGGATTATAATACGAGATAAGTTTTCTTTATCATACGCACATATATTACTGTTTTTTGGTGCCTTTTTAAAAGAACTAATGGTCCAAATTTGACCGTAAATCACGTTTTAGTTTGAACTTAATTGAGGTTTATGTAATTATTTGTTGACAACACTTCAAAATTCTATGAAGACAATCTTTACTCGGTGTATATATATTTTCGGTGATGTAATTGCTGTTAGCCTTCTCGGCTTTTACAGCTTCATCGGATACTTTTACTCGGCGTGACTTGTGTGTTTAGCCACTGATTATTGTGTGTTTGACATTGGCAGTATGACCGCAAACAAACGAGAGACTATTACATAGTTGACATTGTCAGTATAAACTGAAATAATGACGTTCTTTTTTATTTTATTAAATATAATGTATTGTTTGTAGCCGTGTGGTGGCGGCTCGTTAAAAGAATACTACCACTCCATCTCATCCAATGGATCTCGTAAAAGGCGAGTAAGGATTTAAACTGCACTGTGCACCCAACAGCGCATGGTGGCGATGGGCTCACCACCTATCACACCAAGTGCATTATATTGTTTAGGTGAAACGTGGATTGTGGCAGTCATCTATTTTTGCAGTGAGTGCCCAGTCTCTGATTACCCCTTATGGGATATAGTCGTGATCGTATGCGTGTATGTATGTATAATGTATTTGTAACATATCATCATCATTATCATTTCAGCCTATCACTAGTCCACTGCTGAACATAGGCCGCCTCCATACAGAGATAGTTTTTGAAGGACACCGCCCCCCCCCCCCCCTCCCACAAAAGCTTGCACACACAAACGATTACCGCCACCAGATTTTCCCTTCACGACTGCAACACTACCACTAGACAACACACATCACCGAAAACAAGAACACGACACGTGTTTCACCTCAAAACGAGGCATTATTAAGTGATATTGACTCTACCACAGACATCTGCCGAGTAGTATTCGTAGTGGTAGATGCTTTTCAGATAGTATGTTTTGCAGCGGATCTTAGAAAATTTACTTTCTTTCCTTATTACAATGGATTCCCGTAAGGTCGTTCGCGTGATTCCACTTACTATGTTTAAGGGCTTGTAAAGTTTGTTTTATATTTATTTATTTTGTAGTTTACTTTATTTTGGTTTTGGTTAAATAAATTATCTGTACATTAATACGTAAACAGAAAATTCATACTCCTTTTTGAGCACATTACGCGTCTGGAATAGTATAAGTTAAAAAAAATGCCAGGAAGCTAAAATTTAAGTACGTGTAATAATATATACGTGTGAAATGAATGAATGAATTTTACTGGTGGTAGGATTCCTACGCAGGAATCCGTCTAGGTAGGTACTAATAAATAAAAAGAAAAAAAAAGTTGTCTCTCTGACACTAATCATGTATCATGTGTCATTAACCTGTTATTAGTCAGTGCACTAATCTGAAATTGACTAATTGACACGTTTACTTTTATACTTCCTACCTATCATATCACCAGTAAGTGTGTATAGCTATATGAACTAGACTATGGAGACTTATGTGCTTATCATAAAAATATAAATATACTTATCATAAAAACCCTGAAATTAATTATACCTAAATCGAAAAATATTGGGTAGACCATTAACATAACTGCATCAGAGAAAATGCAAAAGAAGCTGGAAAAACAAAAATGAATAATAAAAACTGAAATACTATCGTCTGGTACTCTGTTAAATTAAATACTTTTCGTTTGCAGTAGTCTTATATTCGTCTTTGAATCGGTGTCTTTATTTTTTAAGCAATTTATTATATCTACTGTAGTTTTCAAATTAATATAAATTCTCTGGTTTATCTAGCAATGTTAGAACTAGAGTAACTCTGCCGCATACACAAACCCTAGGATTAATAAGCTGAAGTGGCAAGGGGCCCGACATATCGAAAAACCGATAACTGTTGGAAAAGACATTTTCTCGAGTGGCAGCATTGTACCAGCAAACGATCTGTACGGTTTTGCGGGTAGTCGATGGATGAAGGTGGTTTAGAACTGTGTTTTGTGGTAATCTATGGGGAAAGCTTTATGTTTAGCAGTGATTCAATGATCTTGATGATAAACCAACGTTTGGCTTTACCTATATAGGAAAACAAGTTTCACTTTAAGTTTATTGAATGTTATTTTAATTTGATATTCCAATGGACTTTTTTAAGTCATCTAAGATTCCATTGTACTGTCGCCGCCCTGGAAAGAAGAAATCTATTTTAAAAGTTGTCCTACACTATGATTTTTCTAGAGTCGTGGTACATCTTATAGACATAAAGTGCACAAGCATATTTTTTTTATGGATAACATGACGAAACCTAAATGTTCATCTGATGGTAAGTGCATCGTCTGCTTATAACAAATGCTGTGTCACCCAAAATATTTCTGTGTGACACCACATTGCGGACGTCACCATGGGACATGAGTTCTTAAATCTCATATGCCCAGTGACTTAGGGCATATCTGATTAGAATAGAAGATCTGATATCTGTTATATTCGTGTACGAAAAAAAGTATCTTATAGATCGATGCCCAGATTTCATTGTCCACATAATACCTAATTTAGAAGGAATCTGAATCAGAAATATGTGATTGTTTTAAACATAAATTATAGAATAGCTTCGGCGCGGATTAGAGTTTAGACGCAACTCAGAAGTTGGTGGTCACTAAGCTATGACTGCTTTAACTTCTGACAAATCTAGCTGCTTCTAGCTTAATTATCGGACGTACTAAACAAGTGGTACTATTTTAAATGAAACTAATTTTACGGATTTTATCGCGTTTAATTTTATACTATTTATAACCCGACGTTTCGAGTGCTTTACAGCACCCATGGTCACGGGAGGACTGAGGTGACAGATGTCCTGCAAAAGCAAAAGGTGAAAAGCTGAAGGTACTCCGGGTTAACTATGACATCAGGACATCTGTCACCTCAGTCCCCCCGTGACCATGGGTGCTGTAAAGCACTCGAAACGTCGGGTTATAAATAGTATAAAATTAAACGCGATAAAATCCGTAAAATTAGTTTCATTTAAATGTGTAGTGTTCGCGTAAATATAAGAAATCATTAAGTGGTACTATACTTATCCAGGAATCTGCTTAGTTGTATACACAGCAGGATTAAATATTGTGCCGTCAAATAGTGGTGTGCAAACATCTCTGCGGCTTAAGATAATCTACCACCCTATATCATCCTGTGGGTGTCGCAAAAGTCGACAGAGAGAAACTGAAAACCAGGAAATGGGCAGAAGCGTCTCCCTGGAACATCTGAATAAATGAAATGCGGTTGCCAACCCGCTCGCCAATCCCGGCAACTATGGCAAAATCACTCCAAAATTTTTCTTACCGGTGGAAGGATTCCTGTGCAAGAATCCGTCAAGGTAGGTACAACCCCAGGGCCAGTTATTCTGCCGTGAAGCAGTGTTATGCAGGCATTACTGTGTTTCGGTTTGAAGAGCACTAGCTTGTGTAATCACTGAGCATATGAGGCTTGAGAACTGATGTTTCAGGGTCATGGGCGCAGTTTGGTGTCACACTGAAATGTTGCGGGTGACATAGCTTTTTCCATGGGCACACGTGAAAATTTTGCTCGTTTCATAACTTTCATCAAATAAAAAAATATCCTGCATATTAATTAGCGCGTAGTCGCCGGTAGCAAAGTGAGAAGTAGTCGTCCGGCCGAACGTTGTGTCGCTGATGGCAGCGCGTCGAAGTCTGAAAATTTAACCTAGTCCACTTCCCTCTCATAAAGGCAAAGTCTATGACAAAATAAGTTTAGGCCTGTAAAGAGCTCTTATGACCGTCACAATCTACAGGGGGGAGGAAAGTCGATTGCAGAGGACGTTAGTCCGCTTGGTTTCAAAATAATCTTGTATATTATAAAATTTGACTTGTGTGATATTTTGTCTTAGAGCATGCTAAGATTTCCTATAAGACGTTTATATTGAGCTAGCTGTGCCCCGCAGTTTTACCAGCGCAACAAAAGCCGATTACGAACGATGATATACATTCCTATTTGAATCGGATGTTGGGGTTTTATTTTTTTGCGCGTAACCCTAATTACTTTTTAATAAAATTAGATTATGTTCCCAGCTATAATATCAGCTATCTTTCAATGAAAGTCCCGTCAAAATCGGTCCAGCAGTTTCGGAGATTAGGCGGAACAAACAGACATATTTTTTTCTTATCAGCACCGTACATACTTTCAGGAGCATTGAATAAAAAGCTATTGTTATTACAAACAGACACTTCAATTTAATTATTTGTATAAAGTAACAGCCTATAAATGTCCCACTGCTGAGCACGGGCCTCCTCTCATTTCTGAGAGGGTTTTCGAGCCGGGAATAGTCCGCCGCGCTGCTCCAATGCGGGCTGGCGGACTTCACATGTCCTGAAAATATTTCTATTCCTCGGACATGCAGGTTTCCTCACGATGTTTACCTTCATGGCTAAGCACGTGGTAAATCAGCACTTAAAAATTTTAGAACAGTTTTAGAGGTGCTGGCACCGGAGATCGAACCACCTGGGTTCGTACTTGCTTACTATGAAATTAAAGGCGAGCACCAGGCCCCTGAGCTACCACGGCTCACATTATTCATTATTTGTATGTCTTCTTATAAATGTTATTAAATTATTTTTGATACAATGTAACAAGAACATCAGTAACGTCTAAACACGGCTTACACATTATTTATATTTCTATGTAAAAATATTGTATTTAAAATAAACGGATCACGTTTCCAAGAAATTTAGAAATATGGTAATTTTATGAAATCTTTGACGGAGAAAAGTAAATGAAACCACTTTCTTTGTGTATTTGCGGGTTTTTATTCTAACTTCGAATGATTCATATTGTACGAGCAAGCACGTACATTGTCTAGTCCGCTGTTTCGGCGCTGACGTAATAACGCTAATTTAAGTATTTATTAGCAACAATTTTACAATACAAAATCAGTGCGCAATCATCAAGCAAGCAAGTCACGCGTGCTATATAATTATTTTAGTTTTTTAAGTTTAAATTTTTTAGTTTATCATTTATTAGTTCTATCCAGAACACATATAAATGATAATTTAATTTTTAATTCATAGAAAAATCTGAGTAGGTGTCCGACAAAGTAGAATAGTACCTACCCCTCCCTTACCGAGGCGTCGTAAGAGGCGACTAAGGTATTCTACGAAGAGCCTCTATTTATACAAAATAACACCACAATAGGCAATGGTGTTACTGTAATGAACGTGGGAACGCAATGGGTAGTAAGAGTTTTTTTAGTTTCGTCTCATTTCAAACGGGGGCCAAAAGTGTGATACGTGTGATGCCTCTACCTACCTCTTATATGGGAAAGAGGTGTGATTGTATGTTTGTTTGTAAAAAAACTTCCGGCGACGTGGTTCACCACCCGTCACGTCTCGTTTGCCCCGGTTGTTTAAAGTGGACTACGTGGGTGATATCTGCCTACCCCTTGTATGGGAAAAAGGGTTATTTTGTGTGTGTATGTATGTAAATAAAATTTCTTCTCAAATAAATTTTGACGACCGCGTGGTCAAGTGGTCAAGTACCTGACTTCTACGCCGAGTTTCGAAGCCGCTTTAAAAATTGATGTATTTTAAACGCCCCCACGACACAGTAGAAATCCTAGTGTAGATGCTCTACTTTTTCGTTTAATTATTGTTCGTCTCAATAATAGTAATTGTGGTAAAGATGCACGTAGCTTCGCATTTGTAAAGAATTTCTATATTGACGTATGAGAAATATTGAAACTTTCAACTATACATCGGGATAATCGAGTTATGAAAAAGTTAGGACAAAGTTTCCGTGGAGTCGCGCTAACTTAACATATTGTCATTTATTTATCGCTATTCCGATATCAAGATCTAATAGAAATTTAGCGCCCTAAAATAATTTTTTCTAATAAATTCTATATAGTTACAATGTTACTATAGCCCTACATACCTAGAAAGAAAGAAAGAGGTATTTATTTGAAACAATCACAAAAAAATACAGGACACAATTTTCCAATTAATGAACATACAAAACAACATTAATTATTAAAAAAAAGAACAACATTTTGGAAAATGCCTTAGAACTTAAATTTAAGGAAAATAAAAAAATAATAATAATAAAACAAAAAAAAGTGGAAAAATTATATATCCACCTGTACATGGTGAAATGCTTCAAAAAGGAAGGCCACTCAGGATATGCTAGGATGTATTAACCCAACACAACCTCGCCCTGATTTTCAATGGCATCCTATATAATTATTAATATACTTACATAATATTTTTATACATATACATACATGTATATATAAATATACATATACATACAAATATATACATATGATCATAATCAGACATATTTTTTTATTTCATAAAAGTAACGGAACGAGCAAAACGTTCACCTGATGGTAAGTGCAACGTCTGCCCATAACAAATACTGTGTCACCCAGAACATTTCTGTGTGACACCACACTGCGCCCGTCACCCTGAGACATCAGTTCTTAAGTCTCACATGCCCAGTGATTACGCTGGCTCTCAGTGCCCTTTAAACCGAAACACAGTAATGCTTGCACACTACTGCTTCACGGCAGAATAACTGGCCCTGGGGTGGTACCTACCTAGACGGATTCCTGCATAGGAATCCTACCACCAGTAAATACCACATACATGCACACATATTGATATATAAATGTGATCTTCTCCTAGCCGATTTCGGCTCCGGCGACAACTTCCGAATACTGTCGAGAGCCATCAACTGCACAGGAGATATTATAGTGCCACAAGTGTACGCGCAAACACAGAGGCACTCACTCGTCCCAACCTACTCGCGCCCAATGTAACGCTGATGCGATAAGATCGGAGGTAGGCTAGGATGCAGTGTCAGAAACACGGAGACAATCACAACACAACCAGACCCGAAAACCATCAATTTGTGTTTGAGCACAAATGTTGGCTCCGGCTGGTATTCGAACCCAGGACCCGCGGCTTAGAAGTCAGGTACTCTGACCACTAGGCCACGCGGTCGTCATATAAATACTGATAATGTTAACCTACAGACACACCTTTTTCCCATATAAGGGATAGGCAGAGGACACTCATGTAGCCCAATTTTCGCCCTCGCGGGAAACGAGAGGTAAGGTTAGCGAACAACGTCGTCTACATTTTGGTACGAGTCAAAAATTATTAGTCTGCATTGCGTTCCCACGAGCAATATAGTAACAGCATTGCATATTATGGTGTTATTCTATTATACACGAATATGCGCTGTCAGTACATTAGTCGCCTCTTACGCTTTCTCGGTAGAAAATAGGTAGGTGCTTTTGTAATCTGCTGGACACCTATCGGTATTGTTACTGTAGAAAGAATCTTAATTTTTTTTTTCTTTATTAACCTATTTTAATTGGAGCAAATGAAGAGACTGAGCAAAACGATCACCTAATGGTAAGTGCAACGTCTGCCTACAACAAATGCTGTGTCACCCAGAATATTTCTGTGTGGCACCACACTGCGCCCGTCACCCTGAGACATCAATTCTTAAGTGTCATATGCCCAGTGATTACACTAGCTCTTAGTGACTTCCAGAACGAAACACATAAACGTTTGCACGCTACTGCTTCACGGCAGAATTACTGGCCCTCGGGTGGACGGATTATTGCATAGGAATCCTACCACCAGTACCACATGCACAGTAATTACCACTACTCGTAAGCACAGACCCACTCGCACTATAACGCTAGTGTGATAAGCTCAGGGACAGGCCAGAATGCCATGTCAGAGATCCGAGGTACGTGTTTTACTGGTGGTAGGCATCCTGCACTGAGAGCTAGCGTAATCACTGGGAATATGAAACTTAAGAACTGATGTCTCGACTAGGTGACGGTTCCAGTGTGGTGTCAAACATAAATGTTCTTGATAATACAGCATAAATTGTGGGCGTATGGGTCTCAGGGTGAGGAGCGCAGTGGTGACACAGCATTTGTTAAGGCAGACGTTGCACTTACCATGAGGTGATCGTTTTGCTCGTTTCGTCACTTTATCAAATAAAAACAACGAGGACCATTATAATACAACCAGACTTGAAACCCAACAATTCACCTGCCACCTGAATCCACCGACTTCCTTTAAAACCGTGCGGCTCTTCGCTCTATCTAGAGGAGGGTCGACCTACACTGTTTGCCGGTAAGAGGTTGCAACTCCAGAACCTTTCTCCCCCAACGGTTATCCGTTCTACGATCTGAACGACCAGCTCATTGCCACTTCAGCTGGCCTATTCATAATTAAAAAAAAATATTTAAGCTCCTAAAAGTTATCTGTGAGTTCTTTAAACAATATTCGAAACTTTTTAATAGCCATTTGGCGTCGCTGCAGTTGCATTAATTTAAAGCGGTAAGCGGCTTAAGCCTTAATATCGTGACGTAATGGTACGTGCTAACTTTTATTAAGCGCATGAGTGTAGTTTGTTCTAGGTAGTTTAAATTGGAAACGATTGTTACGTTGTGTCTTTTTAATTACACCTTATTTCATGATTAAAATATTTTCTTGACACCGTATGGTAGAATGCGTCGAGGCGTTTGGAGACAGTGTTGATGCCGCAGGAGTCTCAGTCTGAGGAGAAAGGGGTCCCGTCCTTGATGTTTCTCAGTGGCTGAGAGACTAGGAAGCACGATTTGTGCCGAAAGTAGTGATTTTTCAGTTTAACTTCGTTTTTCTAAATGCGATCAAAATGGAGCTGGTGAAATCGGTTTGTCGAAAACTGAGATTAAATGATAAATTTGAACTCAGTTAAGTAAACCGTTGTTTTATTAAACTTGGTTTTAATAGCGATCGGTGAAATCCTGTCTAAGAGTTATTTTCACACATCTTTGTCCTCTATGTCATGTTTTATGTCCTTCTTGACAAGTTTGTTGAATTCTATGTCAGTTTTTCGTGATAAAATTTTATGGATCTCAAAGATTTTATATTCTTGGCCAACCTAAACACATCAACCTCTCGCGTGTCGCCTCGGCCCATTCTACGGTATACAGTCTACTTTTTTACTAACCGAATTCATGTGTTTCCGTACGTAAATTATATTTTCATAAATTTATAAATTTATTGTTCATAAATTTTTACATTCATTCCTGTAAATAAACGATCAATCGATCAATCAAGGAAAATCCGTAATTGGACCTACTTATACTGGACAATATGCAAAAACAATCCTGCAGATGAATGCCATTGTACGGAAACACGTCTACTTGAAGCGTCTTACTGTTTATGCTGGTCTGAGTTACCCCTAAAGGAAAAACAATAAAAATATGAGGCACCCCCGTGCGTGCGTGCGTGCGTGCTTGCATGCATGCATGCGCGATTGTCACTCACAATCTAATCTTAATATATTAGTAATTTTATATTTCTTATGTTAACACTTTATAGTGCCATCAAAACTAGGAAGGGACTATTTATTAAAACTATATAACCCGACGTTACAAATGCTTTATAAATAATATTTAAAAGTTTAAGGTACCCCGGATTGACTATGACATCAGGACGTCTGTCACCTCAGTTCTGCCGTGATCATGAGTGATGTAAAGCGCTCCAAGCATGGGATTAAAAATAGCAAAATAAAACGCAATAAAATCCGTATATCTAGTTTTATTAAAGGTGTAGTATTCGCGTAAATACATACATACATACAATCACGCCTTTTTTCTGTATAAGGAGCAGGTGGATATAAGTTTTTTAAATATAGCGGGGGAACTATTTGATTTTCCGGGATAAAAGGATAATTTGTCCGTTACGAGAATGCAAGCTATCTCTGTGCAGAATTTCGTTAAGATCGGTTCAGCGGTTGAATCGTGAAAAGGTAACAAACAGACAGAGGGACAGAGAGAGTTACTTTCGCATTTATAATGCAAGTATGGATATAGGTACCGAAATATATATAATCCATAATAATTACTTTTCAAAAATGTTTATTATCATTGATTAGATATATTTCGGTAGTGTAATGTTTTTATTAGTTACTTACTAAAGTAACTAATAAAAATGTTACACATGAATTTAAACATTTTAAAGGCCTTATAACAATATCTCTCCATGCCTTGGGTTGACTGGGAGAGAATGTCAAAAAGCATTACGTCCGCCATTTGTAATCCTTTATTTTAAATAATGTGAATACAATGAAAAAAAAAAAATAAATAAACAATCAAGTCATCGGCTACCATCGCATAAATAAAACAGTAAAAGTAACACCTTACAATTTTCCCCACTGCGGAGCACAGGCCCCCTCTTGGCGTTTTGGACCCGGGAAGAATCGGCCACGCAGCTCCAATGCGGGTTGGCGGACTTCACGTGTCTTTGAAATATTATTTCTCTGACATGCGGGTTTCCCCACGATGTTTCCCTTCAACGCTAAGCATGTTGTTTATCAGCGCTTAAAATTGCAATTGACAATTTTAATGGCACCGGGAGTCGAACCCAGATCACTGTCGTACTATAAAATTTAAAGCGAGCGCCTAACCCCTCAGCTACTACGGCTCTAGCAATAATGAAACAGTAATAACTGTAGTTAATAGAATCAGGCGTTACTTTGCGGAAATCCATTATAGTAAAGGAGAAAAAGTTAATTTGCAAAGATGCGCAAGCAAAATGTAAAATGGTGTGTATTACCTAGTTTTGAAGAGCACCGTCCGCCCTCCCTCAACAGCATGCACAAGAAAACCAATACCCCCACCGGGAGCCGCCACCAGATAACCTTTACCACTACAACACTACCACTAGGCAACACCACTGAAGTCGAGAACACGACACGTGTTTCACCTTAAAACGAAGCATTATCAAGTGATATTGACTCTGACTGTAGGCGGTAGCGGTATTTGTTTTCTTGTGTATGTTGTTGAGGGAGGGCGGGCAGTGCTCTTCAAAACTAGGTAATACACACCATTTTACATTTTGCATGCGGATCTTAGCAAATTAACTTTCTCTCATTTACAGTAATTACTCTTAATTTGTTTTCGCAAATGGATACTGCAGACTGTAGACCACATTGGTCTCTTAACATCTGGCGGAATCGACCTCTTTTGCAGCCTCACCATTATTAGAAAAAAACATTACCTATTGAATTATACCAGAAAATAATTTCTTACTTAACATTTCTATTGTGTACTAAAATAAATCTCATTACTTCGTAAAAATCAAATAAAAAAGAAAGTAATCAAATTAGGAGTTTAAGCCAAGCCAGAAAAAGTCCGGTAATTTTTTTACTCGTAAATAAGTCTAAGGTTTTTTTTGGTATTTTACGTTTATTTGAATTCGTTTTCTATTGAGAGTAATCTCTTTTTCAGTAAGCATACAATAGAAAGCGTACACATGTGTCATTACATTTAACATACGTACAATTACGCCTTTTTCCTATATAAGGGGTAGTCAGAGACCAAGAAGAACAATGTTTGCCCCCGCGGGAAACAGTACGTGACAGGCGGAGAGCCACTTCGCCACATTGCGTTACCACGAACAGTGTAGTGACAGCATTGCATATTATGGTATCACTCTGAACGAACAAAGGCATACAATACCATAGTCGCCTCTTACGATATCTCAGTAGGAAAGAAGTAGGCGCTATTCTACTCTGCCGGATAATGGATAGACACGTTAAAGAAACTTGTCTTTAATTGGCGACCGCGTGGCGTAATGATTAGCGTACCTGACTTCTGCGCCGGCGGTCCCGGGTTCGATTCTCAGCCGGAACCAACCATTGTGCAAAAACACAAATTGTCGCTTTTCAGGTTAGATAGTGTTGTGCATGTGAAATGTATGTCTGTAAAACGCACCCACGATACAGGAGAAAATCCTACTGAGGACCTAAATTCGTGGAAATTCACATTTCATGGTTTTTCGTTTTATCATGGTTTTGGTTAAAGTAACAAACCTATAAATTTCCCACTACTAAACACAGGTGCTTATATATTAGAAGATTTTGGATCCAGGAAGAGTCCGCCACGTTGCTCCAATACGGGTAGTGGACTTCACATATCCTCTAAATATTTCTTATTTGTCTGAGATTCAGGTTTCCTCGTGATGATTTCCTGCACTTCCTGAGCACGGGGTAAATCACCACATAAAATTATTAAGATACATTTTAGAGGTTATATATTTATTTATTTTATTTGTTAAACTGACGAAATGAGCAAAACGTTCACCTGATAGTAAGTGCATCGTCTGCCCATAAGAAATGCTGTGTCTCCCAGAACATTTCCGTGTGACACCAAATGTGGCGCAATGTCGCCCGTCACCCTGAGACATCAGTTCTTAAGTCTCATATGCCCAGTGACTACGCTACTTCTCAGTGCCCTTCAAACCGAAATACATTAATGTTTGCACACTACTTCTTCACGGCAGAATAACTGGCCCTGGTGGTACCTATCCAGACGGATTCCTGGGTGTTCTGACATTTCTGTTCCGACACCGGGGATCGAACTCATGATACTTGTGTACTGTGAATTTTTTATTTATCTACCACGGCCTCTGGCTGCTGGAATGGTGAGATAAAACCAATAAGCATCATGAAAACAGTTGGAAATCCCGTTTGTACACAATGTACAGAAAGTGTTAAATCTACTTTCTCACTGTGACCTAGACCGCGCCCGCTTTCTAGATCTTACGACTCAGAATAGAATATAATAATTATTTTTAATATAGATTATTGCGTAATACTACTGAACGTAATTTTTTTATGTGCTAAGATCCGCATGCAAAATGTAAAATGTAATAATACACACCATTACCTAGTTTTGAAGAGCACCGCCCGCCCTCCCTTAACAGCGTGCACAATAATACCAATACCGCCACCGGGAGCCGCCACCAGATACCCTCCACCACTACAACACTAACACTAGGCAATACACACCACAGAAGTCGAGAACACGACACGCGTTTCACCTCAAAACGAGGCATTATCAATTCTACGACTGTCAACCGCCGAGTGGTTTTTGATGTAATTTTTTTAAACTACACTGTTTCGAAAAACAAGCCCCTGTTCTGGGAAGAACCAGCAAGAAACCAAGCGGGGATTGTTTTATACGCTTTATATTAGCTTCACTTGTATTGTTGCGGACCTCTTTGCTATTTTGATAGCTGATGTAGTTTTTTATTATTATTCTTTCCTTTTGACGTGGTCTGTTCGATTACCTATTTCTTTCTGTTTGCTTGATTTTCTGTTTTTATTAAAAAATAATCATTCTTCAACTTGTATCATCGTTTTATCATTTGCAGAGATTAATTTGGTTTGTTAATTTCATGTATGTTTGTATGTTTGCAACCGACTCCTTATGGCTCGATTTTCTCCTACTTTGAACGATCCGATTTAATTTAAAATTTTGCACACCTGTTAAAGACCGATGACAATGCAATAATTCGACTAAAAAATTAAAAAAATAGTTCAAAAAAATTAAAAAAACACGCTGTTATAGAAAATCCAACTAAAAAAAAAAATAGTTTAAAAAACTAAACAAATACGCTTTTATAGAAAATCCAACTAAATTACTTAATAGATGGCGCTAATATGTATTACATATGTATTATAGAGGCCATCGTCTTAAATTAGTTTGTAACAAACAAATAATAGATTAAAAAATCACGCTTTTATAAATAAACCAAACTGAAAAGTAGAAAATAAATATTAATTTGAAAAAACTAAAAAATACGCTTTATATAGAAAACCAAACTAAAAAATCGAAAAATAAAATTTAATAAATTTGAATTAAGAATAGTGTAAAAAATTCTAATAAACAATAATGAATAATAGTGTAATTAAGGAAAAAATGTTTTCTTTTAAAAAAATGCATGCATGGTTTCAATAGTTATAAATATTTCATTGACTGATATGAGAAGAAGGATTATCATTTCGATGATATCCTAAAAAGCACCCCACGCTTTTTTAAAATAAAACATTTTTTTCTTAATTATACTATTATTCATTAATATTTATTAGAATTTTTTACACTATTCTTAATTCAAATTATTAAAATTTATTTTCTATTTTTTAGTTTGTTTTTTTTTATATAAAGCATATTTTACAGTTTTTAAACTGTTAATTATTTTTAACTATTTCATTTTAAAACGAATGTACAATTACAGCAGTATTTTAAAGATCTAGAAATACCTCGGTAACGATCACCTCATTCCCAGAGGTTATTATAATTTTATAATAAGCCTTGTTATAAGGTCTTTGTTTAATAAAAAAATGAACTCTTTGATTGTGAAATCTTTTTTGTTTTAGTTTAGATAAGATTTTAATAACTCGAACTACGATAAATATGCTTGTTAATAATAAATAAAAAAATAAAATTTACGGAAAATATATTTTATTAATGTAGCGAAGTGCAAAAAGAAAACAAAACATTTTCAATATGCAAAAATAATGATAAAACTTTTTCAATGGTATCTCGCGCGTAATTATTCATTGCATTATGGATTTCGCTGCGGAACGATGAGGTGAATGCCGGAACTTTTAATACGCTTTGTTCTGAACTTTCGTGATTTTATGAAACATACTGAACAATTCCGTCGCTCCGTTTAAAATGGTTAAAGTCATGCTCCATTTACGACTTAATATTTTTATGCCGGCTTGTGTTAGGTGCAAAATATGCAAACATACTTGTAAAGCGTTAGGACGTGAGATGACGTGGTTTAGTGATCGGCGCAGCGTAGCGTATTTTTATGTTGGAATTTCTTCAGCCACTTATTAAAACAAATAAATAAAAATCGTAGTGTCTGTTTGTAATGAAAAAAATAACAGATTTACTCAATGATTATGAGTATGACAGTATATACGAAAAAAACAATTTTAATTTTTTTTTTGTATCTCTGTTTGTTCCGGCTAATCTCGGAAACGGCTAAACCGATTTTGACGGAACTTTCACTAACAGATAGGTGATATTATAGCGGATAACTGAGGCTACTTTAATTATAGGAAAAAAAATAAGGTTCCGCGCTAAAAATGAAAACTCCAAAATCTGATTCAAATAGGAAAGTACATCATCGAGATCGAGATACAGATCGGGTCGGCTTTTTGACGCGGGTGAAACCGCGAGGAAAACTAGTAAATATTAAGATTGCTGACTACACCTCGCATTGACGTCAATGCAGTATAAGCCTTCTATGTTCAAATATTCTAACTAACTCCTAACGAATTTCCCCGTATTTGTCCTGAAAGAACGCAAAGCAACAAAAGCAAGCATCGATGGAATAGCAGAGCTGAAGTTATGCCACTGCAGCATAATGCTGAGTCAGATGCCTTTTTGTTGCTTTAATCTTATTTATTATGTTTACGTTATAAATGTACTATTATTTTCGAATGTTCACTGAATTGTAACCACAAATAAAAATTGTCTATTTCTTTCTTTCAACGATATTTTTTAATTAGAAAAAGTAAAGAGATAAGTAAAACGGTCACCTTATGGAAGGTGCAACGTCGGCCCATAACATTTGTGTATAACACCACACTGCGCCCGTCACCCTGAGACATTCGTTCTTAAGTCTCATATGCCCAGTGATTACGCTAGCTCACAGTGCCCTTCAAACCGCAACATAGTAATGTTGGCACACTTCTGCTTCACGGCAGAATAACTGGCTCTGGGGTGGTACTTATTCAAACGGATTCCTGCATAATAATCGTACCGTCAGTATAGCATATTTAGTAAAAAAATGTTGCTACAATGGACTGCTACACTCTGAAACTCTAAGTCGTGGTAGCAAAAGAGTGGTGGCTCAAGGCTTATTCGCGAGTGACCTGGGAGTCGTGTGGTGGCGGCTCGTTAAAAGAATACTCAATCCATCTCATCTAATGGATCTCGTAAAAGGCGAGTAAGGGTATTAAACTGCACTGTGCACCCAACAGCGCATGGTGGCGATGGGCTCACCACCTATCACACCGAGTGCATTATAATGTTTTGGTGAAACGTGAATTGTGGCAATCATCTGTCTTTGCAGTGAGTGCCCAGTCTCTGACTACCCCTTATGGGATAAAGTCGTGATCTTATGTATGTATGTATGTATGACCTGGGTCATATAACTGGTGTGGGCACCACTAAAATTGTTGTAAATGTGTTGCTGCCATTTACCATGTGCTTGGCGGTGTAAAATTAAACATCGCGAGCGAACCAGTATGCTTGAGAAACAATAAAAAATATTTCTATCTTCTAAAGCTGCCAATCCACATTGGAGTAGCGTGACTCCTCTCGACACCAAAACCCTTACAGAATTGTGAGGAGTTCTTGATGTCACTTTCATCATCATCATTTCAGCCTATCACTAATCCACTGCTTAACATAGGCCTGTCCATAAATTGCCACAAAAGATAGTAGATCTCATTTTGGGGGGATTTTGCAAAAGTCGCCATGCTTGGCAGGCGAGTTGGCAACGCATTTTATTTATTCAGATATTCCAGGAAGATGCTGCTGCCCCTCCTTTTGTTTTAAGTTTCACTCTGTCGACTTTTACGACATCAACAGGATGAAATGGAGTGGTAGATTCTTTTTTGCCGCCACCACACGTTACTTTCCTTTTACATTAACTCGTTGGCGTTTAAAGATTCTTTAAGAAACTCGTCGGTACTGATCTGCTATAGAGGCAGGGAGTACCCAGAATTGATAATTTATAAATTTGACATAAATATTAACAAATGAATTACTCTGACTAGATTTCTAAATTTAACCGCTCTGATTTTATGTAAATATATTTCTTTTCTTACTGAAAATCCAATTAGTGTGTAAAACTTGAACCGTCTATTTTGGTTTTATAAAATAATTGGATTGGACTTTTTTCTCTTGTTTATATTTTAGATTAATGTAAATAATGTTTGAGAGGTCCAATTTAGTCCTTTTTGAAGCATCTCGACAAGAACAGGTAGATAAATACATATTGAATGTTTTTTACAGTTTGTATTTGTTGTTCGTTTTTGCATTTTCTTTAAATTAAAGCCTTTAGCATTTGGCTAATTGTTGTTATAGTTTCAAAGTCTCGTGCATCTGCATACTTTTTTTTGGATGAATGTTGTTTTATATGTTTCCGTATACTGTTTTTGTTGTAGTTTAATAGTTATATGTTGTTCCAAATCTTCCTGTATTATTTGTGAATGTTTCAAATGAATATCTATTTGCATCTTTCCTAATAGTAGCCCGCCCCGGCTTTAGAATTTATAGCCTATGGCCACCTGGAATAATGTATCTTTCAAATGGTGACAGAATTTCTTAAATAGGTGATTGTGGAGATTACCTTCTCATCATCATCATTTCAGCCTATCACTAGTCCACTGCAGAACATAGGCCTCCCCCATAGATTGCTACAAACGTTTGCAGTTCTCAATTCGGGGGGTTAACGTCATAGTTGCCACGCTTGGCAGGCGGGTTAACAACAGCAGTTTCTTTATTCAGATGCTTCAGGAAGGTGCTTCTTTCCATCTTCTGGTTTTAAATTTCCTTCTGTCGACGTTTATGACACCCAGGGGGTAAGATGGGGTGGTAGATTCTCTTGAGCTTCGATACACAAAATTCGCACTCTCTCTTTGTTATATATATTATATACGAGTAGTTTAGATTACATTTTTATTTCGCATTAACAAAAAAAATCATTGAAGATTATGATAGGAACACGACACCTGATACCTTACTACAGCTCAAATGATGTTCCTCGTGAGGTTCTCAGATGATAAATAAGGTAATCTATCCTCCCCGTTTCCAACAATCCGATCCAAGTGTGCTAAATGAATGCAGGTTCAGAACCGTCTTTTTCTTTAACGGCCTGTAAAAGTCCAGTGTTCGATATGTCCAACAGGAGACCAAATTGGGAGGATATGCTACCCGCTACACTTGGCAGGCGGATTGGCGATTGCAGTCCAGACTTCTTTTTTACACGCTCTATATTAGCTTCACTTGTATGTTTGTTTGTTTGTATGTTTGTAACCGACTCCTTATGGCTCGATTTTCTCCTACTTTGAACGATCCGATTTAATTCAAATTTTTTACACCTGTCAAAGACCGATGACAACATTCGACTAAAAAATAAAAAATAATAGTTTGAAAAAAAAAACTAAAATAGCGCTTTATATAGAAATTTGAATTAAGAATAGTGTAAAAAATTCTAAGAAATATAAATGAATAATAGTGTAAATAAGAAAAAAATGTTTTGTTTAAAAAAAAGCGTGAGTGCTTTTTAAGATATCATCGAAATGATAATCCTTCTTCTCATATCTGTCAATGAAATATTTATAACTATTGACGACATGCATTGTGCCATGTTTGGTTTTCTATATAAAGCGTATTTTTTAGTTTTTTTAAACTATTATTTATTTCTTTTTATTGGATAAAATGATGAAACGAGCAAAACGTTCATCTGATGGTAAGTACAACGTCTGCCCATAACAAATGCTGTGTCACCCAGAATGTATGACCATATTGCGCCCGTCAACCTGAGACATCAGTTCTTAAGTCTCATATGCCCAGTGATTACGTTAGCTTTCAGTGCCCTTCAAACCAAAACCCAGTAATGTTTGCACACTACTGCTTCACGGCAGAATAACTGGCCCTGGGGTGGTACCTACCTAGACGGATTCCTACATAGGAGTCCTACCACCAGTAAAAGTATATTAATATTCTTCGTGCTAAAAACTCGCATGAAACATATTAATTCGCTAATGGCGCATGTCAATGCCGTTTCGAACACAGCCACGCCATTGTTCAGTACGTCGCAATATGAACTGCGCTTATAAAAAGTTACCGCATTCACCTAACTGTTCCACAGCGAAATCCATAATGCAATTAGTAATACTGTACGAGGGATTCATTTCACATTTCAAAAATCTGTTTTTCCTGCCACCACAACCTTATATTCTGACAATAGATTTGAATTTTAATAATAAAAATCCAACCGGTAAGATTCCCATACAGGAATCCGTCTAGGTAGATACCATCGCAGTGCCGGTCATTCTGCTGTTAAACAGTAGTGTGGAACCATTATTGCCTTTCGGTCTAAAAGGTAGATGTTGAATTTATCATAAGTTGAAAGATTTGCTCTTCTAGTTACTTTCTTCCACAAAAAAAAGTTTTTATAAGTAATTTTAGTTAAAAAAAAGTAAAGTTTCAGCCTATAAATGTCCCACTACTGAGCACAGGCCTCCTCTCATTTCTGAGAGGGTTTTGGAGCTAGGAAGAATCCGCCACGCTGCTCCAATGCGGGTTGGCGGACTTCACATGTCCTCGAAATATTTCTATTCCTCGGACATGCAGGTTTCCTCACGATGTTTTCCTTCACCGCTAAGCACGTGGTAAATCAGCACTTAAAATTGTACAACAATATTAGAGGTGCTCGCACCGGGGATCGAACCCAGGTTACTCGCTTACTATGAAATTAAAGGCGAGCACCAGGCCCCTGAGCTACTTTTAGTAGCTTTTTAGCTAATTTTAGTTAACAGAAGATTAATGTAAATAATGCTTTTGTTATATCTGTACTTTGACTACATACAACTTTTACAATGACTAAAAAGTAATGTATAGGTGTCCGGCAGAGTGGAATAGCAACCATCTCTTTCCTACCGAGGTGTAGGCGACTAAGATATTGTACGGACAGCCTGTATTCGGTTATTCACTACAATATGCAATGCCGTCACTATGCTGCTCGTGTATGCAATGGGGTATAAGAATTTTTTGACTCATAACAAAATAGCGGGGACGTAGTTCGCCACCCGCCACGTCTCAAAGTGGCCTCTGCCTACCCCTTATATGGGAAAAAGGCGTGACTGTACGTATGTATGTAAAAAGTAATAATTTGTACATAGCACTCTATGTACATTTGACTCCGGCTGTGAACTAACTCAACTCTGCTGTACTGACACTGACCAATGAACAAGAGCAGTTAAAAGTGGACTTTGTTTGTTTGAAGTAGATAGGAATATTCATAAGCAGAAATCCGTCTAGGTAGGTACCAACCGCAGGGCCAGTTATTCTGCCTTGAAGCAGTTGTACATTAGTACATAAAAATATTTTTCCCGTGCGGGAATCGAACTCGCGCCCCCGGCGCAGAAGCCAATGGCTTAGCCACTGCGCCAACCGAGCCGGCTTTGAAAGTTTCAGTCTTATGTAGCCCTAAGCCTAGTGAAAATATTAGAAACATAAGTTATTTGAATCGACCACACGATCAAAATTCTTTGAAAGAGCTTCAACGTCTGCGGGATATTAACTTTACAAGCCGATATATTGAAGTAGCTTAAACTTGACAGAACAATACTTACCGAAAATTTACTCTAGTTACGTCCCTTCATTTTTTTTCTGACATTCATATCTTTTTAACCATACTTTACCATATAATTTATTTATTTACTAATACTGTAACTTAACTAAACACGTCGTTGATTAATAAAACTGAAAAGTTTTAAAGAAACTATCACTTACCATCAGGTAGAGTTCCTATGCAGGATTCCGTCTCAAATTTAAGTACCGCTTGGTACCAGGCTTGGTACCAGGGCTAGTCATTCAGCCGTAAAACAGTAGTGTGCAAACATTCGTGTATCGTATATCGTAGTAGAGCTAGCGTACTCACTGGCCGTGCGAGACTTGAACTGAAATCCCAGGGTGAAGGGCGCAGTGTGGTGTCACATGTAAATGTTCTAGGTGACACAGCATTTGCTATGGGCAGATGTTGCACTTGTCATCAGAACGTTTTGCTTGTTTCGGCACTATTATCAATAAAAAAAAATTGATTGTCTCGTTGCTATCGTCAGTTCGTTTATATTAGAATCAAAAAGATATCTATATAATAAATTAATAACCTGGCGGGTCGTCCACTTCCTTTTGAAATGGTTGAGGAGGGCGATGGCTGCCACATGCGTCATACGTATGCAACAGGTGCTGTTGGTGGAGGCTGGTCGGCTCGAGCGTGCAATTTACTTAAGTAAAAGATTTGAACATGGAGCGTGCTTTGGTTTTCCTTGACACTATTCTTTGTAATTTTAATTATAATGTATTTTTGACTGAGATAAAAAAGGATTTACAAAACAGATATATATTTTCGGTGATGTAATTGCTGTTAGCCTTCTCGGCTTTTACAGCTTCATCGGATACTGTGCTCGCGGGCCAGGGGCCCGCGTGCCAGGGGCCCGCGTGCCAGGTTTGGTTTGACCCAAACATAAATAAATAAATGAAAAAGCTCCTACAAAAACCTCGAAGTTCGGACTGTCTCGCGTTCGCTGCGTGCTTTCGCGATTTCGAAAATCTTAAATATTTTAAGTCGTCTAATGACCGTCCGAGGGAGGCTGCGCGCGTCCATTCGGCTGTCGACTTGTGTGTCGGTAACTCTGGGCGGTGAGAACCGCCCTGGAACACGGGTGAATCGTGTGTACGCGATGTGATTATTGACTATTGCGCGCCGCTCTCTACGGCGGTCGCGCGTCGTGGTGCGTGTTATGTTAAAGCTATTGACTGTGTATACAGTGTGGCCTGGATCGTGACTGACGGTTTCGTGGTTAGGAAGAGCTGAGACGTCCGTGTCGTCTAGCACGTTTCGCGGGCGACGTTTGCGTTCGGTCGCGTTTCTGTTTGGTCGGTAATTTGCTGCTTTAACCACCAGCGGGTTTGAATGAACCGCGGCTTTTTCGAAAAGCCGCCGTGATAATTCTCTGAAGTGTTCAGAGATTAAGGGCATTTCACAGTCGCTGTGAAGATCTACATTGCGTTGATACCAACCGGCTCCGGTGGCAGTTCGCAAGAATCGATTTTGAACGCTCTGTAACTTCTTTAATTGATTGCCCGTCGCGTGAGCGAAAGCGACGCAAGCATAGTCCATTACGGGTCTTATGCAAGTCTTATAGAGGCGAGACAAAACAGAGTATACCTGCAGTAGAAACAGAGTCGGGGATATGACGCAACCTTGTGGAACACCATCATTCACAGGTTTTGAGTCCGAGCATGCACCGTCGACTACGATCTTGATGATCCGGTATGTGAGAAAACTGGTGATCCAGTTGCATAATTTCTTGGAAAGCCCATAGAAAGGAAGCTTCGAGAGAAGCGGTTTATGCCAAACCCGAACAACCTTTGCTATGTCCTAACTAACTGCCATGGCCTCCCCCTTGCTCTCGACTGCCTCCGCCCATCGATGAGTGAGGTAGATTAGAAGATCTCCAACTAAGCGACCCTGATGGAAGCCGTACTGGCGGTCACTAATGATGAGCTGGCCGTTAATAATGGTTTCCATTATTTTGGAGAACAAGGGGCCTTTTTTAGGGGTCAGGTGCACTAAAGAAGTCAGCTTTAGTGCACCTGATCCCTAAAAAAGGCGATCGCTCTGATCAGTCCAACTACAGGCCGATCGCCATCATCCCCGTTGTTCCCCCCTGAGTCCCCCCTGAGTATTTGAGAAGACGCGTTAGAATCGGTGCCAACTCCGGAGCACATATCCTCAACACAATTCAGGGGATTCCATCTGGCCCACTCGACTTGTGGATGTCCAGAGAGAACACTGCTTTACACACTGAGCTCTGCAGAAACGTCACTTCGGGCATGGAGTACTCGCAACGTAGGAGGGTCGGCGGTGAGTTCCTTCTGTCATCACGACTAGAGTTTGACGCAAAAAGAGAGCCCAAAAAAACGGCTTTCTCATTTACGGTGTGGG
This sequence comes from Luehdorfia chinensis, assembly GCA_019845155.1. Taxonomy (NCBI): domain Eukaryota; kingdom Metazoa; phylum Arthropoda; class Insecta; order Lepidoptera; family Papilionidae; genus Luehdorfia; species Luehdorfia chinensis. Next base: position 47,874 of record JAHVAK010000056.1, on the reverse strand, counting down.
CCTACGAGTCATCCTCCCTGTGCAGGGATGGAAGCGATGGCTGACAGAAATTCCCCAGGACAGCCTTGGCAAGAGACCAGAACGCACGGGTTCCCGAAGGAAGGCGAACTAGCCTCCCGGCAATTCTGCCAATGTGCTCTGACTTTGATATGGCAATAACTCTTTTGAAGGACCTAGAGGCAGAGTTGTATTTCTTCTTGAAATCGCTGTTTATTCACCATCTTATATTTTACATGCGGATCTAAGCAAATTAACTTTCTTTCCCCGTTAAAAACAATTAAGCTTAGAATCCATTTTAATATCAGAAATTCTAGATCACATGCATTAAGTGGTTACTTCAATATACGGCATATTTACTACATGGTTTTTTATGTTAACCGTTGAAAGCAAATACCGCTAAAATCGCTATAAACTGATTGCATGTAAAAATATTTTCGAATTCGTATTCATACACAAATAGTAACGCGCTTTAGTGGTTTTCCGAACCATTAACATTGTTTGAATACGCGCTCTGTTGATATCTATGGGCTTGTATGTAAGCTTATCATTTTTTATTTAACATTGGTGATAATTTTTCAAACATTTGTTTTATTTATTTATTTAATTTATACTTTCTTGTTTATCACCTTAAAGTAAGCAACGTAGTCATGGATTCGACCCCACATAGAGTCATACAAATACGTGCATAGATACTGTTGCTGACTATGCACACAGTGTGTGGCCTATGGAGCTATGCCTATGTAAGCAAAATGATAATTAGCTCTGAATAAAACATGTATTAGAATAAGATTCATTGTTAGAGTACATGAGCTTCTGTACGGACATATCCTAGTTTTATTTTAGTTTTTAAAAACGCCTCCACCGCTCCCGTTAACTTGACTGGCGCAGCCGGTAGGATCGCTATTTGCTTGCGCCGTTCGCGAATATATACGTATATCGTTTTCCGCGTTCGCGCATCGAGGCGATCCTGCGAACCGAAATAAATTTGTCAAGTGGAGAGCAGCTGAAGATGACGAAGGCCGGCTGGTGAGTCCAAATTTTCACCTTCCTTTCCTTGCCATATTATAGTTTTGTTATATTTGCAATCAGACCTCTTGCCATATAACGTTATCTGGTTTTGCATAAAAATCTGTGAAACTTATATTTAAGAATACTGTAACTTAATAATTAGTTGCTTAAAGAAATAGAGTAGGAACAAATCGATAGGTAGCGCGTCCGTACATGGTAGAGCGATAACAGCTTTCTCGGTAGAGACTAAGCGATAACAACTAATATAAATTATAATTTTAGTGTATGTCTGTTCGATAATTTTATTACAGAATCTTTTATATGATATTGTGTGTTTTATATTAATTGTTTTATATTATTTAAACTATATTTTTGTGTGACCTTGTATTTTCGTGTTAAACTTTTTATTTACCGTTGTTAATATACGCAATAAAATTGTAAAAATGGAAGGACAAGTGCAAATTAAGATGATCCCCAACGAAATGCTCAAAATTATACCCGTATTCAGCGGCGATAAGCACCAATTAAATCTTTTTATTCGGAAATGCGAGTATATATTAGATAAATATAGGGGAGCCGAAGAACAAAACTTGTATGTAATGTACGCGATAACGAGTAGGCTCGTAGGCGACGCGGCAGCGCTCTTTAGCGAGCGTGAAGATATTAATTCCTGGGGAGATTTTAAAGAATTATTAATTCAACATTTTGGAGACCCTAGGAGCGAAGAATGTGTAGCTATCGAGCTTGAAGGGTTGCGTATCAGAAACAACGAGTCCTATTTAGATTTTTGTAATCGTATTCAATCCGTTCGTAGTGTTTTAATATCTAAAGTAAATAGATTAAACGATCAGAATATAAAGAGTAGTAAAATTACTATTTACAATAACACGTCTTTAAATGTATTTCTGTATAATTTGCCAGAGAATATGGTGCGTATTGTTCGCTTAAAGGCACCCAGTACATTAGAAGCGGCCTTGAGTGTGGTCATGGAAGAAGTTAACTTCCATGAGCAGTATACATTGCGTAATAAGATGTATGGAAATCCTTTGAATAAACCACCGCTATTAAATTTACCCAATAATAACCCCACGTTTAAATTCGGTACAAATAATTTTAATACAAGTGCACCAATAGGTTATAAAGCCGCATTAATGCCTAATAAATTCAATTTTGGAATTCCGCAAGTGTCCCAATCAAAACCAATTCAATTTAATAATAACCAACAAAATTTTGGATATCGCCCACCACAATTTGGTATGAACCCGCAACAGTTTAACATGCGCCCTCAACAGTTCGGAGTGCAACCACAAAATTTTTATAAACCCCAACAATTCGGTATGCGCCCCCAGCATTTTGGAATGCAACCACAAACATTCTTCAAGCCTCAGCAATTCGGTATGCGCCCGCAACAATCTGGAAACAATCAACAAAGCTTTTATAAGCCCCAACAATTTGGTTACAGGCCTCAGTTAAATAAAAATCAACACACTGAGTCCACTGACGTTACAATGCGAACGGCGCCACCAGTTAGACCAAATCAACAAGGTTTACAATTAAATGAACTTGACCTTGATAGTTCCTATTACGATAATGCGTGCAACGACGCGTTCCAAATTTCTTATGATAACTACTACTGTGAGGAGTATCCAGGTAGTAGCCTTGATATTTCTGGGCCTAGTTATTATGAAAATGAATATCCGCCAATAACCCCCGAAGTACCTTATGAGGTTCCAACCAATATGGATGACGAGGATTTTCAGATAGAAGCCTCGGAAAAGCCCACGAAAAAATAGAATTAAATTGCGATATTAATTTGAAATTGCCGTATATTTACATACCGGAAATCGATTCGAAATTTATGATCGATACAGGTAGTACACGGTCATTCATTAGCCCAATAAAAGCTTATAATTATTTCCCAGAGTATATAAGTCACGAACCGTTTGAGGTTATTAGTACACATGCATCGAGCAAACATAGTCATGTCATTCAAATCCCTTCTTTACCGATTTTCAACTGTAACGATAATCACAAATTATACATTTACAATGTCGACCCCAGGTACGATGGATTAATAGGCAATGATATTCTTTGCAACCTGGAAGCAGTAATAGATTTGAAAAACGAGGTTCTTAAAACTAAAACAACCACAATACCTATAATACATAGTAAGTCTAGTTATATTTTAGAGTTAGCTCCCCGCTCAGAGCAAAGAGTTAAACTTCCAACAAATTTATACTCGGGTAATGCTATAATTGGTTATAAGGAATTTTGTAAGGGTGTGCGAATGCCCAGCGCGTTAGTGAAATGTAAGGATGGTTATACGACTACAATTATTCAAAATACCTTGGATATGCCAATGCAATTAACTATAAAGAGACCATTGAATGTGGAGATGTATGAAGAAGGAAAAGTGATTGAGTGTGAAGTTAATCATGTTACGAATATATCAGATATTGAAATAGATAAAATATTAGAGCAAAATTTACAAAAATTACGTTTAAATCACATGTCAGAAGAAGAACAGAAATCAATATATAACTTGTGTAGAGAATATAAAGACATTTTTTATAACGACCAAATACCTTTAACTTTTGCGAATGAAGTCAAACACTATATTAGAACAAAACACGAAGACCCTATCTACGTGAAGCCCTATAGGCAACCTCCTGCTCAAACACAAGAAATTAAAAATCAAGTACAAAATTTACTAAACGATAATGTGATTCAGGAATCGTTTTCACCTTGGTCAGCTCCAGTCCACTTAGTCCCTAAAAAGAAAGACGCATCTGGTGAAATAAAGTATAGGATGGTTATCGACTATAGACGATTAAACGACATTACTGTAGACGACAAGTATCCTCTGCCTAATATAACTGACATTTTTGACAAATTAGGTAAAAGTACATACTTTTCGACTTTGGACTTAGCTAGTGGATATCATCAAATCGAGATAAATGAGTCCGATAGACAAAAAACCGCATTTAGTACAGAAAACGGTCACTATGAATTCCTTAGAATGCCGTTTGGCCTGAAGACAGCTCCAGCCACCTTCCAAAGAGCCATGGATAACATCCTAAGAGGCCTCCAAGGAATTCACTGTTTAGTCTATCTAGACGACATAATTATTTTTTCTAGTAGTCTCCAAGAGCATTTACAAAAATTAAGGACTATTTTTGACAGACTGAGATCGACTAATTTAAAAGTACAACTCGACAAATCAGAATTTATGAGAAAAGAAGTGCTGTACCTAGGACACGTTATTACTAAAGACGGACTAAGACCAAACAACGACAAGATTCAGGCTGTATTAGACTATCCGCTTCCAAAGACGACCACCGAAATCAAAAGTTTCTTAGGACTAATCGGGTATTACAGACGCTTTGTAAAAGACTTTGCAAAAATCACTCAGCCTCTTACAGCATGCCTTAAAAAAAGGAATAAAATTGTAATTGACCAGAACTATGTCGAGGCATTTCAAAAGTGCAAAGAACTTCTAACGAATGCGCCTTTACTCCAATACCCGGACCCAGACAAACCTTATGTACTGACTACAGACGCTTCTGCCGTCGCTTTAGGCGCAGTCTTATCGCAAGGGCCAATAGGATCTGATAAACCCATTGCGTACGCAAGTAGAACTCTCAGCGACACCGAATCTCGATACAGTACAATAGAGCGTGAACTACTCGCCATTATATGGGCCGTGAAACATTTCAGACCATATCTCTATGGCCGTAAGTTCACAATATATACCGATCACAGACCCTTAGTATGGCTTTACTCCCTCAAAGAACCCAATAGTAAGTTGACCCGTTGGCGGTTACGCCTTCAAGAGTACGACTTCGATATAATATATAAAAACGGAAAACAGAATAGTAACGCTGACGCCCTCTCTCGGATTAGACTTAATGCTATAGACTCAGATGACACAGAATCGATGAAAGTTAACGTGGACATAAAAGAACAAAAACTACAGAAGTACCTAACTGAATTAACTGACCAAATTGTAGACTTGACAACTAAAGACAACGATGACTCTAGGACTATAACCATAACCGACACATCTGCCACTATATCGGTAGATCAATTAGAAATGGATACAAAATATCCTCTCCCACCTTTATCTACTGATAGTAGCACAGTAACGGTACATTCTGGACAAAATCTAGAATCTGATGGCATTCCTATATTAAAGGAAGCCATTGACACAAAACCTAATCAAATTTTGGTTTATAGCTGGCACAAAAATGAGGTACAAGTAAAAAATTTATCCAGGGATAAGCAGAAGGTCCTCGAGGTTTTCACCCCTCTTAATAATGAAGAGCTTATTAAACAGTTTTTAAAGGAGTACATTAAACCCAAAACTAAATACTTCATTTATTTTGAAAATATCCAGCACAGGAAAGAATTTTCTAAAACTATTACACAGTTATTTAAAAAGGGAATGGTAGAGTTTGTTGAATGCACAGAGCGTGTTGTATATGTCGAGGATGAGAGAGAACAGAAAGAAATTATACTGCAACATCACGAGGGAAAGACATGTCACAGAGGTATAAAAGAAACGATGAGTAGAATTAGAAGAAATTATTATTGGCAGAATATGCAAGTGACGATTGCTGCAGTACTTAATGTTTGTGATGCCTGCAGAAAAATGAAGTATGATAGAAAACCCATCAAACCCCTGCTTCAATTAACTCAAACCCAGAATGCACCTTTTCAAGAAGTCTTCATAGACTTATTCTCAATTGAATCTATTTACTACTTAACTTTAGTTGACGCATTTAGCAAATTAGGTCAAGCTATCGAAATTTCTAACAGATCTGCACCAGAAATCGTAAGAGCTCTAATTAAATATTTTTCAATATATGGAACGCCTAAAAAAATTACTTCCGATACCGGTAGCGAGTTCAATAACGACCTCATAAAAGAACTAATGACTATGTATAACATACAACTACATATTACTACTCCCAATAACCCGAATTCAACAGGCATAATAGAAAGATTCCACTCCACAATTATAGAGATATACAGATTGGCTAAATATGAACGAAAGTGTACAGACGCAGCGGCTGTAATGACTTACTCAGTTATGGCTTATAATCACACTATACATAGTACAACCGGCCTAACTCCTTTCGAAATCGTTTTCGGCCATACCGATTCTAGTTCAACATTTGCCACGAATTTCGATAAAAGTTACACCCAACAGTTAGTAAAAGACCACGCTAAACGTACTAGATATTTATATAATTACATATCAGATAAAGTGTTTGAGAAAAAGCAAAATGTGAGGGAACAAAAAGGTGGTGAAATAGATAGGCATTTTAGAATAGGCGACGTTATATACGCTAAGGAAGCTAACACTAGAAGAAGTAAGGATAAACCGCGATACAGGAAAGCTGTTGTTAGAGGTAATGTAGAACGAAATGTAGTTCCCGTTAGGATTGGCAATCGAAATACTTCAGTACCCATTAAAAATATTAAACGTCCTCCGCAGGTGGTGTCTGATAATTCTGACGATGGTCCAGAAAACATGGGCCCTTCAACTTCGAAAACTTGAAAAGAACCCAGGAATCCTGCCTGTCAAACAAGGTCATGCTTCCTTGCAGATAGACCAGTGGCGTATTATAAAGACTGTTAACTTAGAAAGCTTAGGCAGAGACCTAGAATTTAGTGTATTAAAATATAAAAAATTTATTGCATTGATAGATGTTAATAAACCATATAGCCACGAATTTTTAGGTATCCGAACACAAGTAGGGTATTTAAGTGACGCAACTATTGAAAAATTCCGGCAACTTGTACCATCAAAAAGATTTAAAAGAGGCATTATTGATCCACTCGGATCTATGATAAAAGTTATAACTGGAAACTTGGATCATGATGATGCCCTCAGATATGACTCGTTGATCTCTAAATTAAACGATAATCAGATAGTAACGAATAAGAAAATTACATTGGTCTCCAAAATCTTGGATAGTTTTATAAACAGTACCGAAACCTTACATAACAATACCATAATTTTAGATGAACGTTTAAAGAGAATTGAAAGAATTGTTAAAATTACAGTAACAAAAGAAGAGAATTCCATTTATTCTACCTATGTCTTAGGCATGTTTGACATGTTTTTAAGTAATTTTAGAACTATTAACATAATACTAGGAGAAATCGAAACTGCATTAGCGCTTAGTAAGGTATCTGTTCTGCATCAAGCAATTGTTAACTCCACAGAATTGTTAAATTTATTACAATCAATTGCGATAACTGAAAATTTGTTATACCCAGTAAACGAAAAGAACTTAGTTAAATTAGAAAGTTGTATTAAGGTTAAGGCTTTTATAAAAGAAAACCAGATCACGTTTATATTAGAGGTCCCTTTAGTAGGAAATAAATCATATGGTTATTTTAAAATTTACTCCTTGCCTATGACTATTGCAAACAAAACTATTATAGTGATTCCAAAACATCCATACCTATTGGTGAAGGAAAAAGAGTACTTGCCAGTCTCGAGAGCCTGTAAACAAATTGCATCAGATGATCAATTCCTGTGCAACGAAGACGATGTGCTGCCACATACGGAGCAAAGCTGCGTTGAACAACTCATGGAGTTTCTGCCCAACCTTGATGCCTGCGAACAGCATGCTGTCGACATTGAGGATCTCAAGATCCAACGGATAAGCCATGAAAGCTGGATACTCTATGTAAAAGATCATAGGTTACTTACCAGAAGGTGCGGCAATGACGTCACTCACGAATCGTTGTGTGGTACTTACATAATCACAGTAGACGACAATGTATGTGAAGGTGAAATTGGAAACATGCATTTCCAATACCACCAATCTTCTGCGGAAAGCCTGAATTACCGAATTTACCCAATAACGAACTTACCAGAAGTAAAGATTTCGAAGCCCCATAGTGTCAGCGTAGTAAGTTTAAAAGACATAAATCTTGACGAAACTAAACAAATGATACAATTAGTGAAACTCAATAAAATCTTTCGGAGTGAAAGTGCAAGTGCTATTGACATTAAAAGTGTTAGTTTAGGAACAATTATTTTGTATGTTATTCTGTCATTTACATTTTGTATCATTATTATAATTAAGTATAAATTGTGTGTTTTTGGGCGAAATAATCGGATTATTGAAAATGCCGATAATTTCGCTCTTGAGGAGGGAAGAGTCATGGATTCGACCCCACATAGAGTCATACAAATACGTGCATAGATACTGTTGCTGACTATGCACACAGTGTGTGGCCTATGGAGCTATGCCTATGTAAGCAAAATGATAATTAGCTCTGAATAAAACATGTATTAGAATAAGATTCATTGTTAGAGTACATGAGCTTCTGTACGGACATATCCTAGTTTTATTTTAGTTTTTAAAAACGCCTCCACCGCTCCCGTTAACTTGACTACGTACTCAATACCTTATGGCATTCTCTGCCAGCCAACTCTGGCCGATGGTGAGAAAAACATATGGTGAACAATTACACAGAAAACAAACTTACTTAATCTTAATTTATAAACTATTAATACGAGTACTTAGTTTTACTACTTACTCATTTAAACACAAATAAACATATAAATAAAAACATAATACATATACAAAAAATACATATTGAAGGGAAATTGAAAAAAAAGTATGAAAAAAATAAAGAAGATATCATGAGTAGAATAAATATATTGGAAATTATTCAGAAGATAAGATGGGGAAGTGGAATTATTTAGAATAGAATACAGTGTAACTAGACTTCTGTAGTAAAAGTAAAAGTAAAGTTTCAGCCTAAAAATGTCCCACTGCTGAGCACAGGCCTTCTCTCATTTCTGAGAGGGTTTTAGAGCTAGGATGAATCCGCCACGCTGCTCCAATGCGGGTTGGCGGACTTCACATGTCCTCGAAATATTTCTATTCCTCGGACATGCAGGTTTCCTCACGATGTTTTCCTTCACCGCTAAGCACGTGGTAAATCAGCACTTAAAATTGTAGAACAATATTAGAGGTGCTGGCACCGGGGATCGAACCCAGGTTACTCGCTTACTATGAACTTAAAGGCGAGCACCAGGCCCCTGAGCTACCACGGCTTTACCACGGATTTCTGTAGTACACATATGGAATTACGCCTTAGACGAATAGTAACCCATTTAAGCTTAGAGCGGTGAAAAATAAAATTAAATAGTTATTAAATGGCCGGCCTTCTAACAAACCGGTGGTAGACGGCAGGAATCCGTCTAGGTAGGTACCACCCCAGGGCCAGTTATTCTGCCGTGAGGCAGTAGTGTGCAAGCACCTGGCACCCGGGCCCCTGTCCCGTGAGCACAGTATCCGATAAAGCTGTAAAAGCCGAAAAAGGCTAACAGCAATTACATCACCGAAATTATATAGTGTGCAAGCATTACTGTGTTTCGGTTTGAAGGGCACTGTGAGCTAACGTAATCACTGGGCATTTGAGATTTAAGAACTGATGTCTCAGGGTGACGGGCGGAGTGTGCATGAGCATTTGGTGTGGGCAGACGTCGTCATTTTATACAAAAAAAAAATAAAAAAAACGTAATATATAACTTGTAATCAAAAACCTGTGAAGGGCACAGAGAGTCAGTGCAGTACTATGCATATATTGACTTAAGAACTGATGTCTCTGTGAGACGAACGCGAACTGAGTGACACAGAATTTCTTATTGGCAGACGTTGCGCTAACCATCGGTGAACTTTTTGCTTTCTACTATAAGAATTTGATTTAGTCACTTTCTACTATAAAAAAACCAAAATAAATCCTAGCGTAGGACAACTTTTTTTTAAATATTCATAGATTTATTCAGCTGTGGTCAGAGATTGGGTACTCGCTTTTTCATTACATAGTACCTGGGTTTCCAGTCCTTTTTTAAACGAAAGCCGGCATTCCGCATAGGTGCATCGTTGCGGACTCTTCCCAGCTCCATAACCCTCTCAGAGATGAGCTTACTGTTACGTTCTTATATTGACGAGAATATTTCACATTTAATAAAACTAATTTTATGGATATTATCGCGTTTTAATTGTTTAAAATATAAAAATAAAATCCGTAAAATTAGTTTTATTACTGTTACTTTCCCTTTTTACTTTTATTACTAAATCCTACTAGCGGTACTTATATGTACTATGGTAAATAAGAAATTTCGTTCGATATTTGACAGAAATAATAAATAATGAAAGTAAAATTTTATGTCCGAACGTAAATTACATAGAATTTCGTTTGTTATTTCCAACGATTCTAACAAAGTTGGTGAAGCTTGAGAGCGAACTTAGTGAATTTTGAAATTTTCACGTCATTGGTGCAACGTGACTTGAATGCTTAAAGTAACGCATCGTGCTAGTAATGTGAGGGAGAGCGCAAATTATCTAATCAAATATAAAATTCATCAATGAAGGAAAGAAAGTTAATTTATTTAATTAATTGATAAATTAATTATATTTTGAATGCGGATCTTAGCAAATTGACTTTCCCATCCTTTATTATAATGGATTTCCTCAAAGTAACGTCTGATTCTATAAAAATATATAAATTTCATCAACAACTTCTTAAAAATTCTGATGGTAGGATTCCTATGCAGGAATCCGCCTAGGTAGGTACCACCCCAGGGCCAGTTAGTCTGCATTGAAGCTGTAATCACTGGGCATATGAGACTTAAGAACTGATGTCTCAGTGTGACGGGCGCAGTGTGGCGTCACACAGAAATGTTCTGGGTGACACAGCATTTGTTATGAGCAGACATTGCACTTACCATCAGGTGAACGTTGTTTTCGTTCCGTCACTTTTATGAAATAAAAAAAAATAAAAAAAAAATCCATTCGAATCCGGCATCGGCGCTCCTGAAAATGGATGAATTGTTGTAATCATCACGCTGGGCAAGCGGATTGATAATAACAGTGTCCGACGCCTGGTTTGCCAACCGCGTGTTTGCGGGACGCTAATCCCGCGAAGACGTAAATCCGGGACAATTTTACGGTAAACCTGGCCCAGGTTAGAAAGAAACCCCGTTCAAATGAATTAATAATTATTGTCAAGCCCCGCATATAAATTTAAGCTTTCCCGCATATCATTGAACAAGAGTTGACAACACTACCTGGCACCCACCAAGTGCACTGATTGCTAGTGTTAATTTAACTAGCTTAGAAGGAGAGGGGCTAAAAGGCGCAGTGTGCACATGGCGCCCTGAGACATCAGTTCTTAATCTCATATGCCCAGTGATTACCTTAACTCTCAGTGCCGTTCAGATCGAAACACAGTAATGTTTGCATCCTACCGCTTTATGTCAGTATAACTGGCTCTGGGATACCCACGTAGACGGATTCCTTCATAGGAAACTTACGAACAGTATAACTAAGGTACCCTCTTTCTAATAAAAAAAATATTCATCGAAATCGATTCCCGCAGTAAAGAATTATCGCTGAACATATATAAATGAAAATCTTCTCCTTTTTTGAATTCAGTTTAAAAAAACCATTAGGTGTCACAGCCCATCACTGGTCGGCGCACTTTTATTCTGATATTCATGGAGGTAAGTATTTCGTCATCGTTTTCGGCACCGAGGATCGCACCCAGGTCATTTACGTATTATAAAATTTAAAAGCAAGCGCATAGCCCCTGATCTGGCATTCTTTTTTAAATAAAATAACTTTGTTAATTTAAGATTCATTTAGATAAATTCATGGAGAGAGCTTTTAAAAGTTTCGAAGGTAAATAAAAATTACGATCTTATGAATATATTGACCCACGGTGAACTTAGAAACAAACCTCCGCAGTTTTTATACAAATATGTAGCGACAGAGCCAGCAGCTGTCTAGACAATAGAATATTTATATCGATAGCGAATGGTCAAACTTTACAATATTTTTTTGTTAAAATTAATAAAACCATTAAGAAAAGTCTAGCACTTTTTCATTTCTTTGGTAAGCTTTTAGCTTTACAAAAGTTATTATTAGTAAAATACATCCACGCCTTTTTATCATATAAGGGGTAGGCAGAGGCGGCACAGTAGCCCATTTTTTTCAGATCATTGATGCATGGTTGTGGTAGTAAAGAATATGGTATATTAAAGTGGTATTCTGCACGAATAAAGACTGTCGGTACCATACTTTAGTCGCCTGTTCATCACCTTGGTAGAAAAGAGGTAGGTGCTATTCTACTCTGCCGGACACTTATCGGCTTTGATAGATTCCTCCATGTACATCCTACCACCAGCAATACTTTTCGATCGAAGAAGTACTGCCTGGTTGAAAAAAGAATTGTTTAAGTAACATAATGGCAGTAGTTTTGCAGTAAAAATAAGCCGATAGGCCGATTGCCGATAGGTGTCTAGCCGAGTAGAATAGCACCTACCTACCTCTTTCCTACCGAGGTATCGTGAGACGTGATTAAGGTATTGTACATATAATGGCTGTTCCATATAGTGGCTGGATCCGATTGAAAAAAGGCTGTCCTTTAGTCTAGGTGTCCCCACCCCAGGGATAGTTATTCTGCCTTGAAGCAGTAGTGTGCAAACATTACTGTGTTTTGGTTTGAAGGGCACTGCTAGTGCTAGTAGAGCTAGTGTAATCACTAAGCATTTGAGACTTAAGAACTGATTACTCAGGGTGTCGAGCGCAGTGTGGTATAACACAGAAATGCTCTGGGTGACACAGCATTTGTTATGGGCAGATGTTGCAGTTACCATCAGGTGAACGCTTTGCTAGTTTCGTCACTCTATCCAATAAATAATAAAAAATAAAAACTCTTCAGCTTTATCATAGTAGTAATATAAAGCACGGTGCATATGAGTTAATGTTACTTTTAAAATAGCGACGACACACGGTAATTCTTTATTGTTCGTGCCACTAATGTGTTCACTGACTTACGTCTGGGGGCCATGTGGCAAAGTTTAACAGGCGGATGGAACAAGTCGACGAAATCTTCGTTAGAGGAAAGAATTTTGATAAAAATTCTTTCTCAGAAATGAATTTTTTTCGGTTCGTCAAAAAATTCATCATTTAAAATTATTTCAAAAGCGAAGTGAATTTTAAAGCTTCGACGGATAATTCTTATTGTTTTTTTTTTGCGTGTAGTTGTAGAAATTTGTCGGCAATAATAATAATCTTCATCTACTCTCGAACGGCCGATGACCTGGCCTGACTTCCGTCCTCACCCTCATTGTGACTTATAGTCTTAGCGTGTCAGTAGCGATATCTAAGTTACCATACCACATGAGAACCTCATCCGTCCCGAATCGCGCTATTGAAGTTTTCTATTTTTTTTTATAGTATAAAGTGATGAAACGAGCAAAACGTTCACCTGTTGGTAAGTGCAAAGTCCGCCAAAAAGTGCTGTGTCACCCAGAACATTTCTGTGTGACACCACACTGCGCCCGTCACCCTGAGACATCAGTACTTAAGTCTCAAATTCCCAGTGATTACGCTAGCTCACAGTGCCCTTCAAACCGAAACACAGTAATGTTTGCACACTATTGCTTCACGGCAGAATAACTGGCCCTGGGGTGGTACCTACCTAGACGGATTCCTGCATAGGAATCCTACCACCAGTATGTTAACTATTTACACAAAATTTACAGCTCACCATCAGACCAGACCACCCAATACGGCGTCTACACTTTTCCTTGCCACTCCATCAGTCAAAGTGGAAACGACTCGTTTGAAATAAGACAGTGATACCTGTAAATGAAATATACTCGTATGTGGGAACAAGGTGCGTCACTCATCAAATATGAAATCTTTCAAGTCACTCTTTTAAATGAAACACTGGGTGTTCATGTTTGATGAATGAATGTTTCATGGGATTTTTTTTTATTGTATCAAGTGATGAAACGAGCAAAACGTTCACCTGATGGAAAGTGCAACGTCTGCCCATAACAAACGCTGTGTCACCCAGAACATGACCCAGGACATGCGGCCGTCTAAAACAGCAGCAAGTAATTTTTGTTATAAAATATTATCTACGTAAAGTTTCAGCCTATAAATGTCCCACTACTGAGCACAGGCCTCCTCTAATTTCTGAGAGGGTTTTGGAGCTAGGAAGAATCCGCCACGCTGCTCCAATGCGGGTTGGCGGACTTCACATATCTTCGAAATATTTTTTATTCCTCAGACATGCAGGTTTCCTCACGATGTTTTCCTTCACCGCCGAGCACGTGGTAAATCAGCACTTAAAATTGCAATTAACAATTTTAGTGGTGCCGGCACCGGGAATCGAACCCAGGTCACTCGGACGCATCTCAGGCCCCCTATCAGCGAAGCGTAATTAAGTACAATTGTTAAATAAGCTTGCATAATTTAATCTTCTTACAATAAAGCTTTTATTACTTACTGAAACAGAACAAAATGCTGTTTAGATTTGGAAAAACAAACAAATCTGTTCGATATCTAATAAAATGCAAAGTTATCATCAAGTGGTTGCGTTAAAAGTTGACCAAAGGAACTGCCATCATAATCTCATGACTTTCGAAGTAGGACGCTAGTAAAAGCACTTACATTTTTTAAAAATAACTATTATATGCATCAAGGAAAAAATAAATATTTGCAAAGATTTTTAGGCAATGTTAAAAAAATGTGTGTATATTGTCTCTTTTTCTTGAAGAAAGTGAAGAGAAGCAAATCGTTGACCTGACGGTTACTGCCTGATGTCGTCGTCGTCGTCGTTTCAGCCAATCACAAGTCCACTGCTGAACGTAGGCCTCCCCCATAGATAGCCACAAAAGTTTGTAGCTTTAATATTGGAGGGATTTTGCCTTAGTTGCCACGCATAGCAGACGGGTTGGCAACCGCAGTTTATTTATTCAGAGTCGGCTCGGTTGGCGCAGTGGTTAAGCGCTTGACTTCTGCGCCGCGGGTCGCGGGTTCGAATCCCGCACGGGACAGATATTTGTATGAAAACAGATAGTTGTCCCGGGTCTGGGTGTTTGTGCATGTGGAATTTATGTATGTAAACCGCACCCACGACACAGGAGAAATCCTACTGTGGGGCAACGTTTTTTTAATGAAAAAAAAAAAAAAAAAAAAAATTATTCAGATGTCTCAGGAAGATGCTGCTGCCCATCCCCTGGTTTCAATTTCCCTCTGTCGACTTTTACGACACCCACGGGATGGGATGGGGTGGTAGATTATCTAAGGCCGCTACCACAAGGCGGCCTGATGTCTGCCCATAACAAATGCTGCGTCACTCAGTACATTTCTGTGTGGCACCACCCTTAGAAATCAGTTCTTAGGTTTCTAATATGCCTAGTAATAACACTGGCTTTAGTGCCCTTCATATCCAAACACAATGCAATATAGTTTGCTCAATAATGCTCCACGGTAGAAAAACTGGCACTGCGGTGGTACCTACCTTGATGGGTTTCTGCATAGAAATCATAGTAGAATAGCAGGTACCTCTTTCCTACTGAGGTGTAAGAGGCGACTAAAGTCTACGGACAGCCTTTGTTCGCGGAGAATAATGCCGTAATATACAATGCTGTCACTGTACTGCTCATGGGCGCACAACACGCAGTAATAATTTTTTGACTTCTTCTAAAGTGGCGGCGACGTGTTTCGTCACCCGTCACGTCTCATTTCCCGCTGGGATGGAAACTGGAAACGGGTTTGGTTTTCCTACGCTTTATATGGTATAAAGGCGTGAGTGTATGTTTGTTGAGTAAGTTACTTGCGAGTAGGCTGTAATAACTAGGCCACGTGTTCGCGTCGGTTACAGTGCATAATAATGTGAAACCTTGTAAAAATATTTTTAACCAAATAGTATATTTATAAAAAAATTAGGGCACCTTAATTATAACAAGAAGGTATCTTCTAAAGAAAGTTGAGAATAACAAGGTAACTCGGCATTATTATTCCACTCGTCTCGTTTTCTTTGTTGTGGGAATGAAAGTACTAGTATGAGAAGAGATGCTTGTAGAGATTGTTTACAAAACTTCATGAGAGTAAAATATTTCATATTAATACATAATATCAAAAACTGAAGTGTTGCTGTTGCAGGAAAAATAAAGTTAGGTATATACACACACGTTATTTATAAATGAACAACCTATGCAGTAATCCGTCTCAGTAGGTACCAACCAAGGGCCAGTTGTTCTGCCGTGAAGCAGTAGTGTGCAAACATTACTGTGTTTCAGTTTGAAGGGCACTGACAGCTGGTGTAATCACTACTATTACGATTCATGCAAAATAATACCATATGCAATTCTGCCACTAAACTGCTCGTGGGAACGCAATGGGAAGTAAGAATTTTTTGACACTTACCAAAATGGCGGCGACGGAACGCCACCTATCACGTCTCGTTTCCCGCGGGGGCGAAAAGTGAGCTACGCGAGTGGCCTCTACTTACCCCTTATATATGGCGAAAAGGCTTGATTGTATGCGTGTATGTTAGTACGTTGTCGTTAGTGTGATCAAATAATATATATATATATGTATAATTCCGTGCCCAATAAGAACATCTCAACAGAGAGTATTGAACCTCCAAAAACATGACGAAACCCTTCTCTGATGTACATCAATTGGATTTTTTCAGGAACACGAAAATTAATACAGAAGAAATATTATACACTTATATTTATAAAAAATTAAATTATTGATTCAAATTCTACCTACATCAAAGTGTATTTATTCTATTGCCTTTTTATTGCCGTTTTATTCGGCCGCAAATTTCAAAATTCACTCATTAAATTTATTGAAAAAGATGAAAAAAAGCTTATTATTAAACTTTTTAATAGGCCAGCTCAAAATATTGAAATGTGTTTTAACTATGACAGAGTATTTTTAATGGCTACAAACTACTGTCACCATTTGTAGTTTAAAACATTATTTTCAAAGTAATTTGTTTAAAAAAGATGGATGCTCTATTCACTGGGAATTCTATTGTATCGTGGGTGTATTTTGCAGACTTACTTCACGTGCACAACAATTTTCTGTAAAGTACGAATTGGGATTTGCTGTACGATTTGATAATCACTTCCTTCCATAAAAATTCAACAGAAGTAACAAAGAAAATACTTTCACTGACTCACACTGCACAACTCACACACATACATTTGATCACGCTTTTTTTAAAATAAGGGTTAGGAATATCTCACATCCGTAGCCCACTTTTCACACCTGCAGGTAAAGAGACGTAAAGGGTGAAGAACCACATCGCCGGCATTCTGGTACGAGTTGAAAATCTCGCTCCCCACTGCATTCAAGAGTAACAAGCCCTCGGCACGGCAGAGGAAGGGAAAAAGATTTGATAGGGAATGGACTAGGGTTAGGGAATGTGAAGTTGGGAAAAGAACTATAAGGTGAGGAATCTACTATCTCGGAAGTACGGCGTTACTTTGCGAAAATTCATTATAATGGAGGAAAGAAAGTTAATTAGCTAAGATCCGCATGGAAAGGACCTTGCTCAGCTCCCATACAAATTTCGCCGAAGAGCCAAACAGTCATAAAACATTGGTAATTGAGGTCAAAATAACACTTATATAAACGTGAAAATAGATTAAAACGACGGACACTTGTCAGAATTCTTTTACTACCTAAAGTATTTACTGGTGGTACGATTCCTATGCAGGAATCCGTCTAGGTAGGTACCAACCCAGAGCCAGAAGCCGAGAAGCAGTGGTGTGCAAGCATTGCTATGTTTCGGTTTGAAGGGCACTGTGAGCTAGCGTAATCACTGGGCATATGAGGCTTAAGAACTCATGTCTCAGGGTGAGGGGCACAGTGTGGCCGCACAGAAATATCTTCTATTTAGAAAAAAACATAAATCGCCAAAATTACATTTAACAAGAAAATCAAATGAAAGATTGCCGGTTGAGTGTGATTTTGTCTAATGTTTGTCCATACTGTAACGTCATCTGACGTTCAAAATCTATCTCACTCGCACGCTTAGATAAACTACCTAGGTTTCCTTCTTGCTCTCTTAACAGTGCCAGTTTACTATGGGTTTTAGCTGCGCCAATTTTGTGTGATATAGCGCTTTAAGCAGCTTTGGTTATTGCCTCTTGACTTACAGATCCAGCGCTAAAGCGATGATTTTTAAATTATGGTATAAGTCAAATGTCAGATGATTCTTAGTCGAATTTGGGCATTATTCTTTAAAATGGTGAATATTACATAGTTCTTGAATTCTCCCCACAATAGCGTACACAAGCAAACTAACACCGTCACTGGAAATCGACACTTGATCCACTAAGCAATACACGCCACTGAAGTCGAGGACACGACACGTAAAAAAGTAAAGTAACAACCTGTGTATGTCCCACTACTGAGCACAGGCCTCCTCTTATTTTTGACAGGGTTTTGGAGCCAGGAGGAGTCTGCCTCGCTGCTCCAGTGCGGGTTCGGCGAACTTCAGATGTTCTCGTATTTTGAAAACAAAATTTAAAAATATTTTGATCAAAACGAAGCATGATCAAGTGACTTTACAACAGACACACACGACAGCACTCGACGGCTGTCTGTCCGCTGTCTCGATAATATTCTACCCTCGCCGCAATGCAAAGTAAATAGCACCGAACTGTTATAAGCCATTACAATAGCCAGTAGGTACATTACTGAAACCGTCGGTGTGATAACCGCTAGAAGTTCTCGCGAAACTTTCTCGTCCGGTGCTGCTGCAGTTTGCAATTCTACGTACCGACAAACATACTTATAGTTTTGATGAAGAAATGTTATTACGTTCATGTGATTCGGGCATATACATTCTTGAGTGAACAATAATGTTAAAGAGATCAATGTCATTATGATATTTACTTGACCATTGCGTGGTCTAGTGGTCAGTGTAACTGACTGCTGTGCCGTTCTCGGTTTGAATCCCAGCCGGAATAAATAATTGTGAAAAAACACGAATTGTTGCTGTTCGGGTCTGACACTGCATCCTAACTTACCTCCTTAACCTCCTAACTTGTAGTGTTGGCAACGCAACATGATCTACGAGCGGGACCGCTGACGTCATTACGGGGCAGCGATGATCGTACGGCGAGACTCGCTTTGGAAGACTCACCTTTGCCGGTTGCGTATCGCGTATTCATAAGTTCTTTTATATGAGAGGCGAAAACACCTATTTTACAGTCCACTAATTATTTTTATTTTAATACATCGCAAGGACCCTAATATGTGGCAATATTTAATCTACAGCGCCGCTAATAGCTTCCCACAGTGTTCTTTTTTTTTGTTAAAGTGACGAAACGATCAAAACGTTCACCTGATGGTAAGTGCAACATCAGCCCATAACACACGCAGAACATTTCTGTGTGACACCACACTGCGCCCGTCACCCTGACATCAGTTCTTAAGTCTCATATGCCCAGTGATTACGCCAGCTCTCAGTGCCCTTCAAACCGAAACACAGTAATGTTTGCACACTACTGCTTCACGGCAGAACAACTGGCCCTGGGTGGTACCTACCTAGACGGATTCCTGCATAGAAATCCTACCACCAGTAAATAAATTCGGAAGTTGTAGTCGTGGCCAAAAATCTATCATGAGAATTATTACTTTTTAAGATAACCTCGCGGTTTCACGCGCGTAAACTGAAACCGCTCCGTGTGTTCAAAGCACCGCCCTTCTCCGTTCTCAGTGTACTTCTTAAGGCCGTAGTATAAAGTTTTATAACTTACAACCTTTCTCAATAATCGTGATATCTAATGTAAAAAAGTACTTTTTATTTGGATCAGGCTTTATTTCTTATACTTGTACGCGAATATTACACATTTAAATATAACTATTTTTAACGGAATTTATTGCGATAATTAGTTTTATTTAAATGGATTAGGATTTCCTGAGATTAGCGCGTTCAAACCTACAAACTAATAACTTAGTAAGGTTATAAAGATGAGGTATCTTGGAATATTTATGTTTAATTAATTAATTTATTTATTTTGTAAAAAAAATATATTCTGTAGAGCCGCGTGGTGGCGATTCGTTACAAGAATACTTCCACTCCATCTCATCCAATGGATCACGTAAAAGGCGAGTAAGGAATTAAACCGCACTGTGCACCCAACAGCGCATGGTGGCGATGGGCTCACCACCTATCACACCAAGTGCATTATATTGTTTTGGTGAAACGCGTATTATGGCAGTCATCTGTTTTTGCAGTGAGTATCCAGTCTCTGACTACCCCTTATGGGATACAGTCGTGATCTTATATATGTATGTATGTTTATTATGTATTGTACCTTACAAATAAGTGATGGGAAAAAGGCGGACTTAATGCTAAAAGCATTCTCTGCCAGTGAACCATAGGGTAGTGAGCAAACAGCGAAGGCGGTTACTATAAATACTAGAATATTATTGAATGAATATACGTATATACGGTCTATATATATATATTCAGTCTGTAGTCGTCGTAGCTCAGGGGCCTGGTGCTCGCCTTTAATTTTATAGTACGCGAGTAACCTGGGTTCGATCCCCGGTACCAGCACCTCTAAATTTGTTCTACAAATTTTAAGTGCTGATTTTGTGCTGTTAAAAAGAGTAAAGTTTCAGCCTATAAACGTCCCACTACTGAGCATAGGCCTCCTCTCATTTCTGAGAGGGTTTTAGAGCTAGGAAGAATTCGCCACGCTGCTCCAATGCGGGTTGGCGGACTTCACATATCCTCGAAATATTTCTATTCCTCGGACATGCAGGTTTCCTCACGATGTTTTCCTTCACCGCTAAGCACGTGGTAAATCAGCACTTACAATTGTAGAACAATATTAGAGGTGCTGGCACCGGGGATCGAACCCAGGTTACTCGCTTACTATGGAATTAAAGGCGAGCACCAGGCCCCTGAGCTACCACGGTTATAGGCTTTTACTTTACTTTTTTTACTTTTATATACAGTCTCATAAATATGTATACATAACTACATACATACACATACCTGAATACTATATGTTATAATATGCGAATACAATATAAATAATACATACTGTTATAAACAAGGACTATATACTAAAGATGATGATTCTGATCATTATTTAGATAGGAGTAATTAAAAATGAGAGCAAAGATTTTCTTTTTGAATGCGTCTTTGCTGGAGGGTTGTCTTATATTTTAGGCAGCGCATTCCATAGTCGTGCAGTTTGGACAGCGAACGATGATGAAGAGAAACCACAGTGGTGAAGTGAAATAGACAAGAGTTAAAAGTCTCCGAAGAGCGAAGCTGTCGGCTGTGAGCGCAATAACTAACTACTGGTGGAAGGATTACTATGCAGGAATCCGTCTAGGTAGGTACCACCCCAGGGCCAGTTATTCTGCCGTGAAGCGGTAGTGTGCAAACATTACTGTGTTTCGGTTTGAAGGGCACTGTGAGCTAGCGTAATTACTGGCAATATGAGACTAAAGAACTGATGTCTTAGGGTGATGGGCACATTATGGTGTCACACATCAGGTGAACGTTTTGTTCGTTTCATCACTTTATCCATAAAAGGAAAATAAACTAAAATTTTCGTTTAGGATAATCAGTTTAAGAAATCATATGCATATTTCACGTAGCATAAGTAAACATAGTATGAAAAGGTCGCCTATTCGTTAGAAAATCACCCTGAATTGTGCATTCGAAAAGGATTACACCGGTCCCATAGTGCTCTCTCACCCCATTAACGGCATTCGAATGTAAACTCCGTTGACGGCACCGAATAATGCTTCTTTTCATACTACTGTTTTTGAACAGGCAGCTTTTAGTTCGTTATGATTTAAAACTGTGTTCTTTATGTTAGCGTGTGGTGGCGGCTTAAGAGAATCTACCACCCCATCTCATACCGTGGGTGTGTAATAAAAAATAGGCGATGGGCAGCAGCATCTTCCTGGAACATCTGGATAGATAAATTGCTGTTGCCAACTCGCCTGCGAAAATGAGAGCTACAAACTTTTGTGGTAATCTATGGGGGAGGCTTATGTTTAGAAGTAGACTAGTGGTAGGATAAAATGATGATGTTATGAAATACCGGGACATTATGAACCTTCAGGAATTTTCCTAGGTGAATTTATTTTTATTGAAAAAAGTGTCGAGACGAATAAATCTGTCACCTGATGGTAAATGCAACGTCTGCCTAAAATAAATGCTGTCATTATTCTTAACACAGTGTCTTGTTACACTGGTGCTTCTGCGTGATACTAAAGTTGTAACACAGGTGGTTCTGCGTGACATTGCAATTGTTACACAGGTGGACTGCGTGCCACTACAGTTGTTACACTGGTGCTTCTGCGTGATACTAAAGTTGTAACACAGGTGGTTCTGCGTGACACTGCAATTGTTACACAGATGGACTGCGTGCCACTACAGTTGTTACACAGGTGCTTCTGTGTGACACTACAGTTTTAGATAGGTGTTTCCGTGTGACACTACAATTGTTACACAGGTGCTGCTGTGTGACACTACAGTTTTAGACAGGTGCTTCCGCGTGACACTACAATTGTTACACAGGTGCTTCTGTGTGACACTACAGTTTTGGACAGGTGCTTCCGCGTGACACTACAATTGTTACACAGGTGCTTCTGTGGGACACTACAGTTTAAGACAGGTGCTTCCGCGTGACTCTACAATTGGTGAAAGTCGTTCAACTGATAATAACTACTCCCCTCGTCTCATATGCAATCTGTTTTAAAATAGCTAAAACAATGCCCAATTTTTAAAAAAAAATTGTTATACAGATGATACTGAATAACATACAAATGTAAGATTTTTTATACGAATACCTGTTAAACAAGTATCCGGTATATGTAATATTGTACCAAAGTCAAATACAAGACATGTCGTATATTCATATTAAATTATTTGAAATACACAATATTATTGTTACACAATATCATTGTTACACACAAATAATTGTTGAGTATAAAGCAATTTATGTAATCAAAAGTCCAACAGTAAATACAATTGCACGTACATAGTAATGCCTTGTAATAAAAAAACATTTGCTTTCTCTTTTAAAAATCTAAAAAGTATGCACGTTCGCACACGCGCTTAATAAAAGTTAACACCTACCATTACGTCACAGCATTAAGAGTTAAGCCGCTTGGCGCTTTAAATGAATGCAACTGCAGCGACGTTAAATGGCTATTAAAAATAATTAGGTTTAAAAAATATTTCACTGACACTGTTTTTTTTAAGAAGACTGTTTTTTAAATAAGAGAAACTGAAGCTCTTTTCTTGAAGGTCCCTAAATCATACTAGGGTGGAAAAACCACAAAAAATTCTGTCAAAGCGTGGTACAGCGGTGGATGTCATCCATGGAATTTTGTGCTATGTGGTGGTGGAATTAAGTGTTAATAATGATCTATTTACGTTTTTAAGAAACTGAATGAACTTGCAAAGTACTTTACATGGGCGCTTCTACTACTTGTCTGCATCGAACTCAAATCTAGTCATGTATTGAATACTCTTGCTGGCTGGCTTGAGGTCTGTAGAATGATACGCATGGGACCTGGTGGGTGGTGCTTTATGCAAAACTTAACAGTCTCGAACACCGGCCGTTGAATCTGCATCGAACTCAAATCTAGTCATGTATTGAATACTCTTGCTGGCTGGCTAGAGGTCTGTAGAAAGATACGCATGGGACCTGGTGGGTGGTGCTTTATGCAAAACTTAACAGTCTCGAACACCGGCTGTTGAATCTGCATCGAACTCAAATCTAGTCATGTATTGAATACTCTTGCTGGCTGGCTTGAGGTCTGTAGAAAGATACGCATGGGACCTGGTGGGTGGTGCTTTATGCAAAACTTAACAGTCTGAAACACCGGCCGTTGAATCTGCATCGACCTCAAGACTGTATGTATGGAATACTCTTGCCCTTTCTAGACCAGCGCTGCTAATTGTCGATTGGCAGCACCAGACTCGGTGGGAAGACACGGAAAAACGTTTTAGTTCCGACGGCGTGGAATTTGTACTTTTTTAATTTAAATTTATTTATTTCTTCATTTACAATGTTAGTTACAATAATAATGGTTGGGGACTTCTTTTAAGCACTTGGTGCCTGTAGTAGAAGAACCCGCTCTTCCATTACTGGTAAAAATGTATAAGGTAAGGTAGGTAAGGTTTCAGCCTATAAATGTCCCACTACTGAGCACAGGCCTCCTCTCATTTCTGAGAGGGTTTTGGAGTTAGGAAGAATCCGCCACGCTGCTCCAATGCGGGTTGGCGGACTTCACATGTCCTCGAAATATTTCTATTCCTCGGACATGCAGGTTTCCTCACGATGTTTTCCTACACCGCTAAGCACGTGGTAAATCAGCACTTAAAATTGTAGAACAATATTAGAGGTGCTGGCACCGGGGATCGAACCCAGGTTACTCGCTTACTATGAAATTAAAGGCGTGCACCAGGCCCCTGAGCTACCACGGCTAAAATACAGATAAAAACTTAATCTAAAAAAAAATTTTTATATAACAATTTTTCTGTCTCTCTGTCTCTGCGTGCGTGGGTGTCACTATATGTTAGCAAACGCAAAATATCTGACACCTGATCACCTTATACTGCAGCCTAATGCTGCTACCCTTCTCTCTGGTTACCTTTGGTCCAGTATGTTTCCTCTTCCAAGTGGTTCTTGCCTTGTTATGCGAGGACCATAGAAGCCGGGGCTTGGTCAGCCACTATGAAGTTATAAAGAAACCACACAGTCAGCCAGAAGCAGCAGGACTACCAGTAGGCTGCTTCGACTATCGATACTTGGAGAAAGTGAAAAACCATGAGGCGTTTTTCAATATAATGTCTAAGCTTATAAAACTTTCCGTGTATTTCCCTTGGTTGATTTTCTGGCGTCCACAGAATGAGGTGGGTCGGTAAATTTTCTTAAGCCGCCATAGCACGGTTGTAGGTAAATGTTTGCACAAGCCGCTTAGCATTTTTTTATTGACCGCTTTTTATTCGCTGAATAACGGATGTATTAAATTAAAAATTCAGTTTTGTTGGCGCGCTTTGTTTTCTACTAAATTAATTTTCGTGACCGCTAAAAAAATCCAATTAAGGTACAAAGTGAAAGCATCTCCACTGTGTTTACTTTGATAAGTTAGTAATTTTAGCCACAGCCTCAAAAATGCCGATAAAAAATTTCTTATCCAAATTGGATTTAAAATTTAATTTTTTTTTTTTCTCCTAGTGTAATATTATTTTCACAACAAAACTTTTAAAGGACTTCAAACAGAAAAGGAGGAGGTTCTCAATTCCTCTGTAAATATTTTTGGAACGAAGTTCTTTTAAGTTGCTTACAGTAGCTGTAACTGGCAGAAATCGTCACGTAAGGTAAAAGCGTTATGCCTTTCCAGGCGACCTTTCCCTCTCTATTTCTTTCCCTCTGTCTCTCTCTATTGTATCGGGACTTGAGGAAACATAAAAAATCTTACACCTCATTGCGTTCTTAAGAGCAGTATAGTGACAGCATTGCATATTATGGTATTATACTGCACGAATAAAGGCTGTCTCTACAATACCAAAGTCGCCTCTTACGACACCTCGGCAGGAAATAGGTGAGTGCTTTTAAATGAAACTAAGTTTACGGATTTTATCGCGTTTAATTTTTACTTTTTTACTATTTATAACCCGACGTTTCGAGTGCTTTACAGCACCCATGGTCACGGGAGGACTGAGGTGACAGATGTCCTGATGTCATAGTTAACCTGGGGTACCTTCAGCTTTTAATTATTATTTTTGGGTCCGATCTACGCAGAAAGAGCTAACTGTGTCTTAAAGTCTTGCAGTGGTATGCTTGGTTTTTGATTTAATTTTATTTATTATTGGATCCCAAGCTGGTGGTAATACCCAACCATCTTCCCTATTGAAATTAGGATGTTTTTTGATTTCAATAGCCTCGCGAATCATCCTTGGTAGGAATCGGTGTTCTTTTGCAAGGATCTGTGGTTTATCAAATCTGATGTAATGGTTGGGATGATCCAGAACATGGTCACAGACTGCAGACTTCCTAGAACGACCATGCTTCACGTCAGCTATGTGTTCTTTTACGCGGGTTTTAATTGATCTTTTTGTTTGGCCTATGTAAGAGAGACCACATTCACAATCTAGCTTGTATACTCCTGCGTCCTGTAGAGGGATGTTACACTTGACAGATGGTAAAAACTGACTTATCTTCTTCGGCGGCTTGAAGAATGTTTTTATGGAAGCCCGCTTCAAGATATAGCCAATCTTGTCCGTGACTCCTCTGACATAAGGTAGAACAGCAGGCACACGCTCGACTGTGGCCGGTTTCACTCGGTCACTGCGACGTAGGCGCGGAACCGGAAGCTTGTTGTCGTGCAGAACTTGCTTGACATGTTGAAGCTCGGCGGCCAGGTGTTTCCTGTCACAGATTCCTCGTGCTCTCTGAAACAAGGATTTACCCACGGTAGCTAACTGTGATGGATGATGGTGAGATTCACCGTTTAAATATCTGTTAGTATGGGTCTTTTTTCTATACACAGTGTGACACAAGGTGTTATTAGGATTTCGAATTACTAATACATCTAGAAAAGCTAAAGAGTTATTTGCCTCTAACTCCATTGTAAATTGAATTTTAGAGTTTAGGGAGTTAAGGTGGTTTAGAAATGCATTTACTTTATGTGATGGTAAAATTGTGAAAGTATCATCTACATACCGCTTGTAGAATCTTGGATTTACTGGAGAAGTACGGAGGGCTCTCTCCTCAAAGTCTTCCATGAAGATGTCGGCGACAATGGGAGATACTGGGGAGCCCATCGCCACACCATCTACTTGCTTGTAGTACTGTTCCTTCCACAATAGATAGCCAGATGTAAGGCAATGTCTTAGTAGTTCTGCATATTCCGCTGGCATGTTGTTCTCAGCTAGCTTCCTAGATACAATTGAGATGCAGTCATCTACTGGTAGGCATGTGAATAGAGACTGGACATCAAAACTGACCATAGTTTCATTGTCAGTCAGGTGTAGGTCTTTAATCTCACTGACAAAATGGTATGAATCCTTTGTGTGTGCTCTAGTGTGTCCTCTGAGTGGTGAGAGTACTTTAGCCACATGCTGAGCCAATCTGTAGGTTGGTGAATCGATCTGGCTCACTATTGGACGTAGTGGAGCATTTGGTTTGTGTATCTTTGGTAACCCATACAACTTCGGTGATTTGGCACAAGATGGTATTATCGAACTAACGTCCAGATTCAATTTTTCGGAGTGTTTCTTAATAAGATCGCTAGTCGTTTTAAGCGTATTAGTAGTTGGGTCTGATTTGACCTTTTTATATGTACTTTCGTCCGACAAAAGTTCTTGTATTTTAAAATTGTAATCCGACGTATCCATGACTACCGTAGCATTACCTTTATCTGCGCGAAGGATCGTGAGTTCAGGTCTGTTCCGTAGGTTGTTCAACGCCTTTAATTCGTCTTTAGGAAGATTTAGTTTCGGCACCGAACTTCGACGTAACATAGACGAAATGTCTTGACGTATGGCCTCCAAATCTTCTTTATTGATATTGTTTTTAAACAGACAATCCTCGACACTACAGATAATTTCCTCGTACGGTATTCTTCGCGGTGTTACTGCGAAATTCATGCCCTTCGATAATACTTTTAATGTAGATTCATCCAGTGTTTGTTTTGACAGATTATAGACCGCGCGTAATCTATGATCATTGTCCGTAGTCAACGGTCGCGTTCCGTTCATTGCGTTGAGATTGATGTTTGACATTTAATTTGGTCGTTAATTTTTGATATTTTTCTATGTGTTTATTTTTGCAATCATTATATCTAGCTGTTTCACGCTTATTTAATGTTTCAATGCAATTATTAAAATCAAATGTCGTTAAAACTGTTTTTAAAACACTGGATAAATTGTCTATGGACGTATTTATGACATGTAGATCGGTACGTTTTTGCTGAATACCCGTTCTTAACAACTTTTTACTTGCCTGTTTTAAGATCTTAGCGCTTCCTCGAATGTCCTTTTTAGCTGATATTTTGACACACGTAGGAATGAGATCATGGTCTCTGCATCTCTTCAAGAAATTCAAAGATGTTATGAATCTTGCGCGCTTGGTCTTGAGATCTTCTAACCGTCTCTCTAATCGTCTCGTCTTCTAACCGTTCGATCATCCCAACCATTACATCAGATTTGATAAACCACAGATCCTTGCAAAAGAACACCGATTCCTACCAAGGATGATTCGCGAGGCTATTGAAATCAAAAAACATCCTAATTTCAATAGGGAAGATGGTTGGGTATTACCACCAGCTTGGGATCCAATAATAAATAAAATTAAATCAAAAACCAAGCATACCACTGCAAGACTTCAAGACACAGTTAGCTCTTTCTGCGTAGATCGGACCCAAAAATAATAATTAAAAGCTGAAGGTACCCCAGGTTAACTATGACATCAGGACATCTGTCACCTCAGTCCTCCCGTGACCATGGGTGCTGTAAAGCACTCGAAACGTCGGGTTATAAATAGTAAAAAAGTAAAAATTAAACGCGATAAAATCCGTAAACTTAGTTTCATTTAAATGTGTAGTGTTCGCGTAAATATAAGAAATCATTAGGTGAGTGCTACTCTGGACACCTAACCTACATAAAGAAACACTTTCTATGGAGCATATTCAAAATAATAGCAATAATTATTAGCTTCTCATCGTATATGTTTATATTATATGTGTATAATAAACATTAACAATTAATAATAAGATTGAAAATACATTCGTTAAAGAAAAAGAAAAAAAGGCGGTAGTCGAACAATGAAACACTCATATTTTCAAATGTTTTTAATTTTTTGTTTTTTTAAAATAAGTATACTTTTTCGCAGTTATTTTTTGAATTTTAAAGTTTCAATATCTCTCAACTTATGGCTCTATGTAAACAACATGTCATCAAAATTTTATGACAACAACGTTGGAGATATTTGTGATTGAATTTGTTGAACATTACTTCAAGTTTTTAATATGAAGCTTGCTTCATACTTTGATGACAATTTATTACCCAAGTTTTATTATTACCTTTAAAGGAGACGTCCGCGGGTTGATTCTAAACGACTTACGGTATTTCATTACATTTAAAAAGATATCTTCCTTTACTTAATCTTCCTCAACATCATATGTAACATATTGCGTGAGATATTAAACCTTCTTTATGGATCTCTTTTAAAAAATATATCCCTTGCTAACTTTACATTAATGCAACTAATGTTTAGTAAATTTCTAAAAACCTTAAATTAATTTATTTTTCAGCTCCAGGCAGGACTACTTTGAATACGTACGTTCGTGTTGGCATGTACATGTGTGTGTGTAAAATGTGTAAGTCCCTTATTAAATTAAAGACATATTTTCCTTTCTTAATCATCATCATCATTTCAACCTATCACTAGTCCAATGCTGATTACGACCACGTGGCCTAGTGATCAGAGTACCTGACTTCTAAGCCGCGGGTCCTGGGTTCGAATCCCAGCCGGAGCCAACATTTGTGCTAAAACATAAATTATTGGTTTTCGGGTCCGGTTGTGTTGTGATTGTCCCCGTGTTTCTGACACTGCATCCTAGCCTACCTCCGATCTTATCGCATCAGCGTTACATCGGGCACGGGTAGGTTGGGACAAGTGAGTGCCTCTGTGTTTGCGCGTACACTGTGGCACTATAATATCTCCTGCGCAGTTGATGGCTCTCGACAGTAGTTGGCAGTTGTCGCCGTGGTCGAAATCGGCTAGGAGAACAACAGTCCCATGCTGAACATAGGGCCCCATAGAGAGTCACAAAACACTTAAGTTAGTAGCTCTCATTTAGGGGTGATTTTGCCGTAGTTGCCACGCTTGGCAACCGCATTTTATTTATTCAGATATTCCAGGAAGTTCCTGCTGCCCATCTCCTGGTTTTTATTTTCCCTCTGTCGACTTTTACAACACCCACTGGATGAAATGGAGGGGTAGATTCTCTTAAGCCACCACTACACGGTTTTTTAATTGAACATATTAAATCATCACATCCACTTTAATCGTAATTTTTCCTTTACTACTTGACGACTGTATTTGTGAGGACTCCTTTGCACGAATCCGTCTCGGTAAGTAACAACACCGCAGGGCCAATTATTCTGCCCTAAAGCAGTAGTGTGCAAAGATTACTGTGTTTCATTTATTAATGTTACACGTCCGTGTTTGGGTCACAGATATAAATATGTGTACCAAACTTTAATTTAATCGGACGAGTAGATTCAGAGCAAATTGGATGAGTCGGACAGACAGACAGATAGAAACGCGAGTGATCCTTTAAGGTGTCCGTTTTTTCATTCAGAGATAAGGAACTTTAAAAATGAGTAATGAATCAGAAAATTAAAAAAATGCATTAATATTTTATTATTATAGTAAATAGAATCAGGCGTTACTTTGTGGAAATCTATTATAATGAAGGAAAAAAAATTAAATTGCTGAGATCCGCAAGCAAAATATAAAATGGTGTATATTACCTAGTTTTGAAAAGCACCACCTCCCCCTCCCGCCCACAGTAGCGTGCACGAGCAAACTAACACCGCCACCGGGAATGAGGTGTTATCAAGTAATATAGACTCTACGACAGTCCGCCGCCAAGTCAGCGGCGCTCGTTTTGAAGTGAAACAAGTATCGTGGTCTCGACTTCAGTGGTGTATATTGCCTAGTGGCCTAGTAGGCGGTTCCCGGTGGCGGTGTTAGTTTGCTCTTGCACGCTACTGTGGGAGGGCGGGCGGTGCTCTTCATAACTAGGTTATAAACACCATTTTATATTTTGCTTGCGGATCTTAGCATATTATTATTATTTTTTTATGGAAGAGGGGGCAAACGAGAAAGCGGCTCAACTGATGGTAAGTGATCATCGGCCATGAACATCTACAATACCAGAGGAATAGCAGATGTGTTGCCGGCCTTTGAGAAAGGAATAGGCTCTTTTCTTGGAGGTCCCTAAGTCGTATCGGTCCGGAAAAACCACTGGCGGCAGCAGATTCCATAAGGTGCTTGTGCGTGGCAGACAATTCCGCGAAAAACGCACTGTGCTGAAATAACTGTGGTGACAATGGAATTTTGCTCTGTGTCGCAATGTGCGATGGTGAAAATCAGCCTTCATTTTATTATTAAATTTTACGCAAGTGTAAGCTATAACAGTGCAAATAAAGTCGAACCGTAGGTTATTCGTTGCAGTATAGTCTTTTCTCGGAGTAACGTCGAGTTGAATGCCAAAACTTTTAATTGGCGTTGTTCAGAACTTCTCCGATTTTACGAAACATACTGAATAAAAGCTCGTGTTTAAAATCGATTACTGACATGCTCCGTTTGCTTGTTAATATATTTCTGCTGCTTAAAGTTTCATGTAAATTCAAACCCCTTTATATAGAATTCTGCAAACTCGATGGAAATTTTTCCTTTTTGCCTTCCGGTGCTCGTGTGTTGCCCGTGTGTTTGCGGCTCGTTAGAAAAATACTACCACTCTACCTCATCCAATGGATCTCGTAAAGGGCGAGTTAGAAATTAACTAACTGCACTGTGCACCCAACAGCGCATGGTGGCGATGGGCTCACCACCTATCACACCAAGTGCATTATATTGTTTTGGTGAAACGTGGATTATGGCAGTAGTCTGTTTTTGCAGTGAGTGCCCAGTCTCTGACTACCCCTTATGGGATACAGTCGTGATCTTATGTATGTATGTATGTATGCTCGTCTCATGGTGCGAAGCGGCGTGATTGTGGGGCCATTCTGCGGTCTTCAATTGCCTCTATCACAATTATATTGTACTTATATGCTACTTTGAAAAGACTCATATCAAGAAAACACTTTAATTAATTCATTAAAATATTTATAAATTATATAGTAAATAGATAAATCATATAAATATTTTAAAAAACCGTTTAGGGACTTGGTCACGATAATTCCCGAAAAAATTGACGTATCGAGACTGGGTTTTTATCAACTGGTTCAACAACTTTATCGACTGTTGACTGACAATGTTATTGAAGGTATAATTGTTTCCCTACTAAGATGAATTAATAAAATTATTAAGAAAGGTTTTTTAATAGAAAAAATTTATATACACTTCGCATAATTAAAATTTTTCGTAACTTACAACATTTAAAAAAGGGACTCGTAGCAAGCGTTATGTAGAGCGGAAAAACCACAAAGTAGAGAGAGGCGTAGCACTTTCTGCGCACCTCTACAGAGAAGCTCTTTTTAATTGGTGTCGCTCTTTTGAGTGAAGTAACGTTAAAATAATGTAGTAAGTATATTTTTAGCGCCATTCTATCACAGTTTGACTTTATTTTCATACTGCTTGAATATGTCTTAATTTATCCTTACAATATTTATGAATATATATAAGAAATGACTTAACAATATGATCCTTATACTGCAATAAACAGTAATAATAATATTTAAATGAAACTAATTTTACGGATTTTATCGCGTTTTAATTTTGTTATATATAACCCGACGTTTCGAGTGCTTTACAGCACCCATGGTCACGGGGGGACTGAGGTGACAGATGTCCCGATGTCATAGTTAACCCGGAATACCTTTAGCTTTTAATTATTATTTGAGGTCCGATCTACGCAGAAAGAGCTAACTGTGTCTTGAAGTCTTGCAGTGGTATGCTTGGTTTTTGACTTAATTTTATTAATAATAGGATCCCAAGCTGGTGGTAATATCCAACCATCTTCTCTATTAAAATTAGAATGTTTTTTAATTTCCGTTTTTAATTTTTTTAATAGCCTCGCGAATCATCCTTGGTAGGAATCGGTGTTCTTTTGCGAGGATTTGTGGTTTATCAAATCTGTGTGACAGTAAACACCTGGCCGCCGAGCTTCAGTATGTCAAGCAAGTTTTGCAAGACAACAAGCTTCGGGTTCCGCGCCTTCGTCGCAGTGACCGAGTGAAGCCGGCCACAGTCGGGCGTGTACCTGCAGTCCTACTATATGTCAGAGGAGCCACGGACAAGATTGGCTATATCTTGAAGCGGGCTTCCATAAGAACATTTTTCTAGCCGCCGAAGAAGATAAGTCAGTTTTTACCATCTGTCAAGTGTAACATCCCTCTGCAAGATGCAGGAGTATACAAGCTGGATTGTGAACGTGGTCTCTCTTACATAGGGCAAACAAAAAGATCAATAAAAACCCGCGTAAAAGAACATATAGCTGATGTAAAGCATCGCCGCTCCAAGAAGTCTGCAGTCTGTGTCCATGTTCTGGATCATCCCAAACATTACATCAGATTTGATAAACCACAAATCCTTGCAAAAGAACACCGATTCCTACCAAGGATGATTCGCGAGGCTATTGAAATTAAAAAACAACCTAATTTTAATAGAGAAGATGGTTGGGTATTACCACCAGCTTGGGATCCTATTATTAATCAAATTAAGTCAAAAACCAAGCATACCACTGCAAGACTTCAAGACACAGTTAGCTCTTTCTGCGTAGATCGGACCTCAAATAATAATTAAAAGCTGAAGGTACTCCGGGTTAACTATGACATCGGGACATCTGTCACCTCAGTCCCCCCTGTGTATCCGTAAAATTAGTTACATTTAAATGTGTAGTGTTCGCGTAAATATAAGAAATCATTAAGTAATAATAATAGTAGATATTGTAAAGATAAAGTTAATTTGCTAAGATCCGCAAGAAAAATGTAAAATGGTGTGTATTACCTAGTTTCGAAGAGGACCGCCCGCCCTCCCTCAACAGCGTGCACAAGAAAACCAATACCGCCACCGGGAGCCGCCACCAGATACCCTCCACCACTACAACACTACCACTTGGCAATACACACCACTGAAGTCGAGAACACGACACGTGTTTCACCTCAAAACGAGGCATTATCAAGTGATATTGACTCTACGACAGTCAGCCGCCGAGTGAGCAGTCCGCAAAGTAACGCCTGATTCTATTAAGTAGATATTGGTCAGATTGGGCTAAAAATAGTTGTTTTATGAGCAACGCCGTTAATATAAAGATTCAGGGATACGTTGAATAGATCTGTCGTATTATTTTTTTTTATGGGAGAAGAAGAGAAAAACGTTCAAGTTCAGTGCCCTTCAGACCGAAATAGAGTAATGTTTGCATTCCACTGCTCACCGGCAGAATAACTGACCCTGCGGTGGTACCCACCAAATAATATTTTTTAACATCACAAAACCATTTTTTAATCGGTGTCACGAGATAAATCGATATTAATCAGGACCTCCTGGATAAGCTGGAACGTCTCGTTAATAACTATATCCGTGTTGTCTTTTGTCTTCGCAAGTCTGACCATGTAACCATTGCCCAGTTCATATAAAAAATAAGTAACGGTTCTTGTGCGACACCCGCGATCAACAATTCCGTACATCAGAGACTTTGACTTTCTCTATTCCACTTCACCGCTCTGGTTTCTCTTCGTCGTAGTTTGCTCTCCAAGCCGCTAGATTATTCTAAGCCGCGGGTCCTGGGTTCGAATCCCAGCCGGAGCCAACATTTGTGCTAAAACATAAATTGTTGGTTTTCGGGTCTGGTTGTGTTGTGTTTGTCCCCGTGTTTCTGACACTGCATCCTAGCCTACCTCCGATCTTATCGCATCAGCGTTACATCGGGCGCGTGTAGGTTGGCACGAGTGAGTACCTCTGTGTTTGCGCGTACACTTGTGGCACTATAATATCACCTGCGCAGTTGATGGCTCTCGACAGTAGTCGGAAGTAGTCGCCGTGGTCGAAATCGGCTAGGAGAACATCATCATCATCATCATCATGTGTTTGTTTATTTTTATATTGTAACCGCCTTCGTTGCTCACTCACTGCCCTAAGTAGTATCCGATGAAGCTAGTATCCGATGAAGCTGTAAAAGCCGAGAAGGCTAACAGCAATTACATCACCGAAAAAATATATATACTGCCCTAAGATTGACTGTCAGAAAATCATTTTAGTATTAAGTCTGCCTCTTGTTCCATTACTGTATGTAAGGTTCAATAAAGTTTTTAACCTTACATACAGTAAAGCAACTTGATGTTAAGTGCAACGTCCGCCCATCACAAGTGCTTTTTCACAGATATAGTATAGAACTTTTCTGTGTGGCACCACACTGCGCCCGACCCATACGGCCGCTTCTCGGCAGAATAACTGGCTTTGCTTTTTTTTATTTGATTAAAGTGACGGAACGAGCAAAACGTTCACCTGATGGTAAGTGCAACGTCTGCTCATAACGAATGCTGTGTCACCGAGAATAGTGTGACACCACAATGCGCCCGTCACTTCGAGACATCAGTTGTTTAGTCTCACATGCCCAGTGATTACACAGGCTCTCAGTGCCCTTCAAACCATGCAGGAATCCGTCTAGGTAGGTTACCCCAGGGCCAGTTATTCTGCCGTGAAGCAGTAGTGTGCAAGCATTACTGTGTTTCGGTTTGAAGGGCACTGTGTGCTAGAGTAATCACTGGGCATAGGAGACTTAAGAACTTATGTCTCAGGGTGATAAGCGCAGTGTGGTGTCACAAAGAAATTTTCTGGACGACACAGCATTTGTTATGGGCAGACGTTGCACTTACCATCAGGTGAACGTTTTGCTCGTTTCATAACTTTATCCAATAAAAAAATCTCTTCTCTCTCTCTCTTCATTATTCTCTTTATCTATTAAGCCCAAAATGGCGGCGACGTGATTCGCTACCCTTCATATCTCGTTTAACGCGGGGGCAAAAAGTGGCCTCTTTTTGTAGCCTCTGCCTATGCCTTCTATGGGAAAAAGGCGTGACTATATGTATGTATGTATGTTTATCGTTTGCAGTACTCATTCAAATTCAACAGTCTTTCCATATATGGTATGGTCTCAATAAACAAAACGGTATACATAAATCTTCATTGTGATTTAAATGTGGACCACGTAAACGGAAGCGTATACGTACAAATTAATCAGACTGCCTAATTGAGCCATGTCGCCACATGCCTCCTGGTAGGCACGGCGTTGCGATACCTTCGCACATTGTTCGCTTTAATTGAACAAACCGACTGTGAAAGTCCGTAAAAATATATTTAATATTCTCAAATACTTTTATGTAAATTTAGAAATTATTTTTCAACTATGTTAGCTTATAAATTAATTCAATTTGATTAATGAAATTAATTCAACTTCACCTCGAGATAAAGCCTCGTCACGAGTCGTGGTGTATTTTGTCTAGTGGTAGTGTTATAGTGGTGGAGGGTATTAGCTAGCTTGTGCACGCGTTTGGGAGAGCGGGCTCTTCAAAAACTACATTGTACACACCACTTTATATTTTGAAAATTAAGGTGATTTTTATTTATTTATTTAAACTTTATTTGAACTTTTTACCTTTGGGTTGAGCAGAGAACATATTAAGGGTGCTTATTAAAAAATCAATCCGATTTGAAATTGCACAGTATTTAAATACATATATATCCATACACATACACATACATAAATATATTTAAACATACATACACACATAAATATTGACAGGTTCAGAACTGAAACTATGTATAAGGATCATATATAAAAGAAGTAATATAAAATTTAATGGAAGATTTTTTCATTCCTTGGTCGCTATGTTAATGCTGAGGTTGTTTTTATAGAAGAAAGCACATTGTATCCTTTAAGGGGAAACAATAAAGTATAAATAAATAAATAAAAGTGGCGAGATGAGCAAAATTCCCCTGTAAGTGCAACCTATAACAAATGCTGTGTTACCTAGTCTCATATGCCCAGTTATTCATGCTCTCAGCGCCCCTCAGACCGAAACAGTAATGTTTGCACAGTAGTGCTTCACGTCAGAATCACTGACCCTGCGCTGGTAGCTACATAGACGGTTTTTTTTTTTATCGGAATTCTTCGTTTCGTCACTTACGGAACGAGCAAAACGCTTACCTGATGGTAAGTGCAACATCTGCCCATAACAAATGCCGTTTCACCCGGAACACCTCTGAATGATACCACACTGCGCCCGTCACCCTGAGACAACAGTTCTTACGTCTCATATGCCAAGTGATTACACTAGCTCACAGTGCCCTTCAGAACGAAACACAGTAATGATTGCACACTACTATTTCACGGCAGGATAACTGGCCATGGGGTGGTACGTACCTAGACGGATCCTGCATAGGAATCTTACCACCTGTAGATATCAAACGGCTTCGAACATAGTTTTAATATTGGCTAGCCCTTTTATCACAAGTGATGATAACTTTTAATTATATATATTTAATTCCGTGTGTCGGTTCGTTTAGATCTTTACTCCTTTTATTCTCTTATTATATTTCAGCCGATAGGTTTTTTTTTTATTGGATAAAGTTATGAAACGAGCAAAACGTTCACCTGATCGTAAGTGCAACGTCTGCCCATAACAAATGCTGCATCACCCAGAAAATTTCTGTGTGACACCACACTGTGCCCATCACCCTGAGACATGAGTCTCATATGCCCAGTGATTACGCTAGCTCACAGTGCCCTTCAAACCGAAACACAGTAATATTTGCACACTCCTGCTTCACGGCAGAATAACCTGGTTTTTTTCTATCGAGCCCTCGTAAGAGGCGTCTAAGCTATTGTATTTCTACAGCCTTTATTCGTCCAGATTAACATCATAATATGCAATGCTGTCGCAATACAGCTCGTGGAGAGTCAGAGCTTTTTTGACTCCAATCACAATACTTGGTTTTTGATTTAATTTTATTATTAATAGCAGTGGTAGGTCAAGGGCTAGGCGCTGGCTGTCAATTTCATAGTACCTATGCGAGTGAGCTGGCTTCGATTCCCGGTGCCGGCACCACTAAAATTGTCAATTGCATCTAAAATTGTCCGCCAACCCGCTTCGGAGCAGCGTGGCGGATTCTTCCCAGCTCCAAAACCCTCTCGGAGATGAGATGAGGCCTGTGATCAGCAGTGGGACATTTATAGGTTGTAACTTATTTTTTTTTATTATATTTTTTTTTATTTTATCAAGATATAGATCCTATATTTTTGTAATATAGAATCTTAATCTTTATTTTATATCGCTTTTATGAAATGATGTACCACGCCTTATAATATCAGTCCTATTATCATTAGTCGAGCGAACAATAACAGGCTTCGGGTTACTAACAAAAAGCCGCATGAAGGGTGAAGGGTATTTAAATTAGCAATACACAGTGTATTTTCCTTGAGCATTAATGATAGGGAGATAGGGAGTTGTATTTTTTGATTATAGAACTAGCTGATGCCGGCGACTTCGTCCGCTTGGATATAGGTTTTTCAAATATCCCGTACAAACTGTTTGATTGTCTGGAATAAAAAATATCCTATGTCCGTCTCCAGAATGCAAGCTACCTCTGTACCAAATTTCGTCACGGTCGGTTAAGTGATTGAAACGTGAAAGGTAACAAGCCGACAGAGAGTCCCTGAGAATTACTTTCGCATTTTTAACTTTAATTTTTTTTTATTGCATAAAGTGATGAAACGATAACGAATAAATAAGATATAACGAAGACCGTTTTGAGTCATTGACAAAAACTCAATATGAGTGTCCGCAATCAATGCCAGTTCTTTCAGGGACAGTGTGTGTTAACAATGTAACAAATGATAAATACTCTTTATTGACAGCTGAACTCTGTGACAGTCCCATAACAAACACGATTGAAAAAAAAATTAAATGTAATAATAGTAAGAACAATGTTATTGTTTTTAGTGATGAATTGGGAAAAAATATAGGAACATTATTAAATAATTTTTTAAAAGGACAACAAGTTACCAATTATTGCATGCCAGGAGCATCATTTAATGACATATTAAATAAAATTTTAGTAGGTACTTATTGTCCTAATACTATATTAGTGTTATTAATAGGGAGAAGGGGCAATGTTAACAGGAAACAATTATTGCAGTACTATGAATATTTAAACAATTTAAATGTAAGCAAAATTATCTTGTTTACATTGCCTTACATTCGGGGTATGCCACATGAAAATAATATAAGATATGAATTAAATTTATTATGGAATAATATAATATGTAACAATAATTTAAATTTGACATGTAATTCTAATAATGACAAATTCCATTTAATTGACATAAATAATTTATTCAGAAATATTTTAACTAATGATAGGTATTACCTATCCAAATATATATTAAGACTGGTAGCAAATGCGCTATATTATTGTTTATTTTTGAATACAGCCAAGAATTTGGCTATAAATACATCTGCTTTTATTGAGCAGTCTCATTGTTTGACATTAAATTTGGAATCAGTTCCAAATAATTTAAATTAAGTAAGAAGACAATAGAGGAAATCTCTAGCAATAATTTTGACATTAATAAATTAAGACAGTCATATGTAAATACTTGTACCACTTTAGAAAGTCTTAATAATAAAGATTGTATCCACCTGGTGCATCAAAATATACAGGGAATTTTAGGCAAAGAATTAGAAATTGAATTATTTTTAAATAGCAATCATATTCATATTATGTGTATAACTGAACATTGGCTAAAAGATTATAATGTAATGTTTAATTTTAGTAACCACCAGGTGGTTAGTTCTTTCAATAGAGAAAAAGTTTTACGTGGTGGCTCTTTAATACTAGTAAATAAATCATTGCGATTCAAAAAACGTAAAGATATCGTGAGCCTCTCTGTTGAGAGAACTATAGAAATGGCCTGTGTTGAGCTTGAGCACCTCATAGTTGTCAGCGTTTACAGACCCCCATGTGCTTTATATGATGATTTTGAAAAAAAATATGGAAGAAGTTTTAATT
Source organism: Luehdorfia chinensis (assembly GCA_019845155.1). Classification (NCBI taxonomy): domain Eukaryota; kingdom Metazoa; phylum Arthropoda; class Insecta; order Lepidoptera; family Papilionidae; genus Luehdorfia; species Luehdorfia chinensis. The sequence goes on along the minus strand of JAHVAK010000056.1, from coordinate 8,213 downwards.
AAACTTAATAAACAGAACAAACCTGTTGTCATATGCGGAGACTTTAACATCAACCTCCTAGAAGCTTCTTCCATCACTGTTAAATTTATTTCTTTGTTGCAATCATTCAATTTAGTTAACATGTTTTTAGAACCAACGCGTATTACTGGATCTAGTGCAACTTGTATAGACAATATTTTTACAGATGTTAAGCCTTTGCACCGATCCATAATTCACAAAATAAGTTCTGATCATTCCGGACAGTTAATATCCATACCTTACATATTATGTAAAAAAACAAATAATAAAAAAATTGTGTTTGTTCCTGTAAATAAGTATCGTTTGGAGAAGTTTAGAAGTAACGTTAATAAAAAACTACTATTACTTCCTTTTAATAATAATACTGACTATTTATATGAAGTATTGTTTAACCTGCTGAGCAAGGAATTTAATTCTATTTTTACATCTAAAACTATCTCCTTGAATAGTCGCAAGACGTTTAATGAATGGGCGACAGTAGGAATCCACAGAAGTAGGCAAAGATTGTATGAACTTTACAATGAAAGATCCTACAATCATAGTAACACATTTAAGGAATATGTTAAAAATTATTCAAAATTATTTAAAAAAGTATGCTCTGAAGCCAAGTCATTACACTTGAGCAATAAAATAAAGAAAGCATCAGATAAAATCAAAATGACTTGGAGTATTATTAATAGTGAAACCGGGAAAGTCAAGGACCGAAACCATGATTACAAAATTAATTTTAACAATAAGCTAGTGACATCTGATCAAGATGTTGCTACAGCCTTTGAAAAGTTTTTTAGTGATATTCCAATTTCCATAACCAAGCCATTAAATTCTTCTCCTACTGCCGCTGAGACATTACTCAAACAAAATGTAACTTCTTGTACAAAAGATTTTAAATTCGATATGGTAGATGGAAATGACATTCTTAATACTTTTAAAAGTATTGATTGTAAGAGAACCGCGGATCTATGGGGTATGTCCGTGGAAGTTAGTGCGTCTATTATAGATATAATTGCACCTCAATTAGCCATAATTTTTAATTCCGGTATTGCATTTGGTGTGTTTCCTGATTTGATGAAACATAGTAAAATCATACCTTTATTTAAATCTGGTAGTACATCGGACCCTGCTAACTTTAGACCTATTTCTGTACTACCAACATTAAGTAAAATTTTTGAAAAAATTATACTTAATCAAATGTTAAAACATTTCAATTTAAATAAATTGTTTCACAAAAACCAATTTGGCTTTACGAGGGGTCGTTCTACAACCGATGCAGGTGTTGAACTTATTAAGAATATATTCGAAGCCTGGGAGAGTTCACGGGATGCCTTGGGTGTTTTCTGTGATCTTTCTAAGGCCTTCGATTGCGTTGATCATGAAACACTTATCAGGAAACTACATCACTACGGTGTAAGAAATTCTGCACTTCAACTTCTAATTTCATATTTGAGTAATAGAACGCAGACAGTAGTTATCAATAGCAGGAGTTCTTCCGGATCAGCAGTGTCTATGGGTGTCCCGCAGGGTTCGATTCTCGGCCCATTTCTATTTCTTATTTACATTAATGACTTACCTTACCTAGTAGGGGACAACCATGATATAGTGTTATTTGCTGATGATACATCTTTGATTTTTAAGATAAAACGTCAACTTTTATTATATGACGAGGTGAATAATGCTATTTCAAAATTAGTACATTGGTTTAATGTTAATAATTTGGTTTTAAACGGCAATAAAACAAAATGTATTAAATTCACAACACCAAATGTTAAGCAATTAGATGTAAATGTGCTTGTGAGTGGGGAAGAGTTGAGCCTTGTGGATACTGCTGTCTTTCTTGGAATAACTCTTGACGCAAAACTTCAATGGAGCCCCCATATATCTAAACTAGCAAGTAGACTTAGCTCTGCAGCTTATGCTGTAAAAAAAATTAGGAATTTGACTAACGTTGAAACTGCTAGATTGGTTTATTTTAGTTATTTTCATAGCATAATGTCTTATGGTATTTTGCTATGGGGAAATGCAACTGATGTTGAAGTGATTTTTGTTTTGCAAAAGAGGGCCGTAAGAGCTATTTATAATCTTGGCTCTAAAGTGTCTCTTAGGGATAAATTTAAAGAAATTAATATCTTAACCTTGGCCTCTCAATATATATTTGAAAACGTTTTGTATGTACACAAGAACATAAACCAGTTCACTAAAAAAAGTGATGTTCATAATGTGAATACCAGGAACAAGCACAAATTAATTATGCCAGTTACCCGACTTCACAGAGTCAGTAACTCTTTTATGGGGCAATGTATACGTTTTTACAACAAAATCCCAGAAAGTGCTAAAAGTCTTTCAATCAAAAAGTTTAAATTTTATATTAAACAAAGACTTCATAAAAAGGGTTATTATAATATTAAAGAATACATAGATGATGATAACCCCTGGGAATGAGGTGATCGCCGCCAAGCCATTTCTACATCTTTATAATACAGCTATTGTAATACAGTTATTGTACATTATTTTAAAAATTATTCTATTCTATTCTATTCTATTCGAGCTAAAAGTTCACCTGATGGTATGTCGTCAACGTCTGCCCATAAGAAATGCTGTAAAAGTAAAAGTAAAGTTTCAGCCTATAAATGTCCCACTGCTGTGCACAGGCCTCCTCTCATTTCTGAGAGGGTTTTGGAGCTAGGAAGAATCCGCCACGCTGCTACAATGCGGGTTGGCGGACTTCACATGTCTTCGAAAATATTTTTATTCCTCAGACATGCAGGTTTCCTCACGATGTTTTCCTTCACCGCCGAGCACGTGGTAAATCAGCACTTATAATTGCAATTAACAATTTTAGTGGTGCCGGCACCGGGAATCGAACCCAGGTCACTCGCGTACTATGAAATTTAAAGCGAGCGCCTAGCCCCTGAGCTACCACGGCTCTTAGAAAAGAAGAAATGCTGTGCCACCCAGAAAATTTCTGTGTGGCACTACAATGTGCCTATCACCCTGAGACATAGGTTTTTAAGTCTCATATGCCCAGTGATTAAAACGCGTGATGATATGTAAGTACGCATGTGTTAAAACTGCCATGAACGAAAATAATGATGACCAATACGCAAATTAAATGTGATGTTTTCTTTTATTTACGCGAATATTACACATTTAAACGGGGTCCCCCTGTGACCATGGGTGCTGTAAAGCGTCCGAAACGTCGGGTAAAAATAGTTCAAAATTAAACGCGATAAAATCCGTAAAAAAGTAGTTTTATTTAAATTAAATGTGTTTGAGTTTTTGTACCCTGCAAATATTTTTTTTAATCTCATATGTATTACATGAGTTGAGGATAAAACTTCATTGCAAAATCCCAGACAGACACTCCAATTTTATTTATTTGTACATATTAACAACAATTGAAAATAAGTATTTACAGTTAATGAAAAATATGTTAACCCAAACCAACTAACCTATAATAATAATTAATAACCCTACAATTATTAAATAAATAAACAAATTTGAAAATTTTAACGATGAATTCCCAAAGTTTGTGCCAATTGCTATGCGTTAAATACAACATTTATCCAGACTATTCGATCAATAACATACAGAGTTTTAAGATATATACATATATACGTATATCGTGAAGCATTCAGCACCCACAGTCTTAACGACAAATATTTGATACAATTTCGGTGATTTTTTTGCTGTTACCGTTGTGGCTTACACGGCTTCATCCGATTCGGATAGCTGTCCGCGCAGGCACAGCCAAGTTTGGTTTAACCGAAACTTGTATACATAAATATAGCTTCATAGTACAGCTGAACTCGCCGGCCAGTTGAAAACATTTTAAAAAATGTGTCTTTTTTTTATTGAATAAAGTGATGAAACGAGCAAACCGCTCACCTGATGGTAAGTGCAACGTCTGCCCATAACAAATGCTGTGTCACCCAGAAAATTTCTGTTTGACATCACACTGTGCCCATCACCCTGAGACATAGGTTCATAAATCTCATATGCCCAGTGATTACGCTAGCTCACAGTGCCCTTCAAACCGAAACACAGTAATGTTTGCACACTGCTGCTTCACGGCAGAATAACTGGCCCTGGGGTGGTACCTACCTAGACGGATTCCTGCACAGGAATCCTACCACCAGTGAAAGTCTCTTAGTCATACAACGGTAATTTGCACAACAACGCTATCTATTGATAACGCTAATTATCTTTGATGGCGAAAATACGTAATTAAATATTGTACTATAAATTATATTCTTTGTAAGAAAATATAATATTATTTTTTCATTTGCTGTGTTTCAGGTTCCAGAATTAATTTAATACTATAGAACTTTATTTAACATCTTTTATTACCATTTCTTAGATTACTTACTCGACTTGACTTTTCATCGCTACAAAATTTGTAAATTTCAAGTGCTCGTAACTTTTTATAGAATGAACCGATTTTAATTAAACAAAGACTAAATGTTACAGGAAGATACCCTCAATGATTTTCTTAATTAGTATTTTGATTAAATTTAGTACTTTAGGCGTGATGCGTTCACAAACAAACAGACAGACAGACTTTTCTAAAAATGATAGAAATGTAGATAGCTACTTATTTTTAGCCTCCCTCAATGGTTTTTTTTTTCAGAAATTTATAAATGTACAGACTCGTGAAGTTTACAGATTTATTATATGTATAGATTAGGAATGCAGTGATTTAGAATTTTCATTTAATAAGTACATAGAGACGTACATGTGCTCCACTTTATAAGTTGTTTTATAAACTGTGACCATCACTGTTGGGTTCACAATAACGCCTTTGCCTAAATATACTTTTTTGTAATAAAATGTATTGTAAACCTGTTTGTGGTATACTCGTATGTTAAAATTAAAGAAAATGAAACAGTGCTGTATATGTAATTAATAAAAGCATAATCACCAATTTATGTTCATCATAAAATCATTCTGAAGAACAAGTTAATGTATAAAGATTATGACCTCTGCCTACCCCTTATATGAGCCAAAAAGCGTGACTGTATGTATAAAACTCACCCAAAATACAGGAGAAATCTAGAGTGGGGCAATGCGTTTATTTTAAATAATAAAATGTGAGTTTTTGAATTATTTATATTAAAAAAAAAAACAAAAACCAAACCCAGGCATACATCTGCAAGTCTCCCGGGTCACTGTAAGAATGTTTTGCATAGATCGGACCAAAATTAATAACCATAAGGTAAAGGTAGCTCGGAGTAACAACACCATCGGTGCGTCTAGCACTCTCGTGACCATAGGTATAAATAGTAAATAAATAGAAACAGGGTAAGTACGGACGCAATTTCTCCATGTAAATAACATATTTTCTTTACCAAACTTTGGTACAACTTTTTCAAATAGTGTACTAATGTCCCGTGGGGTGGAAATGACAGATCGGTAAAAGTAGAGGCAAAGAGTCAGTGTCCCGAAGGAGTTTAATATGTTCTCACTTTTATACTTCTATAGTACAATAAAAATATTACTTCAATATTTTTTTATTTTGTAGTCTACTTACAATTTCAAATAAAACTATTTGTACCTAATTTCAATTGGGAACATAGGTGGGTACTACCACCGGCTTGGGATTCTATTATTAATAAAATTAAATCAAAAACCAAGCATACCACTGCAAGGCTTCAAGACACAGTAAGCTCTTTCTGCGTAGATCGGACTAAAAATAATAATTAAAAGCTGAAGGTACCCCGGGCTAACTATGACATCAGGACATCTGTCACCTCAGTCTTCCCGTAACCATGGGTGCCGTAAAGCGCTCGAAACGTCGGGTTATAAATAGTTTAAATTAAACGCGATAAAATCCGTAAAAACAGTTTTATTTTAATACGTAGAATTTGCGTAAATATAAGAAACCATTATGTCTACTTATATTAACAAAATTCTAACGATTATTAAAAGATCGCATGACCTACGTCAAAGTATCCGACTTTTACGCCTCGGTTCGAATTCCAGACGGGGCCCAGATTTGTACATAAACACAAATTTATGTCTGTAAGTAGAGTAAATATGAAAATGATCGTTCTGTGATATCGCACGATGATAGTGACGTATTTACTTTTAGACACATTTTGCATAAGTTGTCTTTTGAGAATATGTAAGCACACCTATAATGATGAGTGGTTGACTGTAGATAATAGAAATTCAACTCGCCTACGATTTTATTTTAGACTGGTACCTGGTACCTCACTAATTATATTTTAGATTTAAGTCATTATTTCTTTTAAATAATACTTCTTATAAATTTAACCGTTTAACTTAACAAAAAAAATAATTATTTTATAGATAGTAAAAACGCGAATGGAGATACTACTGTTGATAACCAAAGTTGCCATGAACAACAAAATCCTTTAAAGTCCTTCAAAGACTTCAATTCATACTTCGTTAAGAATTTATCGAAATATAATATTTCAAAGAAAATTTTGTGTTTGCACATTATTGGCTTCGCCTTAAATTACCGCCTTTAGTAACCTCAACTTACTCGTAAATAGGGCGTAGCGATAAACGCGATCATATCGTCTTACCATTTAATTTCCACAGCTTAGTTTGATGTTCTTAGCATTACGTAAACATTGTCTGCGTCAAAATTCACTTCATATTTGTTAGTATTCATAGATTCCTATGGGCTTTGTACGTTGCTTCTGAAAAGAAAATATACGAGTAAAGAAGCTTTAAATAAACTTGATAAACCAAATCGTATATGGATATACTAAAGTCGAATTCTCTATATTAATTGAATATCGAAGAAGATATTCATATTATGTAAATTGAGTAACATTGTTGAAACTATAGAATTATATAAACTTACACAGGGGGTGGAGCCGTGGTAGCTCAGGGGCTAGGCGCTCGCTTTAAATTTCATAGTACGCGAGTGACCTGGGTTCGATCCCCGGTGCCGGCACCACTAAAATTGTTAATTGCAATTTTAAGTGCTGATTTACCACGTGCTCGGCGGTGAAGGAAAACATCGTGAGGAAACCTGCATGTCTGAGGAATAAAAAATATTTCGAAGACATGTGAAGTCCGCCAACCCGCATTGGAGCAGCGTGGCGGATTCTTCCTAGCTCCAAAACCCTCTCAGAAATGAGAGGAGGCCTGTGCTCAGTAGTGGGACATTTATAGGCTGAAACTTTACTTTACTTTACTTTTTACACAGGGGGTACCATTTTAGATTCAATGCATGTCACTGGAGATACAACTTATTACTGGTGGTAGGGTTCCTATGCAGGAATCCGTCTAGGTAGGTACCACCCCAGGGCCAGTTATTCTGCCGTGAAGTAGTAGTGTGCAAACATTATTGTGTTCCGGTTTGAAAGGGCACTGAGAGCTTGCGTAATCACTGGGCATATGAGACTTCAGAACAGTCTCAATGTGACGGCCGCAGTGTGGTGGCACACAGAAATGTTCTGGATGACACAGCATTTGTTGTGGGCAGGCGTTGCGCTTACCATCAGGTGAACGTTTTGCTCGTTTCGTCACCTTATCAAATAAAAAAAAAAAACAGGTAATTTCAAGGGCACGTTTGAGAAATGATTCGGTATGGGCTTTTTGTTTTAAATGATTTCTTAATAATTAATTAGTGACCATACCGAAATGGATTTATTCTCCACCGCTATTAATCCACTGAAGCGGATCTTGGCGGCTGAGCTTCTGGAATGTTACAATGATGTATAACTTTCGATCTTCTTAAATATATATGTAACTTGTATGTATATGTATGTATGTGTGCATACACACACACACACACACACACACACGCGCAAATGGGTTTATATATATATATATATATAAACCCATTACCTTATTTGTGGAAACTTGTAAATGGTTAATGTTATTCCATGTGATATGTAAACAAATGTTTATTTAATAACTGTAAGTTTTCCTAATAAATAAAATAAAGATATATTGTTATAGTTGTTACTAAAAAAATATATGAATTCGTTTCGTATGTCTAAATTTAATTTAGGATTCTTAATCATTATAATCAAATAAACGAACTTATCGATGCTAGGGATGGTGATGACGACTGCAACATTTACCGATTAACTATCAATCATTGCTATTTGCGTAAGATATTCCAGTGCGATATTTTCTTAAATCTTTTTGGTGTTTTTTTGTTTATGGAAGCAAGCTCAAAACGAGGCATTATCTAGTGTCATTGACACTGCGACAGA